>CM061141.1:279678652-280392075 GCA_030789695.1 Scilla litardierei | reverse complement strand
GTGTTATTTTTCATTTTTGGCACACGGCCATTAGAGAATAACTACTTTCTCGATGAACGGGTGCTTCATCGACGAACGGTTGCTTCATCGAGGAAGATGATGGTAGTTATCTCCATCGGAGAAGATGACTTTTTGGTGCATGATCACCATGGCTAAATGGGCTATGGAGGCAACGCATCCCCCCTCCTCATGCGGAGGGGGTTGGCTACGGCCAATAACTTCCACGGCCACCCCTCCGGGGTGTGTGTGCGGCCAACCCCATGCAAGGGGGTGGCTGGCCATGGCCATATGGGCCATGGCCGGCCAAGGCCAAATGGCCATGGCCCAGCCATGGCCGGCCATGGCCGGACCTGGCCGGCCCCAGCCAGGGCCAGTGGGCCCTGGCTGTGGCCAAGGCCAGGCCTGGCCGAGGCCAGACCAGGGCCAGGGGGCCCTGGCCTGGCCTCGGCCTCGGCCAGGGCCAGGGGCCGGCCCTGGCAGTGGCCAGGGCCAATGCCCTGGCCGGACTCGGCCAGGGCAGAGGCCCTGGCCGAGGGGCCAGGGCCTCTGGCCGGCCAGGGCAGAGGCCTTGGCCGGGAGGGGTGCCAGATCATTGGTTGGTCGACCAATCTGGGAGTTTTGGTCTACCAATTCGGCAAAAGGCCTTGGTCGAACACGAACATGCCAACTAGCCCATACGGGGCCAACGACAGTCGTCTGCGGCAAAATTCTCCCATACGGGGGGAAGCGCCTGGATCCCTACGGGAGCCGGCGACAATGGCTTGCAGAAAAATCCCCTCAGGGGGAATCCGGCCTTGGCACGGATACGGCACAACCCCGGTATATGGCCAGGAAGTGCCGAATATTTCACTAGTATCATAAGGGTACTAGGTTGAAATATACAATTTTCGAAAAATACGTTTTTTGTACGTTTTGAAAAATACGTTTTCAAAAACGCTTTTCTGCCGCAAAGTACTATAAGATTACTTTTATTTGATAAAGTGATGGGGAAATATTGAAAGTTACTCTAGATGGTGATTGGAAACGTAGTGACCTTTCCGATTCTAGAGTAACATCTTCAATATTTTTCGAAAGTAACTTATCAAATTATAAATATCATTCCAAGTGGGAGTTGAAATTAGAACTATCCAAATGGGATATTCTATTATCATTTCAAATGGGAATTATATTTTAAAGAATTTTCAATGCAATGTTTTTGATCAAACCTTCGGTTTTGTGTCTTTTGCAGCATTTTAAAAGTAAAATGTCTTCCGCTTCAAAGAATATCGTCGCTGAGTTAAACAGAGGTGAAAAACTCAACGGCGATAATTACAAACTTTGGTCCATCAAGATACAATACGTTTTAGAGGAGCAAGAAGTGCTCGAAACTCTAAAGAACGTAATGATTGAACCCGAGTTGGGCACTACGGCCCAACACAGACGAGATAAGGAAGATTTTGATGCTTGGTCTCGGAAGAACAAGATAGCACGCATTACGTTATTAAGCAGTATGGCTGATGACATAATGCGCATCTTCCGAGAGCATGACTTAGCCATGGACATATGGTCCAAGCTTGAGGAAAAGTTTGGTGGCACATCGGTGTCCAAACTTCGCACCTTAACTATAAGATTTGATTCATACAAGAAATGTCCAGATCATTCCATGGGGAAACATCTGCGACATATGGCAAATCAAATCTCAGAATTAAAGAACGCAGGTCATGTGCTCACTGATGAGCAAAAAATCCAAGCAGTCATATGTTCCCTACTAAATGGGTGGGACCAAATGAAGATGCATCTCACTCACAATGAGAGCATCAAGACCTTCAGCGATGTTTCCAAGCACCTCGAATTAGAGGAAGAACGGCTTGCGGCTGCCAAGCCTAGTGCAGAAGTGCACATGGTTGCTAGTTCCTCACACGGGGGAAAGAAACAGAAAGATCGTTCGAAGTCTACTAATGAACGTAATAAGCAACCTGAGTCTACCAAGAAACCCAAACATAAGGGTAGACACAAGAAATGGCACAAGAAGAAAGACTTGAAGAGGATCAAGTGCTTCAAGTGCAACAAGCTCGGTCACTATGCTCGTTCGTGTACGAGTGGAGGCGACAAGGTAACTTGTAAATATACTAGTTACATATGTGTTTCTAGTTCAATATTTCTTGTGGAATCTAATCCATTTTGAATAATTGATTCAGGTGCCACCGACCACATAGCAAGGGACAGATGGTCCTTCGTGGAGTATCACCGGATACCCCAAGTAACGAAGTGGATCTATGTAGGAAACACCACACGTGTTGAAGTGAAAGGCGTTGGGCCTTGCAAGCTAGTCTTGGACAACGGCCGCACTCTCCTACTTCATGATGTTCTCTTCGCTCCAGATATTCGAAGGAATATTATATCTGTGGTCGTGTTAATGGGTCTTGGTTATAGCTGGTTCTTTCAAAATTGTAAAGTGGACTTGTTTTGTAATAATTCCTTAATTGGTACTGGGTATGTATTTAAAAGATTTATTGTATTAAATACAATGTATGACTCTTCATATTGTAATGAAAATTTCCTTGTTGCAAATTCATCGACTTATGAGTCTGATATAATTTGTTGGCATGCAAGGCTTGGTCACATTGGACCAACACGAATTGATAGACTTGCCAAACGTGGCCTTCTATCCAATGTTTCAAAGGTTGAAATTCGACCTGCGAACATTGCCTTGTAGGGAAATCTTGTCGCAAGCCATTTGGAACCGGCACAAGGGCCGAGGTTCCATTACAGCTCATCCATTCGGACATATGTGGTCCGATGAATGTCAAGACAAGACGCGGAAAGTCCTATTTCATCACTTTTATTGATGATTTCACCCGATTCGGACATATCTATTTGATATCCCACAAAAGTGAAGCATTAACCTGCTTTAAGAACTATATGAGTTTAGTGAAGAATCAATTAGATCGCAAGATTAAGGTCTTGCGAACCGATAGGGGCGGTGAATATTAATCAACAAGTTTTAAGGAACTTTGTGATGAAAAGGGCATAGTACATCAGGTAACTATGCCTTATACTCCGCAACAAAATGGTGTTGCAGAAAGGAGAAATATGACTTTAATGGAAATGGTCCGTTCAATGATGGCGCAAGCTAACTTGCCAATCACCTTTTGGGGTGATGCATTATTGACGGCCGCTTTCATCTTGAACCGCGTACCCTCGAAATCAGTTAGCTCCACTCCTTATGAGTTGTGGAACCAAAGGTCTCCTGACTTAGACATTTTGAAACCTTGGGGATGTGCATCCTACGCACATATTTCCTCCCATAAGTATGGAAAACTTGGGCCACGGGGAAGGAAATGTATCTTTATACGATACGTAGAAAACTCCAAAGGTTATGTTTTCGTTAGTCAGGAAGACAATGGAGGTCTAATTGAGTTTGAGTCGAGGGATGTCACCTTCTTGGAAAACGAGTTTCCAAGACAGGGCGAGATAAGTCAGGACTTATCTCTATTTGAGATTAATGATCAAGAAGGATTACCTCATTCGAGTGGGAGAATTCTTGGTGAAGAAGAAAATACGTTTCAAACTTCACCAATGGATGATACGAATGACACTAATCCTATTCCGTACGGGAATAATGATCCAAGTGGGAGCATTTCTAACGACATTCCAAGTGGGAGTGATATTAGAATTGATCTAAATTAGAGTCAACAAGGACTTGAAGAATCTCAAATACGACGTAGTAGTCGTACAAGGTTGGCTCCTCTAAGATTTGAGGATGAATTTCCGCAAACCTTTATGACTTTACTACAAGATGATGACGTGCCTGCTACTTTCAAACAGGTCGTATCTTGCCCTGTGAAAGACAAATGGATGGAAGCGATGAAGGAAGAGTTGGAATCCATGAAAGTTAACCAAGTCTGGGACTTAGTTGACTTACCGAGAGGACGTAGAGCTATTGGGAACAAATGGGTTCTCAAGATCAAGCATAAGGCTGATGGCTCTATTGACAGATATAAAGCTCGCCTTGTCGCGAAAGGTTTTACGCAACAGGAAGGGATAGACTACGAATAGACCTTCTCACCTGTTGTCCGTTTTACCTCGATTCGCCTGATTCTGGCAATGGTAGCTTGCTTAGACCTCGAATTACATCAGATGGATGTAAAGACTGCCTTTCTCAATGGAGAATTGGACGAGGAGATCTATATGGAACAACCAACAAGGTTTGTAAAAGAAGGAAACGAACATAAGGTTTGTAAACTTCGTAAATCCATATATGGTCTTAAACAATCCTCGAGGCAATGGTATATACGATTTCAAGAAGTTGTCTTATCAAATGGGTTTTCCATGCTTGATGAAGATAACTGCGTATATATCAAGAGGATTAAGAGCAAGTACGTTATCATGTCTCTATATGTAGATGCCATTTTAATAGCCGGAGATGACAAGGGCGTTGTGATGGATATCAAGGCTTGGCTTTCATCAGTTTTTGAGATGAAAGACATGGGAGAAGCCGCATATATCCTTGGAGTTAAGATTTCATGGAATCGTTCGAAGAAACTTCTTTCTCTTTCACAGGAGACTTATATAAAGAAGGTTTTAGAACGTTTTAATATGCAGGACTGCAAGTCCATTGATACTCCTATAAGCAAGTGCGACAATTTATGTCTGAAATCATGTCCAAAGAACCAAAAGGAAAAGGAAATTATGGAAAAAGTTCCATATTCCAGTGCAGTTGGTAGTCTTATGTACGCTATGATGTGTACAAGGCCGGACAACTGTTTTGCCGTTGGAATGGTAAGTCGTTACCAATCTAACCCAGGGCAAGTACACTGGAAAGCGGTTAAGAGGATATTGCGGTATCTCAAAGGAACTGCAGACTATGCTTTATGCTATCAAGGAGATGCCTTGAGGCTCGAAGGCTACACTGATGCTGATTGGGCGGGTGATCTCGATGAGCGACGATCGACCTCAGGATATGTTTTTCTACTCGGATCTGGTGCAATATCCTGGAGTAGAAAGAAACAATCATGCATCGCACTATCAACTATGGAAGCCGAGTTTGTAGCATTTAGCATGGCAGTCCAAGAGGCTGTTTGGCTTAGGAAGTTCTTAGACAGGCTAATTGATGCAAGTGACTCAGGTGCTGTACCTATACACAGCGACAGTCAAGCATCTATAGCCTATGTCAAAGATCCTAAATTCCATTGTAAGACCAAACACATAGATATCCGCTACAAATTTGCAAAAGACTATGATAAGACCAAGAAGGTAGACATACGGTACATATCTACGCATGAGATGATAGCGGATCCGCTTATGAAGGCGATCCCCAGAGATGTGTTTTACAAACACTTATCATCTCAAGGATTGCGTAAGAGCTGAGTTGTACCAATGTAAATTCACATGTCTGTAAATGATCAAATTTAATAAAAGAATAAGTTCTTTTCAACATTGCATATGAATTTCTTAAGAAATGTTTATGTACATTTTTTGAAATCTCAGCTGAATTCTAGTATGTCGGACAGATTAAGGTTGGCTCTCTCACATGAGCAACCGCCTTTATTTTATCAGACGGGTAAAATAAAGATGAGACTTGTTTAAAGTCAAAATCGTCAGACGGACGATTTAGAGTCATGATTTAAACAAAATGGTCGTATGAAAGATCTGCATCATATGGATGTTTTCAAAAGATCTAAGAGGATTTTGAAATCCTATCTGTCTTATGCGGGATGTGAGTCGAGAAGTTATATGAGTAGTAAAAGGGACTCAAAACCAGACATTGTGGTATCTGGTTATCATCCTTATAACATCATTAAGACATACGCTCCCTGGGAAAGGAGTGATGTTGTAATACGTATTCATACTACGTATGCATTTTTGACCATTGGGTTAGAATAGTAATAGTTTTACTATTATGTGAGACCCAAAGACCACATGGATCTTAACTCGTTACCCTTATGGACTCTAATTGGTTCCTTAAGATTTGACTGGGTGATTGCTATCTTAGCATATTGCTTATGGACTATGGTTAATTCGGTCCGGCGGGGCATGTTAGAAAAGCGAATCAAGTCAAGATCAAAAGGATCGCAAGAAGAGGAAGATTAATTTCATATTCACATTTGGACTTTAGAGATTCAAAGCTGGCCAGCCAATTGTAATCCAGATGGGATTCAATTGTTGAATATAAAGCATAAGAAATGTGAAGAAATAATCTAGGGTAAAGCATGCGTTGATCTACTCAACTTTGCACCTCGAGGGGTGTTGTGTATCTCTAACAAGTGCACAACAGTGGACTCTATGCGCATGACGGTCACACGGCCTATTTCTCGGTATGACAAACAGAAGAGTTAAAGGAAAAGATGTTTCCTTACAATCCCCTAAAGTGTGAGTGGGAGATGTTGGATATGGACGACATAAATACACCCATGAGGGGATGTATGAGGGTATACGGACCTCAGATGTCTCGTGCACGAAAGCGTGCACGAAGGGAACCTTTTCTCGTGTGAAAAGGACCACTCGATAAGTGGAAAAAGCCACTCGATTAGTGGAAAAAGTCACTTTATAAGTGCATAAAGGAACTTGATAAGTGAATGAAGAAGAGGATAAATGAATGTGCTAATATAGGCTAATAAGCTTATAATTGGTTATTTCCTACAATAACCACCCCTAATGCCTATAAATAGGACCCAAGGGTAAGGCATTCATTCCACACTTTCCATGCCATAAGTTTGCATAAGGCATCTTATGTTCTTCTTCTCCCTTCCATTAAAATCCTCTTCTAGTTAGAGATTTAGGCGGTGAAACTCTGCTTCGATCCTCCGTGACGAAGTATCGACCGTTGTGGCGAATCCGAGGGCGAAGTTCCGAGATTACGGTGCCGCGTACGCAAGCGTAAGTCTCGACTTTATTATTCGATCCTAACGTCCTTGTTTTGTCAGGATCCAACATATTCCTCCCCATATTCATTGCCCTCCCGTATTTAATTCTATTGCATTGAGGGCAATGCAAGTTTCAGCTTGGGGGAGTCGCACTTCGTGCATCATTTGTCTCTTTTTCTTCGTAATTGGAGTCGTTTTTCTCCGTCTTTTTCTTTTTCTTTTTCTTTTCTTCTTTCTATCTCTTTCTCCTAGAGATGAACCCTATGATGAATTGCCACAAAATCACACACACCTAGCATGGCATCGATAATCACATTCACTAACCCTAGGATATCGAGTCCTCTTGCATTTCATGCATCGTGGGTCCACTTTGCTTTTTTGTGAGTCGTGCGTCGTGCCTAGCTGTTTGGTGTGCTTCTACTTTGTGATTTTATTTTATATACCTGTCCAGGAATGACCCCTAGATTATCATGTTTCGATTTGAATATGCGGTATTCGCTTCTACTGTCAGCTTCTATATGCATGTTATATGATTATATCATATGTTTCAATTCGCATGTGTCGGGATTCCACAGTTAGGACTAGGATAACCCATTTAGCCTACGCTCTGATTAGTGAAATATCTCCCTTGCCCAAGTGTCTAGAATCCGATTTCTTTTTTGTTTTACTTGGTGTAAATCCCCTCGTTGTGTACCGTTCTCCCACTTGGGAGAGTACACATGTGTATAGCCAAAAATCCAAAAAAAAATCAAAAAAAAGGGAGAGAAAAACCCGAAAAGAAAAGAGAAAAGAAAAAATATGTATAGCCAAAAATCCAAAAAAATACATATATCCAAAACCCAAAAATAAATATGAGTGTGAATATCTTCCTACTTACCGAGAATAAAGGGAAGGCGAGAATTTGCACCTAGTGTTCTACTCCACATCATCTCAACCCCAATCGCTTTCGAAAACACTTGGAATAGGGAATTTCTAGCTATTATCTAGGTGATAGTGTGGTGATGTCCGATCCCCTAGATGTGGAGTCCATGACGCATGATGCATTTCTATTCTCATACTCTTCTCTTGCATGCTTGAGTCATATATTCACCGCTGTTTCTAAATCGAATCGATATTTGGGTCATTACTTGGATTTGTGTATATGGAGTTTATTGCACAATGTAGATAGTGACACCGTTCGCTAGCACACGACCACACTCACTCGCGCTTCACGGCATGGGCCCATGACACTTGTCTGTACTCGTATTCCTCGGTTTAGTGGTGTGATTTGGCGTTAGTTAGCTTGGTGTGTGTTTTTAATTTTGCTGGCTCTAACGGGCGATTTAGGATTTTCTGTTTTCTCCTTTCCTCTCTTCCTCTCTATTTTCTCCCTCTGAGCTCCTACTCTCACTCGTCTTCCTCGAGGACGAGGAAGGGTTCAGCTTGGGGGATTTTGACGTGCGTTTATATTTCATATATTCACGCACGTTTTCTTTTGTGTTTTTTCGTTGTTTTCCTCCGTCTTGTATTCGTTTTCTCGTGTTTTCTTGTTTTCTTTCACTTTTCCGTGTTTTTTGTATTTTGCAGGAGTTTACTGTCGTAGGGGACATATAACGTTGATATCATGAGTCCCCGGAGCAACAGGAGGAGTCACGCGTGATCCAGGGGGTCAAACGACGAAGATAGCATTTTTCATCCCCTCACCCGATCGGTTGGTCACTTCCAACCGATCGGGTGCATGATGCACGCGTGCACCACCCGGACAAAAGCTGAAGCGGGCGGAAAGTCAACGAGTCGGTTCAGAGACATGTTCAAACGCCCCAACTCTCTGGAATTTGATGCTGAATACCAACCGATCGGGTGACCTTCACCCGATCGGTTCACCTGTAGCCGATTCTCCGAAGTCAAGACACGGAGAGCTCAACCGACCGGTTCACCCGACGGCACGAAGATCCAACCGATCAGCTTCAACTCTCAACCGACCGTGTCATATGACCGGGTGAAGTCCCGTGCTGAGCTGCCGAAGAAACGAAGCAGGTCACCCGATCGGTTGACTTTTCAACCGATCGGGTGATATCGTATTCTATATATAGAACCCCTAGGTTTTCCAGAAATGGGAGTTGTTAATTTTTGCTGTTTTTTCTCTCTCTTGACGGCTGTAATTTTTCAGATATTTGTAAATTTTCCGATCTTCTTCAAACTTTAATATAGTGTTATTAGCATTGCTCTTACTGCTTTTCAATCGCCTGATCATGTTTTTAATGGTCGATTTTGGTTTAGATCGCTTTTTAGTAAATATGTGTGAGTAGTTCCATAATCTGGGATTTCGGTGGAAACCCCTTCGTGGGTCCTTCCCGATGCGTTCATAGGACTAGGAAATCGATATGGATTAGGAATCTACCGGTTACGTGGGGTGTTTTATTGTCATCGGCAGGAAAAAGACCGCCTTTGACCGGCGGGCCAATGGGGAATAAACTTGGCGGTTGACCCCCTAGCCATAGCTCACGCCCTTAGCGTAGACGTCGAATCCTAGCACGCGGAAGCGGCAGGACGAGACGTTGGGAGTTATCATTGCGAGCTTAGTGCTCCCAGAGTCGGATAGTGTTAATGGACATGGGAATGCCCACTGACCGAACTCGGGAAGTCCGGCGTATCATCCTGGTCACCGACCGGAATATCGGGCCCATGGGACGCTGGTACCACTCTTAGAGGCAACGTCTCACCATTAGACCCTAATTCTGATCGCTATCCTACCCGCAGGCCGTATCGGCGAGAATCGCACGATAGGGTGGAAATCGAAGTCCCGGGTTTCCCTTCATATTATTTATCCCTCGCATTCCATTTTCTGTGACAACCACCATCCGATTCGGGCTAGCTCACCCACGGGGTGAATCCGATCCTTTTTGACACAAGCACAACCACGCCTCCCTGAGTTCGACCCCCAAGCCACACTACAACACCGTGCGCTTGCGGTTATAAATATTTAAATCTCACGCCCCCAATCATACATCGTGCACCCCATCCATAGCGCGCAAGCGCGGGGGACGTCAGTAATTCAGTTGATGACAATCATGATCTGTTTATAAGGACTGTCACAGGGGGGAAGATCAACAGTTGGCCCAAGACGTTCTCGTTTCCTTCATCAGCCGTGACGGTAAAATTCTTTCTTCTCTACAGGATAGCAACCAGGAACTGGCTTCCTACCTCTAATATGTCGGTTGTCACTAAGTCCATGTGCAAACTACTCTATGCTGCTGGGACTAAGAAGTCCTTCAATCTTGGACGTATCATCTTCGACACCATTTTGGATCTTTCAGATTCATCAGCGCCATCATCCTCTCTGCCTCATGCTTCCCTTATCTCTATGGTGCTGCTCTCCCAGAGGATCATTCCTTCTCCTTCTAATCTTGCCTCAGCTTGTGAGGGTATTACTTTTACTGTCAAGTCTTTGGCCGGGAAGCTTGATGATATCTCTGTTGTCCCTTCCCCCTCTCAGAAGGCTACTCCTACCTCTCCAGTATCCCCTTCATCTGTCTCTACTCTAGCTGACAGTGTACCTCCATCTGCATCTAGCTCAGTAGAAGGGCAGTCCCTTATCATGGAGGATATTCTTTTGCTCGAAAAGGGTGTGCGGAATATGGATGATCAGTTGCTCATTCTTCAAAATCAGAAGGTTTTACTCAAATCTCACAAGCTTCTGCTTCAAGACATGCTCTCTCAGCTTAAATCCAGGCTATCTTCCGGAAGTGGTACCTAGAAAGGTATGTCATTTGCTCTTTTTGTGGCCCAAAGGGGAAGTAGGGTTTTGTTTTGTACTTGTACTTTGAAACATACTTTGTGGTGTTGTGGTGCTATGGTGTGCTTGTGGTTGATACCTTGTGGTGCTGTGGTGCTAAGATGTGTTGGGTGGTTGTCTTGCGGATGTATGCTGTCTCTCTGCAATAATCATCTATTACTATTGTGCGTGTCTCCAATATATCTTCATCATGTACTCCACTGTTTCATTTTCTTGATTGTGCCACTAAAAGCCAAATGGGGAGATTGTTAGGTCGTACGAGTATGGATATGTGGTCATTAGTGGCACAATGGATTCATACGTCTGTTCTCAGCGTGTGGTATGGAGAATGTAGTATAATATGTTGAACATTATGTTGTGCATAATGTCCAACATACTGCTTCGTTTTTTTGAGATGTTCTTCAATCCTGGGCGTATTGAAGATGTGACATCTTCTTGTTGCTGGTTATTGCTTTCTACGGCTTGGTTTCGTCATTTGAAGTATCGTTGCAGATTTTGTTGGGATCGAGTATCTCTTGCTTTGATTAGGACGGTTGTAGAGAGAGGTTGGTTTTCGCTCACTTTTGATTATTACTGTTTTTAGATATTGTGGCGAAACCAATTTCCTAGCTGGGCTTCGTTAATTGCGGTCGGCCAAATATTCCCTGATTCGATTGCGTTTACTTCCTTTAACGGCTCCATAATTGAGGGGGAGTCCGGTTAAAAGAGGATTGAATTTTGGCGGCTAGCTTTTACGACTTGAAGGACAGCTTTTCCGAAAGCTGCAAGGAGCTCCAGGAGGAGGCTGACGTCTACAAAGCTAGGGGATCAAGAGAGTTGATCTTAGTCAGTTGAGCAAGGGGATCTTGCATGCAAGGGAAGCTTGCACATATTACTCCACGGGGTTGATTGAGATCACCCCTAACGGTTTGTATTGAGGGGGGGGGGGTTGTTCCCCCTAACATTGTGGTATTGGTGATTGTAATCATTAATATTTAGTGGAGTTATTTGATTTTCTGAGCGAGGCCCCACAGATGTAGGTGTGCGCACCGAAGTGCGTTACCAATTTCCTTGTGTCACCTTGGTTTCCTAGTTATTACTTCTGTGTTTTATTGGTTGTGCCTGTGTACTAAATTTCAGCACTTATCCACCAAGGCTAATTCAATTTCCATATAACCCGTTTAATAATACTATAATTAATATTTACCCCTTGGGTTAAACCCGTCATGGGCGTACATACCCAATTCCAACATTTATAATTTTTCCTCCATGCTCCGGAATTTATTCTCCCTCACTGTTCATATTGCTCCTTTGCATCATTTAGCGTGATTTGGCCCTTAAAAGCATGAAATACTCCCCAAGAGTGACATGACCTAAAACAAACAAAAAATGCATGATGAGTAAGAATAAAACATGAAAATCTCTCGGCGAAACGATATTAAAATTATACAAAATATGAGCTTAACACATTCTATATGAAATAACTTCAGTCAATATTCGCCAGGATTAGGTTCGGTTGAATTAGATTTTGCCTAGGTAATTAAGTTTACATGGATACTTGGCTTCACATGAATGATTGGCTTCATCCAGATATTGATATTAACTGATCAAGAAAAAATAATAGGGTTGTAATGAGCAGAAAAATGAGTGTCATTTTTTATAAATAGTTATCCAGACACTCCCAAAACTTGGAATAGTATACAATGCCTTGTCCAGTATTGATTGGCTTCAGCCTTAGACTGAAATATTTTGTACTTGTATAGAGGGTTTCGACACACGTTTAGAAGCCTCAGTCCGGTTAAGGAGGAAGTAAGCCAAAGGCCCATAGGTTATGCAGGGCCTGTTCAAGCATAAATGAGGCCTAAAGCAAAACAAAATATAAGGCCTAAGTATTAACACAAAATTATTAGGAGCTTTCATATAACTGAATTTAGGATAGAATGACCCCGAGGGGGTTGGCTGAGTGGGAAGTGTGTTCCTCTCCCCCCAAGTGGCGAGGGATCGAGGACCGATGGCTAACTCGCTTAACCTGGTATGCAAGGTGTGGATCAGCCTTGCATACCCCCTGTTTGGTGCCTGACCGCCCCACTTGTGAGGTGGTGTGAGAGTTTGGGTCACCAAAAAAAGAAAAAAAAATTTAGGACAGAATCCCTTCACAAACCAAACACGTTAAAATCTTAAAATTAAAGGAAACAAAGATCATGTTTTTTTAAATCAAAAGCATATATTACATCACATATCACTGTGAAAATTACGCTCCCCAAGAGGGATGATATTGCCTTTTACCAGATCTATTTACATACCTACATTTTCTCCTACCAGTAATATTACTTCTCAGATCTTTTGGATCTCGATATTAATTCCATTCGAAATCTATTATCAGCATCTCAGATATTAAGCCCAACAGCATTTCGGTTTGTGTAATGAGCAATTTTGTTGGTTCCAGGTAAGCATGAGATGAGCGAAGAGCTATGTGAATTGAGAAATTTTGAAAAAGGCATTATTGGTAATTTTGAAAAGTGTATTAGTGGTGGTTTTATAAAAATAAAGTGGTCTGTAAACTGAGCAAAATGTCTGTTCGCATAGCATTCCCATAAATTAGATGTAACTTATACAATTCAATAAAATAAAAAGAAAGAAAAACCCAATAAATAAGTAAATAAAATAAAATAAAAAACCAAATTCACCGAAAAAGTAAAAGAAAACGAAAACGAAACAGCTCAGTCAAGAGTCGAGACAACCGGAAGATCCAATTTATTACATTGAAGACCTCCTCATGGTTTATGTGGAGTTCATTTGCATATTTGACAAAATTCAACATTGAGAGATAGAGATGCATTGGATTGAAGCAGATCCATCCGATTTTGGTGAAAATCTCCCGCTCCCTCGAAGGCAAACAACGATCTCGCCTTTTCTTTTCTTTTCCCTTTTATTTCTCTTTCTGCTAATCTCTCAGTTTCTAATCGTCGTCGTTATTTGTTTGTTCAATTGGAAAACTGCAACGGGCACACAACAGTTGGGCTTAGGAATAAAATGAACCATGAGGCCTTCTAAAAATTGGAGGCCTAAAGCGACCACCTAAGTGGTCTTACTGTAAAACCGGCCCCGAGGTTATGGTATCAACCTTAAACAAATGAGTTCAACAATAGACCAAAATAATTGAAGGCGACTGGGTTTGTAATTGCTTGGATGAAGGTATACTTAAGTCCTCCATATATAAACCTTTTTAATTCATGTGATCAGTTAATGTAATTTCTGGCTATTCAATTCATAAATACAAATTATTTGACATCGATAGTTGACGTTAGTGATACGACTATTTTGGAGAAGCCCAAAGGCTAGAAGCCTAAGATCCAGCGGTGGACAAGAAGCCTGCTAGCGAGATTGGGCCCCGTCGGACGAGGCCCACGAAGGGAACGCGGCCCGATCAATGAGGCCCCCAAGAGCCCAAACCATACACGGTTCGACACGCTCGTGGCCAGCCCACGATCCCCAGAAGAAACCACTCCCCCGGGGCGTAAGGCCAGAATGCCCATAACCCACAATCGGCTCCCCCATGACGCTGGCAGGCGAGATCGTGGGGATGGATCTCGAGGACAAGAGTGGGGGCGAACGGCGTGACGACGTGGACAGGGGGCAATCTCGGCGGGGACCCTATAAAAGAATTGGAGGGACAACGGAGCAAAGGATCGAACCCCAGATATACTAATCGGAGGTATTCCATTAACGACCTTGGTTTTCCCTCCATTACATCTCCCTCCCCCTGCTCGCGCCACGGGTCAGGGCCTCGATCTCTTCTCGAGTCGAGCCTGCCCCACCGAGCACGCTTTTCAGACCCTAATCTGACTTAGGCATCAGAGGGGATACGACCGGAACCAAGGTCCGGCCACCCTGACGAGTTTCTCGTCTATTCAGGAAGAAGCCGATCGAGGCGCCGAGGATACCCCTCAACGCCTGAAGACCACTCTCGCGGTTGGCGGGTGTGGCAACCGGAGACCGAGCTCCCAGAAAGGCGCCGAGGCTACCCCTCGTCACCCACCTTACCGAGGCCGAGCCCATCGAACTGAGTAGAGGCCTCCCATCAGCTCCGCTTCAACCAAGGATCGACGCTTGCCCTCGGCTCCATCTCCGACCCACGCTAAGCACGCGTGTGCTAGGCATGACCAAGGGATCCCATCCAATCCCTTGACCACGTTGACCGATCAGTAGACAGTCAACGATTCTGTGGTGAGAAAACACCCGTAAACATCTGGCACCGTTTGTGGGAACTGAGGCAAGCCCACATCGAACCACCGGAATGCAAGCCATTTGTAATGGAGCGGGGCGCATGCCCCCATCCAAGAGGAGGGAGATTACATTCCCCCCGAAAATCAGCTCAGCCGCACCACTGAGGGGACATGCGAGTCCTGATCGGTCACCCAAGAGCAGCTTCGCACCTTCGCTCAGGAGACCAACGCCAACATCCGGACGTTGGCCACAACGATTCAACAACTCGTTGGTGACGTGCCCATCCAGGGAGATGAGCTGAGCGAGGCCCACCACTGGGGAGGGGGCCACCAACCCATGCGAACCACCGTGGTCACCGACCACGGGAACGGAGGGCCCAACCTGGAGCGGTGATTCACTATGCCGGGCTTCGACCCAGCACGGTCTCCCACCCCCACCTCGTTTCGCGAGAGAAGTAAGAGGGGCTTTGAGCAATCTGAAGAGAAGTCGGTGGTCACCTCGACTAGACCATCATATTCATCCAGGCACCGACGGGACGACCGCCGAGACTACAGAGATCGGTCCCGGTGGAGCGAAAGTCTCCTCCGAGTGAAGCGGGACATGCGAGAATATCGAGGCAGGAAAAGAGACGCGCCCAGAAGGGGCCCCACCCCTGGCTTACAGGGGGCACAGGGGACGGCCAGGCCTGAGCCTGTCCCCCTACTGCCATCGGGCGAGCGCGAGATAAACGAAGGAGGACGGCTGGGGGGCGTTAATGGTGAACGATGCCCCTAACCCGGAGGATGACTGAGGCGCGAGTGCCCTCAAGTTTCAAGGTACCGACGCTGGAGAAGTACAATGGCACAGGCGATCCCGCTGACCACGTAATGGATTACGAAGGGGTCATGGCGTTCCAGGGGGCCGACGATACCCTCCTCTGCAGGGGTTTCTATTCCACCCTTCGAAAAGCGGTAAGGACCTGGTACCACACCCTACCCAACCGATCCATTGATAGCTTCGAGGAGCTCGCCCAGTTGTTCTGCAGATAGTTCATGGCCGGACGACAGGTAAAGCCGGACTCGGAACTTTTGTTCAATGTGGTGCAGGGTCACGGGGAATCCCTGAGGCACTTCATGCGCCGCTTCAACACGGAGTGACTCAATGTGGAGATCTGCCCCGAGCTGGTAGTAAAGACGGCCCTGAAGAAGGGATTACGGCATTGGGGCCTGAAGAAATCCCTGCACAACGACCCCCCGGAGGACCTTGTCGGGGTCATGGCGCGGGCTGAGCGCTTCATGCTGACGGAAGAGGCCTTGGCCATCGACGAAGGAAGGACCAGGCGGTGATCCAATCACGACGAAAGTGAGCGCCGCTGCTCAGAGGAGCATCGACAGGAGAAAAAGGCCCGAGGCAAGCAGCGAAGAGAATAGCCGCGGCACACCCAGCTGAACGTTGCCCCGGATGTGGTCCTCGTGCAGGCCCAGAAGGAGGGGCGCATGAACCGACCTCCTCCAAGGATGAAAAGTGGGGGAGAGGCGAAGAAAAATATTGCAAATATCACAAGGACAACAGCCACGACACCGACGACTGCTGGCATTTGAAGAAAGATATAGAGAAGCTAGTGAGTCGGGGTCACTTGAAGAACTTCACAGACGATCCCGCTCCAGGCGAGGGGACATCCAGGCAAGTGGACAAAGGGAAGAAGGTAAACGTAGTCCAGGCACCCCTGCGCATCATCGAGTGAGCGGACGGGACCGACGGCCGCGACCTCGCCGGGCGAGGGTAGTCCTGCCCAAGACTCCTTATGTTTTTTGTCTTTCCTCCAAATGTACTGGGTCATGGGACGGAAAAAGGACCTTACTGGTACAAACGCAACCTCTTTTTCCACATTTAGCTGAATGTCAGTCTCGAAGCACGATTGGGAACTCGGTCTCCTCTCCCAGAGGGCAACTTCCAGACCAGAGGCCCCAGACCGAACCAATCGACCGTAAGGCTGGGGGCGACTCCCCCAGTGGGCCAATCTGTAAACCCGCTCGTAAGGCTGGGGGCAACTCCCCCAGCAGACGGGGACATCGGTCGGTCGTAAGACGAGGGATAGCTTCTCTCGCCGACCGAACGACCCGCCCGCTCGTAAGGCTGGGGGCAACTCCCCCAGCAGACGGGGACATCGGTCGGTCGTAAGCCGAGGGATAGCTTCCCTCGCCGACCGAACGACCCGCCCGCTCGTGAGGCTAGGGGCAACTCCCCCAGCAGACGTGGACATTGGTCGGTCGTAAGCCGAGGGATAGCTTCCCTCGCCGACCGAACGACCCGCCCGCTCGTGAGGCTGGGGGGAACTCCCCCAGCAGACGGGGACATCGGTCGGTCGTAAGCCGAGGGATAGCTTCCCTCACCGACCGAACGACCCGCCCACTCGTACGGCTGGGGGCAACTCCCCTAGCAAACGGGGACATCGGTCGGTCGTAAGCCGAGTGATAGCTTCCCTCGCCGATCGAACGACCCGACCGCTTAGAAGGCTGGGGGCGCCCCCGCAAATGAGGGACTCGGCGGGTATTAAGCCAAGGGGCCGCCCCCTCGCTGACCAGCCGATCTGACTGACTGCGAGACGGGGAGCAGCCCAGCCGCGTGTGAGGCGACCATTTAAGCGAACCAAATGTTGCGGCTAAAGGAAAGACTATGGCAAAACACAGTAAAAAGCCAAAAAGCTGAGGGTCCCCGCAAGGCGGAGAACCCCCAGCGACAAAGCTACATAAATAAAATCGTTGAAAATTACAGGCCCAAAAAAGGGAAAAAGGGGGGGACAAGATACAAAGGCCTAAGGCCCCGGGGCACGGGAGGAGGCATCCTCTGGCACCTCGCCCTGCTCGGAGCGCGAGGGATCGGTGGGCGGGAGTGGCTGCCGTGCGTGCTCCGCAAACCGGTGGAAGGAGTCCCGGACGATGTCAAAGATCCGAGGGGCAAGAAGGTCCTCGTATGAGCTGAAGGCCTCCCTAAGGACCTCCGTGATTCTTTCCACCAGGACCCCGCTGGCACCCCTCTCCACCTCATCGATGAACCTGGTCATCTGGCGCAGGTCTGCCAGCTCGCTCTGGAGATCGCTCCTCTCCAGGCGAAACGCCTCTTCTGCCTCTCGGGCCGACCTCCGAGCGTCGTCCAACTCCCCCCCGGAGGTCCATCACTTGACCGTCAAGCTCGTTGTAACGGCCTGTTTCCATCGTACTTTTTCGTGCACATACTTTTGATCGTGCACGTGTTTATTTTAGACTCTATTTGATTTTGAACATTATTGAGTGATATGTCGTCGTGATCGTCTCTGAAAGTATTAGATTGTGGAACAACTTTGGAACGACATATCTCGAGTCGTCCTTCCGCGGTACTATCTAATTTGATGTGACGTCGCGACTTTCTGTTTTGACACGAGACGTTTCTATTTTTAGTTTTGTCTCTCGATGTCAAAATTTAGATCCGTCTTCTCCACTCTCTTTCTTTCGTCTCCCCAAACACCCCATAATTAATTTACAATTTTTAGGCTTAATTTGACCTATTTTCAATTTTTAAGTAAGTTTAAAATAATTTTAAAACCTATTTTTATAAATGTTTAAATTATAATAAAATTTCTATATTCTAATAACGTATTATATAATTTTCTGACCAAATTTCAGAATTTTTGGCCGCACACAAATTTTGTGAGGGAGATGAGAGTAATTTTAAATTAAATTAAATATTTTAATTATTTTAATTACGTTTTCTTAAACCCTAACCCTAACCCTAGCTCTAACCTATTTATATTAGCCCTAAGCAAGCTTATTTTCGCATTACACAAAACCCTAGCCGCCGTTTCCTCTCCCAAAGCTTCGTCGCAACGTTGCGACGAACGCCTCAGTGCACGACCGGAGCACGCCCCCGCAATTCCCAGGGCACGACCGGCTCTCCGCTCTGCATCGCTGCTCACAGCGCTCCGTTGCAATGCCCCCCCGCTGTCACCCGCTCCGACCGAGGCCATCTCTCGGTCTGACCGAGAGATTTTCCCCGCCTCAGCGCCCAACCGACAGATATCTCCGCACCGACCCGCTGCGACTGAAGAGCCCGCCTTGCAACGCACTCACTACGCTACAACGCGCATGACCGAGAGCCCCTCTCGGTCTGACAGAGAGGAACCCCCGCACCGGCAGTGCACGACCGACGGCCGTTCGTCGCAACTTGGTTTCTCCCACACCAACTCCTGTGGTGGGCCCCCAAGTTCTCCAGAGGTGTTGTGGGTCCCCCATTGACCCCTAGCACTACTGTGGGCCCCACTTGGGTGTGCTACTTCGTGGATTTGCCGTCTACGACGTTTCGACACGTCGTAGGCCTTCGTCGCAAGTTCCAGCTTTTGGGGAATCGTGCGAGGACCAGATCTGAATATGAGGAGTTCTCCGATCAGACACGACTTCCTATATACGACAAACTCCGGTTCAGGTTGGTTCCCTGAAACTTGTAGAAACCCCCACAATAGCTGACTGAACCCTAAACTAAAAATCGTCAACTTGAACTAAAATTTATTTTCCAGCACCAGTAAAACGTTGTACGAACTTAGAAAAATCGACGAATGGACTTTGTTGACTGTGCATATAGGATAGATCGTCGATTAGGTTGAAACATCGAAAAAGTGACTTTTGACAAATAGGATAGTCCCGATAACCTAGAAACGAACCCAAATAGGATTTGATGAAATTGAGACCTGACACCGTCGCCGTGGCGATATTTCAGACGGATTTCCGCGGACGAGACGCTTGGACGAGACGCTTCGAGAGGACGACACACTCGCCATCGCAGGCAAGTGTACCCACTTGTGTTTTTTGACCATGCTTTGGTCTTAGATTACTAGAACTGTTGTCTGTGAATGTATAAAACCGGACGTGAAATGATAGCGTCCGGGACGCCCCTGACGACTTAGACTTGACGACGAAGTCTAATCTCGACAAAAAAAAACTTCTGACATCATAGGACTATCTTGCATGTGCGTGCGTGTGGACACCCTAGAATAACAATTCCTTACACTTGTCATGTCATGACCCTGTTACACAAAAAGCCTGCGTGCGTTTCGGATGCTCTCCATGCGAGAGTGATCCCCGTGATACAAAAATCATGCGGGTGTTTCGGATGCTCTCCATGCGAGAGTGATCCACGTGATACAAAAAGCCTGTGGGCGTTTTGGATGCTCTCCATGCGAGAGTGATCCCCGCGATACAAAAAGCCTTCGGGCGTTTCGGATGCTTTCCCCCGCGAAAGTGATCCCTGTTACACAAAAAGCCTTCGGGCGTTTCGGATGTTTCCCTAGCGGAAGTGATCCCTGTAATTCTTGTCCTGAGTTCCTGGGTTTGGGGTTGGGTTGAGTGTGCGCACGACAAGAGGGTCTGATCCCCCTCGAACCGTAAGGCGTGAACCCTTTCGTGTCTCACTTGTCTTGTCTCGTCTTGTTCCCGTCACGTCCCGACTTGTCATGACACCTGTAGGTTAGTCCCGTAGCTGGTAGCATACACTACTACTACTACTTGTCCCGTTTTACTTTTCTGCTACGTTACTTCATGTTGCGTTACTCTGTTATAACAACATCATGCTAATCAACCAGTAAACCGTTGTTTAAAGTTCGGTGCACTTGCAGTAAAGTCTAACCCTTCTTGTAGATTTTACCTGACGTACAGTTCCTTTCTCTTGGGTGCTGTACGTCAGGTGCTCAGCCAGAGTTCGTGGACGAGGCAGACTCACTGGAGTACGAGGAGCCGAGGACGTCGACCCAGAGTACGTGCCTGACGAGGACCATACCTTGAGGTCTTTTAGTCGCCACTTTCAGAGGTTACTACTTTCAGTTTTCTTTTAGATAGTTTGTTGCCACGCTTAGGCTTTTTTTTAGACTTTGTACTTGTTGGATATTATATCTCTAATTTAATGAATGCAACTTCCTTTCCGTACTTTCTGTTGTTTCGAACTATATTATGCAAGAACCTGATAATCTTTTAAAATGGTACCTCTACAGATGCTTATTGGGTGCGAGCTTCTCAGCTCTGGCCTAAGCGGGCCTTGTCACGCTTCGCCTCCATCCATTTTGGGAAGCGGGGCGTGACAGGTTTTAGTGGTGGCCCATGCAGGTCTTGCAAAAGTTTGGAACAATAAAAGTACCGCATTCATTTAATATCAACGTATAAGTCTGAATTAGTTTCCCAGTCTCAGATAGTAGGAAGACTTAGATAGACGCCTAGGTTTGATAGTCTGACGCCTTGGTTAAGACTTAGTCGTCCTCGTCCTAGACTACCTTAGCATCCCCATTTGACTCTGACCGTGTTAGATTTCTGGAGCCCCTCTCTTTTAATCGTTCGCTCGAGTCCATCGACGTCGGGCCCAGTAGAATGTAACCTTGATTCTCTTAGGAACCTTCCCTTTAGATCTTGAATATAGTTTAGCTCATTAAGAAGTCTTAGAGCTGAGTTATCCTGATCTTTAGAAGACCCGATAAGTAGGACCCCTGACTTCTAGCGTCACTCTGATCAATACATTTTTTTTGTGTTATTGATCGTAGGGTCCCATCGTAGCTTCCCTGCATCATATCCTATGTGTAACCATCACGCGATCATTTTTTTTCCTTTCTCCCGATTCACGTGATCGTTTCCTAACGATCATAGTAGATCCTTCGAATCTTTCTCTTTGCCCATTTTGCCTCCTCTAAAAGTATTTTTGAAATTCTTTATTCAGTTTCTTCGCTCAGCTTAATTTCTTGAAAACCCATATACCATATATTTCAAAATTATTGTTTTTCGGTTGAGTTAAAATTCTTTCACTAATCTTGAAACCTCCCTGGTCGTAAAATTATTTTACTATCTCGTACCTGTTTTCAAATCGGCATTTTCGTGTCTCAGTTTTAAACCTCGTTATCAATTCTTTAATCATATATATATAAATATTACTTTTCTAAACTACAAAATTTTATTGCTAATCATTCACCGCACGAACTTTTAGAATATTTTCTAAACCAAAGAGAACTTTAAATTTTTCTCGTATATGTATAAACAGCCCTATGTTCATCGTGCTCATACTTCAAGAATCCTTGTTTAGACTTACTTTCATTTACAAACAATCGCTACCTCATCCTATTTTTATTTCTTTTATTTCTTGTCTTCGAAACTCATTATTAAATTTTTCGCTCGGTTAAACTCCCTTGAAAACCCTTTATTATATATATATTTAAAATTTTTTTTGCTTTTCGGTTGAAAGTTTCCTTCTTAGATTTTTTTGAAATCTCCTTGGTTGTCAATTTTCAAGTTACTATCTGGTAATTAGTTCAAAATCAGTATCTTTCATATTTTCATTTTTAAAACCGTGTTAACATTTCGATAATTCAATTTATATTTTTCTGGGCTACAAGATCTATTTCTAAATCACTTACCGTGCATACTTTTTAAAATATTTTCTAAACTAGGGGGAACTTCAATTATTTTATTATTATTATTATATCTGTTCTATGTTCCTCGTGACCACATTTCAAAATCTTTGTGTAAACTTATTTTCATTTGCAAAACAATCGTTTCCCACCCTACCCATCCTTCCTTCGTCTTACTTTTTCCAAAATTTTAAAATTCTACCATCTGCTCACTTCCTCCTGCTTTTTTTATATAAAAGTATATGATACCATATTTTACACGTAATTCTCCCGTCATCAATCTAATTATTTTGAAGAATATTTTTCGTTCCATCCAACCAACTATCTCCTTGCCCCGCCTTACTTGAACTCGTTCCTCCCGATTTAGTTCATTACACTTTTGGTTTTTGTTTCCTTTATTTTACGTAGATATTAGCCCTTGTAGTTGTCCATGCTATCTCCAGTTTAGGAGTAGGCCCTTTGGTAGGTGATGTCGTTGTGGTGCATGAGTATAGGTAGAGTGTGTAGACCTGTATGAATGTGTATTCGTTAGGATCCTGATGATTGCTCTTGTATCTTGAATGTGTGCTCAGTGTTAACCCTGTTATGCTTAAAGTTGTCTGAATGATGGTATTCATATGATGTGAATAGTGTCATAGCAGACAGTTCCTTAGACTTGGTCTTTATATTAATGAATAGTTTATCTGGGCTGTATGTGACTGTACCAAAACTTTGTTTTCTTTTAAACCAAATCTTTAAAGTTTTGAGACTAGCTCACAAGATCACAAATCACTCATCCTCCATCATCCATTACCGCAACATCACACGTTTTTTTCCAAATGTTTTAAAATAATTCTTTGGCCTTAAGTCTCTCTTTCTCTTCTCTTCTCGCTCCCTTAAAGAAATTTTCGTGTTTATGGTTGTTATATTAATTGGGGCAAGCTATTATCATTATAGGTTTTGTTTACGGGTAGACTCAAGGAGAGATGAGTTATTGCAATGATTAATTGATCGTGGAACACCAGGATGATGGATTAGAATATCTTTTGGATGAAAAGAATGAGCTGTCCAAGACTTATTTATAATACCGATGTGAGACAGACTCAGTGGGAAATTCTGGTCGGATGAAAGTATATGCGTGAAGATGAGAACTTAACAGATTTGAAAATGGTAGATAGGGATGGCTACAGAGTATGGTAGGAGTTAGGGTGATCTTGAGGTTGAGTGGAGCTTTTATTAGCATCGAGACTTGATTGTTGAGTTGACGTGAGAAGACATTGGGAGTAACACGACGTGTTGAGATAAATGGATGGTTAGATTGTCGGATTTAATATTGGTTGAAAAAAAATTTATAATAAGTAGGAGGAGATGTGATCTTGATAGCTCGATTATTTGACGGATAAATTTATGGGAAGATATGACACAGAATGTATTGAGGACACGTCGATTGATGATTTGTGAATGGTGTTGTAAGATAGACAAAGTTTTCGTCTTGGATTGGTGATCGACTAGAACACCATTTTAGCGACTGATTAATATTGGGAATAGATTGAGAAAATTTAAAGATGTTATGGAGCGATGATGCGTAATAGAGTGGTATGGTAAGAGAAGGTGATTATTATCCTTTTAGGAGAACGTGGAGTTGGAAATTGGAACAGCAGTGATGGGTCTATAGTTAAGTGTTAGGATGAGAGTTTAGTCGTGGCTTTGTCCAGTGAAAAGATGGATTACGATGGATTATTGAGGAACGTTGTTCGAAGTTACAGGATTAGAAATCTTTGTGAGTAGACATGATAGTTGCGGGTATAAGGTTATATGGGTAATATTATTATTAGTGTGAGTGATTCCGAGGGCGGAATCATTTCTAAGGTGGGTAGAATGTAAAAGCCTGTTTCCATCATACTTTTTCGTGCACGTACTTTTGATCGTGCACGTGTTTATTTTAGACTCTATTTGATTTTGAACATTATTGAGTGATATGTCGTCGTGATCGTCTCTGAAAGTATTAGATTGTGGAACAACTTTGGAACGACATATCTCGAGTCGTCCTTCCGCGATACTATCTAATTTGATGTGACGTCGCGACTTTCTGTTTTGACACGAGACGTTTCTATTTTTAGTTTCGTCTCTCGACGTCGAAATTTTGATCCATCTTCTCCACTCTCTTTCTTTCGTTTCCCCGAACACCCCATAATTATTTTACAATTTTTAGGCTTAATTTGACCTATTTTCAATTTTTAATTAAGTTTAAAATAATTTTAAAACCTATTTTTATAAGTGTTTAAATTATAATAAAATTTCTATATTCTAATAGCGTATTAAATAATTTTCTGACCAAATTTCAGAATTTTTGGCCGCACACAAATTTCGTGAAGGAGAGGAGAGTAATTTTAAATTAAATTAAATATTTTAATTATTTTAATTACGTTTTCTTAAACCCTAACCCTAACCCTAGCTCTAACCTATTTATATTAGCCCTAGGCTAGCTTATTTTCGCATTACACAAAACCCTATCCGCCGTTTCCTCTCCCAAAGCTTCGTCGCAACGTTGCGACGAACGCCCCAGTGCACGACCGGAGCCCGCCCCTGCAATTCCCAGCGCACGACCGGCGCTCCGCTCCGCATCGCTGCTCGCAGCGCTCCATTGCAACGCCCCCCCCCCCCCCCGCTGTCGCCCACTCCGACCGAGGCCATCTCTCGGTCTGACCGAGAGATTTTCCCCCGTCTCAGCGCCCGACCGACAGATATCTCCGCACCGACCCGTTGCGACCGAAGCGCCCGCCTTGCAACGCCCTCACTGCGCTGCAACGCGCATGACCGAGAGCCCCTCTCGGTCTGACCGAGAGGAACCCCCGCACCGGCAGTGCACGACCAACGGCCGTTCGTCGCAACTTGGTTTCTCCCACACCAACTCATGTGGTGGGCCCCCCAAGTTCTCCAGAGGTGTTGTGGGTCCTCCATTGACCCCTAGCACTGCTGTGGACCCCACTTGGGTGTGCTACTTCGTGAATTTGCCGTCTACGACGTTCCAACATGTCGTAGGCCTTCGTCGCAAGTTCCAGCTTTTGGGGAATCGTGTGAGGACCAGATCTGAAGCTGAGGAGTTCTCCGATCAGACACGACTTCCTATCTACGACAAACTCCGGTTCAGGTTGGTTCCCCGAAACTTGTAGAAACCCCCACAATAGCTGACTGAACCCTAAACTAAAAATCGTCAACTTGAACTAAAATTTATTTTCCAGCACCAGTAAAACGTTGTACGAACTTAGAAAAATCTACGAATGGACTTTGTTGATTGTGCACATAGGATAGATCGTCGATTAGGCTGAAACATCGAAAAAGTGACTTTTGACAAATAGGATAGTCCCGATAACCTAGAAACGAACCCTAATAGGATTTGATGAAATTGAGACCTGACACCGTCGCCGTGGCGATATTTCAGACGGACTTCCGCGGACGAGATGCTTGGACGAGACGCTTCGAGAGGACGACACACTCGCCATCGCAGGCAAGTGTACCCACTTGCGTTTTTTGACCGTGCTTTGGTTTTAGATTGCTAGAACTGTTAGTCTGTGAATGTATAAAATCGGACGTGAAATGATAGCGTCCGGGACGCCCCTGACGACTTAGACTTGACGACGAAGTCTAAGCTCGACAAAAAACAACTTTTGACATCATAGGACTATCTTGTGTGTGCGTGCGTGTGGACACCCTAGAATAACAATTCCTTACACTTGTCATGTCATGACCCTGTTACACAAAAAGCCTGCGGGCGTTTCGGATGCTCTCCATGCGAGAGTGATCCCCGTGATACAAAAAGCCTGCAGGCGTTTCGGATGCTCTCCATGCGAGAGTGATCCCCGTGATACAAAAAGCCTGCGGGCGTTTCGGATGCTCTCCATGCGAGAGTGATCCCCGTGATACAAAAAGCCTTCGGGCGTTTCGGATGCTTTCCCCCGCGAAAGTGATCCCTGTTACACAAAAAGCCTTCGGGCGTTTCGGATGTTTCCCTAGCGGAAGTGATCCATGTAATTCTTGTCCTGATTTCCTGGGTTTAGTGTTGGGTTGAGCGTGCGCACGGCAAGAGGGTCTGATCCCCCTCGAACCGTAAGGCGTGAACCCTTTCGTGTCTCACTTGTCTTGTCTCGTCTTGTTCCCGTCACGTCCCGACTTGTCATGACACCTGTAGGTTAGTCCCGTAGCTGGTAGCACACGCTACTACTACTACTACTTGTCCCGTTTTACTTTCCTGCTACGTTACTTCCTGTTGCGTTACTCTGTTATAACCACAGCATGCTAATCAACCAGTAAACCATTGTTTAAAGTTCGGTGCACTTGCAGTAAAGTCTAACCCTTCTTGTAGACTTTACCTGACGTACAGTTCCTTTCTCTTGGGTGCTGTACATCAGGTGCTCAGCCAGAGTTCGTGGACGAGGCAGACTCACTGGAGTACGAGGAGCCGAGGACGTCGACCCAGAGTACGTGCCTGACGAGGACCAGACCTTGAGGTCTTTTAGTCGCCACTTTCAGAGGTTACTACTTTCATTTTTCTTTTAGATAGTTTGTTGCCACGCTTAGGCTTCTTTTTTTTAGACTTTGTACTTGTTGGATATTATATCTCTAATTTAATGAATGCAACTTCCTTTCCGTACGTTCTGTTGTTTCGAACTATATTATGCAAGAACCTGAAAATCTTTTAAAATGGTACCTCTACAGACGCTTATTGGGTCCGAGCTTCTCAGCTCTGGCCTAAGCGGGCCTTGTCACGCTTCGCCTCCGTCCATTTTGGGAAGCGGGGCGTGACACTCGTCCACCCGGAGTCGGAGGTGCCGAGCTTCCATGCGCGCCTCTTGGATGGCCAACTCGGATGTCCCAGCCCTTGCGCGGTCCCGGGCGATGGACTCCTCCAACTCCCTCGCTCGGATGGCCCTGCGCTGCGCCTCAACAGCCATTGTGGTGGCATGCACAAAGGAAGTAGTTATATGAAGAATTGTCAAGAGACGATCTTGAGAGAAGCAAAGCAGTCGAACCTGTTGAAGTTGCCAGACTAAGGAGTCCGACAGCTTGTCGGTGGGAGCTCTCTCCAGGAGAGATCGGTCCCTAGGGAGGACCGAGCCGCTGCCAACTGGATGTCCACGGCCCAATCGACGAACACCGAGTCCCCGGGGGCCACTTCGGGGCCCGTCAAGGCGTTCGCCAACATACCGCCGGCCCCCACTAGGGAAGGCTCGGCTGAGACGGTGGCAGTAGTCACCAGGGTCAGCGAGAGGGCCTCGCCAGAGGCCGGCGGCACCACGGGGACCGCCGGGACGCGGGTCTCCCCACCCTCCTTCCGCCTCTTCCTCTCGCTGGGTCCGGCGGAGGTAGGAGGGGAGCGCTTGTGCCCCGCGTCGCGACCCCCCAAGGGCGCTCGGGGAGGCGGATCGGTTCCCGTGTCTCTCCCCTTGGCAGGGGCGGGGCAGAGAAGTTCGGCCCCCGGAGACTCACCTTCGGGAAGGTTCTCCACGGCCAAGGGGGGAGTCGCCACTACCGTGGGCTCCACTCTGCCCACGGCCGGCTCGGCCTGGCGCACCTCTTCGTCAACAGTGTGACGGGGCGCCTGTCCTGATGGGTGCCCTCGGTTTCGGCTCGAACCCCTCCGGATGAGTTCATTAACGTTACGGGTGAATTCGCGCCCAGCCATATCTGCAGAAGAAGAGAAAATCAGGGTAAGCAAAAGGGGGGACAGAAAGAAGGGAAGAGCCTACCGGTGGACAATAGAACGGTTTTGAGAAGCAGGTCATCCAGCAGAGGCCAGACCGACTTCTCCTCGAAAGAAAGAGACGACAGCAGCCGAACAGCTGCCTGGTCGGCCTCGGAGAGAGTCAACATCAAGTCATACTGACGTAACCCTCCCCAGCCTGTCAATATCTCGGCGTCCTCGAGAAAGACGACAAAGATGTAGTTCGAGCTCCAGTCCCCCACCCAGCGGGGGAGACTGATCACTCCTTATTTTACACCTTTTTCCCGCATTTTTGCATGCCATGTAGATCGCCCAAATCACGTTTTTCACGATATATCGACGATATTGCGATGCTTTTCACGATTTGTTGTTTTTGTCGCATTTCAGGTGATTTGGCGCGATTTGGAGTGATCTCGAGATGCGCTTACTCCAGAGGGTCACCGACGACCTCCCCGAGGGGTATTTTGCTGTTGGAGAGGAGCGGAAGAAGAACGGACGTCGCAGGAGCGACGAGGAGGCCAAAATAAGCAGATTGGGCATGTTTAGTGTCCCACTCGGCCGAGTGGAGGACCCACTCGGCCGACCAGCGAGACACCGCTCGGCCGACCAGATCAGACACGATTCCTATGTGCACTCGGCCGAGCGACGGAGACCACATCGGCCGAGTGAAGAGACCACGTCCGCCCGAGTGGCGCCCAGATGAAGCCCTTCAAAAATCTCCAAGTTTCTGTTTTTCGGCTGCCTGAGCTTCAGAATACCCACTCGGCCGAGTGGAGAATCCCGTCCGCCCGAGTACAATGAAGCCATCGGCCGAGTGACGACAACTCACTCGGCCGAGCCGCCCCCGAAGTAGAGACCCCTGAAGGCCCCGACTTACTGGAAAATTACAGGGTTTCTCACTCGGCCGAGCGACTTTTGTCACTCGGCCGAGTGCGACGCGCTGCCTGTAGCGAAAATTGCGGAAAACAGGCTGCGCAGGGGTATTTTGGTCACAGTTTTTGGACGATTTTGGGGGGTATTTAACCCCTGTTTTTACCCTAGTTTTAGGAGAGCTTCTCCTTAGATTTTTTGCAGCTTTTTAGATTAGCTTTTTAGTTTTATTCTTGAGATTGGAGAGGAGGAAAAGTTTGATTTTTGTTGGATTAATTGAAGAACTCCATTGGTTTGTCTTTCTCTTCCCCAAAAATTCTATTTTTATTGCATATCTCAATATTGTGATGAATTCTATTGCTTATTTAATTGATTATTTTTGTGATCTTGCTATGAATTGTGAGTAGTCGCCACGTCTTGGGGCGTGGGGATGAACCCTACAAGCCCAACTTCATATTTGTGATGAATTAGTAGAAATTTTGCTAGAATCGATATCTAGGGATTAGATTGGGATCAATTTACTGCGGTTAGCTAGGAGTTCATACCGATCGGGATTTGCAAGAGATTGGATCCCGATTCGATAGGAAACCCTAGAAATCCGAATTGGGTTGGAATCGAATTTCCGTAGTATCGGTTTGCAAGAGATTGGACCGATACTAGGGTTTCCGGTTGCAATTCCGTGCCAATACCCATTTGCAAGAGATTGGACGGGTAGGAACTATCCCAATCTAGATCGCGAGCCGAGTTTGCAAGAGATTGGGCTCGGTGCGCGATTGGACGATGATGTTGACCCTAATGGTAGTTTTCCTAGGCTAGGGTTTGCAAGAGATTGGACCCAAACCTAGGATAGCTATAGACCGGCAACAGCGCGAGAGCGTGAGCTTGGTTCTACATTCAGTTGCAACTAGTCCATCCAAAATCTTAATCTAGCAATTTTGAAACTGACGAACCACATTTATGAGATACGGTGAGTAGCGGGGATTCCCCATTCCCTAGACGTTCTTTATTTGATTCGATATTTCCGCACTTTGTCTGACGATTGTGACAGGATCGCCAAAGGCAAATCTTTCTTCTTGAATAGCCAGGGTGATTGGAACAAGCACGGTCATTCGTCCTCCCTGTGTTCGATATCCCGCTCGCTGCTACACCGTGCACTTGCGGTAAAACTACAACCGTTCTTTAGGGTTACGTCCCGGAGCGATCAAGTTTTTGGCGCCGTTGCCGGGGAGGCGATTGCATTTGATCTTACCACCCCTGGCTACTTCCTTTTTTATTTTTTATTATTATCATTATTATTTCCATTTTTTTATTTTTTTTTACCTAACCCTTCCACGGTACTAATCATCTCTTTGAAACTCTGTTTTCCCTGTGCATGTACACGAGATCTACGGCGGACCCTGAAGCTATATTGTTTGATCCGGAGATCGAACGTACCGCGCGGAGACTTAGAGCGGAAAGGAGACAAAATCCGAAAGGGCGGTTTATGACCAACCCGGAAACTGCTGAACAATTGGCGGCAAGGATGGCGAGGATAATTTCTATTCGAGATAGGCTTCGGCCTAAGACCTCTTCTACTACCTCATCCATTGCCATGCCGGGGTTGGCGGCTGACAAGAGCTTCGAGCTAAAGACTGGACTAGTGGTTCTGATGCAGCAGGATCCATTTCATGGGAATGCCCATGAAAATCCCCACTACCACATCCAATTGTTCTTGTCGAAGTGCGCCACATTCCAGATGCCGGGGGTCTCCATCGATGCCATCAGACTGCGTCTCTTCCCTTTCACACTAAAGGACAAGGCACTATACTGGTTGAGGACGCAAGCTGAGGGTGTCTTCACCACTTGGGACGAGTTGGCGAGTGCATTCATTGACAAGTTCTATCCGCCCTCCAAGACGGTGAAGATTCGGAGCGCTCTTATGTCCTTCAAGTAAGGACCCCAAGAGACGCTCTATGAGGCTTGGGAGCGCTTTAAGGATCTGCAGCATCAATGCCCGAACCATAGTATAGAAGATTGGGAGCTAGTGCATAGCTTCTACAATGGTCTCCAACCGGGGACCAAACAAATTATTGATGCCGCGGCGAATGGTGCCATCTTTTCAAAGACTCCCGAGGAAGCTACGGCCCTAATTGAGGAGATGGCCTCAAACAATCAACAATGGGGCGATGAGGGAGGACACTCTACGTCCTCCTTAAAGCCGATTAGTATCTATGAAGCGAAGGCCGTAGCGGAGCTTACAAGCAAGTTTGATTCTCTCCACAAGGTAGTGGAGAGATTGGAGAAGTTTATCACGGAGCCCCAAGGAGCCCCTTCCACCTCCGCACCGACCAACCAAATGTGTGATTGGCAAGACCAATCTCAAGCCATGTATGTGGGAGGAGAGCAAGGAGAAGGAGCCTTGGAGCAAGTACAATATGTCGCGGTGAACCAAGGATATTGGGCCAATCCGGCCGCAAGAAATCATCCCGGATTCTCTTATGCCAACAATGAAGGAGCTTTGAACCCGCCACAACCGCCACCTCAACAAGCCCGACCACCACTACCACCCCAACAACAACACTATCCACCGAGGGGGCCTACTCAACAAAATTTTCAACCAAAGCAACAAGTTCCACCATATAGGCCACCCGGATACAATCAAGGGTGGAGGAATCAAAATCAAAACCCTCCACAAGCTCAACAACGATCCGACTTCGAAGCTAGGGTGGAGGCGTTTATGGTCGAGCAAAATAAGGTCAATGCTAGCTTGAAGGCGGGGCAAGACTCTCTTAATACCGTTGTGGCTCAAATATCGGAGCAATTGGCGTTGCTCAATCGGAACACTCAACGATTTCCGGCGCAACCCGAGCAAAACCCACGGGGCAACACCGGCCACATCAATGCCGTAGTTGCCGTTACCACTAGAGGCGGAAAGGATACCACCCCCGCCATGATTCCTACCGAGGAACCCGTGGAGGAAAGTTTGGAGCCGATTGAGCCGGTAGTTGAAGTTGATAAGGAGAAGGAGCCACAAGAAAAGGAGAAATCTAGAGCGGAGAAATTGATCGAGGAGAGGTGCTTCATGCCACCGGTCCCATTCCCCCAAAGGCTCGCTAGAGCGAAAATGGAGAAAAGGCTAGCGAAGTTTCTCGAGTATCTAAGAGGAGTTAGCCTCAATATTCCCTTCCTCGACGCCATCGTGGAGATCCCCACATATGCTAAATTCTTAAAGGACTTGATTTCGGGGAGAAGGAGGAAGGAGAAGATCATGCTAGCCGAGGAGGGCTCTTGGTTCACCAAGAGAGAGAAGGAGCCGGCAAAATTTAAAGATCCGGGGAGTTTTCAGATTCCTTGCACCTTGGGCGGCGTTCCTCTTCAAAAGGCGTTGGTTGATCTGGGGGCTAGTGTGAGCCTCATGCCTCTCTCCATGTTCTTAAGGCTAAACACCGGGACAAAGTTGAAACCCACCGACATGCGCATTCAATTAGCCGATGGACGGATAACAAGGCCGGTGGGGATCGCCGAAGACATCTCGCTATAAGTCCCGGGGGGAATATGCTTGCCATGTGACTTCGTGATCATGGACATTAAGGAGGAGGGAGATACTTCGTTGATACTTGGACGCCCATTCCTCGCCACCGCCGGAGTCATCGTCGACGTGCGCGAAGGTACACTAACTTTAAACGTCGGCAACATCGAGGTGGAGCTTCACATTCCTAAGGCTATGAAGCACATGCCTTACCACGAGGAGCTTGATTACATGGACCTCCTTGATGAGGTAATTGAGGAGGCGATCCCCCACTCTATTGGCGCTCTATTCGATGAAGATTTCGAGGAAGGCCCGGATTTAGGCCAAAATGAGAAGAAAGATGATTCCTCCGACCTCTCCGCTGAAGATGATGAAGGCGACGCTGATGTCGCAAGGATTCGAGAGCTCTGTAAGCTCTCGAAATTAAAGTCTCCAAAGAAATCTCCTCCGGTACGGAAATCGGCATCACCGGTGAAGCCGTTGACCGGAGCAAATGCTAGCTTGGGGGAGCCTCCCCCCAACATTATTCGAGATGGGAGACCACCGAGGGAGAACACGCCGCCACGTCCAAATCCAAGCGCGCTCACCGGAAAGTTTGATGGGTGCATCTCATATGCACCAAACATCCCACATTGATTGAAAATTATAGGGGGTCGAGCTCACGACCTTAAACGAGCGCTTGTCGGGAGGTAACCCGACGGTTTTTGCTTTATTTTTACTTTTTCTTTATTTTCGTTTTAGAAATTTTTAGTGTTTTGAGTCGTTCGCCCAAAAATTTTGTGATAACGGGTCCTATTTTTCTTGACAGGAGAGGAGATAGGTAGATCCATCATGAGGAGGATGAACGCGACGACGAGGAGCGCCCCAAGAAGGCGCTCGACGCCTAGGAGGAAGATGGAATTGACTGGAGGAAGAAAGACGGAGTTTAGAGCCCAAACGAAGACAAACAGCAGAACACAAGGCTCACTCGACCGAGCATACTAGTCACTCGGCCGAGTACAGAAGTTCGTCCGGCCGAGCCGCTCACGAACGAGGGAAGTCTGTTGTACCCAACTCTCTGTTTATTTTCCTGATTTCAATATAACTGCTACTCGGCCGAGTATATATTCCCACTCGGCCGAGTAAAACGGATACCCTCCTAGGGCGAGTCATGCCGAGTAGCTTGAGCCACTCGGCCGAATGGACTTACTCCACTCGGCCGAGGCTGGTAAGGCCACTCGGCCGAAGCGTAGGCGAGGAGGAAATTTCCATTGACCTCGCTCGGCCGAGTGACCACGTCACTCGACCGAGTCGTAACTTTTATTATATAAGGGCCGAGGGGGGGCGCGATTTTCGAAACGCAAAACCCAATCGCACCCCGACTCTTCAGCTCCCCTCGCCCGACTCCCCTCGCTCGCGCCCCCACTCGCCCGACCGGCCACCTCGCGCCACCGCTCGGCCCGCCACCGCCGGTCGAGCACCCGCCGACGCATCGCCCGAGTCGCCGCCGGCGGCCGCCGCTCCGATCGCCTCCGGTACCCCCTATTTCGCCTTTTTCGCCTCTTTTTCTGTATTTTTCGAGGGTCCATGTGCTTAACGAACCCCTAACCCAAATCAATTTCTATATTTATCTGTTATACCCCTAATGCTCCATACGTTTTGAATATTACCCGCTGATATCTCCATTTCACGCGCAGGTTGTTTTTGGGAGCTTAGGGGAGCCCAGGGGAGCTTCTTGGGACTGATTCGGGCTTCGCGGAGGCGCTGTCTTCCCACGCTTCCATTGCTTAGCACTCGCGGCGTGTCGGGGTACACTCTTTCCTTTATTTTGCACACGCCGCACTTTTTACACTTTTTTGGCGCGCGCTCGGGGCCGATATGCCGCCCCGGACACGGCCGCGGACGAGGAGACCTTCCGCCAAGCGGAAGCGGTCGGATGATGCCGGCCCCTCCCACGAGGTGGAAGGCTCTCCTCCTCCTTCTCCCACACACGCCGTCCACCCAGCATAGCCTGCAGGCCCCGCACACCCCGCACAGCCTGCAGCGCCCGCACAGCCCGCACAGACTCTCCCTGCCGCTCCACAGCCACCACCACCGGCTCCACTGGTCGGGCCGCTCGGGATTACGTTCCGAGATGACGCATACCGCGCCGTCTTCGAGCGTATCTCCCAGCGCTCGATCGTACCCTCCAGGTTTGCACACCTTGCTGACCTAGGACGCCTGGGGGTACTAGATGGGATGCTCACGTTGTACGACAACGTGGGCTGGCGAGATTTCTTTCAGGTGTCGGTGGATACGTTTATCCACCCGACACTTGAGGTTCTTAGTTCGATCGCCCGGACCGACGAGGGATGCTCGTTTCGGTTCATGGACCGGGAGTGCCAGGTCACTCTCGATATGATGAGAGCGTTTTTCTCGTGGCCCGCTGTCCCCGGAGCCGATCGCGGTTACGGCCCCACCCATATCCCCGCACCTTCCTTCGACGCCGGTGCCTTCTGGGCCCGGATTACGGGTCTTCACGCTGCCTTTGACCCTAGTAGGGCCAAGGCCTCGGCCATTGTCCATCCCTGCCTCCGTATTGCTCAGCGCCTTATGGCGACGACCTTTTTGGCCAGATATGAGCCGGGCACGATGTCTACGCCAGAGCTCTACATGCTCTACGCGATGACACGTCCCAGAGCTCTATCTAGGGATGGCGATGAGCTTGTCCCCGCCGTCGTGATCGATATCGCGGCATGGTTTTTAGACCGCATCATCGTATCGGTGGGCGCTCGCTCACCGATATGCTTCGGCGGCCTGATCACCTTGCTTGCTCTTATGACCGACGAGGATTTCCCCGACGACCTGCGACGAGTATCGGGCCCCACTTCTTTGTCGATCGATGTTATGGCCCGGATGAAGATGCTTCGTCCGCACGGTGAGCGTCACTGGGTCTGGTTGCACGGCCCTTACGGTGCCGATTACATGATTATTCCGAGCCCAGCTCGGACTCAGATTGCACCAGCCCACGTCGACTGGCTCCCTGCGATGGATGTTCTCATCCCCGCTGCTTATGTGCTCGAGGCTGAGGAGGCCGAGCAGGCCCACGCTGCCCCTGTAGACCCTGTTGCCCCTGCCGAGCCTGCCGCCGAGCCTGTTGACCCTGTGGCCCCTCAGCCCATACCTGATGTTTCCGCTGCTCCTGACACCTCTGTCAGTGTTGGGAGTACCTTAGCTGAGACCACCCCCACTGCTTCCGAGGCTGTCACCACCACTCCCACCGCCACCACCGGCCCTCTGTCCGTCGAGCCTCTTTGCTCCGCACTCCCCGAGCGCCCACCGACCTTTGTTGAGAGTGGAGAGCCCTCGTTTGCCGCGGTCGTGGAGACCATGGCTAGCATGGTCTCTGCTGGGGTTGCACCTTTTGGACCACACACTTCCACCCTAGCGGTAGTCACCTCTGTCTCCACCTCTGCTGTATTTTCCGAGAGTGTCGTGGCGTCTGTCCACACTTCTGTGCCACCGACCTCTCTGGCCGCCTCGCTGCCACTTTTGCGCTCTTCTTTCGCTGCTGCTGCCTCCACTTCTCACCAGTCTGTGCCCCGGCCTCGCACTGAGGCCAGACCCACATTTGCGAGTGCAGCACCTTTTATTCCCTTCCCCGCTGAGCCAGTCACATACGCGACCCGAGTACGCCAGCCACGCCCTGCACAGCCACGCCCGGTGCGTCCCTCTGCACCACCTCCCCCTGACACTGTACTTCAGAGCATTCGTGCTCTAGAGGGGGCGGTGAGTGGCCTCAGAGGCGACCTTAGGACCCTGTCCTCCACCGTCTCTGCGATGGCTGGCCGCTTCGAGCTGCTCCCGCAGATTCACTACTGTCTTACCCAGGTTCTGGAGCGTCTCCCGCGCGTACCCCCACCCACCCAGTAGGTTCCCACCCACACTCCCACACACACTCAGCCTGCTACCACTTCCACACCCACCCCCACTCAGCAGCCTGTCCAGCCACCACCACGACCTCCGCCTCAGGACGGAGACGGTGCAGCACCACCTTCTTAGGCACCCTTGATGCCGTCGTCTCTTTTTGCCGTTGTGCTTCCCGTTTCTGCTGGGTCCTGATGCCTTTTTGTCCACCCCCCCTCCCCTCACTTATTTTAGACAGAATCATTTTGATCGTATCCTTATATATCTTTTTGGGAGAGAGGGAGCGTTTTGGTGCCACATATATATCTGTATCACTCCTATCTTTGCATGCATCATGTCCGCATCATATTTTTCATTTCTTTATTTTTATCTTTTTACTTCCTTTTTTTCTTTTTTTTCATGCATGCACCCTCACTTGCCCCTCACATTTCTTGTCTCTCAGTGTGCCACACTTTGCACATTGAGGACACTGTGCCATTTAGCTTGGGGGAGTGAGTTCTCATGTTCTTTTTCGATTTGCCACCTTTATTTTTAGTTTTTCACGCCACTCTCCGCTTTTGCACTTATTTTTCATCATTTTTCTTTTATTTTGCCATGCATCACGTTTTTCTTATTTTTTCTGTGTGCCGCATTGTAAATAGTTCTTTTTTCCATTTATATTTATTTCTTTTTCATCTCATGCTAGAGATGACTTTTCTATGATGATGATGACGTTGGATTTAACTTACTCTATATGCATGCTATATTTGTCATGTCTTAGACTTTATTTCTGATATCATATGCTATGACTTGCCTTGCATCTAGAGATAGTAACCCACACTTTTGCCACATGAAATTGGATGAAATTCTATTATTAGCTGAGTCTGAATATTCATATGTATGCTATCACAGAAAACACACCAAGATTCACGCATTGAATGTTTATATCTGGAGTACTGATTTCTTTTTCCTATATCACTTCTATATGCATGAATTGTACACTTCACTTCAGGATGATTGAATGATGTTAGCTATGATAAATCTGGATTAGTTAGCTTTTTTGTGATCGAAACTGAGTAGATTAGATTACCCTGCTGAAGTTGTCGTGCATGTCTTATAGAGTGAACCGAGAGTTATATCTATTTCTTTCTCCACAAATCTTGAACATCATTTCTCTACTTTTAAAATCATTGGTGAATCTCCCCTTAGCGATTCTATTTTATGGCATTTCCCCCGCTACTAATTCCTAGCTCCAAATCTCTTATTCTAAAAAAAATAAAAGAGAGAAAAACATTCTTGTACATCATTATCTCTCTTCGAGTTGGGATCGTTGTGTATATATGCTATATTGAAAAAAAAAAACAACAACAACAACAACAACAAAGAGAAAAGAGGAAAAATCCTCAATAAAAGATCCCATCTCACTTTCTTTCTTTCTTCTTTCTTCTTATTACCTTTGGAGCTATATAAAAATGGGGATGTGAATATTTTTTTATGTCACCACGCTTATAGATAAGCTTGGGGGAGGGGATCCATTGATGTGTGAGAGAGTGACTACTTGACGTTGCACGACAACCTAGGCTAAGTAATATTCTATACTCGGTGAGATTATTTCTAGCTTTACGAAATCCAGAAATCTAAGCCTAGCGTTCATTTCATGAAATCCATACTTTTCTATTCTCTCTATTCTATTGTGTGATACTCTTATACTCCTGATAGAAAGCATTCAATTGAAAAGTGTGTGATCTGTGATTTGTATACCGCTTTAAATGATTCAGACGATGTTAATTTTAAAATTATTCCGTTTTTCATGATTATATCGTTGTTCGTGGGTTTTCCATTTCTATTTGCACTATTATACTATGATATCAAAATAAAATCTTTTGACATGAGTTTTTCATTCGGTGCATGCTATATGAGTAAGTGAAACCCCCGTCCTGAGAAAATGATCTAGTAGCTTACCTCTTCGCTTCTTTCTCTCTTCTTTATTTTCATTTCGTTTTCCATTCTTCTCCGTTTTTCATTTTTCATTTTTCCCATTTTCGTTTTCCAATTCCACCGAGTTCGCCATTTACTTATCTTCCTCGAGGACGAGTAAGAGGCAAGCTTGGGGGATTTTGATCACTCCTTATTTTACACCTTTTTTCCCGCATTTTTGCATGCCATTTAGATCGCCCAAATCACGTTTTTCACGATATATCGACAATATTGCGATGCTTTTCACGATTTGTTGTTTTTGTCGCATTTCAGGTGATTTGGCGCGATTTGGAGTGATCTCGAGATGCGCTTACTCCAGAGGGTCACCGACGACCTCCCCGAGGGGTATTTTGCTGTTGGAGAGGAGCGGAAGAAGAACGGACGTCGCAGGAGCGACGAGGAGGCCAAAATAAGCAGATTGGGCATGTTTAGTGTCCCACTCGGCCGAGTGGAGGACCCACTCGGCCGACCAGCGAGACACCGCTCGGCCGACCAGATCAGACACGATTCCTATGTGCACTCGGCCGAGCGACGGAGACCACATCGGCCGAGTGAAGAGACCACGTCCGCCCGAGTGGTGCCCAGACGAAGCCCTTCAAAAATCTCCAAGTTTCTGTTTTTCGGCTGCCTGAGCTTCAGAAGACCCACTCGGCCGAGTGGAGAATCCCGTCCGCCCGAGTACAATGAAGCCATCGGCCGAGTGACGACAACTCACTCGGCCGAGCCGCCCCCGAAGTAGAGACCCCTGAAGGCCCCGACTTACTGGAAAATTACAGGGTTTCTACTCGGCCGAGCGACTTTTGTCACTCGGCCGAGTGCGACGCGCTGCCTGTAGCGAAAATTGCGGAAAACAGGCTGCGCATGGGTATTTTGGTCACAGTTTTTGGACGATTTTGGGGGGTATTTAACCCCTGTTTTTACCCTAGTTTTAGGAGAGCTTCTCCTTAGATTTTTTGCAGCTTTTTAGATTAGCTTTTTAGTTTTATTCTTGAGATTGGAGAGGAGGAAAAGTTTGATTTTTGTTGGATTAATTGAAGAACTCCATTGGTTTATCTTTCTCTTCCCCAAAAATTCTATTTTTATTGCATATCTCAATATTGTGATGAATTCTATTGCTTATTTCATTGATTATTTTTGTGATCTTGCTATGAATTGTGAGTAGTCGCCACGTCTTGGGGCGTGGGGATGAACCCTACAAGCCCAACTTCATATTTGTGATGAATTAGTAGAAATTTTGCTAGAATCGATATCTAGGGATTAGATTGGGATCAATTTACTGCGGTTAGCTAGGAGTTCATACCGATCGGGATTTGCAAGAGATTGGATCCCGATTCGATAGGAAACCCTAGAAATCCGAATTGGGTTGGAATCGAATTTCCGTAGTATCGGTTTGCAAGAGATTGGACCGATACTAGGGTTTCCGGTTGCAATTCCGTGCCAATACCCGTTTGCAAGAGATTGGACGGGTAGGAACTATCCCAATCTAGATCGCGAGCCGGGTTTGCAAGAGATTGGGCTCGGTGCGCGATTGGACGATGATGTTGACCCTAATGGTAGTTTTCCTAGGCTAGGGTTTGCAAGAGATTGGACCCAAACCTAGGATAGCTATAGACCGGCAACAGCGCGAGAGCGTGAGCTTGGTTCTACATTCAGTTGCAACTAGTCCATCCAAAATCTTAATCTAGCAATTTTGAAACCGACGAACCACATTTATGAGATACGGTGAGTAGCGGGGATTCCCCATTCCCTAGACGTTCTTTATTTGATTCGATATTTCCGCACTTTGTCTGACGATTGTGACAGGATCGCCAAAGGCAAATCTTTCTTCTTGAATAGCCAGGGTGATTGGAACAAGCACGGTCATTCGTCCTCCCTGTGTTCGATATCATGCTCGCTGCTACACCGTGCACTTGCGGTAAAACTACAACCGTTCTTTAGGGTTACGTCCCGGAGCGATCAGAGACCGAGCAGACATTCCCTCCCCGCATGAGCCCGGAAGTGCTGCCACGACCTTTGGCCGACCGTCTGAAGCCGGTAGTAATAAAAGAGGAGGGGGAGGGACGGCTCTAAGCCGTGGATACGGCAAAGCATGATGAACCCGGTCAGCACCGTGACGGAATATGGAGTCAACTGACACAGGGATACCATCAGGCGCTCCATGACCTGGAGGATAAAGGAATGAAGGGGGAAACTGAGGCCCAGGCGAAAACTCTCGACATAGATGCCGACCTCGTTACCCCGTGGAAAGCAAATCCGCTCGTCGTAAAAGGGGACCTGGACGTCGTACGGGTGACACAAATACATCTCCCGGATTTCCGCGGCCACCGGGAAAGTCACCTTGGATGGCGACCTAAGGACCACTGGGGGAACATCATATCTCTCAACGGCCTGAGCCACGTCGTCGCCAACAGGGTCCGTGAAAAGTTTTGTTTTCCCCTTATCCCGAACGGGATAAGCCCCCGAAGGGGCTCCGGGCCCCGAAGGTCAGACATTGCCAGGCCCAGGCGCCGGAGGATCCCTAGGTCCCGACGCCAACCTGCCTATTCTAAGCGTAGCCATGGGACAAAAGAGGAGAAGGGTGTAACCTTGAGAAAGAGTTGCAAGGAGAAGGATGACGGAAAGAGGGAGCTTGCAAAATCGAGAACAGAAGAGCGCGAAAGGATTGAAGTCTGGGAAGCCGACATCTTATATGCGGAGCAACCAAGGAATACAAACCGTCTGGAGAGGGGCACGTGGCAGCATCAGAGGATCGACGGCGTTTCGAAACCCGCGCCGAGAGAAGATCAAACGGGCCGCGTCATAATGACCCCCATTTACTGAGCTGGCCTCGACTGACGCTCTTGTCAAATCCAGAACAGTCACATCGCCCGAACCGAACCAGCTAAACCCGAACGGCTCGGACGATGGGGGCAATTGATACGACTATTTTGGAGAAGCCCAAAGGCTGGAAGCCCAAAATCCAGCGATGGACAAGAAGCCTGCTAGCGAGATTGGGCCCCGTCGGACGAGGCCCACGAAGGGAACGCGGCCCGATCAATGAGGCCCCCGAGAGCCCGAACCATCCATGGTTCGACACGCTCGTCGCAGCCCACGATCCCTAGAAGAAACCACTCCCCCGGGGCATAAGGCCAGAATGCCCATAACCCGCAATCGGCTCCCCCATGACGCTGGCAGGCGAGATCGTGGGGATGGATCTCGAGGACAAGAGTGGGGGCGAACGACGTGACGACGTGGACAGGGGGCAATCTCGGCGGGGACCCTATAAAAGAATTGGAGGGACAACGGAGCAAAGGATCGAACCCCAGATATACTAATCGGAGGTATTCCATCAACGACCTTTGTTTTCCCTCCATTACATCTCCCTCCCCCTGCTCGCGCCACGGGTCAGGGCCTCGATCTCTTCTCGAGTCGAGCCTGCCCCACCGAGCACGCTTCAGACCCTAATCTGACTTAGGCATCGGAGGGAATACGACCGGAACCAAGGTCCGGCCACCCTGACGAGTTTCTCGTCTATTCAGGAAGAAGCCGACCGAGGCGCCGAGGCTACCCCTCAGCGCCTGAAGACCACTCTCGCGGTTGGCGGGTGTGGCAACCGGAGACCGAGCTCCCAGAAAGGCGCCGAGGCTATCCCTCGTCACCCACCTTACCGAGGCCGAGCCCATCGAACTGAGCAGAGGCCTCCCCTCAGCTCCGCTTTAACCAAGGATCGACGCTCGCCCTCGGCTCCATCTCCGACCCGCGCTGAGCGCTAAGCGTGACCAAGGGATCCCATCCAATCCCTTGACCACGTTGACCGATCAGTCGACGGTCAACGATTCTGTGGTGAGAAAACACCCGTAAACAGTTAGCATTGAAGGGTTTTACGTCGGGCGCCATCCTTATCTACCTTTGATTGTTCTGTCTTGGTATGCTGATCCAAGGAGAAGTAAGTGATTTAAGGGCCGTCTTCTAATGATAGTGGAGATCACTGGAAGTTAACCATAATTTTTCATACTTTATTGTATGCAGTAATGGACTTCAGATTTTGTGTTGCAACAATACTGATCTTCCAAGAACAGTAGTACAAATTTCCAAGCAGAATTGTGACATACTGGATACAAGTTCAGTATTGGTTGACCATGGGAACTTCTTTTGTTGATATTAGCTATGAAAAAGATGGACGAACTATCACATCAACCTTCAAACATTTAATTGGATGCTCTCTACTTCGTTGACTCCATTACTACAGTTGGTTTTGCATCAATTCAGAAAGTCATGTTTTTTTATCCATTTTCATTTGCTTTCCTGATAAACTATAATTCATCATGACTTGTTCTTCTATTTCAAAAGTACCAGTCAAAGCACAAATCATGCTTGCCATGAACCGAGCCTTTCAATCCTTCAACCTTATACAGTGTGGGGTCGTCATTCCTCGTCAAATTTCTCCCAAATTCTTGAACCTTGGCCCATTGGAAATTGCTTATGATTTCTGTTTCTTTGAAATTGCATACAGATGACTAATGATCAAAAGATAAAAACCTGAAATTTTGATTAAGTGAGATGTGCAGATTATGAGAGTGAGAGAGAGGACCACATGTGAAAGAGAAATGAAACCAATGGCATTGGGACCACTTGGATCTTCTCAAATCCCGGTCCTTTTCCCTACAACCCCTTTACCATCTTCCTTGTCTTCTCACTCCTAGTCTCAATCTCAGCCTATCCCAACCCAACAAAGAAAAGAGAAAAGATGGCTTTTACATTTAGGGGACCAAATTTTTTTAGCAAAATTGGTCCACCATCTAACATTGTCTGTTTCTAGTAACTCCCCTCTCTTGTAACTTCCCTACTTTTGTTGGCCTTCAAAAATATCATCCATATTTGTGCTCAAGCCTAGGGTTACCTTATAAACATCATGCAAGAAATATTACACATAATTTTAGGATAAGAAAATGAATTTTTTCCTCTCAATTTTTAATACCTTTCACGCAATCTGCTTTAGTTATTTCATAAAATAGCGAAGATCATCACAAAGCAATTGAAGAATCATGAGTTCTATATCAAAAGGAAATATTTTCCTGCATTATTGACATCATATAGAAATATAAATAATGAACAATTAATGTGTCATCGCTCAGCGCAATTCTTTGAACATCATTTTTATTAAAAAAAAAATATCTTTGCATTTTTTTGTTTTCATCATCAGCATATAAGAGACAAATATGTAACAAATCTCATATAAGTCGGCTAGCTATTGTTATATGAGCACACAACTCATCAATCTCCACAAAATATGATATTATCCACTTTGGATCAAGGCCCGCATGATTTTATTCTTGGGCTCTCCCCTAAAGGACTTATACCAATGGAGATTCAATTTACATAGTTATACCCCTCTGAAATTCAGTAATAGATGTTAATCAAATAAGCATATATGAATATGCGGAAATCCAAGAAATGACACGCACGACTTGATAACGCAGTTCAGTGCGTACACCTACATCTACGGGGCCACGCCCAGAAAGATCAGATTACTCCACTATAATAAATAATGATTACAATCACTAATATCTATATTAGGAGAAGCATACTCCCCCTCAATACAAACCGCTAGGGGTGATCTCAATCAACCCCGTGGAGTAATCTATGCAAGATCCCCTTGCACAACAGACTAGATCAACTCCAGTTATCCCTACGTGCGTAGCCGTCGGCCTCCGTCTCCGGATGTAGAAACCGCAAGATCCCCTTGTATAAACCGACTAGATCGAACTCCCTTCAATCCCTACGTTCGTAGCCGTCGGCCTCCATCCCCGGATGTAGATCAACAATCTTCCGAAAAGTGATAGCCCTAGAAAATCCGCATAGCCCCTTGTAACTTACGGCCTCCTTCAATATCGGGGTGTTATAAAAAACAGCTAATTTAGAAACCATGCAGATTTTCTCGGCCCGCAAATCTGGGAACCACTTAGGGCAAGTGTGTTGGATGCAACGATCTTGGAACTTTAGTTTGATGATGACAAACGTGTGCGAACAATTTTAACGTGTGTGTTAAGTGTTTCAGGAATGGCAAAACGGTAAATTCTTCGAACGTGATGACTAGGTCAAAAGATGGAGGAATTGCTATTCGCATATCAATTGGAAGAGATATTCATATAGCAAATTGGACTTGGTCCAAGATGGAGAGAATCTCATGGAATGGATTCAAATCAAATGTTGGGATTTTGTCATATCATTTTCCACCCATGGATCCTATCAAATCCTTTTCCAACTAGTATTCCAAATTGAGATGAGATTAAATCCCTATTCAAATTCCTAAACCCTTAATTAATGGGATTCTAATTGATATTACTCTTCTCTATAAAAACCCATCCTCCCAAAGATGACGAAAGAGCGGCAATAACAATTCATGCGGCCTGGCTCCAACAAAACAAAAATAACAACAGTGGCCGAAATATAATACTTGTTGCGTTTTTTTTTGTTTAATCTGCCAACACCACAATTCACATGGTTCAAGAGAATGAGGTAATAAAATAAGATACGTTTAATTTTTCTCATCCTTTTCTACTTGGTGCCTTTTGTTTGCAGGCTCATTTTTGTTGGCATCAAAACAATATTCCATGGAGTTCCTGACGTGGATAAAGAGAGCACTTCAACTCCAAAACCCTAACCGCATGCTAATAAGCTAATTCCTCAAGAGGCGCACGCAACTTAGTAAATTGTTTTTGTGTGTAAGGCAGCCAAAGTTCTTGGGAGAGGGGTTCCTCGTTTTTTTTGGGGTGAAGTTTTTTTTTGTGCGCAAGTTTTTTTTGCAGGGCCACCACAAAAGCAAAGTTGGAGAGAGAAAAGATAGAATTAGAGAGATGAAATATAGTTAGTATTAATTTGTTCAAACTCTCATTCGTTTTGATCTTGCAGGGACACAATTAATTGGGAGCACAAGCCGACTTGCGTAAGAATTGAGAAGAGCCACCCTTTCTACTTCTCCCATTAAATCATAAAGAGCAGAGTTGTCTTTCAATTGACAATCCAAAACGCGTACAGCCGAAGCCCTCTTCAAAGAAAAATTAGAGGAGCACGCACAGAACAAATCCGAAGGGGCAAGCACGTCATCAAAAAAACAAGGGCTTAGCTTATCAAACCCATGCGGGCAGAATTTTGAAGAGGCTGGCCAAATAATCTAATTACCGAGGCCGCAACTTTTAAAGAGTTCGTTGACGTATCGTTGAGGTGTTGAGGAGACGTGACGAGATGACTACTTCCTGCCAGACGAAAGCTGGCCTGTGCTGATTGACGAAGACGAAGCCGCTATACAAACTGAGCCTTCTAAACTCTGTTGTTTATTATTTTGTATAGTAGTTGCTAGATCTTTGTAGGGGAAACTTTACTAATTTTGTGACTATTTTGGGACTTGTCTGGTTGGGGCTAGACAAGTGGGACCCAGCTTGTTTGGGACTAGCTGGTAGAAAGCTTTACTAGGATTGATAGTGATAGAAAACACAGTGTGTGGGGGTACTGAGAGCCTGGCGAGTGTAGAGACGTAGAGGGTGCTCTGAGCGTGCTCTAACTTGTGGTTTTGTACCTATTGCGCTATTCAATACTAGTTCTGCTTTGGGGGCTGGAGTAGATCGTTGGGACGACCGAACCAGGGTAAATCTGCTGTGTACTCTGTGTCTGCCTTTTATTTACCCTGTTGCTGCTATAACTGCGTGTGCTTATTCGTGGGGTGCACGAATTATTTTTAAAAGCCTATTCACCCCCCTCTAGGCTAGGATCCTGATCCAACAAGTGGTATCAGAGCCAGTTTAGTAGATCTAGCCTAGTTTGACCATGGACCACATTGATAGTGCTTTTGCTGAGGGTCAGTCTATTTCCCGACCACCTAAATTTAATGGAGTAGACTATGCTTATTGGAAAAATCGTATAAGAATCTACTTGATTTTTATTGATTATAAAGCTTGGCAAATTGTTGAAAAAGGCTATAAATCACCTGTTATTAAAATTGAAAACACTGAGATGCTTAAACCTGATGATAAATGGGATGATAATGATTGGAAGCTTTATTCTCTTAATGCTAAAGCTATGAATGCTCTCATTTGTGCATTAGATCAATCTGAATTCAATCGCATCTCACATTGTTTAACTGCGCAGGAAATATGGCATACTTTGGAGGTGACGCACGAGGGAACGTCACATGTGGAGTCTAGACTTGCACTTCTGAGCACAGAATACGAGGGATTTCGCATGCTACCATCAGAGGCCATATCCGAAATGTTTGCGAGGTTCACCAACATTGTCTACAAGTCTAGTTCGCTCGGTAAGCCATATTCTAGCCTTGAGCAGGTGAGAAAGATATTAAGAGCACTGCCAAGCTCTTTCAAGCCTAAAGTTACTGCCATCCAAGAAGCGAAGGATCTATCGCAAATGAGGGTGGAGGACTTGATAGGTAATCAAATGTCCCACGAGCTTGAATTGCAAAACATGGATAAAAGGGAGAAACCTGATGAGAAGGAGAAAGCTACCAATCCACTTGCTCTGAAAGCTGACGAAAGTGAAGATGATGATGATGACATAGCGCTAATAGTCGGAAACTTCAGAAAGTATGTCCAGACCAAGCAAGGAAGAACAGAAATGGCACCTAGGCTTAATCGCTCTAACTTTTTTCAGTCTTCTAAGCAAACTTATGATCAGAATGCTACTAATAGAATGACTTGTTTTAAATGCAAGAAAAGAGGACATCGAATGAGGGATTGCCCACATGAGACAGCTCAGGTAGCTAAAGAAAAGGGAAAATCCAAGGTGCTAACTTGGGATATGGATAGCAAAGCTTAGAGTGAGGAGGAGGAACACGAAGCCCACTCATGCATGGCATTGATGGGAGTACACGATGAGGTAATTTTTGGTAGTAAAACTGAACTCCTTACTCTTTGTAAAGAAATGCAAGATAAAATAGTAGAGCTTGAATCCACTATAGATGATTATCAAAATGAGAACTTTGAAATGCAACAATCTGAATATGAAATGTCTAAAGAGATTGAAAAACTGAAAATTGATATTGTTGCTCGTGACTCTACTATTGACACTTTGAAAAAGGAAAAGTCCAGTTTTAATGATGAAGCACCTTGTCTCTCTTGCCCTTCCTTGATGAATAATATTAGCATGCTTAAACTTGATTTGATTAAGCTCGAAACTGAAAAAGACTATGTGATTAGAGTGCTTAAAGATAAATTCTGCACGTTGGATAATGATTTTAAAAGGAAAATGATTGAATTTGAAAAGAAGGAAGATGAAAACAAGAGAACTTTTATAAGTAAATGCACATTGCTTGTGGAAGAAAATAAATTGTTAAAATCTAAAGTCTCTAATCTTGAATTAGCCATTAAGAAATTCTCTATGTGAAAACAATCGTTGGATACCATTCTAGAGAATCAATTATATGGTAATAATAGAAGAGGACTTGGATTCGGTTTGAAAAACATTGAAAAGTCAAAATTCAAGAAATTCCACAATGCACCCTCTATTGCAAAGAACTTGTATGCAAAGTGCTTTACTTGTGATAGTGTAGGCCACACTTCATATTATTGTAAATATAGGAACACTAATATCAAGTTTAAACAAGTGTGGGTTCCTAAAACAATTTTGGCTAACACTAGTGGACCTTGTTGGATTCCAAGGTCAGACTTAACACCTTTCATGTAGGTGTGATGGAGTTTTGGCGAGGAGCGTTAAATTCAATGTCTCATTCTTTTAGCTCCTTCGTCAAAAAGCGACGAGAAGGTATTATTTTTATCCCTCTTTGCATTTCATTGCATACCTTCATAGATTTGTTTGTGTGCTTGATTTATTTTGATTTGTGTGCTTGCTTGCATGATTTTTTAAATGTTTTTATTTCCAAAAAAAATGAAAAACCAAAAATAAAAAAAATGTTGCTTATTGATTATCCTCTTATGAATCTCTTAAGTGGTATTGTATGAATGATCAATCTATCCCTTGTAGAAGTCAATTCATTATTGTTGTAGCTACATGAATATGATGTTATTCTTTTTAGTAGCCATGACTTGTCTCATAAATTTCGAATTTGACTTCTACACCTACATTTGCACTTTCACGATAATTGACTTTTTAAGTGCTTTTGGAGATTCTTTTGAAGAACAATGGAAAGTAAATGTAGGAATGATTAAATTCTGAATTTTCTAAGGGATATGAATTGTTTAGCCATGAATTAAAATTGAGCAAAAAAATTGCATATGAAAAAAATATGAAAATTGCTCCGCATGAAAAATGGATACACTTCATGGCTAATACACAACCCACGAGTATCCAACTTGTGCTAAATGGTTAATCATTAGCGTTGGTGTATATAACTCGTCAAGAAATGCCACCCCGCATTTAAAAGTCCTTTTAGACCATGTTTCGGGGTTCGGTAACTTGAACTCATCTTTGATGAGGTGGGAAAAATCAATCCTAGTGATATTCATGAAAATTGGAAAATGTGGATTGATTTGGTTGATTTTATGAAATTGAATCTCCTCTTGTACTTTATTGTCTATATCACTACACTTACACAAAGGTGGAGAATTCTTGTTGTGAAATTCTATGAGCTTGAACCGTCTATTCTTTGGAAAACTCATGCAAATTGCACGCTACATTTAATAATGGTTTATTTTTGTATGGAATATTTTTGTGACTTCATTAATCCACTTTTGGTGATTACAAAGGGGGAGAAAGAAAAGAAAGATTTGACATAGACAGATTTGATGTCAGTATTATTTGTTGAAAGGGGAGCATGCAAATAATGTTGAAGGGGGGGCTTGAGAGAAGGGGGAGCATGCTTTTATATTTGTTATAATGTTGTGCATGCTATGAATAAATTATTTGTTGAAAGGGGAGCATGAAAATAATGTTGAAGGGGGAGCTTGAGAGAAGGGGGAGCATGCTTTTATATTTGTTATAATGTTGTGCATGCTATGAATATCCCATTCCATTATTTATATTGCATTACACCCTTCAACACACTTCACACACCCATCTATTGCTCAAATCTTTTATGGGTTTGTCATCACCAAAAGGGGGAGATTGTTGGATGCAACGATCTAGGAACTTTAGTTTGATGATGACAAACGTGTGCGAACACTTTTAACGTGTGTGTTAAGTGTTTCAGGAATGGCAAAACGGTAAATTCTTTGAACGTGATGACTAGGTCAAAAGATGGAGGAATTGCTATTCGCATAGCAATTGGAAGAGATATTCATATAGCAAATTGGACTTGGTCCAAGATGGAGAGAATCTCATGGAATAGATTCAAATCAAATGTTGGGATTTTGTCATATCATTTTCCACCCATGGATCCTTTCAAATCCTTTTCCAACTAGTATTCCAAATTGAGATGAGATTAAATCCCTATTCAAATTCCTAAACCCTTAATTAATGGGATTCTAATTGATACTCCTCTTCTCTATAAAAACCCATCCTCCCAAAGATGACGAAAGAGCGGCAATAACAATTCATGAGGCCTGGCTCCAACAAAACAAAAAGAACAACAGGGGCCGAAATATAATACTTGTTGCGTTTTTTTTGTTTAATCTGCCAACACCACAATTCACATGGTTCAAGAGAATGAGGTGATAAGATAAGATAAGTTTAATTTTTCTCATCCTTTTGTACTTGGTGCCTTTTGTTTGCAGGCTCATTTTTGTTGGCATCAGACCAATATTCCATGGAGTTCCTAACGTGGATAAAGAGAGCACTTCAACTCCAAAACCCTAGCCGCATGCTAATAAGCTAATTCCTCAAGAGGCGCACGCAACTTAGTAAATTGTTTTTGTGTGTGAGGCAGCCAAAGTTCTTAGGAGAGGGGTTCCTCGTTTTTTTGGGGTGAAGTTTTTTTTTGTGCGCAAGTTTTTTTTGCAGGGCCACCACAAAAGCAAAGTTGGAGAGAGAAAAGATAGAATTAGAGAGATGAAATATAGGTAGTATTAATTTGTTCAAACTCTCATTTGTTTTGATCTTGCAGGGACACAATTAAGTGGGAGCACAAGCCGACTTGCGTAAGAATTGAGAAGAGCCGCCCTTTCTACTTTTCCCATTAAATCACAAAGAGCAGAGTTGTCTTTCAATTGACAATCCAAAACGCGTACAGTCGAAGCCCTCTTCAAAGAAAAATTAGAGGAGCACGCACAGAACAAATCCGAAGGGGCAAGCACGTCATCAAAAAAAACAAGGGCTTAGCTTATCAAAACCATGCGGACAGAATTTTGAAGAGGCCGGCCAAATAATCTAATTACCGAGGCCGAAACTTTTAAAGAGTTCGTTGACGTATCGTTGAGGTGTTGAGGAGACGTGACGAGATGACTACTTCCTGCCAGACAAAAGCTGTCCTGTGCTGATTGACGAAGACGAAGCCGCTACACAAACTGAGCCTTCTAAACTCTGTTGTTTATTATTTTGTGTAGTAGTTGCTAGATCTTCGTAGGGGAAACTTTACCTATTTTGTGACTATTTTGGGACTTATCTGGTTGGGGCTAGACAAGTGGGACCCAGCTAGTTTGGGACTAGCTGGTAGAAAGCTTTACTAGGATTGATAGTGAGAGAAAACACAGTGTGTGTGGGTACTGAGAGCCTGGTGAGTGTAGAGACGTAGAGGGTGCTCTGAGCGTGATCTAACTTGTGGTTTTGTACCTATTGCGCTATTCAATACTAGTTCTACTTTGGGGGCTGGAGTAGGTCGTTGGGACGACCGAACCAGGGTAAATCTGATGTGTACTCTGTGTCTGCCTTTTATTTACCCTGTTGCTGCTATAACTGCGTGTGCTTATTCGTGGGATGCACGAATTATTTTTAAAAGCCTATTCACCCCCCCCCCCTCTCTAGGCTAGGATCCAGATCCAACAAAGTGATCCAACACAAAACTTTAACAGATCTCGCAAACAATATTTGCAGGTTAATAACTTCCTATTTCATCTTCAGCAGATCTCATACACACCAGCATACAACTGAATATCTTTGAGAGAATCTAAATAATAATAATATAAAATCTGGAGCTATTCAAGTAATAACTCTTCGCCCTCTAAAATTTGAACTTCTCTCAATAGAGTCAAAGCCGCATGTTGCAAGTAATCCAACATATCTTAGAACCAATTAAATATTTTGGGTAAATAGTTTTAGCAAATCTTGAGTGGATATTCCCTCAATAAATATAAAAACCACCAAGATTACAACAAGATTCTGGGGAAGAGATCAGATCTGATATGAGCAACAAAACAGATCTAAAAATCAAATCAGAAACTTCTACTCATTAAAACAGTTATTTCCTCCCATAATTTAAGTAACTATTTTCGAGTAAAAATGAACAGAAAAATCTCCAGAAGATATTCCGTTATTCCATCAATCAGTTCATGATTCCATAAGATTCTGGGCAACAAATCAGATCTGAAATCAGCAACACAAAGCTGTAAACCAAAACTGAATTTCTGCATACGATCCAACATCTAGATCCCGCATGTTGTAATTTATGTTGCAACATGACTTACAACATGACTGCTCAAACTGCTCAAAAACTGATCCGATTGCACAACCTGAACCATCCAGATCTAGTGCCACTAATGCCAACATATAGCAACAGAAAATCAACCCAACAATCTCCCCCTTTAGCATTATGTGGAAAACCCAAAGCACGTGCACCAACCAAGCACAAACCAAGTACATTCTCCCCCTTTGAGCCACAAAAAGCCAAAGCGCATTCTCCCGGCCTTACTAGTAATAATCCGAGCAGTGATCAACTCAGAAGAGACATCCACTACATTCGATTTCTGAGACAATAGTTGCTGAGAGATAAGACAAGGATGATGAGGATTGGAATGCACACCAGGATTGCGGGTCTCTAACGGATCTGGATAAAATTCACTAAAATTCCCTCACTATCAGAAACAGATGTCGTGTCATGTGTCGAAACGTATAACATGAGTAGCAGGAGAATCAGCTGAACCATCTTGAGGTGTCGGCTCTAGGGTTATTACATCATCTGTCTAAATAAGTAGCCCAACGATTCTGGTAAGCATGTTAATAACATCTTATTCAAAGCATCAAAAGCAGTAAGTAGAGTCGGGGAAGCAGCTGATGCTTCAGGAATGACTCTGGCTTTCTTAGAAGCCGGCATTGAAGAAGAGGGAGTTGGAGAGCTAGACAGAGCACCATGTCGCTTGGCAGAACTATGATGACGGCGACAAGAATGATGAACTTTCAGAGCTGGCATGGTCTAATCAGGAGCAAGTGAAACTGTAGAGTCACTTGGTGCAGAAAAGGTGCATGTTGTGTCCTGTGTTACAACATGATCCATGACATCAGGTTCAGCATGAGCTGATGTTGCAACATCGTGTGCAATATCAAATGCAACATGAGCATTTGTTGCAACTTCGGGAGAAACACCAGACGTACCAACAGATCCAACTACATGTGCAACATCAGTGGCAATATTGCAGTCATCAGGGGCAGCTAGCCATCCATGCGATAATGAGATACTATATCCTTGGGAGCATGGTCAGCAGACATATCAGATGACATAATCTCTGGACGGAACGGGGACCAGATCAGATATAGGATGCTCAGAAGTAGGAGTAGTTGTAGCATCAACTGGAGGAGTGAAAGTGCATGTTGCGTCCTGTGTCACAACATGATATAAGACATGGACTGTTGAGGAATCAACTAGATGGTCGTGAGATGTTGTCTTCCATGTGGTAACATCAGCAATAACATGCCAATCATTAGGGGCCACACACTACTAAAAAATGGCTTTTACCAACGTTTTTATGCAAGCGTTTTAAAGAAATGTTGGCAAATGTCTATTGGTATTTCGACATTTGCCAGCGTTTATAAGAACGCCGGCAAATGGTAGACTTTTACCAGCGTTTATAAGAACGTTGGTAAATACTGGGCTTTTCTCGGCGCTTTTCGAAAAGCGCTGGCAAATGCTGGACTTTTCCCGACGCTTTTTTAAAACGTTGGCAAATGCTGGACTTTTCCCAATGCTTTTTAAAACGTTGGGAAAGGTTGGAATTTTGCCAGCGTTTTTCGAAAAACGTCGGCAAATGCTGGACTTTTCCCTACGCCTTTTTAAAATGTTGGGAAATGTTGGACTTTTGTCGGCGCTTTCTGAAAAACGTTGGGAAATGCGGGACTTTTCCCGACGCTTTTTTAAAACGGCGACAAATACTAGACGTTTCATGACGCTTTCTAAAAAATGCCGGCAAATACTGGACCTATCCCAACGTCTTAGTGTAAACGTTGGTAGGAGGAAATGGTTTTAGTTGTAGTCTTGTAAATTTTTAATAGCCAACCTGTAAATAAATGAATTTCAACAAGCTTTAGTGGCAGGCTTGTAAATATTTTTTTTAAATGACAAGCTTGTGTAAGTAATATTCAAGAAGTTTTATTTTATGTACTTGATATGAAAATGATTTGCTAAAATAGAGCCTATGGGCATGATTTGGATCCTTTTGTAGTTAATGTTGGATATTGGACTCCCCGGATTTGGTTTTGGATGATGAACAAACATAAATATAATATGAACTAACACTTTGTGAGCGCAGTTATGGAGATCGTCGCCAAATTCACATGAATATCAATAACGACGTCTCAAGACTTCTCAAACCACGTGATCGTATGCCTAAAGCTTCGTTGAAGCTTATGGACCTATTTAGAAGTCATGAAGATTCGATTGAAGCTATTGAAGACGGTATCGTCAAGTGTATTTAATAGTCTTTAAGCTTCTTTCGTAGAATGTTAAGCCTTGAGTAGGTCTTACGTTTTAATTCTTCATAACGCTCATATCTTAGCTCTAGGATCTTAGTAGAAGTCCATACAATTCTTCCCGTAGCTTCGCGCTTCGATTCGGGACTTCTTGTGCATGTTAGTTGGTTCAAGAAGAAGAACTGACCGACTAGATGGTGATCTAGTCGGTCAGCCAAGCTTCTTGGACCGACTACTTTCAGTCAGTTAATTCTTAGCTCTTTACTGTTTACAGTTAGTCGGTCTAAGTTGACTCACCGACCGACTAGTTTGTGAACTAGTCGGTCAGTGATGCTTCTGTGACCGACTAGTTGAGCTTTCCCTAAACATGCACATTTGAGCTTGAGCTACTGTTTATCATTAGTCGGTCTGTGCTCATTGATCGACCGACTAGTTGATGAACTAGTCGGTCAACTTTCCTTCTTGGACCGACTAGTTTAGTTTACTGTACATGCCAAATTTTTCATCATACTTACTGTTTATTGTTAGTCGGTCTATGTTCATTTGGTGACCGACTAGTTGGTGAATTAGTCGGTCAACATTTGTTCTTGGACCGACTAAGTACAATTCTTCTCAGACTTCAGTTTTATCTGTTAGTCGGTCCACGTTGAGTAACCGACCGACTAGTTGTGAAACTAGTCGGTCAGCTACTCTTCTTAGACCGACTAGTTCCTCAGTCTGTACTTTGATCTTTTCTCAGTTTACTCATTAGTCGGTTTACGTTAATTGACCGACCGACTAGTTGATGAACTAGTCGGTCGGTGGTTGTTCTTTGACCGACTAGTTGGGTTCAGAAAAGAGCCGTTGGAGCTTTAATTGAAACGTTTTTTTCTCTCTCTCTCTCTCTCCTCTATCCTATATATACTTGTTGGGCTGCATTCATTGCTGCCAAGGCTGATATTAATGCAAGTTTAGAGATCAAGAGAAATCAATCCAAGCTCATTCAAAGCTCATTCCCTCCATTCAATAATCTCTCATAACTCTTATTTCCAAAGAGAGATTCATTGAGTGTGAAGCCTTCCAAGCCAAGTGCTTGATTCTAGGTCACCAACATCCCCAAAGCTCTCCATCGTTGATCTACATCTTGGAGCTAGGGTTTGGTGCCACTTCTTCCCCAAAATCATCCTTGCCCTAATTCGTAAGCAATACTCAAGGCATAGGTATTTTGTTCGGTAAGAAGTTTTTCTTATTTCATTTCATATTTGATTTGTAAGTTTCACTCTCGGTTGTGAGAGTGTGGTTGTGATCCCGGGTTGTGGGAGTCACAAATTTCATTTTGTATGATTTGACTTGTGGAGGTTTTTCACAAGTATTTCATAGTGGAAATCTTGAGTTAGGGTTTCTAACTCAAGTATCCGGAGGGGATCCGGGTGGTTGGGACGTAGGATCACCGGGAACAAGTCAGGGAGACTTGGGTGGATCCGAACCCAGTAACATCTCTTGTTTGCGTTGTTAATTTTGTGTTGTCATTCAATTTAAGCTTCCGCAAATTGATTTGGTAGTTGTTTGCATTATAATTAGGAATTATACTCCTCGTTATTTTTAAAGTACTATTCACCCCCCCCCCCTCTAGTACTTGTGCAGTAGCTTGTAGGGCATTACATTTGGTATCAGAGCCAGATACTTAGCTATGTCTGCCAACGACAACAAGACCGTGCGTCCACCTTCCAACTATGACACCTTCAGGAACCGTGAAGGAGCATCTTCGGTGATGGAAGGACATTCCTCTACGAGGCCTCCATTCTTCAACGGTACCAATTACGGGTACTGGAAATACCGGATGGAAACCTTCCTCCGGAGTGCATCCTTATGGAGGACGACAATGAAGGAATACATCGAGCCCGAAGAAGAAGATTTTGAGAAATGGACAACCGCGGAGGTCGCCACGGAGGTAAGCAATGCCAAGGCAATGAACGCCTTGCAATGCGCTTTGGAGCCCGAGGACTTCAATAAGATATGCACATGTAAGAGTGCATATCAAATTTGGAACTCCCTCATCATTCTTCATGAAGGGACGAGTCGGGTAAGAGACTCTAAACTCGTAGTTGTAAACAAAGATTACGAAATGTTTTATATGCAACAGGGCGAGAAGATGAAGGAGTATTACGCTCGCTTCGTCGACATCATAAACGAGTTAGAGGCTCTCGGCAAATCCTACACCCAAAAGGAGAAGTGTTCGAAGCTTATCGAAGGATTTCCTTCTTCTTGGGAAAAGCGCACCTTCGCCATCGAGGAAGGTAATGACATGAACAAGTACACCGTAGTTCAACTAATGGGTACTTTAATGTCATACGAGGTACGCAAGGATAGCAAGCTCAAATTGCAGGAAAAGATGAAGTCCTACCTAAAGCAAGACGAGCCAAAGAAGAAGGCCATTGCTTTCAAGGCCGCTCCATCCACATCCACATCAACCGATGATGAAGACTCGGAAAACGAGTTGGACTTGGAGTCCATGGCACTCATGGCCAAGAAGTTCAACCGTTTCTTCCGAAAAGGTAACTATAAGAACAAAGCTAAATTTGGTTCTTCTAACGCCTCTTCCTCTCCTTTGTGTTTCAAGTGCAATAAGCCAGGACACATGAAAGCGGAGTGTCCTCTCAACAAGCAAAAGGAGAAGTGGAAGGCGCCAAAGTATGACAAGTCCAAGAAATACAAGAAAGGAAACAAAAAGGGACTTGTCGGAGCAACGTTCACCAACTCCGAGGATTCCTCAAGCGGAGAGTCGGACGATGAGCAAGTGGAGCAAGCGCACATGTGCTTCATGGCAAGAGAGGAGCATGATCAAGGATCTTCCTCCTCCGATGATAGCGACGACGAAGGCGATGAGGTAACTATGGATGATCTTAGGGATGCTAACTCTCATTTATGGTCTAAATACACAAAATTAGTAAATCGATATACTAAAGTAAAATATGACCTAGCTAGCATTCAAACCTCGCCTAAGACTATCATCACCAACAACGACACCGTTGTTGAAGAGTTAAGAAATGAGATTGTTAATCTCAAATCTAAACTTGAACATGTTAGCATTGATGATCCGGAAGAACATAGGATAGCGGATTTAACTTCTCAAAACTCGACTTTGAGTATTGAGAACGAGAATCTTAAATCTCGTGTTTATGTGCTCACATCGCAAGTATCCACATTAGATACTTCTATGTGTTCTCTCAAAGAGAAATATGAGAACACATTAGGCCGAATCAATAGATTCAATAAGGGTAAGGACCATTTGGATAAAATCCTAAGTGACTTACTTCCGGCCAATCACCACATTGGTTTGGGGTATACGATGGGATGTCCATCCAAAGCGGCCACTACTTTTGTTAGGCCAACTTCCGGTGACTCAACGAGTGGTAGCAAACACTCTATTGGTAGTTCATCTACCAATGGTGCTTCCACCTCGTCCACACCCTCTTTTGGAAAGAAACCCACTTTGGGTGGACCTCCAAAGAAGGGGCATGCTTATATGTACACAAATACCATGCCACGTAGGAACACACGTCCTACTCCACCATCTCACACATATGATGATTTCTATGCTACACGTTCATGGGCACGTGCACACCATGTGAGACACCCTCACGCACGTGTTCCCACACATGCATATGTTCACCCACCTCATCGTATGAATAATTCTCGTCATGCACCATTCCATCATGTCCCGTACGCCTATCCACAACATGCATCACGTAGAAATCAACGTCGCATGCATGCACCCAATAGGATGAGGGCTCCCAAGATTTTCACAATTTGGAGCCCAAAGGACACAAGCATGGACGAAAAACAAATGTATATGAATGCTTATTTTTCGGATGTTGTGCATAGTAGAAATTATGTGGGGAAGTCTAAGTCCAATTGGACTTGGCTTCCAAAGGTCTAATCTTTTGGACCCAATGACCTTGGGTACCATGATATGAAATTCTCTATCTTTAGGTACTCAAGGAAAAGAAAAAGAAAAGGAGCAACAAATTTAAATTTAGCTCTAAGGGAAATTGGATACTCGATAGCGGGTGTTCAAAACACATGACGGGTGACGCTAGTTTGCTCTCCGGAGTGGTTCCCATAGCAAATGGAAACCGCGTCGTATTTGGAGGCAACGAGAGCGGAACCATCATAGGTGTTGGTAAAGTGGGTAACCCTTCTAAACCCCTAATTAGTGATGTTTATCTTGTTAGTGGTTTAAATCATAATCTTATTTCAATAAGTCAACTTTGTGACAAAGGTTACAAAGTTAGCTTTGCGAAAGGATTGTGTCATATTTTAAGAAAAGATAATGATAAATTATTATTTTCCGGCACTCGTCATAAAGATATTTATATTTTGGATCTTCCTAAGTCATATGAACAATGTCTCGTTACCAACACAAGTGAACAACACTTATGGCATCGACGCTTTGGACATGTGAACTTTGGAACACTATATAAGCTTTCAAAATTAAATTCCATTAAAGGTTTTCCGAAGCTTGTTTTTGAAAAGAAAAGTTTTTGTGATTGTTGTCAACGTGGCAAGCTTCCTAAATCTTCATTTAAACCTAAGAAAAGCATTTCTACTAAACGGCCACTAGAGCTATTACATCTAGACTTATTTGGGCCAACTAGAGTTGCCTCCTTAGGAAATGCAAGATATGGACTTGTCATCGTAGATGACTATTCAAGATTTACATGGGTATTTTCATTGTGTAATAAAAATGAAGCTTTTGAAAACTTCACAATTTTTGTCAAGAAAGTACAAAATCTCTTAGGAACCACCATTGTCACTATTCGTAGTGATCATGGAGGTGAATTTGAGAATGAGTCTTTTGAGACATTTTGTGATGAAGTTGGTATTACTCACACCTTCTCTTTCCCTCGTGCACCTCCTCAAAATGGTGTAGTTGAGAGAAAGAATAGGACGCTAGTGGAGTGTGCTCGCACTATGCTTGATGATAGCCAACTTGGCCATCAATTTTGGGCGGAAGCGGTACACACCGCTTGCTATGTGTTTAATAGAATACTTTTGAGGCCCGGCACTAAACAAACTTGTTATGAATTGTTGTTTGGTAGGTTGCCTCAAGTTAAACATTTTCGTGTTTTTGGTTCGAAATGTTTTATTAAGAACACGTATGGTAGTTTGGACAAATTCGATCCAAGATCCGATGAGGGGATTTTTATTGGATATTCTTCGCATAGCAAAGCCTACCGGATATTCAACAAACGAACCTCAACGATCGAGGAGTCGCTTCATGTCTCTTTTAATGAAGGATTTGTTCCAACTAGAATTTCAAATGATAATGATTCTATGGATGTTTTATGTGATTCATTTGATAATTCTAAGTCTAATGATTCTATTGATTCTATTGAGATTAACCCAACTAACGAAGTTGTTGAGAATGTTCCTAGTGATCAAGGTATTCCCAAACGGCTTCATACCGTTCGTGACCATCCTCATGAGCAAGTCATTGGCAATATCTATGATAGTGTCAAGACGAGATCGCAAGTGAACTACTTCGCTCATTGTGCCTTTGCCTCCTCGATAGAGCCAAAGAATATTAATGAAGCATGCGAAGATAGCGCTTGGATCTTAGCCATGGAGGAGGAGCTCATTCAATTCGAGAGAAATGAAGTTTGGGAGCTTGTTCCATTGCCATCGAAGAACCACACCGTCATAGGGACAAAGTGGATCTTCAAGAACAAAACCGACGAAAACCAAGTCGTCGTCCGGAACAAAGCTCGGTTAGTTGCTCAAGGCTATCGACAAGAGGAAGGTATTGATTTCGAAGAATCCTTCGCTCCGGTAGCTAAATTAGAATCAATTAGATTATTATTGTCTTTTGCATGCCATAAGGATTTTAAATTATTTCAAATGGATGTTAAAAGTGCATTTTTAAACGGAGATGTTGTTGAGGAATTTTACGTTTCTCAACCTCCGGGCTTCATAAATGAAAAATTTCCAAATCATGTTTTTAAACTAAAGAAAGCGCTTTACGGCTTAAGACAAGCTCCTCGAGCTTGGTATGATCGCCTAAAGAATTTTCTTTTGGATTTGAATTTTAAAATGGGAGAAGCCGATTCTACACTTTTTGTTAAGCATGCGAATAATGATATAATTTTAGTTCAAATATATGTTGATGATATCATTTTCGGTGCTACTAACTTTGCTCTTTGCGAAGAGTTCTCTAATGTTATGAAGGAACAATTTGAGATGAGCCACATGGGTGAGCTCAAGTATTTCTTAGGTCTCCAAATTCGCCAAATGGACGATGCAATCTTCATCCACCAAACGAAGTATACGGTGGAGTTGCTAAAGCGATTTGGAATGGAGAGTGCTTCCGGAAAAAAGACTCCAATGAGCACGACTACGCATCTTGACAAGGATACGGGCGGTAAGGATGTAGACATTCGTCTATATCGAGGTATGATAGGTAGTTTGCTTTATCTTACCGCAAGTAGGCCCGATATTATGTTCGCCGTATGCGTATGTGCTCGTTATCAATCTCAACCTAAGGAATCTCACTTAGTAGCGGTAAAGCGTATTTTTCGCTATCTAAGTTACACTTTAGATTTTGGATTACTTTATCCGAAATCTAGCACATATGAGTTAATCTCATATAATGATGCCGATTATGCGGGATGCAAATCCGACAGGAAAAGTAATAGTGGCACTTGCCATTTTATAGGAAATTCTCTTGTCTCTTGGTTTTCCAAGAAGCAAAATTCCGTATCACTTTCAACCACCGAGGCAGAATATATTGCCGCCGGTGCCGCGTGTGCTCAAGTTCTTTGGATGAGACACACACTTAAAGACTTTGGTATAAATTGTGATACTTGCCCTATCATGGTTGACAACCAAAGTGCAATATGTCTTTCCAAGAACCCGGTACACCATTCCCGTTCGAAACACATAGATGTCCGACACCATTTTTTAGATGATCATGTTGCTAAAAAGGACATCATTTTAGTGTACGTTGAAACCCAAAAGTAAATCGCCGATATTTTCACGAAACCCCTAAAGGAGGACTCCTTTGTGCGGTTGCGTCGAGAATTGGGGATTATGGGTGAATCCGAGATATAGGATTCATGTTTCATTCAATAATTTTGCATGCTATTATATTTGGCAATATCTCTTTCATGCTAGAATTATTGGATTTTTCGGGAATTTATGTGATATTTTGATTTTTCGTTCGATTTGTGTGTAATCGTCAAATTTTGAGTTTTCGATGTTTAATAGGGTAGTTTAGATGATTATTGAGAGTTTTGAGATATATCGTCCAAGCGTATTGTGGAGAGAAATTGATTTTCAAATTTTTAACTCTTTAGTCGGTTCATGTTCAGTGACCGACCGACTAGATTGAGAACTAGTCGGTCAGTAAATGAACGCAGACCGACTAAATCTTGTCAGTATATCTTGGATTCAGCCACTGTTTACAACTAGTCGGTTCAAGCTCATTGACCGACCGACTAGATCGTGATCTAGTCGGTCAGTGCTTGAACTGTGACCGACTAGTTGTGCCAGGGACTGTTTGGTCTTTTGCGATTTCGACCGACTTAAACTCGATCTAAACCGATTAATTCTCACTTTAGTAAGTTGATTTTTTCTCTCCTCCAGCTCGAAACCCCGTCCTCCCTCTAAACCCTTCGACTTCCGATCGATCTCCGGCCATTTTCCGGCCGTCTCCGTCGATCTCCACCGTCGGCCCCTCCTTCTAGGTAATTTCTTCCCCTTCTAGGGTTAGATTTCCTTTCCTAGAGCTAGGGCTTGCTCGGTTTCTAGGGTTCTTAGGGTTTATCTTTCTTTTTCGGCTAGGGCTTCTACTTTTGATCATCTTGTGCCGTGTCTTGCTTCGACTATGGCAAGAACACGTATTCCGATCACTCCGTCTAGCCCCTCTCCGATGACCATTGATCCAAACCCTTCGGATCCCGAACATCCAACCCCTCCGAAACGTCGAGCCAAGACCACCCAACCTTCGTCGTCTTCGCCTCCTCTCAAGAAGAAGAGGATGACGACCGCTAAATCTAGAGGTCAACCGAAACCCAAACCCAAGCCTAAGCCAAAGGCCAAAATTCTTGCCTCTCCTTCTTCGTTCCATACTCCTACCAATTCCGATACGGAGTATAACCCCGAGACCGAGACTCATAGGGAACCCACTCCTCCTATCCATCCCGAGTCTAGCACCCACCCTCGTACGTCTACCCGAAAGCCTAAGGAAAAGGGTCCGATGCCGGTGGGCGGTGTCGATATTTCGTTGTGTTGCGATGACCCTATGTGTCTCGCGGCGTACAACCGTATCGAACATTGCCCTCTGCTTCTGGAGCATTTCGTCCAGTTTAGCGACTTTATAGGGTTAGCTGATCTTCTCTCGTCGTCGGGTCTCCTCGATTACCTTCGATTTGACCCGAAGGCGAACCCTCACCCCTACCCTAGATTAGTGAAGCTTTTCTATGCGAATAGGATCCGGGGTCAGTACGATCAGACCCACTCTGTTGAGACGACCGTTTTGGGGACTCCTATAGTCCTCACAGCAGAAATCTTAGGGGAGATTTTGGGTATCTCTTCGTCTGGCCTTCTTCCCTCTGATATCTCGGTTGACGATATTTCTTCTCTTGATCAGACCATCCTTTCAGAGATTTTCCATCAGATCCCTCCTGCCATGATTGGCGTGCCATCTAAATCATTCAAGCCTAATGCGTGGGTCCTAAATCTGATTCTGAAGTCGTGCTTGCTTCCCAAGTACGGCTCCTCATCTTTACCATCCCAGCCATTTTTGAAACTTATCTATGCGATCTTCATGGGGAGCTCGATTAATTGGGCTCGAATTATACTCGATAAGATTGACTCTTTCGAGTGTATTCGAAAGTCCAATAAATCATCTCATATCCCATTTCCTTGCATGTTGACCCTCGTTTTTCATCATTTTCGTGTCACGTTGCCTCGTGAAGATGAGCGTCCCCTTGGTCCTCCCCTAAATGCGACGGCCGTCAAGAAATCTCTTGCGGCGCTTCGTCACGTTCAGAGGACGACACCTTCAGCGTCTGCCCCTGCCTCTGCCAGTGCCTCTGCTACTCCCGTTACCACCCTTGATGATGTCGTCCGGATACTTCTTCGTCACGAGTCCCGCTTGGCTCGTACCGAGGAGGTAGTCTGCCGTATGGCTCGTCAGATGGGTGTTGAGCTTCCTCCTTCTGTGTCTGAGGATGAGGAGTTAGATGAGATGGCTGAGGAGGACATTGAGGAGCTTTGTCGTGCTTCGACTCGTGCCCCCGAGGGCACTTCTGCTGGTACTGCTGCTGCTGGTGCTACCTCTTCCGGTGCTGCTGTTGCTGCTACCTCTGCTGGTGCCCCCGAGAGCACACCTGTTGCCACCACTCCTGTGGTGGATACTCCGACTGGTGCTCCCGAGGCCACTACGGTTGCTGCTTCAGAGGTTGCCACTTCAGTCGTCTCTCCTGCTGATCTTCCGGACGTTCCTACTGATCCAGTCACCTCTTCTGCTCCTGCTGAGCCTGCAGTTGCTTCTGGTCCTCCCGCTGCCTCTTGAGTTTCTCCGAGGCCTCTCCTGATACTCATTGGATGATATATCTAGTTGTGAGAGATGTTGGGTAGGATAGTGTGGGTGGCTATGTATTTTGGATCATTTTGATGATGTATTTTGATATGTTTGATGATGATGTATTTTTTTGTTGACACTCCGATATTTTGTCATGTGATGATGTATTTTTGTGCACCGATCAGTCGATCGATGGTTTGTATATCGGTGATGTAATCTGCTTCATATTATATATATATATACACATCGCAGTTGACATTTTATTATATTGTGCAATTTTTATGTCTCTAATGTTTGATTTCGTCGCTCGACGATATTCACTTGGTTTAATAGAAATTTCTTCTATGAAAACATAGAATTGTTTTCCATGCACTAAATTAACCAAGAAATGTTGATATTGGATAGTATATTCCATAACTCAATCCGTTAAATTGATTTGAGTTTTGATGATTTCGTTTTACGATTTTTTTTTCGACTTTGGTATCTTTGACACGCCTTGATTCTATTCGTATTTTTCTCTTTGGTGTCACTTGAACCTTCGTCGTATTCTACGACTCCCGTGCTTTTTAATTTGAGGCCATTGTTGTTGTCGTTGTTATCCTCCCGCTCTTTTTGATTATGCCAAAGGGGGAGAGATATAATAATAACGATATGCCAAATGAAAATTTAAAGCATTTCTCCAAGAATCTAACTTGATGTGTTAGATTCAGGGGGAGTTAAGATATATAAATGGATTTTCAAATCCGATATTTCAATAACCTTAATTTGGTATTTCAATAATTCAACAATCGATTCTCATTTAATATACTTCACTCGTCTGCTTGATGCGTATCATTTTTGTTTAAATTGGAATTAACGTGTCATCAATGCAGGGGGAGTAAGTAAATTTCATTTGAATTATTATTTTTGATTATTATTTATGTTGGTTTGTCATCACCAAAAAGGGGGAGAATGTTGGATATTGGACTCCCCGGATTTGGTTTTGGATGATGAACAAACATAAATATAATATGAACTAACACTTTGTGAGCGCAGTTATGGAGATCGTCGCCAAATTCACATGAATATCAATAACGACGTCTCAAGACTTCTCAAACCACGTGATCGTATGCCTAAAGCTTCGTTGAAGCTTATGGACCTATTTAGAAGTCATGAAGATTCGATTGAAGCTATTGAAGACGGTATCGTCAAGTGTATTTAATAGTCTTTAAGCTTCTTTCGTAGAATGTTAAGCCTTGAGTAGGTCTTACGTTTTAATTCTTCATAACGCTCATATCTTAGCTCTAGGATCTTAGTAGAAGTCCATACAATTCTTCCCGTAGCTTCGCGCTTCGATTCGGGACTTCTTGTGCATGTTAGTTGGTTCAAGAAGAAGAACTGACCGACTAGATGGTGATCTAGTCGGTCAGCCAAGCTTCTTGGACCGACTACTTTCAGTCAGTTAATTCTTAGCTCTTTACTGTTTACAGTTAGTCGGTCTAAGTTGACTCACCGACCGACTAGTTTGTGAACTAGTCGGTCAGTGATGCTTCTGTGACCGACTAGTTGAGCTTTCCCTAAACATGCACATTTGAGCTTGAGCTACTGTTTATCATTAGTCGGTCTGTGCTCATTGATCGACCGACTAGTTGATGAACTAGTCGGTCAACTTTCCTTCTTGGACCGACTAGTTTAGTTTACTGTACATGCCAAAATTTTCACCATACTTACTGTTTATTGTTAGTCGGTCTATGTTCATTTGGTGACCGACTAGTTGGTGAATTAGTCGGTCAACATTTGTTCTTGGACCGACTAAGTACAATTCTTCTCAGACTTCAGTTTTATCTGTTAGTCGGTCCACGTTGAGTAACCGACCGACTAGTTGTGAAACTAGTCGGTCAGCTACTCTTCTTAGACCGACTAGTTCCTCAGTCTGTACTTTGATCTTTTCTCAGTTTACTCATTAGTCGGTTTACGTTAATTGACCGACCGACTAGTTGATGAACTAGTCGGTCGGTGGTTGTTCTTTGACCGACTAGTTGGGTTCAGAAAAGAGCCGTTGGAGCTTTAATTGAAACGTTTTTCTCTCTCTCTCTCTCCTCTATCCTATATATACTTGTTGGGCTGCATTCATTGCTGCTAAGGCTGATATTAATGCAAGTTTAGAGATCAAGAGAAATCAATCCAAGCTCATTCAAAGCTCATTCCCTCCATTCAATAATCTCTCCTAACTCTTATTTCCAAAGAGAGATTCATTGAGTGTGAAGCCTTCCAAGCCAAGTGCTTGATTCTAGGTCACCAACATCCCCAAAGCTCTCCATCGCTGATCTACATCTTGGAGCTAGGGTTTGGTGCCACTTCTTCCCCAAAATCATCCTTGCCCTAATTCGTAAGCAATACTCAAGGCATAGGTATTTTGTTCGGTAAGAAGTTTTTCTTATTTCATTTCATATTTGATTTGTAAGTTTCACTCTCGGTTGTGAGAGTGTGGTTGTGATCCCGGGTTGTGGGAGTCACAAATTTCATTTTGTATGATTTGACTTGTGGAGGTTTTTCACAAGTATTTCATAGTGGAAATCTTGAGTTAGGGTTTCTAACTCAAGTATCCGGAGGGGATCCGGGTGGTTGGGACGTAGGATCACCGGGAACAAGTCGGGGAGACTTGGGTGGATCCGAACCCAGTAACATCTCTTGTTTGCGTTGTTAATTTTGTGTTGTCATTCAATTTAAGCTTCCGCAAATTGATTTGGTAGTTGTTTGCATTATAATTAGGAATTATACTCCTCGTTATTTTTAAAGTACTATTCACCCCCCCTCTAGTACTTGTGCAGTAGCTTGTAGGGCATTACAGTTAAATCATTTAGAGTAATATGCATTGCGTTGGTTGTTTCAAGGAGTCTTGTATTTAAATTCTTATGATAATTCTCACATCTCTATTTATCTATATATATAATCGAGCCAACAATTAGGCCCCATGTTCATTATTTCTTAATTGAACTGAAAGCTAAGAATGTGATCCTAGCTGGCATAATTCAATGAGCCCCGGACCCTATGAACCGAACCCCTTTTATTTTACAAAACATCACGTAGGGTGCCCCGTCTGATTTATTAATTTTTAACGCACATTGACTGCGCTGAAACGAAAAATCCCATCTCTCGCGTCAACGAAACCCCCCCCCCCCCATTCTCCCCGAAACCCTATTTGCTGCCAAAACAACCACCCCCCCCCCCCCCCCCCCCCCCCCCCCCCGCGCCCCAAATTCTCCCCAAAACCCTATTTGGCGCCGAACCCTCCCCCAAAATTCCTGAAACCCTATCTCCCGCCGCCCTATATGCCCTTCTAACATACGGTCAGGACGTCCTCCTCCAAGCTCCCCAACAGGCCACCATCTTCCTCTGCTCCCACCGTCGAGGCCACGCCGTTGTCTTCTGCCTGCATTGCCGTCGATTTTCTCTCTCTGCCCCCGTCTCAAGGTTCGTTATGTCGTCTTTCTCTAACCCCAACCCATCGGTGTCCTCATCTTCTATCTTTTATGCGATCGATGGCTTCGATCGACCACGGTTGGGTTATATGCTTGTTTACCTTACATTGAACACCACCCTTGCTTCAATGATTAGTCATAGTTTTCTTATTTTTTTCTTTGTCCTGCAAAGCATAAAGATTTGACTCTTTTTGTGATTTTGATGAGAAGAGAAAGCATAGGCGGTATTCGATGAAATGCCTCACACACTCAAGAATAAAAAAGAATGCAGCTTATTATATTTTTTGGTTGTATATTTCCGGTTGTTTCTAATCTTATGTATTTATTTTTGTCTTATTTGAGACCAATGCCCTCGTTTTAGCCATAGGCATCCCAGGCATATGGTTACAATGTTTCGCAACTACAACTAAACCTAAATTTCTTTAATATCCACTAATTCCTTTTTGTTGTTTTAACAACTAAGTTAAGGATTGATCTCAAACGGAAGCACTAAGACAGCTTCTTGACTATTAACTTTTCATTGCCATTTACCCATATTCAAAGCCATGCCTAACACTTGCTATTTGTCTTTATTAAACCTTTTTAGGTGATGCATTATCATCCTTATGTGTGTTCCACTGATCAAATGAGGAGAAAATTAGTTAAATATGTTTCTTTTATATTATCTTTTTCTTTTAATTTTTCCATGTTCAATTATACTCGTAAATTTGTAATATGTGTTTGTAATAAGGAACTACGAAAGATCGTCACCATGTTAGCTGCATTGCCATGAAAGTATATTTTTGGATTGGTGTAGGATGAAAGGACAACTTTCTAATTTTCTGAACCTACCTATAAGAATATTAGTCTCAGGTGCTAGGTGTTGTACTCATTGTTGAATCTGTTAGGATGAGAAGGGCAGAATTTTGAATTTTTGAATGATCCGGAAGAAATTTTTTAAATGATTCATAAAAACTTTTATAAATGCAAGGGATATGATACTGATAATCAAAGGAATAAAAAATGAAATCTAGATTTTTTAATTCTCAATTTTCAAGGTCCTTATTGAATTTCAAGATGAGATTATGTTGGAGTGTTTATTCTATTGCCTGAAAGAATGTATGTCAAATTATGCAATTTGTTATATACATAATTATATTTTTCATTATAATTATGCAATTTTATTCTCTATCTTTATTAGAGTATGGTGATCTATCTACTACCATTTCATTTCCAATTTGTTATATATATACATATATATATATATATATCGTCATTCAAATTTGATCTATTTTTATAATAATGTAATATTGTTTCAACTTTTTGTAGTTTCATAATGGATCGAGATTGGATAAATAAGTCTAGAGTTACCAAAGAATATGTGGATGGTGTAAAAAGTTTTCTGGACTTTGCATTTAGAGATAAGTCTAGAGATTCAAAGATTCCATGTCCTTGCAAGAAATGCGTGTTTCAAGGTTACCACAACTACAACATGATATATGAGCATTTAATTATAAAAGGGATGTTAGCTAATTATACAACTTGGTTCTATCATGGAGAGAAAGTTACGAGTGACAGGAGTGATTCTATCAACGTGTCACGTGAACAATCTTCTACACATTTGGAGGTTGATGACCGGCAACCACTAAATGAGCATGTTGATATGAGGCAGTTACTAAATGATGCATTTGAGACATATACGTCTAATGTGGATAATAATCAAACTATAGACAATGCACCAATGGATTCAAATGTTGCAGAGTCAACGGACGGGATCAATGATGGACAAAATTCTAGCGAACACATTCCTGATATGAGAAGTTTTCTTGAGTTGGTTAATGATAGCTCAAATCCATTATATCTGGGGTGTGAGAAATATTCTAAGTTATCATTTCTCTTACACCTTTTGCATATTAAATGTCTAAGTGGAATGCCTGTGAAGTACTTATCTATGTTGCTTGAATTGCTTAATGATGCATTTCCTAATATTGCATTGTCGACTTCAAATTACGAAGCAGGGAAAGTGGTTAATCAACTTGGTCTTGGTGTTCAGAAAATTCACGCGTGTCCAAATGATTGCATATTGTATTGGGGTGATAGATCTAATTATCAATCATGTGATGTTTGTAAGGTATCACGTTGGAAAGGTACAAAGGGCGGTGGAAGCTCAAGTTATGGTGAAAGTCCCGTTCAAAAAACATTCCTGCCAAAGCGTTGCATTATTTTCTATTGATACCTCGATTGAAGCGACTCTACTTGTCATCTAAAACTTCATCCTTGATGAGATGGCATAATGAGCATCGTACAAAAGATGGAATGTTGAGACATTCGGCTAATGCTCAGGCGTGGAAAGCTTTTGATTTAAAGTACACTTCTTTTGCTTCTGATCCACGGAATGTTAGATTGGGTTTAGCTTCTGATGGTGTTAACCCGTTTCGAACAATGAATACAACTTATAGTACTTGGCCAGTGATTCTTATATCTTATAACATGCCACCATGGGAGTGTATGAGTAAGACTTCTATCATATTGTCAATGGTCATTCCCGATGAAAAAGGTCTAGGAAATGACATTGATGTTTACTTACAACCTCTTATACAAAAGTTGCAGCAGTTGTGGGAAGGCGTGGAGGCCTTTGATTCTTTTGCTGGGAACACTTTTACACTGCGTGTGGCATTATTATTCACAATTAATGATTTTCCTGCATTTGCTAATTTGTCTGGTTGGAGTACGCGGGGTCAATTTGCATGTCCTACATGTCAAGCATCAACATGCTATACATGGTTGAATGCTGGAAAAAAGTGGTGTTACTTGGGTCATAGGTGATGGCTACCTGAAGGGCATGTCTTCTGTAGACAGAAAGAAGCTTTTGATAAATCTGCTGAATATGGACAAGCTCCGAACCCTCCAACTGGAACTGATATATTAAGACAAACTATATCTAAGATATGCGAGTATGGAAAAGGTAAAGATGTTGGCCAAAAAAGAAAGAAAATTGGAGAAATAGATGAACAACAAGCTTTGTGGGATGATGAAGAATTAGCCATTGAGGATGAGGATGAAGTTGGTGAAGACAATGTAATTAACAGGGACGGTGCTGTTCCTGGTGGTTTTGCTTATAAACAGTGGAAGCAAAAAAGTATATTTTTAAGCTGGAATATTGGGAGCATAACTTGTTACATCATAATTTGGATGTCATGCATATAGATAAGAATGTTTGCGCTAATATTATTAGCACATTGATGAATATCAAAGGAAAATCAAAAGACAATTTAGCTGCTAGAAGAGATTTGCAAGGTTGGGGTATTAGAGAATGGCTTCACCCATATGATAATGGTGAATATCATCCAGCAATGTATACAATGAATAAAAAACAAAAAGACTTGTTCTTGAAGACCTTGAAGAATATTAAGGTTCCAGATGGATATTCATCCAATATATCCAGGTGCGTTAATATTCAACAACAGAAAATAATGCCACTAAAGAGCCATGATTCACATGTGTTGATGCAAGATCTACTTCCACTAGCCCTACGATGCTCCATGCCAAAAGAAATAGCATCAGTAATAATTGAATTATGCGTCTTTTTCAAGAGCTTGTGTTCAAAAGTTTTGGATCCTGCAAATTTGGATATAATGCAAAACCGTGTAGTTGTGACACTTTGTAAGATGGAGAAAATTTTTCCTCCCAGCTTTTTCACCATTATGGTAAATTTGGTGGTTCATCTTGCAACCGAGGCAAAGCTTGGGGGACCAGTTCATTACAGATGGATGTATCCCATTGAGAGGTAAAATTTGATATTTAATTGGTATTAGTTATAATGTTCATATTGATTAGTAAATTTAATAGCACATATCTTTTTTGTTGGGATTTATTGGTTTTGAAAACTTTTGTCAAGAACAAAGCTAGCCCCGAAGGATCGATTGCTCAAGGATATTTGGCCAATGAATGCTTGGTTTTTTGTTCTAGATACTTCAAGGGAGTTAACACATTGTTGTTTGAAGGGAGAGTTAATAAATCTTTGGAAGGTGAAGAGTTAACAGGAGCTTACTTGTTTGACACATCAGGACGTGCTCTTGGTGGTATCATCAATGACACTATTGATAAACAATCCATGATGTTTGCTCATAGATATGTACTTCTATATAGTAATGAACTTGATCAATGGCGGGAGAAAGTGCTTCTTGACTACATAAAGAGTGTAGATTAGGGTATTCTTCTCTTCATCTTGATAATTAACCTATCTTACAGGAAATTCATTACAAAAAAGAACTTGAGGCTAGACCAAGACATCTTACAGATGTGGAGTTACAAACCTTAGTGATAAAAGAGTTCTCTAAATGGTTGGAATCAAAGGTGCAAACCATATGTTAACTTCAAAAGTCCCAAAGGTTGTGACACTTTTCTAAAACTAAACGAATGCTACTTTATTTTTTGTAGGTTCCTAAAATGATTAAAGATAATGAGCCAGATGTTATAATTTCTTTGGCATGTGGTCCATGTCCAGTGGTGAGGAGGTTTAAAGGGTTCATGATCAATGGTTATAAATTTCGAACCACATCAAGTGAACAACGAAAGACCACCCAAAATAGTGGTGTTATGGTTACTGTCGATAACAACCATGCTGACAGACAAGGAAATAACGATGAGGAAGTTTATTATGGATCTATCACGGATATTATTGAATTAAATTACTTCGACAGCTTTAGAATAGTCATGTTCAAATGTCAATGGTATGATATCATTCATCGTACTGGAATGAGAAAAGACGAATGTGGATATACGTTGTTAAATTTTGATAGGCAAATTCACACTGGATCTCGATGGCAGGATGATCCATTTATTCTTGCATCCCAAGTTCAACAAGTGTTCTATGTCCAAGACGCCAAAACCCCAAATTGGCACGTTGTACTGAAAACAAAACCGAGGGACTTATATGATATGGGAGTAGAGGATGATGATAGTGTTTGTATTACATCATTATCATTACCAAATGAAAATGTTGCTGATTTGAATGAAGAGCATTAACATTGTAATGAGATTTAATAAAATACCTTGTATGCATATAATTGACAACATATGGAGTAGGCAACTTTATTTACTTGTTATATAGTTACTTTGTAGGAACATTGTGGCATCGTGATAGTCTTGGTTTTTTCTCCAAATCTTTTTGCTTTATGAGCCAAGAGGTATATAGTAGTCATTTCAAATCTTCTTGGTGTTGTTTATACTATTCATTTCTGTTTACATGGTATTATTTCACATATATTTGATATTATTTCTTCCCAAATTTTTAATTTTGAATTTTATAATTAGGACAAAACAGATGCTGCAGGAAGCGTGATCTACAGAGCAATTGCTGTAAATTCTTCATTTGTGGAGGCATACAATAACTTAGGTAATTGGCTGATTCTCTTCCATTTCATGGCACATTTCTTGACACAAATTTCACATGCAGTAGGCAGATTTAGTAGGAATACTAGTAATCCTAGTAAATAGTATTAGAATATACCTTGGTTAGGATCTTTTGATGTCTTAAGAGTACCTTTGATTTATTACTAGTATACTCAGAATATCCAGATCTCCTAGATGGGTTTACTATGGAAACAGAGTTGATCGCATTAGATACGGCATGCAAGGGAGCTAGATGGATTAAAGATCTTTTATCTGATTTACCATTCATCCAGAAACTTGCATTTCATTTCATTCATTGTGATTCACTTGCTATGATTGAACGTGTGCATCATTTACTTCAAATAGGAAAATGAATAATCATATGCTCATGAGATATACGTATGCAAAAAGCTTGTTAGCAAATATTATTTCCTTAAACTTTGTAAGATCGAATAGAAATTTTGCCAATCAAATGACTAAAGGTCTTTCTAAGACCTTAAAATCAGAACTGTCAAGGGAACTGGATTGAAATCACACCATATAGTCACCACCAGTGCATCCCTACTTAGTGATTAGAGTCCATGAATTAGGTTGGCTAGAAATGAAATTGTTGGCATACCACATCCATATGGTGATATGCTTTATGTGATGGTTAGGTTGAGTATTACTCTTAATGAGTCTGTTGCAATATTTTCTAAGAGGTGTGATCTGTGACAGATACCTTTGGAGGACTCACCCAAGTGAGATTAGTCCTTGATTTATCACATGTGCAAAAACATGAACATTCAAAAAATGCACAAGACTTGTGCATGTAATTTTTGGTTTTAGAAAACTTATTTAGAATGTGGAATTATAATGATTTGTATGGGCATAGGGTATTTGATCAGTCAGGCCTGAATAAGGCACATGCTTGTATATATTTGATGATATGGAATGAACATTATACAATGTATTTAATGTGATCATGATTGAATAATGTACACCAACCCCTTGACCTCACTGTTTCTCCTCTCACCCTTTACTTTTTATTTGCATTATTATATTGACCCTAATCAATAGAATAATCCGTTGGTAAACTGAGTTATATCATATGCTCTTAAATAGAGTTATAGCTCTATTAAGCACCATTGTCTCTGTTCATACTTGAGAGAGCCATGTACATTGTGAGTTTTACTCCCATGTTCAATTATTTAACAAAGAAAAACAACGCCATGAAGGAGAAATTTGAGCTATATTTTATTTGTCAAACTGGCTATAAGAATGACCAAAAATTCTTCCTTCTCCAATATCTTTAAATTTTACTATTTTACATCACTTTTGTCCAACCAGATATCGCGTAATAGTGTATGTCAAGTGCTTGACTGTTGGATGAATCATGAAAACTAATTGTACGTGTGAATGTGACATGTTTGACAATAATACAGAAAAGATGATGACTAGGAATAGTCCTTTGTTTCAACATTCTTTCATATATACATGTAGTTGTGCAAGCAGAGTCTGCAATTTGAGCATGCTACACCAGCATATGGCACCAATACGGCTACACAGAGTTATTCTAATACCCTCACCTAGATTGATTTTCCAGACATTATATCTGATCGCATTTATTAAAGACGAACATCATCATCGTACCCCCGCTCCTTTCCATCAAACTGGCCTGCAATGGAGCGCATGCTCCATACAAAATCTCTCAATATTTTACATCGGCTCAGTTGTCAATTTGGCATTGAGCTTCTACATTGATGCTGGGTGCCTGACCTAGTAAAATGTTGAAAAATCTTGGTTTGTGATTAATACCCGAAGTGCCAGTCATGTAGGGGTACAAACAAATATGAAATTATCTGCACTAATTTCATTTCTGATTTGAATTTCTTTTGCAGAATTAAATATGAACATGAAAACAGTAATCAAATATGCAATCTTTTGGTGCCGGATTTGAATCTGAATCTTCATATGAAATCCAGTTCGAATTTAGTAGTATTAGCTAATACTACTAAATTGAAAAAGTAAAGGGTGAGATGACCTTTGGAACAGAGACACTTCCTGTAAACTTCAATGAATCAGGAGTTCAGTTAATTAAGTGAAGTCTTTTTAACCAAAAGCTCTTTGATTTATTTCTATAAGATGTATCCATGCATGTACTTTCATCTCCTGTCATGCATTGTGTATTCCTCTATGGATTTTTGTCCTGCTATTAATCAAGCCACAAATGTGTGATAAATTTAATTTGGCTTAAATTTGTTGAGACAATGAGTTTTCAGGCTGCTAGTTCTGATCATTTCCCATCGGTGTCTTAGTCATAGTAGAGATGGTTGAGCTTGTTATGGCATCAAATTCTGTAATTGCAGCTTCAATATACTTATCCCCTCGTCATGAACACAAACATCAGATGAAACCTAACACAAGTTTAAAGAAAATAATTAGTACTAATCATCTGGAAACTAGCTTAGGATAATGTCTTTAGTGTCGTCTCTCTCAGAAGCCAATTTGCACGTGACATGAGCTTGACTCAGAATATGTAGCATGAATTGTTTGTTGACATGCTCTTTTCCTCATTTCTGTCAAGTTCGACTGACAGTTTCTGTCTCCATACATTGATGACTCAACTTGGGAGGCCCATTCACATATCATGTTCCATATGATGGGTCTACATGCAATTTGGCTTGATGCATGCCAGTATTTGCAAATATTGTGTTGTAGCCTGCTCTAGTTTCTTTTTGTTCATGTCAGTAAGCACATTGAATCATTTGGTATTTGTTCTCTATACAACCATTCTATATATATGAGTACGAAGACTCAATGAAAGAAGGCTCATTCATGTAATGTGTCACCCTCGTACATGGTCATGTTCTCTAACCTGTAACCATTCAGTGTGGTCAACAGCCTAGTAAGTAATGGAAAACTATACAAAAGCAGAAATTACAGTTTTACAAAAGAAATGCACATGCAAGAGCAAAGTCATGGGATGGATGCGATGTCAAGTAAGTAGACAAATGCTGTTTTTCATTATGTTCCCTCCTATTTATCTTTTCAAAATATTCATTGCTTTCCTCTATTTCGAGTTTCATATATGAATGTTTAACTAGTGACAATTGTTTATCTCCTTAATACTTAACGAGCCTCCAAAATCTGTAGTATTTATAAAGATCAACCAACATGCATATCCTTTATAGTAAAATAATTGTGCATGGAGTTCCACCATCTCAGCGAGTATTGTTACCATTGGCCATATTGGCTGTAAAGGAAGATATCCATTTCTGGTCATTTCTAGTCATCAACTTGTGACTTTTTGTGCTAAATGCAGGTAGAAAAGAGTGACTGTTGGTTCAGCAGGCCAGCCCCCCAACACTGAAATAAAGGATTGCATTTGTCAGTATGCTTTAATATAGATACAGTTTAAATACTTTGTATATTTTGCTTTTGGCTCAATTCTGACAACAAGCATGCTTTTAAGAACTTTCTAGCTAAACATGTCATGTTGAGGGGAAAAAATAAAGTTACTTCTTTGTAACATAACTCTCCATTGTTCTTTTTTCTCGGCATGTTTCTAGGTAATGTTTGAATTTTTTTCACTTGAATTGGAATTACTTTTCAGCATATGGACAATGAGCTTTTAATGAGATACTTTTTCCAACGTGCTTATGATTTACACACTTCTCTACACATACAGATTTAGGTGAATTAACTATGGCCCTAGTCAAGAGAAAGCTGAAAATGATTTTTTCAAGACAAAGTCAAGAGGGTGGCATATCATCTGTACCTACAAGAGATGAACCTGTATTTTCTGAACCTCCACTTGTACCCGTGCCAACTGCACCTGCACCGACACAACCTGCTCCAACACAGCATGCAGACGTGCCACTTGACATACAGTTGTAGCGTCTTTTTTGGCAAATTTATCATCGAACACACCTTCATCATCTAATACACCTTCATCATCTACTACACCTGCTAATGGTCAGTCACATTTTCATTTGAATGAAAGTTTCTTCATCACTTAAAATATTATATTTGTCATGTTTTAGCTATCTTATGGATTTAACACATTTTTGTTGTAGATAAGAATACAAGATGTAAAACCACGATGAAAGACATCTGCACTCTACCAGCTGAAAAGAGAGTACATGTTGGGACAAACAATCATGTTCAACCGATTTCTGAAAATACATCGTTACTAATGAACTACCTTGGCACATTAGTAAGGAATAATGCAATAATTCCTTTTCGTGCAAAGTCATGGCACAAGGTTGATCAGCCATACAAAGATTATCTTATCACTCTTTTAAATGTATGTCTCTCGGTTGGCCAATGTCTATTTTGATTTTATAAATGATGAAACCATATATTGCTTGATGTGTGATATTTTTTTCGTTTTTTATTTACAGAAAAAATTTGAATACGACCCGAACATGGATGAATTCCTTCTACAATCAGCCTGTCATAAATTACGTGATTATAGATGTGAAATGAAGCGTGATTATTATGCAAAAAACAAGCAGCCAACTGAAATTCCCGACTATGATTGGCAAATATGGGTTGAGAGGTGGAATTCCGAGGATATGAAGGTGATCTTTGTTATTATTTCCTGAGTTTTATTAAAGTTTTTAAAAACTTCTATATAATGACTACTTTCATGTTATTAAAATTTTTAATTTCGTAACTTTGTACAGAAAGTCTCAAAAGGCAAAAGCAAGTGCTGAATCACAAATAACTCGTCATAGAAATGGTTCCAAGAGTTATGCTAGAGAAAGACATGATTATGTATGTATACCTTATTTTAGCTTTAATTGTTATTTTTACTTTTTAACATGGTTTCTTTTATGAAAATTTCTATTTACAGGTGCAAGAGCATGACGTTGAGCCCGGACCACTAGATTTTTTCTCTATCACTCACTTGAAAAAAAGATAAAACCTTTGATCCTGTTACTGCAGATATTATTGTATATATTTTATTTAAATTTCACTTGGTTTTTATTCTTACAATTTATTTAAGTTGATATTGACTCATTTTTTATATTGACAATAGAACACTGTTAATGATCGGGTTGATGAAATGGTTGAAGATTCAACAGACATAGAATAAGTCCATGTAGTACAAGAAGCGTCGCTTAATGAGGCCTTGGGAAAAGAACGACCTGGCCCTATTCGGGGATATGGACTTGGTGTCACATGATCTAAGCTCAATACAAGGACGCCATCAAATTCTAGTTAAAGCGATGTACGAGTGGTGAGGCTGGAGAGTGAAGTAAATTTTTATAAAAAACTTACACTTCGCTTGTGGAATGAAATGCACCCAAATGAGCCTGAACCAATTTTCGATCAAATGACTCCTCCCTTTGATAAACATGTATTTTTACATATTCTTCCAAACCCAACTGTTTTTATTTTAGGCAGTAATCTGATACATTGTTGATTTTTTTCAATGTTTTTTCAAAGTTGGCTATGATACTGTAAATGTTGTGTGCATGATTTTTCTATTTATCAAAGGTCTCATTTGAATCTGTGAGAAACTAACAACGATGTTCTGACTAACTTTCATGTATCGTAATAAACTGCCGATTGGAATAATTAAAGTCGTAACTTTCTCAAAAACCATCGAACCGGCGCATCTCCAAAACCCTTCAATCACACCCTAAAATGACCCACTTCAAATAATTCATAGTTTTCAATTCCAAATCTTATTCTTTCTGCTGGTGTTTTTATTTGGCATAGGATCTATTGATTTAATAACTGAAATAAATTAACGTAATAACTGAAATAAATTAACTTAAATAAGGGACGGATTTAGGACGGTCAACTTAATCTTTTTTTGATTAAGAAATCCGTCCTTTATTCGACCTCTTTCCGTCCTTTTATGTGTATAATAAAAGTTATTTTTAATTTTATGTAAATAAGAAATAATAATTAATAAAGGTCCGTCCTATGACCGTCCTTTATGCTAGAATAATTTTTTTTAAAATTTTTTAAATAAATAATAATTTAAAAAAAATATTAGTTCGTTCTTTCGCCGTCTAATATCCGTCCTTTACTGTATTCCAAAATTGTAATTTTTCATTTTTAAAAAGAAAAAGGAAAATAATGAGCATTCCATCCTATATCCGTCCTTTTTAAAATACCGTCTTATTTCTGTCCTATTTCCGTCCTAATTTATTAAAAATTAAAGGACGGCTATAGGACGGAATTTTAATCCGTCCTTTTAGGTCCGTTTTCTAGTAGTGGTATCTCAAATATCCCTCGTATGTTGGGTGCAAATACAGGCTCATGATGCTAGCAGCAGACCGTCATGTAACTCAAGCAGAGGAAGTTATCCATCAACCAATGAAAATTGAGTAAGTTATGTATTAAGAGTATATTGTTTGATATCAATTTTTTGCAATATTTTGATAAATGTTTTAAGCAACTTCACATCCAAGCCCGTTCCTAGAACCAAACATTGAATATTTACATTTCCAAGCCTGTTCCTAGTTTTTTTGTTATTATTTTTTGCAGAGTAAAACATTCGGATTGACTTAAACTTGATATGCATAAAATAGTGAAATAAACAGCCTTATTAGGTGTTTCAGAGTGTTTTCTCACTACAGTATCGTTGACCGTGGACTGCCCGGTCAACGTGGTCAAGGGGCCGATTAGGGTCACTTGCACCGTCGAGCGCGAGTAGACGCGACGTGAATCGGAGATGTAGTCGACGCAGAGCACGTCAGCTGGGCCGGGTCTGGATCCTCGGCCTCTGGGGGGCTGAGGGGAAGCCTCGGCCTGGTGTGAGGTGCTCGGCCTCGGACGATCGGACGACGAGGGGAAGCCTCGGCGCCTTGGCTTGACGCGCGACCGACGCAGAGCTGAGGGGAAGCCTCGGCTCAGATGGGCGCGCTCGGCCTCGGTCGGTCGGATGACGAGGGGTAGCCTCGGTCGTCTCGCTTGATGCGCGGCCGGCGTGGAGCTGAGGGGAAGCCTCGGCTCGGATGGATGTGCTCGGCCTCGGTCTCTCCTGGCGTCGAGGGGTGGCCTCGATGCATTGGCTGATGCTTGATGGCGTTCGCCTGGTGTCGAAGGGAATCTTCGGCACTTGGATCTAACGTCTTCCTCAACAGACGAGAACACTCGTCAGGGAGGCCGGACCTTGGTTCCGGCCAAATCCCCTCCGATGCCTAAGTCAGATGACAGTCTGAAAGAGGAGGCTCGACGGGGACGGTTCGACTCGAGAGGAGATCGGAACGACGTCCTTCGGCGCGAGCGGGAAGGAGATGAAGTGGGGGAACTAGGTCGTTGATGGAGTACCTTAGGTTTTGTTACCTGAGATGCCCTCCTCATTCAGTCGTCCTCCTAGTCCTTTTATAGGCCTCTTGCCATGACTGCCCGTCATCCATGTCCTTCGCCCGCACCCAATCGGGCCCCCTCGATCCGCCCCCCCACTCGCCACTCGTCCGCGCCGTGCCAGCACCTCCCCTTAATGGTCATAAAAGGGGCGGCGGATTTCGTGGGGGCGGTTATCCGTGGGTGAGTCACACGCTTCCCGAGTCAGGCCGATTTGACGTTCGGGGGCCCTCTAGGGGGCCTTGTCGGGCGGGCCCGATCTCGCAGATGGGCTTCTGATCGGTAGTCGGGTTTCTGGGCTCGTGTCTTTCGGGCTTCGGCCAAATAGGCGTAACAATTGCCCCCATCGGTCGGGTCGATCGGCCTCGGCTGGTTCGGCTCGGCCGATGTGACTTCCGTCGATTTCGACACGCTCATCAGTCGAAGCTGATTCATTAATTGGGCGTCATCATGAGTCGGTCCGTTCGATACCTTCAAGACGCGAGTTCTGAAGCGCCGTCGGTCCCCTGATGCTGCCACGTGTAACTGCGGGTTTATCCCCACTGTTCGCGAGGTCGTCTTTGGTAGAGAAGCTGTGCTGGTTGTGAGCCGCCATCCCGTCATCTTCTTCTTCGTGTTGATCTTGATCATTCCCAAGCTCTGCCCCATGTCGTCTTCCTCTGCCACTGGTTCAGGTCAGCCGGAGCGTGACGTCACTCCTAACCTGATGGGTAGTCCTCCTTCGGCGATTCGTCGGCATGGGGGCGAGCTTTCAGGGGTGCCTCCAGAGGTCTTAGCGTGGCCTTCATCGGTCTGTGCCACCACCATCGGGGGTATGCGCTCCGCCTACCTGCTTCCACCTTATTCAGCTCGTGATCCCGGGTCCGACGAGCGGATCTGCCTTCCCGGTCCCAACGAGGTTGGAGTGTACGAGAAGTGCTTCCGCTACGGGCTCCGTTTCCCGCTCCACCCCTTTATCATCGAGTTCCTTCAAGCCTACAACGTGGGCTTGTGCCAATTCTGCCCCAACGCCATCGGGCTCCTCGTCGGGTTTGTCGTCATCTGCATGCTGAAGGGAGTGGTGCCCTCCCTTCGCCTCTTCGCCCAGTTCTACCGCATGAGTCATCACCAGTCAGGGGCGTGGATTTACATCAGCGCCCGTCCGAAGATGAGCCTTGTGTTGGGGTTGCCGAGCTCCCTGAAGCGTTGGAAGGGGGAGTACGTATTTGTCGTTTTCCCGTCGAGTGTACCTTTCCCGATTCGTTGGGAAGCGGCCGGCGCGGTCATCCTTGATCTGGGTGACCCAACCGCCGCCGAGCTGCAGACGGCGAAGGCCCTGCTGGCGATTCCTTCGAGGGATCGGATGATCGACGTCCTCTTCAGCAGCTATAACTTGCGCAAGACTGTGTGGCCCTTGGGTAAGTTCTCCGAACGTTCGCCATTTGGGGTTGCTCGGGCTCTTCTCGGCCCCTTACTTCTTCTTTGGGTGCAGGTTGATTCCCTCTCGATTCTTCTCCCGCTAGCCCTCACGTGCTGGCCCCTGACCCGGGCCCGCGTAAGAGGGATCATGTGTTGGAGGTCCGGAAGAAGCAGCGGATCGTGACCTCTGCTATTGGTTCCAAAAGGAAGAAGGGGCCATCTCCCTCCACCCCCTTGTTGGAGTCTTCCAAGAGGGTCTGCGGGGAGGCCGAGGAAGTTAACGTCTCGCCGTCCGCTGATCAGCACCGGCCTGCCCCTGTTGAGATTGCCTGGCCGTGGGTCGGCCCCTCGCCTCTCTCGAACGGTTCTCTCCCTGATGCCTACGATCGGTATCTAGGCGCGTTTCGCTCCGACCTGGGCGAGTTTCCTTCGTCAGGGTAAGGCCTTCGTCGTCCACGCTTCACGGTGGGGGAGAAGGAGTCGGTGTTTTTGAGCCGCGGAACTGCCGCACGAGTGGCTGAGAATAGTTGCCTCCCTCCTGATCAGGCCGCGCTGGATGGATTCAGAGGCGACTGTTTGGCCACCTTCGTGATTCAGGCTGGCCAACAGGTTGAGTGTCTCTGCTTGCTCTCCCTCTAGCTGCTTTCGCCGTCTTACCTTTGTCACCTTGGTGCAGTTGTCCTCGGTGGGAATTTCGATGAGGCGCCAGTTTGCGGCGCTCCCTAAGGCCAAGTTCGACGCCGGGCGAGATCCTGATGTCCACGGTGATGAGGGGGAGGCAGGTCAGTTAGACGAGGCACGAGTCAAGTCCTTGGAGACCCGCATAACTGAGCTGTCCTCTGCCCTCGAAGAGTCGGACCGTGAGAGAGCCTTGGCTTTGGTTGCAAAGTCGAAGGCCGAGGAGCAGGTCGCCGTGCTTTTGGGAGATGCCGACACACCTGGGGGAGCTGACGGGATCCCCGTCTCCGTCACTGCCCCCGAGGCCCTGGAGCCCTCCGATCATCTGGAGGCGACGGAGGAACGGGAGAGGGCTCTCCCTGCTCGACTCGGCGAGAGATCCCGGGAGATTGAGGTGGAGAGGGCGGAGCTCCAACGCCAGATCGAGACCTTGAAGGCTCGGGTGCGTGAGCTTGAGGAGGTGGATCTGTCCCAGATCGCCCAAGATGCTGTGGAGGAGTATGCCACCTCCTTTGTTGAGTCAGCCGTGGCTGAGGCGTTCGAGAAGGGTTTCGCCCGTTGCCAATCCAAGATCCAGAAGAAGTTCCCGCTCTCGGGAGTCAATTTCGAGGATCTCCGGGCGCACTCTGACGGCGAAACGGAGCGTGGGGGCGACCCAAGTGAACAGCCAGCATGCGGCTCCACGGGTGCCCCTGTAGATGTTTGAGGGAGGGGAATGCCCCTCGGCCCCTTCGTATGTCTCTTTGTATATCCTTTTGTTAGGCGCGCGCTTAGCAGGTGTCCCATCGGGCGAGGCTTCCCTTGTCCCGAGTGGGATTCTTGTGAACACATTTATCTGGAAAGGAACAAACTTAAGTAAATTCATTTCGTAGAAATCAATACATTTATTGAAAGTACTTGCGTAAGTGTTCCGTGTTCCAGGTGTGAGTGAGGATCCTCCCCTCCATATTGGCTAGATGGTAGGTTGCGGGTCCGAGGACCTCGATGACTTTGTAGGGTCCCTCCCATTTAGCCGCGAGCTTCCCTTTGCGAGCAATATCCGGGTTGAAGCTTGCTTTCCTGAGGACCAGGTCCCCAAGGTGGAAACTCCTTCCCTTGACCCGAGAATTGTAGTATCGGGCCACCTTCTGCTTCTGGCGGATAATGGTGGCTAGGGCTTGCTCCCGCCGCTCGCCGAGGAGCTCCAGACCGAGCTCCAGGCCTTGCGAATTCCTGTCTTCGTCGAAGCACTTGAGGCGGAGAGACTCTTCACCCAGTTCGACCAGTACCACTGCCTTGGCTCCGTAGGCAAGCATGAACGGGGTTTCGCCGGTGGACTCCTTGTGGGTCGTCCGGTATGACCAGAGTATCCCGGGGAGCTCTTCCAGCCAGTTTCCTTCGGAGTCCTTCACTTTCTTTCAGAGGGGCTCTATGATGCATTTGTTGGCTGCTTCCGCCATCCCATTGGTCTGGGGGTGCGCTACAGAGGCGAAGAGGAGCTTGATCCCCCATTCCGCGCAAAAGTCTTTGAACCCCGCGGAGTCGAACTGTTTCCCGTTGTCTGTGACGATGGCCCGTGGTACTCCGAATCTGGAGATGATGGAGTTCCATACGAAGATTTTCGCTTTCTTCCACGTGATGGTGGCCAATGGTTCAGCCTCGATCCACTTGGTAAAGTAGTCCACCGCCACAATCAGATACTTCCGCTGTCCCCGACCCGGCTTAAATGGTTCGAGGATGTCGAGCCCCCATTTCGCAAAGGGGATGGGGCTCACGATAGGGATGAGCTCCGACGGGGGAGTTGAGGTGTGGTTGGCAAACCTCTGACATTCTTGGCACTTTTGGACGTAGTCCGTTGCGTCTTGGACTAGGGTCGGCCAGTAATATCCCTGCCTCAAGATCTTCTGTGCGACCATCTTGCCCCCGTGGTGATTTCTGCAGATCCCTTCTTGAACCTCCCGCAGGACGTAGTCGGCTTCCTGCGGTCCGATGCATTTCAGGTATGGGAGAACATCCGCCTTCGTCCAGCGTCTTCGGTAGAGCGTCCCCTCATGGATCACGTACCGGAGCGCTTTCCTTTCCAGGGTCCGACGCTCGTCCCAATCCGTCGACACCTCCCCATGAGTGAGGTACCGTATGATCGGGTCCATCCAGGTGGGATCTTGGTCGATCGCCATCACCTCCCGCTCTTCCGTGCTGGGGGACTGCAGGTTCTCCACGTAAATGGTGCGGCCCAGCTCCTTGGTCGAGGACGAGGCTAGCTTCGACAGCGCGTCTGCCCGCGCATTCTCCGACAGTGGGAGATGTAAGACTTCCATGCTCTTGAACTTGGACAGCGCCGCTTTGGCGACGGCGAGATACCTCTGCATTGCTTCCTCCCGCGCCTCGTAACTTCCTAGAAGCTGGTTGACAATGAGCTTCGAGTCACTGAGGAGGCACACGGACTCGGCCCCGAGCTCCTGGGCCAGCCTCAGGCCGTTGATTACCGCTTCGTACTCCGCCACGTTGTTGGTGGCCGGGAACTCGAACCGCAACGCGTATTCCATGATGTTCCCTTCCGGAGACCGGATCGCGATCCCAGCCCCGCCTCCTGACTGTGTTACCGATCCGTCCACATGGACTATCCATGCTTCTAGGACTCCTGACTGGACAGGGTGGAGGTGGTTAGCCGAAAGAAAATATAAGGGCTGGGTGATTACCGTTGCTGGGCCTTCTCCCTCCGGGGGATGTCCTCCTTCCGTAGTGCATTCAGCGATGAAGTCGGCCAAGGCCTGCCCCTTGATGGCAGTGCATGGCTTGAATCGGAGGTCGAACTCGCTCAATTCCACCCCCCCAGTTTAGCATCCTTCCCATTCGATCGAATCTCTTGAGATTCTGCTCCAATTGCGAGTCGGTCAAGACCAATATGGTGTGGGCTTGGAAGTAGGGCCTGAGCCTTCACGCTGAGAGAATGAGGGCGTATGCCAGTTTCTCCATGGGCGAGTATCGCACCTCCGCTCCCTTCAAGACCCGGCTCGTGTAGTACACCGGCCATTGCACCCCACCGTCTTCCCTGATCAGTACCGAGCTCACCGCTTCTTCCGCGCGTGCCAGGTAAAGGCTTAGCGATTCCCCTTCTCGTGGCTTGGACAGGAGAGGCGGGCTGCGAAGGTACTCCTTGAGATCCGCGAATGCCCTGGAGCAGTCTTCGTCCCATGGTATCGCCTTCCTGTTGTCTGACGGTTCTGCGATCGCTTTCCTCAGGACTTTGAAGAAGGGAAGCGATCTCTCCGCTGATTTGGATAGGAATCGCCCCAAGGCCGTGATGCGCACATTCAGCCTTTGCAGTTCTTTGATCGTCGTTGGCTCCCGCATATTGATCAATGCCTCGATCTTGTCAGGGTTAGCTTCAATGCCACGGTTAGTTATCATAAATCCCAAGAATTTACCGGATCTTGCCCCGAACGTGCACTTCGTGGGGTTCAGTCGGATGTTGTGTCGCCGCAACTGCTCGAAAGTTTCACGGAGGTCGGCGACATGGTCCTCCGGCTTTCTCGACTTGACAAGCATGTCGTCGACGTAGACCTCCAGGTTCCTCCCGATCTGGGAGTAAAAAACCTTGTTGACCATTCTCTGGTAGGTGGCCCCTGCGTTTTTCAAGCCGAAGGGCATCTTCTTGTAGCAGTAGGTTCCCCTGTCCGTCGTGAAGGCTGTCATCTCTTTGTCCCGAGGATCCATCTGGACCTGATTGTACCCTGAGTAGGCATCCATGAAGCTAAGCATCTCGTACCCCGAGGCATTGTCCACAAGGTGGTCTATACGCGGTAGGGGGTAGCTGTCCTTGGGACAGGCTTTGTTGAGGTCACTGAAGTCCACGCACATTCGCCACTTTCCGTTGGGTTTTTTGACCATCACCACGTTCGATAGCCACTCCGGGTACCAAACCTCTCGTATGAAGCCTGCATCGAGAAGACGCTCTACCTCCTCGGAGGCCGCCTTCATCTTTTCGCCACCCAGGTTTCGCTTCTTCTGCCTGACCGGCTTGAAGTTGGGGTCGACGTTGATCTGGTGGACGATCACCTGGGGATCTACGCCGGGCATGTCCTCCGGTGACCAAGCAAAGATGTCAAGGTTCGCCTCCAGGCACTCGACCAGTTGGCTCCTCAGGTCGTGGCTTAGTCCTCTCCCGATTGAGACGAACCTGCCCTCGATGTCCGTGACTGGGATCTGCTCTTGTTCCTCCGCAGGGGCGGGTCTCGGCCCGCTCCTTAAGTCGAGCGCGGCCATCTAGTCGACTAGACGATCCTCGGGCCCTTCCTCCTCCAGTTGGTAGCAGGTATTCGGTCTCCCCGCGTCGCCTTCGACCTGCCCCATCCCCCTTGGCTTTCGGAACTTGATAGTCTGATGAAGGGTCGAGACTACTGCACTGATGGCGTTGAGAAGGGGTCGGCCGATGATTCCGTTGTACGCCGACCCGATCCCCAATACGACAAATTCTACTGCCAGGGTCACCGAGTCTGGTGAGCCTCCGAGTGTTACTGGGAGGCGGATCGTGCCGACGATGGGGGTGGAATGACCCGTGATCCCTACCACGGGATCCGAGCAAGGTTCCAAGTCTTCCTTCCGCAGCCCCATCTTCTCCAGGGTTGACATGAAGAGGATGTCACAGGAGCTGCCGGTGTCGATGAGCAGCTGCCATACCATTGATGTGTCGATGATCACCGACACCACCAAAGCTGCGTCCGACCTGCGCACTGCTCCTGTCGTGCCCCTCCTCCCGACCGGTAGGGCCGGCGAGGGTTTCTCGGTCTTCTCCTCATGGTCCTCCTCGCGCTGGGCCCGGGCCCTTTCTTGCCAACCATGGCGGGCCATGTCGCCTCGCGCCTGAGCCTTGCCCTCCCTTCGCCGTGATGGGTGAAGCCGTGTCATTGCAGGTGTGATTTGTTTTTCGTGGGATAGTTCGTTACCACAGACGGCGCCAGATGTTTCAGAGTGTTTTCTCACTACAGTATCGTTGACCGTGGACTGCCCGGTCAACGTGGTCAAGGGGCCGATTAGGGTCCCTTGGGTGCGTCGAGCGCGAGTAGACGCGACACGAATCGGAGATGTAGTCGACGCAGAGCACGTCAGCTGGGCCGGGTCTAGATCCTCGGCCTCTGGGGGGCTGAGGGGAAGCCTCGGCCCGGTGTGAGGTGCTCGGCCTCGGACGGTCGGACGACGAGGGGAAGCCTCGGTGCCTTGGCTTGACGTGCGACCGACGCGGAGCTGAGGGGAAGCCTCAGCTCGGATGGGCGCGCTCGGCCTCGGTCGGTCGGACGACGAGGGGTAGCCTCGGTCATCTCGCTTGATGCGTGGCCGGCGTGGAGCTGAGCGAAGCCTCGGCTCGGATGGATGCGCTCGGCCTCGGTCTCTCCTGGCGTCGAGGGGTGGCCTCGATGCCTTGGCTGATGCTTGATGGCGTTCGCCTGGTGTCGAAGGGAAGCTTCGGCACTTGGATCTAACATCTTCCTGAACAGACGAGAACACTCGTCAGGGAGGCCGGACCTTGGTTCCGGCCAAATCCCCTCCGATGCCTAAGTCAGATGACAGTCTGAAAGAGGAGGCTCGACGGGGACGGTTCGACTTGAGAGGAGATCGGAACGACGTCCTACGGCGCGAGCGGGAAGGAGATGAAGTGGGGGAACTAGGTCGTTGATGGAGTACCTTAGGTTTTGTTACCAGAGATGCCCCCCCCTCGTTCAGTCGTCCTCCTAGTCCTTTTATAGGCCTCTTGCCATGACTGCCCGTCATCCACGTCCTTTGCCCGCCCCCAATCGCGCCCCCTCGATCCGCCTCCCCCCCCACTTGCCACTCGCCCGCGCCGTGCCAGCACCTCCCCTTAATGGTCATAAAAGGGGCGGCGGATTTCGTGGGGGTGGTTATCCGTGGGTGAGTCGTACGCTTCCCGAGTCGGGCCGATTTGACGTTCGGGGGCCCTCTAGGGGGCCTTGTCGGGCGGGCCCGATCTCGCAGATGGGCTTCTGATCGGTAGTCGGGTTTCTGGGCTCGTGTCTTTCGGACTTCGGCCAAATAGGCGTAACATTAGGTATCATGTGTATTCTGCAAAAATACAATCACATTTTCTTTTAGATTTCTAGAGAAATCTGGCTTCAGGTTAACATGTATAGGTTGTTATTTCAAGTTTTAACAGTGAAATTTCGATGCTGTTGTGATGGAGAGTATGATATTAGAATGTTTTACTCTGTTAATATTAGAATGTTCTCAAATGGCATTTGAGAACACCAGCATAAAATTAACAGTTAATTGCTGCCATCTTCCAGCAATCTGCAAATTGATATTAACAGTTAATTTTATGCTGGTGTTCTCAAATGCCATTTGATACATGATAAGACAAACTAGATATTAACAGTTAATTAACTGTTAATTGTTTTGTACCATAATATCAGTCTGATATTAGTACTTTCATAATTGTTTTGTTCCCAAAACCCTATGATTCAACCCTGCCTAAAATTGTTTACCATCAGATTGTTATAGTGCTCTGTAGTACAATTGTTGAATTGGTGTTAATACTGTGCTGTATCATTATCTGCAATTTTTCTACAATAATGTCTATTTTGTCTTATCATGTATCAAATGGCATTTGAATCAAAAATTCTTCAGCTCTCATCTTCATTTGTTATGTTCCCTTTTCAAAGGCCTCTCCTGAATTGGTCTCAAAGAGTTGGTTTTAATTATGAAAGATTCAGTCAGAGAGGCTAATTGTCTGTTTGTTAATCCAATGGCTCCATCATTAGTTGTCACCATCTTTGAATGAAGGTGAGAGCATAATAAATAACAATGAGGTCATCAAAATCCATGTTTTTTTCTTAATAGTTTTATGATCCTTTTCAAAAACTAAGACAACCTTCACTCATTTATACTGTTTTTATGCTGGTGTTCTCATTTGATATTTTCGCACTGCCATGTTACTAGCATTAGAGTCGTCCTTCTAATCTCTGACTCAATGCCAGTTAATTTTGATGCTCTTATGTTTTTGAGCCTCTTTACCTCTCAGCCATTATTTCTCATCTTCTATTACTAGCTACTGTTGCCATCTTCTTGCAATCTGCAAAAGACTGCCCGCAGCCAGAGCAGTGTTCTATTGAAATTGGAGAAACTGAACTCTTGCTGGTTACCAACAGTATCTTTTTGAACCGGAAACGGTGTGCAACTTGCACCTCTTTTGTAATTTGATCACATGAGAGTCAGTGACATTGAAAATCTCGGCACTTCCAAACCGTGGTATGCATTGAGGGGGTTTTAATGCTGTGTTTGATTTTTTTGCTTACTGTGATGATCAATATGTTTGGGTTGTTTGTTTAAAAGCTATAAGTATTGGTTTCTTGCTTGTTAATTTTGTTAATTGTATGATGTACAAATTTGCATTGTTAAAACTCAGGAGGCCAAGAAACATGGGGTGGCTTAAATTATTTGATCACACGTGTATTGAACTTCTATTATTTTTATTATTTTACAATACATATAGATGATAGTTTTGGATTAGGTAGAGAATATATATATTTGAAATATTCAGATATCTAACTTCTTGCATAGGTTAACAAGTTTAGTGACCTAACTTTTCTTCAGCCATTCATCTGATCATAATATAGATGCTACAATTTTCAGTTTCTTTTTATCATAACATTTTCCATTTTCGGATTCCATATGTTATAGTCTTCTTGTGTACATTAAAAGAAAACTACTGGGAAATTAATGAACACATCAAATTGACAATAAAACCCTAATTGTGCAACAAAAAATATCCCCTTTCTTCTTCATCAACAAGTGAAAGATCTGCCATTGATATTGCTTCTATAAAAGGAAACCATACAGTAAAAGCAAAAGCACTCCCTGTTCAAGTGGAACCCAAAAGATGGTACCCAATTATAGGTGCCCTAAACCTGAGGCAAGTGACGATGGACATATACTTGTTTCTATTGCAGTACTTGCCCCAAGATACCATACATGGTTACAAGTTCATCAATCTGCATTAAGCTACTGAAAATAGAAAAAAAAACTTGTTCCTCCAAATGTGGGGGAAATCAATTTAAGGAAATCTTTTTGGTATACAGTATAGCAGTAAGCTTTCATAGGCTTACTTCTCATTGGTGTGACATTGAAAATCTCGGCACTTCCAAACCCTGGTATGCATGAGTGCAAACCTCTGTTTCATTTTAACTTAAAGAAGCTATATAGCCAAATTACGACTTTAATGTGTTATATTTATTTATTTATTTTGTTTTCCACAAATTTAGGTGTTGCATGACATTATCTTCATTAGTTCATTAACGCTGAACAGTATAATTTCTCTTCATAAGTGACTTTGTTTTGAGCTAATAGTCAGTTTTATCTGCGTGCAGATTCTGAAGATGATTAAAATGTCAATCTTCCCCTAGCTGTAGCCATGTAACAAACATTCTGAATTAGATGAAGTTTTTAGAAGTAAGGACTTTGAGCCAAATACTTGGAGCGAAGACAGATATTGCTTTTCGAAAAATTTGGCGTTGCATTGTGGATTGTTCAGCAAATGTGGTCTACTCTCCATTATTGTCCTGTAATTGTTGATGTTTTTAGAAGCATTTAAACTTTATAACTGTAGTGTTAAGTATTTGTACAAAACAATTGTTATCGAGTAATTTTATGGGTTCCTTTTTTCAAACTTGCAAGATTTGATGATCATGTTTCACTCTTACATGTTGGTGAGAAGAATGAGAAATTACATTTATTTTGTTCTATTGTGATTTCATCTATTCATATGGAATTACACAAAGAAACTAAGTTGTTGCATGTGATAGCGCTTAACTCTTTGATTTCTACGTTTAAGAAACATAATATTGACATTTTATTAAAATACATTTGTATTTAATTTGTATCATAAGCGTTTTCCAACAATTCAATAAACACTGGGGAATGTCTTGGGTATTTCCCAACGTTTCGAGCAAACGGTGGCGAATGTATTGACATTTACCAATGTTTCAAGCAAACGTTGTGGAATGTTTTGGGCATTTACCAACGTTTCAAGCAAACTCCAGGAATGTCTTGGCATTTCCCAACGTTTCAAGAAAACGCTGGTGGATGTCTTGGCATTTCCCAACATTTCAAGAAAACACCGGAAAATGTCTTGGACATTTCCCAACGTTTCAAGAAAACACCGGGAAATGTTTTGGCATTTCCCAACGTTTCAAGAAAACGCCGGGATATGTCTAGGAAATTTCTCAACATTACATGCAAACGCCGGGAAATGTCTAGCATCTCCCAATGTTTCACGCAAACGTCGTGGAATGTCTTGGGCATTTCCCAACGTTTCAAGAAAACGTCGGAAAATGTCTCAGGCTTTTCCAAACGTTTTAAGAAAACGTCGGGAAATGTCTTGGCATTTCCCAACGTTTCACGAAAACGCCGGTAAAAGTGGACATTTCCCAACGTTTCACCAAAACGCCGAGAAAACATTTAGCAACGCTGCCTTTTCCCAACGTTTTTGCGGCGTTTCGTAAAACACCGGGAAAACATTTGCCAGCGCTTCAAAAACGCTGGGAAATGTTAAAAAAAACTTTGGAAAATGTCCCTTTTTAGTAGTGACATGTAAGATAATATGACACAATGTCATCTGAAGATCCAACCCACATACTTGATCTTGAAAATTTGAACCCAATGGATCTGAAGAATCCATAGCAGCTGACTCATTGATAACTTTAATACCTTTCATTTAGCCTCCAATAAGACAAGTTCATATCTCCAATAGTTAATCTAGAAAAACAATCAACCGTGACATATCACGGGGCTCCCTTGTCTCTCTCATTAGCAAATAAAACCTCAGGCACAGCGGAATTAGAGGAAGAAAAATATACCTCACATATGAAAGTAGGATACAAATATGGAACGATATCCAGTTTAGTAGTCGAGCTCTGAGAGGTCAAAATAGTAGCTGGTGAGTTGAAGACATCGGTAGTGCTGACAGAGAAGCTTCAACGATCTGCATGCCAAAATTTGGAGACATGGATGCGGTGGAAACGGCAAAGAAGTGAACAAAATTTGGGAACATCAGCCGAAATGGGTGAATAGGCCGTGAAAGACGGATCGGCGCAGATCGCCGTGCGGGAGAGGGTACATGCGAAGATCCGATGGCGCTTGTGGAGGATGAGCGGTGAGAAGAGTAGTGAGGTAATTCTCTGATAATTCTGGAGGAAGATTCATAAGAATTTGGCGCAGGTTGCTCACATTGATTGTTGAGAGGAGATGTCGAGTCTGGTGTCATAACATCTGCATCAACATCGTTCTGTGTTGTATCTAATGTTGCAACATCAGTCACAACATGAGGTGTTTTCTCTGAAGCTGTAGTGTTCATGCTGTATAATTCAGACTTCTTGACTCATTGCTTCTTCATCTTCATATCAGGGTGTCTAACATTTCTTCCTTCTGACCAATGTCGCATGTGACTGAAGCAATTTCTCTCAGTATGGCCTAAGAACTTGCAGTAACTGCACACAGGACGACCACCTTTTAAGCCTCTAATCCGCTTCTTCTTCTGATCATGGCCCTTGTGCTGACCCATTCTTTCAAGTTTTTTGGTAACTTGACTCCTTCTTTCAGCAGACACATTATAGTAAACTCCTCTATTGTATCACACGCCGGTGTGATCTCCTGAAATCTTATCCATGTTCAAGATATCATCCAGCTTTGCTTTTCCAGAATTCCACTTATCCAATGTGCACTCAGCTTTCTCTGCCATGAGAAGAACATTTCTGAAGTTGCATTCCAGTTCTCTACAGTTTTCCTCAACTTTCAGACATGTGATTTTGACTTCCTCCTTCTCTTTCTTCAGTCTTTGTCCCCACGTCCCGCAGTCCCCCTCTCGTGTAAGCAGTTACACATCCCCCGTTCACGCAACTTCCCATACGTCACGGCGTCACCCTTCACTCCTATAATTAAACCCCTGCAAGCAAGCATTTGACCCTTTTATAAAACCCAGGGTAATCTCATCTCTCCTTCCAAAAAAACCCATACAGAATTCTCACTTCCTCTTACAAAAGCAAAGCTACTTCTCCCCTAACCCAAAGCCCAGACACCCAACAAACCAAGCCGCCGACTACTCTTCCCTCCGACCCACTTCGAGAACCTCAGACCACCCGCCAGCATCCCCTCCACGCGACGCGCGCCCATGCACCCGAATCTCCGGCGATCCGACCTTCGGCAACCCACCCGCAAGCCAGCCACACGCCTCCGCCCTCCTCCCTCATCTGCACAGCACTGTCACCCACGGCATTCGCCTCCTCCGAGCAACCACAACACCGCACCATCTTCCGATTGAAGCCGTTCACCACCCTCCTCGTCTGCACGACACCGCCTCCGATCTCCGCCGACCTCGGTCCAGTCCTTCGCCGCCGACCGCCCAGAACTCCTCCGTCGCCTCCCTTCAAACAGCCCGATGCCAACATCTGATGGCACCTTCCCTCTTCTCCTTCCAGAGCTCCCCGCTGCCGTTCGGGTCTCGCCGCCGTCGCAGAGCGAGTCGCCGTCGCCACCGGCAACCGCACGTCCGCCGTCGACCGCCATCCTCTGACGTCCCACGGGCCCAGTCACCGCCTGCTAGGGTGATGAAACGAGCTAACAGGTATGCATTTCAAGGCTGCATATTAATTATAGCACACGGTTATGTGATAATATACTGTGACTTGCCATGCACTTTAGTTGCTATGCCCGTACGTTCAACGTTGTGTTAATAAAGTGCACTGTGGTTACTTAAATAATGTGAGTGGGTATTTAACATTTTAATAATATTATTTCTGTACATCATATAGCAAGTAAGAAGCAGTACTAATATTTGGTAATTAAATATTTTAGTAGGTAAGCTTCTGTACATGTCATGAACTAAAATAATACGTAAATAGATTTTGATAGTTGATATGTTATTAGCCCTATTAGTGTATAATGACAAGTAATATAATAATATAATAAGTTGGTATATCAGTACATGGTTGTAGGTTCATGTACATACCTACATCATATATATTTTTGTGTTTCAACTTAGGCTCCATGTAAGTATGTGTGTTTAAGTTAGATTTTATACCCGGGTAAGAACTTATGGCTTGTTATTGCAAATCCATGGTGCAGATGATATTACGCCTTTCGTTACTAACACGCGGGCACCTAGAAACGCATCGTTCAAGGCAAGTATTCTACCTTCTACCAATTTTCAAAGGTGCACGTATTTACCCCTTGCAAGTATGTCGTTTCCTACAACTGTTTTGAAAGACGCAAGTATTTACCCTTGCAAATATATTATTTCCTACAAACATTTTCAAAGGCATAAGTTTTGATCACCTGCAAGTGCTATTATCAACAAGTTTAAATGATAACAAATGTTTTCTTAAAACGGGCACCATTATTGCTGTTGTATTATTCTTGTGACAACTTATCTTTGAACCGCTCTGATAAATTGTGATAATGGGTCTTCGGACATCTTACGGAACATTGGGCCTTCGGGCATATATGGACAATTGGGCCTTCGGGCATTACGGATATTGGACCCGCGTGGCATTTACGGAATGTTTGCCATACGGCAAACATTGAACTACGGATACACTTATGGACACTTTGGGTGGGGTAGTCCAATGTAGTAGAGGCCGGAAACCTGGATTACACTCTATTGGTGAACTTGACCGACACCTGGCCGGGTCTGTGAGTATAGAGCCACGGATAGCTTCCGTTGGCTTGGGTGTAATGCTAGTCACTTCCCCCTCAGACACTGGGCTTGTCACTAGATAGGAGTTTGATTGAAGCACTCTTTTACCTCTGCTGATGCTATTGTGTAACCTGCTAAACTTAGTGCCATGCTTATTGCTGTACACACCACGCTTGCCATGCTTATTGCTGTACACCCACACTTATCATGCTCGTTACTTTGCACACTACACTTGCTATGTTCACCACTTGCAGATCACGTGTTGTCATGTTTACTGTACATACTACACCTTGCCGTGTTAGCACTACACCTTACCATGTCTACTTTACACACTACACATTGCATGCTTACTACTCTGTACACCACACCTGGCTACACTTGCATGCTTTCTTACGTTACTGTATTTTTTCTTGGTTGTGCACCGTTGTTTTTTCCTCGCTCTTAAAATCATTTGCAAACTATATTATAATCTTACCGAAAGTCCTTTTATTACTAACGTTTTAAATCTTACCGAACGACCCTCGCTGACGTATATTTCCTTGTCTGTGAAATATACGTTAGGTTTTGAGCAGAGTTCACCGAAGAGTTCATTTGGAGATTGAGCAGGAGGACCAAGAGAACCAGGACGCTGAGACCCACTGCTGAAGAACGACATTCTTTCGTAGCGCTGCATTAAATCAATAATTGTTGTTGTATGCTTTCAGGTGTAATTTTATCTGGTGTAACTGTTTGTAATGGCCATGCTGGGCCTTAATTCTTTGTGTACATTAATCTGGAAGTCAAAGAAATAATGTCATTGTTTTATTGTTTCGATTGTTCGCAAGCAAGAACCCGCCAAGTAGTCATACACAGACGCTTATTGGGTTGGGGCTTCACCGTTCCAGCCCAAGCGGGCCCGTTCGGGTCCTCGCTCCCAAGTATAATGGGAAGCGGGGCGTGAAAATCTTTCATTCTCCTCTTTCAGCATTTTGTTAATATTACAGATTTGCATCCACTTCCCATACATCATCTGGTATGTAGTTCGGATATCATCATCACTAACTTCCTCATCGCTGTTGTCAACTTCAGAATCTGATTCGGTTGTAGATGTCATGGATGATGTTGCAACACTGGATCTGACATTGTCTGACTTGTTGGCTGATGTCATGACTGATGTTGCAACATCAGATACAACATGGCTGCTAGTGTTGTAATCAGGTCGCTTCTTCTGAGAGGCCGCGAAGGCAATGTAATTACTGGTGATTTTCTCATCTTCAGCACTCCTCTCAGACTCATCATCACTCCAGGTATTGGTCAAGAACTTCCCTTTTTGCTTCTTTAAGGTGTTTGCACATTCAGCTTGTGTGTGCCCAAATCCTTCACACTCTCTACACTGTATACCTTTTCCTTTCTTTTGCCATTTGCTATTGATCTTTTTCAGCATTCTGCTGAAGTTCTTGGTCAACAGGACAATGTCATCATCAAGTTCCGACTCATCATCTGCTTTAGAGACCTCTCCAGATTCTACTTTCAGGGCCATTCCTTTGTCTCTTTTATTCTACTTTCGATTCATTTCATAGGTCTGAAGTGACCCCATAAGTTCTTCCAGCCTCATAGTGGAGGTATTTCTAGCTTACTCAATGGCAGCAACTTTGGCAGAAAATCTGTTTGGAAGAGATCGTAAGGTCTTTCCATCCAACTTCACTTGTGAGTACTTTTTACCAAGTTGAAACGCCTGATTAGCAATGTCTCTCAACTTCCCATTAAATTCAGCAATAGTTTCTTCATCATTCATCTTTAGTTCTTCAAACTGAGATGTAAGCATTTGACGTTTAGAGATTTTTACCGCATTAGGTCCTTCATGGACATTCTGAAGTATGTCACACGTTGATATGAGTTTAAACTGTTGATTGCCCAAGAACTAAAACCTAGAACTCACCTAGCAATGGCACGAACACCAAGTGCTAAATGTATCCCAAATGCAAATTCCTGACACTTTACGCAAGCGTACGGTGTCAAGTAATAGTATAAAAGATATCGATCCCACAGGGAAGGTAGAGATGTTATTGTCTTGGGCTATTTGTAAATCTCAGAATGTAGGTAGCATTCGGTTCCGAAAGATTGTTTGTTTAGGATTGTGAACAATTAATAAAGACTTGGGCTTTAGGACTCACCACTAGGATCGTCGAACGTCGATGCTTGGTTAGGACTCTTATGTTGCATTGGCATTATAGGGATTGTCGCATCCAAGATGTGGAATTCATGGTTCTAAGCACCATGAATCTAACGTATCGCATTAACCTGCAAGCACATACGACACGTGCATTAAGAATCGACAATATTCATGCCACTTTCGTGGGCGGAATGATCTCAGCTCATGACACTATCGTGGGTTAGAGCTTCGATGTTTCTTTGTGGCTCTCATTGACGCAATGGCGGTAGCCGTCAATTAATAATATAGTTCGTCGGTGGATCCCATCAAGACACGAGCCGGGCATGGTCACAATTCCCAATTGAATCCAGTAACTCCCTAATTACGCCTATATGATACTTCTTAAACCAATCGATTCCACCGACCATGGGCACTATCTCAATAAGAGTTCTCCTACAAACTTTGCAAGATCAAACAAAATACTTCCCTTTTATACCAACACAACCTAAAAATCCTAACTTTGCATCTCAATCCTAAAATCTATGGGCTAATCCATTAGTCCTAGATAGAACTACTCACGCATCATAGAAATAACAACAAAAGATTCAATAGATGCAATGGAATTCATCATGGCGATAGAAAACATCAAAAACAATAGAAAGTGTAGACAATTGTTACCAACGCATCGTAGAGCAATATCAATCCAAAGAGAATTAAGAAGAAAAGATTCCTTGCGCGAAACAATAATAAAAATCCAAGCTTTGCTTCAAACAAAATAGCGACGACACAAATTCTCAAAAACCTAATTAAAACTAAACTAAGAGTTTCTCTAAAGTTCCTCCTTGAAAATAAAGCTAAAAATGTCCTTAAATACATAGGGTAGCAATCCCAAAAAATCTCAGAAAATCTGGGCACTTGGGCCCATAAACTAGGCTGGTCGCGTTGCGCGACTCGGCCGAGTAGCGAAGCCTGCTCGGTCGAGTCAGCTACAGGCTCTACTTGCTGCTACTTCTGAATCTGGCTGATACGGGCTACTCAGTCGAGTAGCCTCCCTACTCGGTCGAGCTACAATAGATCAAAACTTCCTCCAAAACGCTGCTCTGTTTCTTTACGACTCGGGTCGAGTAGGTGAGCTGCTCGGTCGAGTTGCTTTGCTGCTCGGTCGAGCTGGGATGCCTGGGAGAGAAGCTTAAAACCTTCATCTGTTTGGTGTGACTCGGGTCGATTCGGATGTCTGCTTGGTCAAGTAGGTCTGAGCTGTTTCTTGAGTGATTTCAGTGTGTCAGCTCGGCCGAGTAGCTGATGTTACTCGGTCAAGTCACTTGGGAAACTGATCTCAACTTTGCCATTTCTCGTTCTCTTCTCCTCATCTCCTTCGATCTTCTTCCATTCCGTGGCAAACTCTCATGGAGCCTTGCCAATGACGTCTTGGACGTGCCAGATGTGTTCATGTCCCAAAATAGCTCCAATTCACTCCAAAACTCCTGAAAATCCAAAAATCTTTACAAAACTCGAATATGGCATTAGAAGCGCGATAATATATAAAAATATGGAGTTTGGAGGTGAATATGACATGAAATGATGCGGTAAAAACATGTAAAATATAGACACATCAAAATCCCCCAAGCTTACCTCTTACTCGTTCTCGAGGAAGACGAATACGAGGCTCACTGGGCGATAAAAATAAAAAATAGAAAAATAATGGAAGATGGAGTGGAGTGCTAGAGCATTCGGTCAGATCTCAAGCAATAGCGACATATCACAATACTTTCGAAAATGGATCACATGCCAATAAGAATTTCATATCTTAGCTAAACATATCACTTGCAAGCATTTAAGACCAAAGGTAGGGATTCTCTAAACTCATGCAATCAATTCATATCCACATCATGCAATTCATAGAGTTTAGTATAAACATGTTGGTGACACACTTTTCAATAAATAGAAATAAATGAAGCATATAAGAGTCATACCAAGCATGCAACAAAGAATCGAATAAGGATCATGGCATTCATATATTCATATCAAATCATGAAAATCTCCATAGCTAATATATTTCGCAAATTCTGAGCATTATCAAAGGTCCCAAAATGTGCACAACTCCACTCTAATGGCGTACTCACTCGTATAATCAAATGGATTCACCCCACAAAGCTTAGCTTGAGGCATCACATCAAAGGAATAATAAATGAATTTTGTGGCTTTTCCCAAGTATTTGTGTAGCTCCAAATAGTAAGATATAGGAAATATTTTTTTCTTTTTCTTTTTGAACTCTTTTTTTGAAGGAGCAATAGGATATACATATATTTTGGCTCATTTTTGGTTTTTTTGGGGCTCTTTGAAGCTAACTTTTTCTTTTGGGATTTTTGGGAATATGATGTGGTATATATAGCTCCAGAGGGGGTGAACCCAAGTGACATGTAGATAATAATAAGACATGTGGAGAAGGAAATAATATAATCTCTCAGTTCACTCATAAGATGTGCACAATGGTTCAATAAGATAATACTCCAACTAAACTCATAAGCAAGCACAGCTATTTTCATTCATTTCAATGAATAATGAAGTCATGCGGTAAGGCACACAATAATAGCATGCATGGAATAAGAAGTGAAAAAGATAACAAGGCAGATGCTTCAAATATTCTACAGATGCGTGAATCTTGGTGCATATCCAACATAGACATACCAAATACTACTGCATACATTCAGTTTCAATTCATTTCATGCATTCATTTAGAGAGATCGTCAATAGAATATTTAAGCAAGCTTATGAATAGCAAGAACTGAAATAATCTAAGTAACATGGCAAAAGTAATAAGCATCACGATAGTTACTAAAGCTAAGAGAGATATCATCATTTGGAATACATATAGCAAAAGGGGAAAAGAAAGGCGGAGATAATGAAATAAAAGCAAGCATGTAAGCATACCAATCATGGAAAATATGATGCTAAAAAATTGAAACGGTGAAAAAGTGGTAGAAAATAAAAATAGAAAGGGTGTAAAATGGAAGACAATAGAAAAAAATGAAAATAAAAGCAATAGCGCTCAGCCTCCAAGCTTCACACAGCATTATCCTCACTGCTGAGAACACGCTGGTAAGAAGGAAAAATGAGGCCAGGGTGGGCGGGTGGTAAATAAAAGAAAATAATAAAATAAAAAGATGCAAATAAATGAAGAAATGCATGACCTAATGCCTAATATGCAAAAATGTGAACATGCATGCATATGATGCAAATGATGACATGATGCAGGTGGAATGTATGTAAGTGCAAGATGATGAGATAAATACAGGCGGTGCAAAAATGTCATCCACCAAGCTATGCAAGGTCAGGGCCCCGAAGAGAAAGATGGGCATAAAAAGGAATAAGCGGTGACATGAGCAAAAATAGTGTGAGGATCAAACAGTGGCATCACCCTCTGGAGGTGATGATGGGTCTGACTATTGGGGACCAGAAATGGGAACATCGGGCACAGAATGTGAAGGGCCGACAGGAGGAATGAGGTCTGGACTATGAGGAGGGGCACGCTGACGCCTAATGACATTGAGAATGGCTGGGAGGTCTCACTCTCCTGACTCCTGAGTGGTCCCGCTCCCCTGTCCTAGAAGGAGGAGCATGGCGACGAAATGGTCGCCCTAATCATCGTCTCTGAAGACGACATCATACGTCACAAGGGCGGGTGGTGGAAGGACTAGATGGGATGGAGGAGTGGTGGTGGTGAGGGGGTGAGTGGTAGTGTGTGGGGTGGGCGATTCCTCTATCGCTAGAGGCGTGGGGGAACATGCACGATGTGGATGGAGAGACGACCAAGAAGAGGAGGGACCAGTTTCGGCCTTCCTCTGCCTAAGTCGACAAGGAGACATCACGCGAAAATGGCAAACGACAAGCTACGGTAATAAAAAAAATGGGAAGTGAAGTGAATGTAACGAAAACGTATTCGCTGTGAGAGCCAAGTAGCGTGAACGTGCGTAGTCTCGAATCCAGGTGATCCCCCAAGCTGTTCCAAACCGATCTCCTCAAATCCAAGAAAAAGCTCCAAGTGTACATGAAATAAGATATGAAAATAGTATAAGGCAATTTCGAAATTTAATCCATTTTGGGGTTCAAAAATTGAAAGATTAGGGTTGGGGGTGATTTGGATATGGGGGAGATGGGGGGAAAGAGAGATGAAGACGATGGGGGGTGGGGGCTACTCGGCCTGAGCACAGGGTGTGCTCGGGGGGCAGCTCGGGCGGCGGATTTGGTGGGCTGCTTCGGTGAGGTGCCGGAGCTTTTAGGCGGGGGATTGGGTAAAAGAGAACGGGAGATGAGTAGGGAGGGGGGATGGAAGGGGGGGTTGCGGGATGCGTCGCCGGCGCTAGGTAGAGCGACGGGTCACCGGGGTTAGGGTGTCGGGGGGGGGGGGGGGGGGGGTGATTTGGGGGTGGAGAGAGAGACAGCGAGAGGGATAGATATGATGAGTTAGAGAGAGAGAGAGAGTGTGAAGGGGGGGGCAGACCGGCGTCGGCAGTGGTGGCGCTCGAGCAGAGCGGGGCGGCGACGTCGGCGGTCCGGTCGAGTAGGGCTGGGTTTATGGGAGAGCTCGAGGAGTTTGGGGAAATTAATTTCGAGTTGGATTTGGTTTAGACCGAGTCAAATTTTGATTTAATATGAACCGAGTCGAGCTCAGTTTGAATGTGGGCCCCAGCTGATTAAGTCGCTGCTCGGGCCGAGCAGCGATAGCTGCTTGGTCGAGCAGAAAAGAATATAATAATTTGGAATTAAACTAAGAAATTGTGCCCTTGTACTCGACCGAGCTGATTACTTAGCTCGGTCGAGCTGAATTGAATCAAAATGTTGTTTTCAGCTCTCTTTTGCTCTCTCTACAGCTCGGCTGAGTAGGGTAGCTACTCGGTCGAGTCCATTAAGCTTTCCAGAGAGCCCTTTTAGCTCTTTTGAGACTCTCCCTGCCTCTCGACCGAGTAGGGTAGATACTTGGTTGAGTCGAATTAGAAACAGAGTGCTCTTTTTCAACCTTTTTGGGCTCTGTCTGTAGCTCGACCAAGTAGGAGGCTACTCGGTCGAGTCGCAATTAATTTCCAGAGCCACTTTTTTCTTGTTCCTCCAGCTTTCTGCAGCTCTGCCTGTAGCTCGACCGAGTAGGGGGCTACTCGATCGAGTCGCCTGTAACTTCCAGAGAGAGTTGTTTGCCTTCTTTCTCCAATGCCCTGCAGCTCGGCTGAGTTGGGTAGCTACTCGGCCGAGTTGCCTGTAAATTTTCCCGAAGCTTGTATTTCTGTAAGGTGCTCTTCCCTTGGTTCCTTCTCCTTCTTTTCATTGTTTCGCGTGCTCTCCTTATTGTTCAACCTGTAGAATGATGTTTCTCTAAAGTTCCTCCCTGAAAATAAAGCTAAAAACATTCTTAAACACATAGGGTAGCTCTCCCAAAAAATCTCAGAAAATCTGGACACTTGTACCCACAAACTAGGCTGGTCGCGTCGCGTGACTCGACCGAGTATCGGAGCCTGCTCGGTCGAGTCAGCTACAGGCTCCGCTTGCTGTTGCTTCTGCATCTGGCTGATACGGACTACTCAGTCGAGTAGCCCCCCTACTCGATCGAGCTACATTAGATCAAAACTTCCTCCAAAACGCTGCTAAGTTTCTTTACGACTCGAGTCGAGTAGGTAAGCTGCTCGGTCGAGTTGATTTGCTGCTCGGTTGAGCTGGGATGCCTTCGAGAGAAGCTCAAAATCTTCATCTGTTTTGTGCGACTCGGGTCGAGCCGGATGTCGGCTCGGCTGAGTAGGTCTGAGCTGTTTCCTGTGTGATTTCAGCGTGTCAGCTCGGCCGAGTAGCTGATGCTACTCGGTCGAGTCACCTGGGAAACTGATCTCAATTTTTTCATTTCTCGTTCTCTTCTACTCCTCGCCTCTGAACTTCTTTCATTCCACAGCGAACTCTCATGGAGCCTTGCCAATGACGTCTCGGACGTGCTAGATGTGTCCATGTCCCAAAAATAGCTCTAATTCGCTCCAAAACTCCTAAAAATCCAAAAGGCTATACAAAACTCGAATATGGCGTTAGAAAGGCGATAATATATAAAAATATGGAGTTTGGAGGCGAATATGACATGAAATGATGCGGTAAAAACATGTAAAATATGGACACATCAACTGTTCTTCATCAACTGCTGTGAAAATGGCATTAATTACTTTAGAATTTCCCAGGGCCGCATGTTCTTCAATCCGACCCAAGTCGCTTGCCGGCTTGAGGTGTTCTTTGCCATCTTTGTCAATTTTGATTGGCTGTGTCCATCCTTTAATGACAGCGATCCATGCCTTCTCATCAATGGACTAACTGAATACACGCATCCGAGACTTCCAGTAAGTGTAATTTGTACCAATGAGTAATGGAGGATGAATAACGGAGGCACCTTCTCGTGTAGTCATGACTCAAGTACTGAAATCCAAGATCACACCCTCTTTGATAACAAAGTAACACTGGTGACCTGCTCTGATACCAATTGAAATACAGTAATAGATGTTAATCAAAAAAACATATATGAATATGCGAAAATCCAAGAAATGACACGCAAGACTTGGTAACACAGTTTGGTGTGTACACCTACATCTGTGGGGCCACGCCCAGAAAGATCAGATTACTCCACTATAATAAATAATGATTACAATCACTAATATCAGATCTATATTAGGAGAAGCATACTCCCCCTCAATACAAACTGCTAGGGGTGATCTCAATCAACCCCATGGAGTAATCTATGCAAGCTCCCCTTGCATGCAAGATCCCCTTGCACAACCGACTAGATCAACTCCCGTTATCCCTACGTGCGTAGCCGTCGGCCTCCATCCCTGGATGTAGAAACCGCAAGATCCCCTTGCATAAACCAACTAGATCGAAATCACTTCAATCCTTACATGCGTAGCCATCGACCTCCGTCCCCGGATGTAGATCAACAATCGTCCAAAAAGTGATAGCCCTAGATATTCTACATAGCCCCTTGTATCTTACGGCCTCCTTCAATATCGGAGCTGTCATAGAAAACAGCTAATTTAGAAACCATGAATATTTCCTCGGCCCACAAATCTGGAAACCACTTAGGGTAAGTGATCCCGCACAAATCTTCAGCAGATCTCGCAAACAATATTTGCGGGTTAATAACTTCCTATTTCATCTTCAGCAGATCTCATACACACCCGCATACAACTGAATATCTTTGAGAGAATCTAAATAATAATAATGTAAGATCTGGAGCTATTCAAGTAATAACTCTTCACCCCCTGAAATTTGAACTTCTCTCAATAGAGTCAAAGCCGCATGTTGCAAGTAATCCCACATATCTTGGAACCAATCAACTATTTCGGGTAAATAGTTTCAGCAAATCTTGAGCGGATATTCCCTCAATAAATATAATAACCACCAAGATTACAACAAGATTCTGGGGAAGAGATCAGATCTGATATGAGCAACAAAACAGATCTGAAAACCAAATCAGAAAATTCTCCTCATTAAAATAGTTATTTCTACCCATAATTTATGGAACTATTTTCGGGTAAAAATGGACAGAAAAATCTCCAGCAGATATTCCGTTATTTCATCAATCAGTTCATGATTCCCCTAGATTTTGGGCAACAAACCAGATCTGAAATCAGCAAAACAAATCTGCAAACCAAAACTGAATTTCTGCATACGATCCAACATCAAGATCCCGCATGTTGTAACTGATGTTGCAACATGACTTACAACATGACTGCTCAAACTGTTCAAAAACTGATCCGATTCCACTACCTGAACTCTCCAGATCTAGTGCCACTAATGCCAACATATAGCAACATAAAATCAACTCAACACCCTCAGATACCCTTGTCAAGTCGATGTGGGACCATGTATGATATCTCACAAATCTCTACCTCAAACATCTATTATACATTTGATAGCGATTTTTGAATCCTAGGGCTGACTAGGACAAGCTGACTAGGACAAACCGGTTGATAGAAAGAGGGCCAGGATTTAATCTTGATAAATCAACCGTTTGGATGAGGGTTTGAGATAATAAGTTTGTAATTTTTAAATATCTTTTCTTGAAAAACAGCCCCCTCATTTGATTATGGATCCCATTTTACTTTTGTGTTACGTTGGGAAGAGCAAGGGGCAATTTCTGGCTCTGGAAAACAAACTTTTTATGGGGAAGAGCAAGAGGCAGATCCCAACTCCTTTTCGTTCTCTCTCCGCACGCAAGCAACAGGTTCATCTTATCCCAAGCAAGAGGGTCCCAAGAAAGAAGGTCATCTTCTCTCCACACGCAATCGCAATCCAGCAAGAGCCTGTGGTCTTTCATCTTCTCCCAATCAAGAGTCTTTCATCTTCTCCCAATCCAGCAAGGGGGGCCCGTACATGTAACCCTAAAGCATCAAGAACCTGCTTCTGAATCAAGCCTTCTGAAGGCAACATCACAATCCAGCAAGGGGCGATAACATCACAATCCAGCAAGGGGCGATAATATCTGATGGCTCCGGCGTGCTTCTGAAGGAAACTTCGCCTGCGACGAACGGTCGGCCGTCGGAGAGCCTGTGGGGTCTGTGCAATGACAATCACCGCTACGTTGGTAGCGAAAAGGGGATCTCGGCGTCCCGGTCACGTGGATCGCGCGTGTCTACGTGGATTGCATCCAAGAAGCGATCCATATCCAAGGTAGATTTATTCTCCAAAATACAATTGATTTAGTCCAATCTGATCTCTAGGAGAAAAATTGATTTCTGAAGGAAGCATTCAATTAAAATTAAAATTGATTCAGGCCTCCGAAGCATTCGAACATTAAGGTTCTTCGGCGATTTTGGTTCTGAAGGAAACTCCGCCTGCGAGTGGATGATTCAAACGCAATTGATGAAATTGGGGAGAAAATGAAGGTTGTAATTGATACTGGACAACAACGATAGTGGACTGCATCGCTGAAATTGATAGTTTCATTTTTTGAGCTGGAATTGTATGTAAAAGCTGTAGCTTTTTTGAGTAGGAGGGGTTGTTCACACGATGGTGGCCCCTATGGACCGTGCGAAGCTTCTTATTTTGAGGCAGGACAACATCGATACTGGACTGCATCGCGAGGACGTCGAGGGAGGAATGGGTCATCTCGCCCTGGAGGGGGGATGTGACCAGAGTCATCAGATATTATCCCTACGTTGCCCTTGATTTCTCTCTCACGGTAACAAATATGAAATCTTTTGTATGTTTTTGTTTGTTCATCAGATATTATCCCTTCAACGCCCTTGATTTTTTGTGCATTTTTTGTTTGTAGGCCACAAACTATCTGCATGGTGAGGACTATGAGGGAGGAAGGGATCATATCGCTATAGAGGAGGAATGAGACCAACGTCATCAAATATTATCCATCTGTCGTCCTCAATTTCTATCTCAAGTTAACAAGTATAAAATTATCCCTCCGTCGTCCTCAATTTATATCTCAAGTTAACAAATATAAAATATTTTGTGCTTTTTTTATTGTTGTATGAAATTGGTAAGAATGTGATATAGTACACAAACTGTTTGTGAAAATTCCTATACGTCTGCATCACGATGATGGTGAGGGAGGACGGGTCCTGTCGCTCTGGAAGGGGAATGCGAACAGTGTCATCAGATATTATCCTTTTGTTGCCCTCGATTTCTATCTTAAATGTAACAAATATCAAATCTTTTATGAGTTTTTGTTTGTCGTATGAAATTGCTAATAATTTGATATAGGACACAAACTGTTAGTGTAAATTCATGTATGATTGCCGTGCATGCTTAACATTTAGGCCCACCAAGCCATTCCACGGACCACACTTAATTTATATCCTTAAAGAACAACCTCACCCAAAAATATCCGCACAAAATCATTACATTTAATTTGGCATTTAATTTGTTTGTCAAGTGCTTTACATTATTTAGAAAGTAGAGAGTAATGGCATTTAATTTGTTTGGCAAGTGCTTTGCATTGTTTTGGCATTTGAATTGTTTAGAAAGTAGAGAGTAATGGCATTTAATTTGTTTGACAAGTGCTCTTCATTATTTTGGCATTTGCCTTATTGTTATTATTACATTGTTTTGAAAGGCGAGAGTAATGTTTTGAAATTTCTCAGCATTATTGTTATTATTACCAGGTCCAATGGGACACGCGTGCTTAACGCGGGGCCCACAAAGTCTAACGATTGGGATCCCACTTAACACAGAGACAATAGAAACACAAAATCCATGAACCAATGGGATCCAATCACAAGGATCGCTGAAGTGTCATGAAAAGTTTCTAAAAATCTCACCAAAACACCAAGTCCCCCATTTAATTCCCCAAGCCCTTCTTTCCTTTTCTTATTTTTATCCATCAACGCTGCTCTCTAAAAAAATATCCCTCTTCTCTCAAAAAATTCATTTCCTTTTAATGTCTGCTAATTATTTGGTCGTCTCAAAAACTGATTTGTTTTTAGTAGATCTCTGGTGTTTCGTTGGGTTCAAAGTCCCAGAGTATGCGTACAACTTTATCTCCATTTTCTTATTCATTTTTGCGTTTCGCTTCTTTGATTTCTGGTACAAATTCCTAATCTTTGCCTCTCAAATTAAATTCTTTTTACCTTTTTAAATATCCGCTAATTACTTGAGTAGAGTTTCGTCTCTAAATTCGATCTGTTTTAACTCTCAAGATTCTTTATTTATGCAGATTTTTGTTGTTTCGTTGGGTTCAAAGCCTCAGAGGAAGCGTACGGATATGGATCGCTTGGACTAAACAAACTTAAATTTTGCGTTTCTCTTCTTTGATTTCTGGTACAAATTTCTAATTTGCCTCTCAAATCAATTTCTTTTTATCTTTTTATCTTTCTAATGGTCGATTACTTTTGACTCTATATTAGATCTATGTTGTTTCATTGGCTATATATTAGATCTAATGCTATGTTTGATTCAAGTCGTTTGTGCTTGATGTTTGTATTATTTGATTATTTTTTAGGCTGGTGATGTTTTTAATCCTCATTTAGATCTCTATTTGGTAAGGTGAAAAATCTTGTAAGGCGTATTTTTGCCAGTGCCAAAGGCGCCGGCGTCGAATTTGTTGTTCCGCGCCGAAGGCGCCTACGCCGAATTTGTTGTTCCGCGTCGAAGGCGCCCATATCGCTAAATATTTTTACGCTACTTTGTTTTTCTTTTAAATTTTGGCCGTGAAAATATTTTTTTGGGGAACACAGATTTCGCGGGGGAAAAATCTTAAATGAACCGTGCCCGCGGGTACGGGTTATGACTAGTAGTCTTACATGTTGGATATGGATGACGTTTGTACACCCTTGTAGGGGATGTACGAGGGAATACGGACCTCGAACGTCTTGTACACGAAGTCGTGTGCAAAGGGAATCTGTTCCCTTGCGGAGAGGATCTCTAGATTAGTGGGAAAGTCGCATTATATGTGCATAAGTGCATGCGACATATGGCTAATAAAGGGGTAATATCTTAAGCTTATGTTGTACCATGCATATGGTACAACTTAAGCTTATGTTGTACCATGTGTGATGGTACACTTTAGTTAAATTGTTCCAAAGGAACAATTACTCCTAAAATAACTACCTTGGGGGCTATAAATAAGACCCAATGCTTAGCCATTTCCTTACACTTTTGCATGGTATTCTTGCCTTGCATTTCATTCTAGTGAAGCACTGCCGAAATCCTTCCTCTCTCTTTATCCAAGTTCTTAATCTAAAAGTAGAGATTTAGATTGTGGATTTAGTAGCCTTACTTCGTTCATGAGAAGACTCGATCCGTCGTGGCGAATCCGAAGGCGAAGTTTCGAGACTACCGTGCCGCATACGCAAGCGTAAGTCTCAACTTCATTTATCGATCCTAACGCTGTTTTGACAGGGATCCTACATTGGTATCGGAGCCATACGGGTTCGCCCCGGTCAAACCGCCGCCCCGTCGAACCGATGAATGAGGCATTGTCTTTTTCACGAATGGGTATCATACCATTACGGATATGGTAGGAACGCTTCGTGACGGAGAGAACGCAGCGGTTGTTCTTTTCACGTTAGGGTCTTCTGTCATTACGGATATGGCATGAACTCTCCGTGACGGGAAGAACCGACCGTTCATATCGTCAAACTCGCTCTCTTCATGGATGCTGAGTCTCCATTCATAGGGAATGGGCGCTCTCTTCATGTGGAGCGCGTAGTTTACGAATTTTTGAAGTGGGTTATTTTTTTTGCACACGGCCATTGGAGGATAACTACTTCCTCGACGAACGGGTGCCTCACCGGAGAAGAAGATGGTGGCTATTCCCATCGGGGAAGATGACTTTTGGTGTATGAAATCTATGGCCATATGGGCAATGGAGGCAATGCATTCCCCCTCCCCATGTGGAGGGGGTTGGCTACGGCCAATAACGACGAAAACCACCGCGACCACCCCATCAAGGGGGAGGAGTGCATGCGGCCACCCCATGAAAGGGGGGAGACCAGTCATGGCCATAGGGCCATGGCTGGTCAAGGCCAATAAGCCATGGCCGGCCCATGGTCGGCCGGCCTTGGCCGGCCACGGCCAGGGCCAGGGAGCCCTGGCCACGGCCAGGCCAGGCCAGGCCAGGGTCGGCCGTGGCCAGGCCAGGGCCAGGCCGCCCTGGCCGAGGCCAGGGCAGGGGCCCTGGCCCCCGGCCAGGGCCAGGCCGCCCTGGCCGAGGCCAGGGCAGGGGCCCTGGCCCCGGCCGGGGCCTGGCCGCCCTGGCAGAGGCCAGGGCAGCACCCTTGCCGAGGCCAGGGTAGGGGCCCTGGCCCCGGCCAGGGCCTGGCCGCCCTGGCCGAGGCCAGAGCAGGGGCCCTGGCCCCCGGCCAGGGCCTGGCCAGCCCCGGCCCTGGCAGAGGCCAGGGCCTGGCCAGCCCTGGCCTAGGCCAGGGCATGGCCAATGGCCGGCCCTGGCCGATGCCAGGGCCACGGTCGGCCCTGGCAGCGGTCAGGGCCTGGCCGAGGGCCGGCCTGGCCGGCTCTGGCCGGGAGTGATGTAGACCAATATTTTGGTCGACCAATTTGGGTGTTTTGGTCGACCAATCCGGCAAAAGGTCTTGGTCGATCACGAACTTTCCGACTAGCCCATACGGGGTGTCAAAAGGCCTTGGTCAAACACGAATGTGCCGACTAGCCCATACGGGGCTAACGACAGTCGTTTGCTCTTATTTTATAAAGTTTTTTTCTTGGGCTCTACTCCTTGAAGATTAGCCATAGTGCTCTACTTCATGCGAGATTAGCCATGTCATTGTGCTCTACTCTACGGAGATTAGCCAATGTACTTATGACATTGTGCTCTACTCTACGGAGATTAGCCAATGTATTTCAAATTTTTTGAAAAAGATGTTTTCAAATAGGTTATGTCCCGTCCTTAATCGGGATAGCGCAATTTAGAATTCCAAGTCCTACCACGATCCGGCCATGGTTATCTAACCCATGGGTGTGTAGAACAGGTCTCGTGGCTTGGCAATTGTTGCACTAAAATTCTTTGCACAAACTCTCACCTATTCCATTTTGAAAGATATGTTTTTCAAAAGTATTTTTCCGCTGCTGGTACCATACGGGTATCATTTCTGATTTCTTTTTACATGAGATAAGTAAGAGGGATACTTTGAAAGTTACTTCTAGATGGTAGTTGGGAACATAGTGAACTTCTCGATTCTAGAGTAACATTTCAGCTTATCCAAGGAACTTATCAAGTGTTTAAAGAATCGAAACTTTATGCATAGAATTTTGATCGTGTTTTTCATTTTCTTTGCAGTTTTTTGATTCGAATATGTCTACCGCTTCTAAGAACATTGTCACCGAGCTTAACAAAGGTGAGAAGCTCAACGTCGACAATTATAAACTTTGGTCAATAAAAATCCAATATGTTTTGGAGGAGCAAGATGTGCTTGAAACACTCCAAAACGTGATGGAAGAACCTGAGTTGGGCAATACGGCCCAACACAAGAGGGACCGAGCAGCTTATGAGACTTGGACTCGAAAGAACAAAATAGCACGTATTACGTTATTGTCCGCAATGGACAATGACATAATGCGTCTATTTCGGGAATTCGACCTAGCCAAAGACATATGGTCTGGGCTAGAAATAAAGTTTGGTGGAACTTCGGTCACCAAACTCCGCTCCTTAAATATTCAATTTGATTCGTACAAAATGCGGTGAGATCAATCTATGAAAAAGCATCTCCGCCACATGGCGAATCTCATAGCTGAATTGAAGGATGCGGGTCTTACGCTGTCTGACGAACAGCAGATCCAAGCAGTCATTCGTTCACTCCCAGATAGCTGGGATAACATGAAAATGCACCTCACTCATAATGAGTGCATTAAAACTTTAAGCGATGTATCCAAACACCTCGAACTCGAGGAAGAGCAGATTCAAGCCGCAAAACCTAGTGCCGAAGTGCACATGGCCGATAGTTCCTCACATGGAGGAAAGAAGCAGAAGGATAAACGCTTAAGGTTTATGAACGAACGAAAGCAAGAACCGGAAACCTCAAAGAAGACTAAGAACAAAAAGTGGCAAAAGAATGTGCACTCAAAGAAGAAAAACTTGAAGAAGATCAAGTGTTTTAAGTGCAACAAGTACGGTCACTTCGCCCGTACGTGTACGGATGGAAGTGATAAGGTAACTTGTAGGGCTAGTTACATATGTGTTTCTAGTTCCATGTTTCTTGCTGAATCTAACTATTTTTGGTTGATTGATTCAGGGGCCACAGACCACGTAGCGAAGGACAGAAGGTTCTTCGTAGAGTATCGAAGGATAACTCAAGGAACAAAGTGGATATACGTCGGCAACAACACTCGTGTTGAAGTCAAGGGCGTCGGAACATGCAAGCTAGTTCTCGACAACGGCTGGACTCTATTATTGCACGACGTCCTCTTTTCTCCAGATATACGAAGGAATATCGTATCCGTGGTCATGTTAATGTCTTTAGGTTATGAATGGAGGTTCTATGAACAAAATGTTGACGTTGTTTGTAATAGTTTTTTAGTTGGGTCGGGTAATGTTTGTAATGGATTGATTGTTTTAAACACTATGTATGATGATTCTTCTTCTATTAATGAAAGTTTCCATTTGACAAATGCTTCTAATTCTAAATCTGAGATCATTTGTTGGCATGCAAGACTTGGTCACATTGGACCAACTAGAATGGATAGACTTGCCAAAAGTGGCTTGCTATCTAATGTTTCAAAAGTTGAAATGTCAACTTGCGAACATTGTCTTGTAGGAAAAACTTGTCGCAAGCCGTTTGGAACTGGCACAAGGGCCGAAGTTCCATTACAGCTTATCCATTCAGACATTTGCGGTCCAATGAATGTTAAGACAAGACACGGGAAGTCCTATTTCATCACCTTCATTGATGACTTCACCCGTTTCGGTCACATTTATTTGATTTCCCACAAACATGAAGCTTTATCTTGCTTCAAAAACTATATGAGTTTAGTGAAAAATCAACTAGATCGCAAGATAAAGGTCTTGCGAACCGATCGGGGTGGAGAACATCAATCAACGAGTTTTAAGGAACTCTGTGATGAAAAAGGCATAGTTCATCAAATAACTATGCCTTATACTCCGCAACAAAACGGTGTTGCGAAAAGAAGAAATAGGACATTGATGGAAATGGTCCGATCAATGATGTCTCAGGCAAATTTGCCCATCACCTTTTGGGGTGATGCATTATTGACGGTAGCATTCATCTTAAACCGTGTACCCTCAAAGTCGGTAAGTTCTACTCCTTATGAGTTGTGGAACAATAGAACTCCAGACTTAAGCATTCTAAAACCTTGGGGTTGTGCCTCTTACGCACATTTATCCTCTCACAAATATGGCAAACTTGGGCCACGTGGGAGGAAGTGTATCTTCATCTGATACGCTGAAAACTCCAAAGGATATGTTTTCGTCGGTCAAGAGGACAATGGGGGTATAATAGAATTCGAATCGAGGAATGTTGTCTTCTTGGAAAACGAGTTTCCAAGACAGGGTGAGATAAGTCAAGACTTATCCTTGTTTGAGACTTGGTATCAAGAAGGATCGGAACGTTCAAGTGGGAGAATTCTTGTGATGAAGAGGAAAATGACCCTCATACTTCACCTATGGATGATACGAACGATACCAATCCTATTCCAAGTGGGAGTGATGTTATTCCAAGTGGGAGTGATGTCATTCCAAGTGGGAGTGATCAAACTCAAGCAAGACGTAGTAATCGAACGAGGCTAACACCTCTGAGATTTGAGGATGAATTTCCTCAAACATTCATGACATTACTACAAGATGATGACGAACCTGCAAATTTCAAACAGGTCGTCACATGCCCTGCTAAAGATAAATGGATAGCGGCGATGGAAGAAGAACTTCAATCCATGAAAACAAACCAAGTCTGGGACTTGGTTGATTTACCTAATGGACGTAGAGCCATTGGGAACAAGTGGGTTCTCAAAATCAAGCATAAGGCTGATGGCTCCATGTTTGGAAATGTGTCCCAAAGATCCAAAAGAAAAGAAAGCTATGGAAAAGGTTCCATACTCCAGTGCTGTCGGGAGTCTGATGTACGCCATGATGTGTACCAGACCGGACATTTGCTATGCTATTGGTATGGTAAGCCGTTACCAATCCAACCCAGGACAGGCACACTGGAAAGCGGTGAAGAGGATATTAAGGTACCTCAAAGGGACTGCGGACTATGCGTTGTGCTATCAAGGCAATACCTTGAAACTCAAAGGCTATACCGATGCTGATTGGGCAGGTGATCTCGACGAGCGAAGATCTACCTCAGGCTTTGTTTTCTTGCTCGGGAATGGTACAATATCCTGGAGCAGCAAGAAGCAAACCTGCATCGCCCTATCAACCATGGAAGCCGAATATGTAGCATTCAGCATGGCGGTCCAAGAAGCTGTTTGGCTTAGGAAATTCTTAGACAGGCTGACGGATGCCACTGACTCGAGCACTGTTCCTATATACAGTGATAGTCAAGCTTCGATTGCCTATGTCAAAGATCCTAAATTTCATTGTAAGACCAAACACATTGATATTCGATTCAAGTTTGCGAAGGACTATGACAAACGGAAGGAAGTAGACATAGGATACATATCCACGCATAAGATGATAGCGGATCCCCTTACTAAGGCGATCCCCAGAGATGTGTTCTTCAAACACTTATCATCTATGGGAATGCGTAGGTGCTGAGCTGTATCATGTAATATTTCCCATGTCTATAGAAGATCAAAGTTTAAAAAAAAGAAGAAGTTTTTTTATATATTGCATACAAGTTTCTTACAAATGATTTTATACATTTGTGTTTAAGTCTCAGCTATTTTATTGTGTGTATGTCGGACAGATTAAGGTCGGCTCTCTCACATGAGCAACCGCCTTATCTTATCAGATGGATAAGATAGAGATGAGACTAGTTTAAAGTCAAAATCATTAGACAAATGATTTAGAGTCGTGACTTAAACAAGATAGTCGAATGAAAGATCTGCATCATATGGATGCTTACAAAAGATCTGAGATCTGTATCACAAGGATATTTAAAAGAGATCTCATAGGATTTTTTAAATCCTATCTGTCTTATGCAGGATGAGAGTCCGGGAATATTTCATGGGTAGTAAGGGGACTCAAAAGATAGGCACTGTGGTGTCTGATCTTTCATCCGTACAACATCATTAAGACATACTCTCCCTGGGAAAGGAGTGATGTTGTAATACGTGTTCATACCACGTATGCATTACGACCACTGAGTTAGTAGCAATAGTGTTTGCTATTATGTGAGACTCAAAGGCCATATGGGTCTTAACTCTTACCCTCAAGGACTCCAATTGGTTCCTTTAGATTTGACGAGATGATCACTATCTTAGCGTGTTGCTAATGGGCTATGATAATTCGGCTCGGCGGGGCACGTTAGAAAAGCGAATCAAGTTAAGATCAGAAGGTTCGCAAGAAGATGAAGATTGATTTCATATTCGCATTTGGACTTTAATGATTCAAAGCTGGCCAGCCAATTATGATCCAGATGGGATTCAATTGTTGAATATAAAGTATAAGAAATGTGAAGAAATAATCTAGGGTAAAGCATGCGTTGAACTACTCAACTTTGCACCTTCGAGGTCGTTGTGTATCTCTAACAAGTGCACAACAACAGACTCTACGCGCATGACGGTCGCATGGTCTATTTTTCGGTATGATAGATGAAAGAACTAAGAGAAAGACGTTCTCTTACAATCCCCTCAAGTGTGAGTGGGAGATGTTGGATATGGATGACGTTTGTACACCCTTGTAGGGGATGTACGAGGGAATATGGACCTCAAACGTCTTGTACACGAAGTCGTGTGCAAAGGGAATCTGTTCCCTTGCGGAGAGGATCTCTAGATTAGTGGGAAAGTCGCATTATATGTGCATAAGTGCATGCGACATATGGCTAATAAAGGGGTAATATCTTAAGCTTATGTTGTACCATGCATATGGTACAACTTAAGCTTATGTTGTACCATGTGTGATGGTACACTTTAGTTAAATTGTTCCAAAGGAACAATTACTCCTAAAATAACTACCTTGGGGGCTATAAATAAGACCCAAGGCTTAGCCATTTCCTTACACTTTTGCATGGTATTCTTGCCTTACATTTCATTCTAGCGAAGCTCTGCCGAAATCCTTCCTCTCTCTTTATCCAAGTTCTTAATCTAAAAGTAGAGATTTAGATTGTGGATTTAGTAGCCTTACTCCGTTCGTGAGAAGACTCGATCCGTCGTGGCGAATCCGAAGGCGAAGTTACGAGACTACCGTGCCGCATACGCAAGCGTAAGTCTCAACTTCATTTATCGATCCTAACGCTGTTTTGACAGGGATCCTACAATAGTCTCCCCTTGCCTAATCAATTTGATCCGTTCATAACTCGGTTGCTCAATTCGAACTCGTCTTGAACTGTGTGGAATGGGACATACGTTCACATCAACTAAACTTTGTGGCAGAGGACACCCGTGAAACTCACCTGTCTGAAAGAGCCACATCATTAACCGATCAAGTTCATCTTTCAAAAGGTGACTTGCATCTGCTCGATGAGTCACATCTGTTTGGATCTCCTCTAATACCTAAGGAAGATGGCAAGTAGACCCTAGAGATGGGTGATTAGTGTTTGTTGAGTCATTGGGCCAACGTTCGAGGCAACTCGGTCGACAGACGATTAAGGCCCAACAGGCCTGCCAAAGAAGCCCAATGTCGACTCAGTCAAAGCTAAAATGGCTAGTCGACTTATGTGTCATTATATTCCACATTTTATCTATATGATTACACGTCAAAATGAATGCTCAATTACACATTTCATATGCTTTTACGCTCATAATTGGAACTATCATACTTTAAGAGCGTTTGGTTGCATTTCAGAAAATATCTAGTGATTTGGAGTATATTGGATGAGAGAGTGTGTGCTTCGACACCGGAGTTCCTGAGGCGTCGCGTTCGGTGACTCAAAGCTGCTGGGGAGCAAGGAAGGGGCAAGAGAGAAGGGACGAAGAAGAGGAGAATTAAGAAAGCATGGTTCTATAATACCATGAGTCATGGATTCCAGGTCACTCGATCGAGCTATGATGCGGCGAAGGAATCGAGCGATCCAAAGTGCTGGAAACAGGATAGCCGTGCACTCTTTTCAAATCTTTTATCACCTGGGATTTGTTATTATTTTTCTAATATTTTTCCCAGATAGTATACTTCAAGACGGTTCCAACTCCACCAAGAACGCGTCAATTGAAGGTTGGATGAGCTCTGGGGAATTTCTGCAATCTGATGCTGAAGTGTTGAAATCTGTTTTCAACCACCTACTCGACCGAGCAGCCACCTACTCGACCGAGCAGAGTGACAAATCGTGCTGAAATCATTTTTGACCTCCTACTCGATCGAGCAACCACCTACTCGAACGAGCAACCACCTACTCGACCGATCAACCACCTACTCGACCGAGCAGGACCCTACTCGGTCCGAGCAGGCAGTGCGATGTTTTGGGCGATGAATTCTGACTTCTGACGACTCGATCGAGCAGCCACTTACTCGACCGCGTAGCGACCTTCTCGGTCCGAGCAGACCCTACTCGGTCTGAGCAGACAGAGCGACATTTTGGACTATTTTCTGACGACTTGACCGAGCAGCTACCTTTTCACGCCCCGCTTCCCTAAAATGGAGGCGAGACGTGAGAAGGTCCGCACGAGAGTGGAGCTGCGAAGCCCCAAACCCGATAAGCGTCAATTTAGTATAAGCAGGTCCCTGTAATCGCAAAAGGAACAACAACAACAACAATAATAATGAGACGGATATAAAATACCAATCCCAAAGTTCGTCCACAAAATATTCAACATCACAGAAAAGCCACCAGGCTAACAGAAAAGAGTCTAAGGCCCAGAACAAGGCCAACAAAACAACACAAACATAACAGAGTATCGAACTAGGTGCCACGCACATGCAACTAAGCAGTCCAACAAAAGTAGCTAAACGACGACACTAAGACTGATCCCCAGTGTCAACGTAGTCCTCGATCAACGCGGGTCCTGACTCAGCGTCAGCGAACACCACGTCCTCAGCAAGTAACTCAGGCTCGGGCTCTAACATGTGTCACCCAAAAGAGAAAAGGGGCACATGTCAGCAAGTCGAAAGACTTGTGCAAGGAAACGGGAATAAAGGTAAACTAGCAACCTAGCAGTTAAAACATGGTGCATGGCAAGTAAAGTAAGGTGGTAGCAAGTAAAGTAAAGGTGAGTACAAGTGGCAAGTGGTTGCTGTGACAAGTAGTGTCAAGTAACAAGTACAAGTACAAGGGATCACTCAACGAGTGCCCTATGCCCTCAGGCTGTGTTCAAGTGTCAAGTACAAGGGATCACTCAACGAGTGCCCTATGCCCTCAGGCTGTGATGCGCTCGTCTTCTGGAACACGAGCCAGAAAGTGTATTTAACAAGTATGGCGTAGGGGTGCACCTAGCCGGAACAAGCAGCACTAGTATGTAGCGATGCTACACAATCACGATGAGTATTCAAGTATGCAATGACATGAGCAGATATTCGCGTACCGTTAATAGAAATTAAACGTGACAGGCAGAATGCAATGACATGAACATATTCGCGTACCGTTAATTAAATTAAACATGGCAGTTAAAATGCAATAGCAGGTAAGGATGCATGGATGACATGAACAGTTAATACGCGTACCGTTTAGGGAAATTAAACGTGACATACAAGCATGATGAGGGTGACAGACCAAGCTTCGTTGTCAAGCTAGGTCAATGGCGTCTAGACGGCTATCCTTTCACCGTCTAGTCTCTTTTACGCTAAAGCAAGGTAAATGGCCTAAAACATGGCCTAAATCAAGAGATGCAAGTTTCACTTGCCTGATACCGGGATTGACGAGCAATGAAGATCGTCACACAAGCTAACTACGGAATGGATCACTGTTATGGCAAAAAAATTATTAGCACAATGATCCTAAATAAGTTTCTTATTAGAACCCTAATCATCTAATCAATCCATTTTATTAGGGTTTCACAATGTCAATGTGGGTTATGCTAAAATTAAAGGAATCGAGTATTACCGCGTAGGGAACGGAAGAATAACGCCGAGCAACCACGGCGATGGAAGAAACGCTCCGGGGAACCTAGGGTTCAGATCTGGAAATGATTGGAGAAGTTTGGAGAAATAGGGTTTTGGGGGATTTTGGGGGTTTGATGGAGATTTGGGGAAGATGAGAGGTGGAAAGAGTGGAGGGAGGGTTTGGATGATGGAGGATGAGCTTGGATGAAGGAAATAGGGTTTTGGGGAAGATGGGGGCTCAAAGGGGAAGAAATTAGGGTTTTGAGTCGTGAGGGAGGAGAAGAAAACGTTTGGAGGGGTATTTATAGAGTTTGGTGGCGGCTAGGGCAAAACTAGGGTTTCCTGCACTGCTTAGTCGGTCAAAGACCAACTGCTGACCGACTAGTTTGAGAACTATTCGGTCGGTTGACCAACGCAGACCGACTAAGTGTAAACAGTAGCTCCAGTCGAAAACCTGAACTAAGAGTTAGTCGGTTAAAGAGGCATTGCCGACCGACTAGTTTGCAACCTAGTCGGTCAACCAACGTTCTTAGACCGACTAACGATAAACAGTAACTCCTGAATAATTTAGGAAGCCAACTAGTCGGTCCTAGAAGGATTGCCGACCGACTGGATCGTCATCTAGTCGGTCGGTGGCCCTTCTTACACCGGCTAATTAGCACAAAAAGTTCCGATACGGAGCGCGGAGCTCCGGGATCGATTCCTAAGACTCCTAGGCTTGATCTAATAGTAAGATACGACCGTTATGAAGCCCGTCATGAATGACTTACTTCGAAATCGACGATCCTAAGGAAGAAATGAGAAAACACGACGAAACGATCGAAAATGAAAGTTACGGAGACGAAAACCACACATGAGGAGGAAATCCACCAAAACATATATTATATTATAATAATTCCAGATACATGAAAAGCAGTCGTTACATCCTCCCCAACTTAAGAAAAATTCCGTCCTCGGAATTTCCAAGCACTCACGAGTCCGGAAACAAAAGTGGGAAACGCTCTCGCATCTCATCTTCATTCTCCCAAGTAGACTCTCCAGATGAGCCGTGTCGCCACATCACCCTCACAAGATTGACAATCTTGTTCCGAAGCGATTTCTGACGCCTGTCCAGAATCTGCACGGGATGCTGGTCATACGTCAAATCTGGGCGAACAGTAATCTCCGAAAAATCCACATCATGAGAAGGATCGCTAATGTATCGACGAAGCTGCGACACATGGAAAACATTGTGAACTCCTTCCAAAGATGGCGGCAAGGCCAAGCGATAAGCTACCTCGCCAACTTTCTCCAGAATGTCAAACGGTCCAATGTATCGCGGGCTCAACTTCCCTCGCTTCCCAAAACGAATCACACCACGATTCGGGGAAATCTTCAAGAACACATGGTCACCCGGCTGAAACTCCAAAGGACGACGTTTAGCATCCGCCCAATGCTTAAAACGGTCCTGAGCAATCCTCAACCTCTCCCGAATATTCCTGACGATATCCACGGCCTCCACGATCATCTCAGGTCCCAACAACTCCCGATCACCAACGTCATCCCAACTCAATGGCGATTGACATTTCCTCCCATAAAGAGCGGCGAAAGGCGCCATGCCAATACTCGCCTGGAAGATGTTGTTGTAAGAGAACTCCACCGAATGTAGATGGTCCTCCCACAAACCCTTGAAATCCAACATGCACGCCCTCAGCATGTCTTCCAAAATCTGAATCGTCCTCTCGGACTGGCCATCCGTCTGCGGATGGTACACCGTGCTGAAACTCAGACACGTACCCAAGCTCTTCTGCAAACTCTGCCAGAACTGAGATGTGAACCTCGTGTCTCTGTCGGACACGATACTCACGGGGACTCCATGAAGTCGCACAACCTCCTGCACGATTCACGTTACATCACTATCCAAACTAGGAAAAGGAAATAAAAACGGAGAGTAAAAGAATTTTACCTCCATATATCTCCTCGCTAGCGCCTCAGTGGGCTGTCCCACCCGGAACGGAATAAAGTGCGCAGATTTGGTCAATCGATCTACGATCACCCAAATCGCGTCATTCTGCTTCGGACTCCGAGGTAGTCCAGTCACGAAATCCATAGTGATGTGTTGCCATTTCCACTCCGGAATCGGAAGCGGTTGTAGCAACCCGGCCGTACGCTGATGCTCCGCCTTCACTTGCTGGCAAACCAAGCACTTGGCTACACTCCGAGCCACACTCCTCTTCATACCATGCCACCAATAATTCAGACAAAGATCCTGGTACATCTTGGTGCCACCAGGATGCACTGAATACGGCGAACTGTGTGCCTCCACCATTAACTCCTCTCTGATATCCCCAGCTGGCACACACAACCTGGTTCCGAACCTCAGCGAGCCAACCTCATGAATCAAAAAGTCAGTCCGCAGACCGGCTTCCACCTGCTCCCGAATCTTCACAAGCTTCGGATCCTCAGCCTGGCCAGCCTTAATCCGATCCACGATCGTCGACTGTACCTGCATGTACATCAACGAAAAAGCCTTCCCAGGAAGAACAATCTCCACGCCAGACTCGCAAAAATCCTGCTGCAATCTCCACTGCGAGGTCAAGACCATCACTGCCGGAAGCCTACTCAGCACATCAGGGACCACATTCACCTTGCCAGGGTGAAACTGTAAATCAATATCATAATCCGCCATAAGCTCCAACCATCGACGCTGTCGCATGTTGAGCTCCTTCTGAGTGAAAATATACTTCAAGCTTTTATGATCGGTGAAGATCTTCACTTTCTCACTCAGCAGGAAGTGCCTCTAAATCTTAAGAGCAAACACAACGGCAGCCAACTCCAAATCATGCGTCAGGTAATTCTTCTCATGAACCTTAAGCTGACGAGACGCATACGCCACAACATGCCCATGCTGATGCAACACACAACCGAGACCCTTGCCAGAAGCATCGCAAAAGATCTTAAATCCACCGCTGCGATCATGCACAACCAGAATAGGGGCAGTCGTCAACCTCTCCTTCAGAATGCCAAAAGCACTCTCACAATCACCCGACCAAACAAAAGCAACATCCTTCCGCGTCAACCTGGTCATCGGCTCAGCAATACGAGAAAAGTCCTTAATGAATCACCGATAATAACCAGCAAGTCCAAGGAAACTCCGAATCTCAGACGCAGACGACGGAACAGGCCACTCCCTGATGGCCCTAATCTTCTCGGGATCCACTGAAATACCATCTCCAGTCACCACATGCCCCAGAAAAGCAACTCTATCCAGCCAGAACTCGCACTTCGAAAACTTAGCATACAAACGATGCTTCCTCAAGATCTCCAACACCGTCCTTAAGTGCGAGGCATGCTCTTCCTCCGACTTCGAATAGATCAGAATGTCGTCAATGAAGATAACGACAAACTTATCCAAAAAGTCATAGAAAATTAGGTTCATCAGATTCATGAAAACTGCGGGCGCGTTAGTTACGCCGAAAGGCATAACCACGAACTCATAGTGTCCATACTTCGTCCTGAACGCTGTCTTCGGAACATCTCCCTTCTTCACCTTCAACTGATGGTAACCACTCCTCAAATCCAATTTAGAAAACACCCTCGAACCTCCAAGCTGATCAAAAATATCATCGATGCGAGGTAACGGGTATTTATTCTTAATGGTCACCGCATTCAACTCCCGATAGTCCACGCACATGCGACGCGAACCATCCTTCTTCTTTACCAGCAACACCGGTGCTCCCCACGGAGACACACTAGGATTAATATAACCCTTCTGCAAGAGCTCATCCAACTGCTTCCTTAACTCTTCCAATTCAGCGGGTACCATACGATACGGCGCCTTCGAAATCGGGTGCGCACCTGGAACAGGATCAATAGAAAATTCTAGAGCTCGATCAGGTGGCAAACCAGACATCTCCTCGGGGAAGACGTCGCCAAAATCACGCACCACAGCTGGCCACTCCAACTCCATCTGCATAGTCACGACATCCACTGGTCTGGCCCAAAATCTGACTGGACCCAGCGAACTGCTACCACGACTGAACTCAAATACTGGATGTCCGGGAATCTCGAACACCACCTTCTTTCTCTGACAGTCGATCGTAGCATAGAAGCTCGCAAGCCAGTCCATCCCAAGGACCGCATCGTAATTGATGATGTCGTGGACAATGAAATCAGCACAAAGCCCACGCCCACAAACCACCAACGGGCAAGAATTGCACCCACGATGCACCGAGACTACACCGTTCCCTGTGACGATATTCCAACTCTTAGGAAGAGGGGACGTCGACAAGGAATGCTTCTCCACGAAGCTCCGGGCCAGAATGCACATCGATGCACCAGAGTCAAAGAGGACTCGTGCAGGAAATGTGCAAACCAAAACCACACCTAACAAGCAATTAACAATCAAATCCTAGTCTAGCAGCGATCATGAGCAAGCAACCAACATAATCAAAGATCAAACTACTAAGGAAGATAAATAGCTAGAATGAGCGTTACCTGCAATAACTTCATCCACGGCCATGCTCTCCTCCTCAGTCATCAGAAAGGCCTGCCCTCTCGGCGGAACAGCCTGCCGAAAGGCCTGTCTCTGTGGAACAAGGGGCGCTCCACGTCCAACGGGCACAGGAGCTCGCTACTGCAACGACTGTGCTGCAATAGGAGCCCGCCAAGGCTGCCTCGACTTCGGACACTCCCGGATGGTGTGGGCAGGATCTCCGCAGACAATGCACTGCCCCAGAAACCTCCTACACTGATACCTGAGGTGTCCAGTCTTGCCACAGAAATGGTAAGTCTTCAGAATAGGCCCTCCTGGCCTCTTGAACTGCACCAGATGATTAGGCTTGAAACCAGGCCTAACCACCACACTGGCCTGCTCCATAGGCCTCTTCCCAGCTCCGGAAACATGTCCCTTCCTCTGATTCAAATTCAACTCTTTCCGCCTCGCAGCAATCAAAACCTTCTGATATGTCTCCAAGTCAGAAGAGGTCACAAAGATCTGAAGCTCCAAGGCAAGTCTCTGAAGAAATCGCTGAGCTTTCTCATCGGCATCTTGCACCATCTTAGGTGCAAACCGACTGAGCCTCGTGAACTCTTGGTGGTACTGATCCACCGACAAGCTCCCCTGCTTCAGATCTATAAAGCGCTGCAGCATCACCTACCTAGCAGCCTTCGGGAAGAACTCTCCATCAAATCTGGACTTGAAGGTAGCCCAGACGATCGGCTCCACCAGCATCTTCTCTTCCGCATCCCACCAATTCCTGGCGTTGTCCTTCAGCTGCCTCTTAGCCAAATCAACACATCCAGCTGGGCTAATCTTCGCCATCGCCAGGTTATCCTCAATGTTCCTTATCCACTCGTCGGCAGCCAGAGGACCCTCAGATCCATCAAAATATGCGGGACCCAGCTCCCGAAATTGCTTCGCTCCCGGCTCAGAGCGAGGGGCATCCGGAAGGGCCCGGGCAGCTCGAGCAAGTGAAGCATTCTGGACGTGCAGGAGCACGCCCTGCTGCACTTGCATCATCTGGAGCATCATCCGCATCATCTCACCGTTGGTGGGTTCCCGCTCAGGCTCCTCATCATGAGGGATCGCACCACTACCTCCACCACGGGTGAATCGCCTTCCTGCCATCTAGTGACACAGAAAACGAAGCAGATTAGACTCATAGCTTATGACTCAGATATCGAATTTATTTGTTGGACAATCTTATATTATTATTGTTATCCCTGATAATTGCAATTACAGAGTGACCTGCATGGGCCACCACTAAAACCTGTCACGCCCCGCTTCCCTAAAATGGAGGCGAGACGTGAGAAGGTCCGCACGAGAGTGGAGCTGCGAAGCCCCAAACCCGATAAGCGTCAATTTAGTATAAGCAGGTCCCTGTAATCGCAAAAGGAACAATAATAATAATAATAATGAGACGGATATAAAATACCAATCCCAAAGTTCGTCCACAAAATATTCAACATCACAGAAAAGCCACCAGGCTAACAGAAAAGAGTCTAAGGCCCAGAACAAGGCCAACAAAACAACACAAACATAACAGAGTATCGAACTAGGTGCCACGCACATGCAACTAAGCAGTCCAACAAAAGTAGCTAAACGACGACACTAAGACTGATCCCCAGTGTCAACGTAGTCCTCGATCAACGCGGGTCCTGACTCAGCGTCAGCGAACACCACGTCCTCAACAAGTAACTCAGGCTCGGGCTCTAACATGTGTCACCCAAAAGAGAAAAGGGGCACATGTCAGCAAGTCGAAAGACTTGTGCAAGGAAACGGGAATAAAGGTAAACTAGCAACCTAGCAGTTAAAACATGGTGCATGGCAAGTAAAGTAAGGTGGTAGCAAGTAAAGTAAAGGTGAGTACAAGTGGCAAGTGGTTGTTGTGACAAGTAGTGTCAAGTAACAAGTACAAGTACAAGGGATCACTCAACGAGTGCCCTATGCCCTCAGGCTGTGTTCAAGTGTCAAGTACAAGGGATCACTCAACGAGTGCCCTATGCCCTCAGGCTGTGATGCGCTCGTCTTCTGGAACACGAGCCAGAAAGTGTATTTAACAAGTATGGCGTAGGGGTGCACCTAGCCGGAACAAGCAGCACTAGTATGTAGCGATGCTACGCAATCACGATGAGTATTCAAGTATGCAATGACATGAGCAGATATTCGCGTACCGTTAATAGAAATTAAACGTGACAGGCAGAATGCAATGACATGAACATATTCGCGTACCGTTAATTAAATTAAACATGGCAGTTAAAATGCAATAGCAGGTGTTACGCCTATTTGACCGAGACCCATAAAGCACGAGCCCAAGAGCCCACCTGCATCCTGAAAGCCCATTCGACAAAGGCCCTACAAGGGACCTTCTCGAAACGTCGATCCGACCCGGCCCCCATAACCCGTTGGTTGTTCGCCCACTCCTGCGAAAACCGCTCCCCCGGACACGCGACCACTAAATGGCGATAATGGGGAGGTGCTGGCATGGCGGAGAGGGCGGCGGCAAGGGGGGACGGATGGGGCACGATCGATGGCGGGCGTGGGACGTGGGCCAGAGCCAATCACGCTGGGAGCTCTACAAAAGGGTCAGGAAGACGACAAAGAAAGGGACCGCATCTCAGGTAACAAAACCTAAGGTACTCCATCAACGACCTCGTTCCCCCAATTCATCTCCTTCCTCCCCCGCTCGCGCCGAGAGACGCCGTCACGATCTCCTAACGAGTCGGACCGTCTCCGCCGGGCCTCCTTTCTCAGATCTCTATCTGACTTAGGCATCGGAGGGGATTTGGCCGGAACCAAGGTCCGGCCCCCTGACGAGCGTTCTCGTCTGTGCAGGTGGACAACAGATCAACGGGCCGAGGCTACCCCTCGCCCCTCTCCGACCACTCGATCGACCGGACAGTGAGGCTTCCCCTCACTGTCAGCCTGCCGTGGCCGAGCACGTCTTGCCGAGGCCGAGCGTCCAAATCGGGCCCGAGACTCTCCCTCGCCACCCGCCGGCCGTGCACCTACCCGGGCGACTGAGGCTAGCCCTCGTCCCCCTCCCAGCCGAGGCCGAGCACGCCTGTCCGAGGCCGAGCGTCTCAACCAGGGCCGAGGCTACCCCTCGCCCCTTCCGCACCGATTCGAAGCCCCCGAGGGACCCAAAGCGGGCCCCTTGACCACGTTGACCGGGTTCTCCGCGGTCAACGCTTTGTAGTGAGAAAACACTCGGAAACATCTGGCGCCGTCTGTGGGAACGAAAACTGTCCCACGAAGAAACAAACCACATCTGCGATGACGCGGCCCCCCTCCTCTCGGCGAAAGAAGGACGAGGCCCCGACGCGGGGCGACAGGCCCCGCCATCGTTGCCAAGAATGGGCACGGGACCGACGCGAGGAGAGTCGTGAGGAAAGGGCCGGGGTGCCCTCCCCTTCCCCACCGGTTGGGAGACCGAGTGCGCCCGTAACGGCACGCAGCTCGGACGTGGCTTTGGTGGTATCAGTGGTCATAGACACTACCTTAGTGCGACGGCTGCTTGTCGACACCGGCAGCTCCTGTGACATCCTATTCATGTCAACCCTGGAGAAGATGGGCCGGCAGAAAGGAGACTTGCGACCTCGTTCGGGTCCCGTGGTCGGATTCACGGGTCACTCCACCCCCATCATCGGCACTATCCATCTCCCGGTAACGCTCGGAAACACACTAGACTCTGTGACCCTAGCGGTGGAATTCATCGTATTGGGGATCGGGTCGGAATACAATGGGATCATCGGCCGACCCCTACTCAACGCCGTCGGCACGGTGGTCTCGACCCTCCATCGGACCATTAAGTTCCGAACGCCGGGGGGGATGGGGCAAGTCGAAGGCGACGCGGGGAGACCGAATACCTGCTATCAACTGGCGGAGGAAGGTCCCGAGGATCGTCTAGCTGACCGGATGGCCGCGCTCGACTTAAGGAGTGGGCCTAGGCCCACCCCTGCGGAGGAGCAGGAGCAAATCCCGGTCACGGACATCGAGGGCCGGTTCGTCTCGATCGGGAGAGGGCTGAGCCCGGACCTAAGGGACCAGCTGATCGAATGCCTGGAGGCGAACCTGGACATCTTCGCCTGGTCGCCTGAAGACATGCCCGGCGTGGACCCCCAGGTGATCGTCCACCAGATCAACGCCGACCCCAACTTCAAACCGGTTAGGCAGAAGAAGCGTAACCTAGGCGGCGAGAAGATGAAGGCAGCCTCCGAGGAAGTGGAGCGTCTCCTCGATGCCGGCTTCATACGAGAAGTCTGGTACCCGGAGTGGCTGTCGAACGTGGTGATGGTCAAAAAACCCAACGGGAAGTGGCGAATGTGCGTGGACTTCAGTGACCTCAACAAGGCCTGCCCCAAGGATAGCTACCCCCTGCCGCGCATCGACCACCTGGTGGACAACGCCTCGGGATACGAGATGCTAAGCTTCATGGACGCTTACTCCGGGTACAATCAAGTCCAGATGGACCCCCGGGATGAAGAGATGACAGCCTTCACGACGGACCGGGGAACCTACTGCTACAAGAAGATGCCCTTTGGCTTGAAGAACGCGGGGGCCACCTACCAGAGAATGGTCAACAAGGTGTTCAACTCCCAGATCGGGAGGAACCTAGAAGTCTACGTCGACGACATGCTTGTCAAGTCAAGGCGACCGGAAGACCACATCGCCGACTTGCGGGAGACCTTCGAGCGGTTGCGGCGACACCACATTCGGCTCAACCCCGCGAAATGCACGTTCGGGGTAAGATCTGGCAAATTCTTGGGATTTATGATAACTAATCGTGGTATTGAAGCTAATCCCGACAAGATCGAGGCGCTGGTTAACATGCGCGAGCCGACGACGATCAAGGAGCTACAGAGGCTGAACGGGCGCATCGCAGCCCTGGGGCGATTCCTTTCCAAATCAGCGGAAAGATCGCTTCCCTTCTTCAAGGTCCTGAGGAAAGCAATCGCGGAACCTCCGAACAATAGGAAGACGATATTCTGGGACGAAGACTGCTCCCGGGCGTTCGGGGACCTCAAAGAGTATCTCCGCAGCCCCCCTCTCCTGTCCAAACCCCGGGAAGGGGAGTCGCTGAGCCTTTACCTGGCGTGCGCGGAGGAAGCTGTGAGTTCGGTGCTGATCCGGGAGGACAGCGGGGTGCAATGGCCGGTATATTACACGAGCCGGATCTTGAAGGGGGCGGAGGTGCGATACTCGCCCATGGAGAAACTGGCGTACGCCCTCGTCCTCTCAGCGCGAAGGCTCCGACCCTATTTCCAGGCCCACACCATACTGATCCTGACCGACTCACAGCTAGAACAGAACCTCAAGAGATTCGATCGAATGGGAAGGATGCTAAACTGGGGAGTGGAACTGAGCGAGTTCGACCTCCGATTCAAACCGCGCACGGCCATCAAGGGACAGGCCCTAGCCGACTTCATCGCCGAATGCACGACGGAAGGAAATGGCCCCCCAGAGGGAGAAGGCCCGGGGACGGTAACTGCTCAACCCTTGTTCTTTCTTTCGGCTGACCACTTTCAGCCAGAGGATCCAGGAGCGTGGATAGTTCATGTGGACAGGTCGGCCACGCAGTCAGGAGGAGGGGCCGGGATTGCGATCCGATCTCCGGAGGGGAACATCGCGGAATACGCGTTGCGGTTCGAGTTCCCGGCCACGAACAACGTGGCGGAATACGAAGCTGTGATCAACAGCCTGAGGCTGGCCCTGGAGCTCGGGGCCGAGTCCGTCCGCCTCCTCAGCGACTCGAAGCTCATTGTCAACCAACTCTTAGGGAGTTACGAGGCACGGGAGGAGGCGATGCAGAGATATCTCCCAGTCGCCAGAGCGGCGATGTCCAAATTCAAGGACGTGGAGGTCTTACACCTCCCACGATCAGAGAATGCGCGGGCCGATGCGTTGTCAAAACTGGCCTCGTCCTCGCCAAAGGAGCTGGGCCGCACCATCTACGTAGAGAACCTGCCGTCCCCCAGCACGATGGAGCACGAGGTGATGGCGATCGACCAAGAGCCCACCTGGATGGACCCGATCATCCGATACCTCACCCACGGAGAGGTGCCGGCCGATGGGGATGAGCGCCGAACCTTGGAGAGAAAAGCTCTCCGATACGTGATCCATGAGGGGACGCTCTACCGGAGACGCTGGACCAAGACGGACGTCCTCCCATACCTGAAGTGCATCGGACCGCAAGAAGCCGACTACGTCCTACGGGAGGTTCACGACGGGATCTGCGGGAATCACCATGGGGGGAAGATAGTCGCGCAGAAGATCTTAAGGCAGGGGTACTACTGGCCGACCTTGGCCAAAGACGCTGCAAGCTACGTGCAGAAATGCCAAGAATGCCAGAGGTACGCCCACCACATCTCGACTCCTCCATCAGAGCTCATCCCCATCGTGAGCCCCCTCCCCTTTGCGAAATGGGGGCTCGACATCCTCGGACCGTTCAAGCCAGTACGAGGGCAGCGGAAGCACCTGATCGTGGCAGTGGACTACTTCACCAAGTGGATCGAGGCCGAGCCGTTGGCAACCATCACGTGGAAGAAAGCGAAAAGCTTCGTGTGGAATTCCATCATCTCCCGATTCGGAGTGCCACGGGCCATCGTCACAGACAACGGGAAGCAGTTCGATTCAGCAGGGTTTAAAGATTTCTGCGAGGAATGGGGAATCAAGCTCCTCTTTGCCTCGGTAGCACACCCCCAAACCAACGGGATGGCAGAGGCGGCCAACAAGTGTATTATAGAGCCCCTCCGAAAGAAAGTGAAGGACGCCGAAGGGAACTGGCCGGAAGAGCTCCCCGGGATACTCTGGTCATACCGGACGACCCACAAGGAGGCTACTGGCGAGACCCCCTTCATGCTCACCTACGGGGCCGAGGCGGTGGTACCGGTCGAATTGGGTGAAGAATCTCTTCGCCTCAAATACTTTGACGAAGACCGGAACTCGCAGGGCCTAGGGCTCAGCCTGGAGCTCCTCGACGAGCGACGGGAGCAATCACTGGCCACCATCGTCCGCCAAAAGCAGAAGGTGGCCCGATACTACAACGCTCGGGTGCGGGGGAGAAGCTTCCACCTCGGGGACCTGGTCCTCCGGAAAGCGGGCTTCACCACCGATACCGCTCGCAGAGGGAAGCTCGCAGCTAGATGGGAGGGACCCTACAAAGTCGTCGAGGTCCTCGGACCCGCAGCCTACCGACTAGCCGACATGGAAGGGAGAGTTCTCACTCACACTTGGAATGCGGAATATTTACGCAAGTACTTTCAATAGATGTATCGTTTTCTATGAAATAAACTTGTTTTAAATTCATTCCCTTCCAGATAAAGCAAAACGGTATACAGGAGGATACACGAAGAGGTCGAGGGGCATTCCCCTCCCTCATTGTTCTCCGGGGGCGCCAGGGGAGCCACAGGCCAGGGGCTCACTAGGGTCCCCCCCTTACTCCGTTCGGCGTCAGAGTACCTCCGAAGTTTCTCAAAGTTGATCCCCGAGAGCGGGAACTTCTCTTGGATCTCGGACTGGCACCGGGCGAAGCCCTTCTCGTACGCCTCCAATAAGGCGGTCTCCACAAAGGAGGTGGCATACTCCGCCACGGCATCCTGAGCGATCCGGGCAGGATCCACCTCCTCGAGCCCACGCAGCTGGGCCTCTAGGGTCTCTACCTGGCGTTGGTGCTCCGCCCTCTCCTTCTCGATCTCCCGGGATTTCTCTCCTAGTTGGGCAGCAAGGGCCCTCGCCTGCTCCTCCGCCGCATCCAGACGATCGGAGAGCTCCGAGGCGTCGGGGGCAGCAGCCGGGCCGGGGATCTGCTTGACTCCTCCAGACGCGTCGACGTCTTTTAAAAGAGAGGCGAGCCGCGTCTCGGCCTCAGACTTCGCGGCCAGAGCCACGGCTCTCTCGCGATCCGCCGCCTCCAGGGCAGAGGACAGCTCAGTTATGCGGGAGTTCAGGGATTGGACCCGCGCTTCCTCCAACTGACCAGCTTCCTCCTCCTCCTCGCCAGGGACCTCAGGGCCTAGCCTAGCCACGGATTTGGCTTTGGGAAGAGCCGCGAATTGGCGCCTCATCGAGAGGCCCACCGAGGACAACTGTGCCAAAGCAACGAAGGTAAGAGGGCAAAAGCGGCTGGAGAACGGGGGGACAAGCAGAGACGCACTACCTGTTGACCAGCCTGGATCACGAAGGTAGCCAAGCAATCACCTCTGACTCCATCCAACACCGCCTGGTCGGGAGGGAGACAACAGTTCTCGGCCACTCGAGCGGCGGCTCCACGGCTCGAGAACACCGACTCCTTCTCACCCACTGGAAAGCGTGGACAAAGAAGACCCTCCCCTGACGAAGGGAACTCGCCAGGAGCGGAGCGGAACGCCCCCAGATACCGACTGTAAGCATCAGGGAGAAAGCCGTCCGGAAGAGGTGAAGGGCCGGCCCACGGCCAAGCAACCTCAACGGGAGCGGGATGAGGTCGGTCAGCAGTCGGCTGAACGTCGGCCCCCTCGACCCCCCCACGGAGCCTCTCGGGAGATCCCTGCAAGGGGAGAGAGGTAGACGACATCTTCTTTCGCTTCGAGCCTCCGGATACGGTCACAACCCGCTGCTTCTTCCGGACCGCCAACACATGGTCCCTTCTGCGCGGATCCGGGTTTGAAGCCTGCACGAGAGCGCTGGCAGGAGAAGGACCGAGAGGGAACCCACCTGCACTCAAAGGATAAATGAGAGACAGAGCAGAACCTGGGCGATCTCGAGGGGCGAACGCTCGGAGCAGCTTACCTAGGGGCCACACCGTCTTACGCAAATTAAAGTCACTAAAGAGGAAGTCGATCGAGCGCTCCCTCGGAGGAATCGCCAACATGTCCCTCGCCGTCTGCTGCTCAGCGACCGTCGGCTCACCCAGATTAAGAACAACGGCACCGGCCGCCACCCACCGTGCCGGGAAGTGTACGCTCGAGGGGAATGTGACGAACACGTATTCCCCCTTCCAGCGTTTCAGAGAACTCGGCAACCCCAGCACTAGGGACATCTTCGGGCGGGCGCTGATGTAAATCCACGCCCCCGATTGGTGGAGGCTCAGGCGGTAGAACTGGGCAAAGAGGCGGAGAGAGGGCACCACACCCTTCAGCATGCAGACGACAACGAACCCGACAAGGATCCCGACGGCGTTGGGGCAGAATTGACACAAGCACACATTGTGGGCCTGAAGGAACTCAACGATAAAAGGATGAAGCGGGAAACGGAGCCCGAAGTGGAAGCACTTCTCATATATTCCGACCTCATTAGGACCAGGAGAGCAGATCCGCTCGTCAGCCCCAGGGGCACGAGCCGAGTAGGGCGGGAGCAGGTAGGAGGAGCGCATGCTCCCGATGGCGGTGGCACAGATCGACGAAGGCCACGCCAAGACCTCAGAAGGAACCCCTGAAAGATCATCCCCGTGCTGACTGATCGCCGAAGGAGTGCCACCCGCCAGACCCGGAGCCGCATCGCGCTCTGACCGAACCGAGCCCGTAGCAGAGGAAGACGACATGGGGGAAAGCTCAGACAGAAGGGGGATCAGCGCAAAGAAGAAAGACGATGGGATGGCGGCTCACGAATCCCTCGGCTTCTCCTCTTAAGACGACTCCGCGAGCGGCAGGGATAAGCTTGCCGCTACACGTGGCAACATCTGAAGGCCGACGGCGCTTCGGAACCCGCGCCATAAAAACATCGAACGGGCTAACTCATGATGACGACTAATAAATGAGTCGGCATCGACTGGAGAGCCTGTCAAAATCGGCAGAGGTCACATCGCCGAGCCGAACCGGCCGAGGCCGATCAACCCGACCGATGGGGGCAATTGTTACGCCTATTTGACCGAGACCCATAAAGCACGAGCCCAAGAGCCCACCTGCATCCTGAAAGCCCATTCGACAAAGGCCCTACAAGGGACCTTCTCGAAACGTCGATCCGACCCGGCCCCCATAACCCGTTGGTCGTTCGCCCACTCCTGCGAAAACCGCTCCCCCGGACACGCGACCACTAAATGGCGATAATGGGGAGGTGCTGGCATGGCGGAGAGGGCGGCGGCGAGGGGGGACGGATGGGGCACGATCGATGGCGGGCGTGGGACGTGGGCCAGAGCCAATCACGCTGGGAGCTCTACAAAAGGGTCAGGAAGACGACGAAGAAAGGGACCGCATCTCAGGTAACAAAACCTAAGGTACTCCATCAACGACCTCGTTCCCCCAATTCATCTCCTTCCTCCCCCGCTCACGCCGAGAGACGCCGTCACGATCTCCTCACGAGTCGGACCGTCTCCGCCGGGCCTCCTTTCTCAGATCTCTATCTGACTTAGGCATTGGAGGGGATTTGGCCGGAACCAAGGTCCGGCCCCCTGACGAGCGTTCTCTTCTGCGCAGGTGGACAACAGATCAACGGGCCGAGGCTACCCCTCGCCCCTCTCCGACCACTCGATCGACCGGACAGTGAGGCTTCCCCTCACCGTCAGCCTGCCGTGGCCGAGCACGTCTTGCCGAGGCCGAGCATCCAAATCGGGCCCGAGACTCTCCCTCGCCACCCGCCGGCCGTGCACCTACCCGGGCGACTGAGGCTAGCCCTCGTCCCCCTCCCAGCCGAGGCCGAGCACGCCTGTCCGAGGCCGAGCGTCTCAACCAGGGCCGAGGCTACCCCTCGCCCCTTCCGCACCGATTCGAAGCCCCCGAGGGACCCAAAGCGGGCCCCTTGACCACGTTGACCGGGTTCTCCGCGGTCAACGCTTTGTAGTGAGAAAACACTCTGAAACAGCAGGTAAGGATGCATGGATGACATGAACAGTTAATACGCGTACCGTTTAGGGAAATTAAACGTGACATACAAGCATGATGAGGGTGACGGACCAAGCTTCGTTGTCAAGCTAGGTCAATGGCGTCTAGACAGCTATCCTTTCACCGTCTAGTCTCTTTTACGCTAAAGCAAGGTAAATGGCCTAAAACATGGCCTAAATCAAGAGATGCAAGTTTCACTTGCCTGATACCGGGATTGACGAGCAATGAAGATCGTCACACAAGCTAACTACAGAATGGATCACTGTTATGGTAAAACAATTATTAGCACAATGATCCTAAATAAGTTTCTTATTAGAACCCTAATCATCTAATCAATCCATTTTATTAGGGTTTCACAATGTCAATGTGGGTTATGCTAAAATTAAAGGAATCGAGTATTACCGCGTAGGGAACGGAAGAATAACGCCGAGCAACCACGGCGACGGAAGAAACGCTCCGGGGAACCTAGGGTTCAGATCTGGAAATGATTGGAGAAGTTTGGAGAAATAGGGTTTTGGGGGATTTTGGGGGTTTGTGGAGATTTGGGGAAGATGAGAGGTGGAAAGAGTGGAGGGAGGGTTTGGATGATGGAGGATGAGCTTGGATGAAGGAAATAGGGTTTTGGGGAAGATGGGGGCTCAAAGGGGAAGAAATTAGGGTTTTGGGTCGTGAGGGAGGAGAAGAAAACGTTTGGAGGGGTATTTATAGAGTTTGGTGGCGGCTAGGGCAAAACTAGGGTTTCCTGCACTGCTTAGTCGGTCAAAGACCAACTGCTGACCGACTAGTTTGAGAACTAGTCGGTCGGTTGACCAACGCAGACCGACTAAGTGTAAACAGTAGCTCCAGTCGAAAACCTGAACTAAGAGTTAGTCGGTTAAAGAGGCATTGCCGACCGACTAGTTTGCAACCTAGTCGGTCAACCAACGTTCTTAGACCGACTAACGATAAACAGTAACTCCTGAATAATTTAGGAAGCCAACTAGTCGGTCCTAGAAGGATTGCCGACCGACTGGATCGTCATCTAGTCGGTCGGCGGCCCTTCTTACACCGGCTAATTAGCACAAAAAGTTCCGATACGGAGCGCGGAGCTCCGGGATTGATTCCTAAGACTCCTAGGCTTGATCTAATAGTAAGATACGACCGTTATGAAGCCCGTCATGAATGACTTACTTCGAAATCGACGATCCTAAGGAAGAAATGAGAAAACACGACGAAACGATCGAAAATGAAAGTTACGGAGACGAAAACCACACATGAGGAGGAAATCCACCAAAACATATATTATATTATAATAATTCCAGATACATGAAAAGCAGTCGTTACATACCTACTCGGACCGAGTCACCGTGGGCCCAGAACGTAAGTTGCGTCCGGATCTTCTCTAGGGCACGACTTTGAGAGGGTTTTGGAGGGGAGATATATTAGAAGGATAGCCATCATTTTTAGGGGGACCTTGGAGAGTTTTGTGGAGACGTTCTTTTGGAGTTAGGCTATGCCCTAGGCCCCTCCCTTGTATCAAGATAAGTATTTTTGTTTTCTTTAATTCTATTTTAGTTCTTCTCGTAAATTGATTATTGAATATCTCTTTGATGCATGCAATGCCGTTTTCTATAGTTCTTATATATATCGCTATCATGCATGAGTAATTCTATCTAGGCCTAATGGATTAGCCCTAGGATTTTAGGATTTAGACGCAAAGATATGATTTTTATGATGCGTTGGATATAAAAGGGGTTGTATTTTGGTTGATCTAGCAAGATCCCTCGGAGAACTCGTACTGAGATCGTGCCCACGGTCGGTGGAATCGATTAGCTTAAGGAGTATCCTACGGATTTAATTAGGGAGTTAGTGGATTCAACCAAGGCTCGTGACCATACCAGGCTCGTGCCTTGATGGGATCCACCGACGAACTATATCACTAATTGACGGCTACCGCCATTGCGTCAATAAGAGCCACCAAAATACCTCGAAGCTCTAACCCACGTGAGTGGTATGAGTTGAGAGCGTTTGAACAACGAGAGTGGTGAGAACTTTGTAGATCCTTAATGCACGTATCGTATGCACCTATCGCGAGAGCCAGGTTAATGCGATACGTTAGATTCATGATGCCCAGACGTATGAATTCACTTTCAAGATGCTACAATCCCCCAATAAAACTAATGCAACGTAAGAGTCCTAGCCTAGCTTCGATATCCGATGGTCCTAGTGACGAGTCCTAAAGCCTTAGTCTTTTTATATTTTATTCTTTTATATTGTGTGGAATCCCTTGTTTGCGATATCGAGTGACATGACCTTCGCATCCATCACCATTACAACATTCCATATTCCACATCCACCAATAAACCCACAAGTCTAACTCAACCTAGGAGTAGATAGGTAGTATAGCACCGCTTCCCCGTGTTCAATACCTGCTTTCCACTATACCATGCACTTACGGTAACCGACATCGTTTCGAAGTTAATTCCGGGTCGATCAAGTTTATGGCGCCATTGCCGGGGATTTATCTCCGTGTAATTCGTGCCATAACTTGGTCACTCTAGAGTTACTGTCACGCCCCGCTTCCCTAAAATGGAGGCGAGACGTGAGAAGGTCCGCTCAGACTTGGAGCTGTGAGGCTCCAGTCTGTAAAGCGTCTGGAATAACCACGTAAGGTCCCTGCAAGTGCATAGCAGAACAAAAATAATAATAATGGAAGGAGACATATAAACAAATTATTCAATCTCATAATGTCCATAATAAATTTCAACATACCAGAAAAGCCACTAGGCTAAAAGAAAAGAGTCTGAAAGGCCCCAGCACGGCCAACAAAAATAAACAACGTACAGAAGGAAAGGTGCTACTCACCGACAACCTAACAACATACTAAGCAAAAGTAACGACGACAGAAAACTCTACGACTGGTCGCCGGTGTCCTCGTACTCCATGTCAACGGTGGACCCAGGCTCAAAGTCAGCAAACGCCTCGTCCTCAGCAACGGACTCTGGCTCAGCAACTAACATGCGACACCCAAAGAGACGAGGGCGCATGTCAGCAAAGTCTACAAAGACTTTGTGCAAGGAAACTAAAAGGAAAGTAAAGCAACCTAGCAGTTCTAAAAAGTGCGATGACATGGCATTTTACAGAATGGATGCAACAATTAAATAAATGCGACAAGTATGGCATGGCAACAAGTTTAACAAGGCACAAGTACATCATGGCATGTGTAGTAGAGCTACTAAACAATCACATGGATTTCACAAATCAAGTAAACACGTCGTGAACAAAGATTACGCCTTTTGGCTAGAGTGGTTGTACGGGCCAACTCCTAAGCTCAAGTGATCGCTTATCCCTACCCCTCCGCGTGTATCGGGCATTGGCTTTTGACCAACACATGTAGCCTGCTTCTGGATCACGAGCCAGGAAGTGTATTTGGCATAGGGTTATGCCTGCAACGCCTGCAACGCAGGTGCCTAGCCTGAACAAGGAAGTATAAGTATAGTAGTGTGTGCTACGAATGCAACACTCAAGCATGGATGACATGGCATAGCAAGTTGTAATTTAAATGCGTATAGATAAGGAATTTAAACGTGGCAGACAGTGCACAAGTAAAATGCGTACAGATACGAAAATTAAACGTAACAGGCAGAAATGCATGAATGACATGGCAGGGTGACAGATCTAGCTTCGTTGTCAAGCTAGATCTTAAAATTGCGTCTAGGCGAGTATCATTTCGTCGCCTAGTCTCTTTTACACCTAAAACAAGAAATGACCTAAAGCACGGCCTAAGCAAAGATCTGGCAAGTTTCACTTGCCAGAATTCAAACATTCTGCAAATATCATCCAACCAGTCCAGTCTACCTATGTTCTCGGATCCACCAGCCTACAGTCCCAATTTTAGTTATCTTATTAGTGAATTATGTGACAGCTAAAATACCGATTTTTATATTTTTTAACATGGATGGGTTAGGGGTCCTAAGTGTGCAAAACGTTACCTCAACACGACGCGAAAGCTACACTGGCGTCGGGTAGCGACGCCAGGGGTTGGAATAAAAGATCGCGCTCCTAGTCCCGATTCCAAACAAGATTCCACGCTCGCCAATTCTCGGGCAGCGACCAAAACAGCGAATCAAGATTCCAACATCGAGTAGGATGCCGGTAGACGTTTCTACGGCTTCCAGGATGCCGTAACAACAAACCGAGACGAACGGTTCGACGCATGTGGAGTCTACGATGTGGAGCGTCGTAGGAGACATTCATGACGTCGGAAAACACCCCTAGGAGCAGTAGGGGGCTGACGGAAGACCCCAACAGCGAGAGGAACGATGAGAATCTCTGCGACACGTCGATACGTCGAAAAATACGCAAAACAGCAAGCGATATCGCTGTTTCAAGTGTTACAGCGGCCTGGGGGCTGAGACAACAGCGCAGGGGGTCAGAGGGGACTCACGGCGGGGGGGGGGGGGGGGGGGGGGGGGGGGGGGGGGGGAGCGACGGACTGCGGCGGCGGCAGCGGCGACGACGGCCTTAGCTGCTGCTGCTGCGGTTTACAGCGGGGCTGGGGCGTTTTTGCGGCGGTTTTCGGCTGTCTCCGGCGAGGATACGGCGGCCAGGGGAGAGAGGAAGGTCGGGGGAGGTGAGAGGGGGCCGTTGGCGGTGATCTCTGGTCAGAGAACGAAGAAAAGTGGCGGTCAAAGGCTTTGTGCGTGAAAATGGAGTCAGGGCGGCGCTGTTCTTGAGTTTGCTGTGAAAATTACGTGACCTAGGTCAATTTTTTTATAGTGTAGAGGGCTGTGAACGTGGGGGGCTGAGAAAGAAATGTGGGTAGGGCTTTTGGGTTTATTTGTTTTAAGGAATTTTGTTTTAAACTATTAAAAGCCCAAACTCTACTTCTCTCTTACTCCTACCAGGTGCATGCGGCCAAGCTAAGCAAGGGGGTTGGGCCAAGCACAAATCTGGTGTAATTTATTAATAATCAATCATTATGAAGAAATACTATGAAACTTAGGGTTAAAAAAAACAATAAGTTGGCGAAAAAGCGAAAGTAGGTCAAACGAATCTCAAAAATTATGAAATAAATACTGGGGTGACCGGGATGACGAGAGAAAGAAGACAGAGAAGACGGATCACAATTTCGACTTCGAGAAACAAAACTAAAAATAAAAAGGCCTTACGTCAAAAGTGAAAATCGCGACGTCTCTTCAAACAAGGTCAAATCGTGGGAGAACGAATTGTGAAATGACGTTCCAAATCAACACCAAAATTTTAATACTCTCAGAGAGGGTCACAACGACATATCACACCATAGGTTTCGGATACAGACAACATCTAAAATAATACGTGCACGAACTAGACTACGTGCACGACAAAGCGTATAAGCGATAACAGACCGTTACATCCTCCCCACCTTATGAATGATTCCGTCCTCGGAATCAGCATCAATCACTGCTCGGAAACAAGTGCGGGAAATGCTCTCTCATATCATCCTCATGCTCCCAGGTGGACTCCCCAGGGGAACCATGACGCCACTGCACTCGAACCAAGTCGACGGTCTTATTCCTCAGTTGCTTCTGCCGTCGATCCAGAATCTCAACATGCTGCTGATCATAAGACAGATCCGGACGAACCGTGATCTCTGAGAAATCCACAGCATGAGACGAGTCACTAACGTATCGACCTAACTGAGATACGTGAAATACGTCATGAACACCCTCCAGTGACGGCGGCAACGCCAAGCGATAAGCCACCGCTCCAACTCTTTCTAGGACGTCAAACGGCCCAATGTACCTCGGACTCAGCTTGCCTCTCTTTCCAAATCGGATAACTCTGCGGTTCGGAGAGATCTTCAGAAAGACATGATCTCCAGGCTGAAACTCCAAAGGCCTCCGTTTAGCATCGGCCCAATGCTTGAAACGGTCCTGTGCGATCCTCAGCTTCTCTCTAATGTTCCTCACAACATCCACAGCCTCCACGATCATCTCTGGCCCTAACAGCTCTCAGTCTCGAATGTCATCCCATCTCAGTGGCGATCGACATTTCTTCCCATATAGCGCGGCGAAAGGTGCCATGCCAATACTCGCCTGGTAGCTGTTATTGTAGGCAAACTCAACATGTTGGAGATGATCCTTCCAAGATCCCTTGAAGTCCAACATGCACGCTCTCAGCATGTCCTCCAAAATCTGAATCGTCCTCTCGGACTGGCCATCCGTCTGCGGGTGGTACGCTGTACTGAAACTCAGACTCGTACCCAAACTCTTCTGCAGACTCTGCCAAAACTGAGATGTGAATCTCGTGTCTCTGTCAGACACGGTACTCACGGGGACTCCGTGAAGTCATACGATCTCCTGCACGATTCACGTTACATCACTATCTAAACTAGAAAAGGAAATAAAAACGGAGAGTAAAAGAATTTACCTCCATATATCTCCTCGCTAGCGTCTCAGTGGACTGTCCTACTCGGAAGGGAATAAAGTGCGCAGATTTGGTCAATCAGTCTATGATCACCCAAATCACGTCATTCTGTTTCAGACTCCGATGTAGTCCAGTCACGAAATCCATAGTGATGTGTTGCCACTTCCACTCCGGAATCGGAAGCGGTTGTAGCAACCCTGCCGTACGCTGATGCTCCGCCTTTACCTGTTGGTAAACCAGACACTTGGCTACACTCTGAGCCACACTCCTCTTCATACCATGCCACCAATAGTTCAAGCGAAGATCCTTGTACATCTTGGTACCACCAGGATGCACAGAATACGGGAACTGTGTGCCTCAACCAATAACTCCTCTCTAATATCTCCAGCTGGCACACACAACCTGGCCCCAAATCTCAACAAACCATCTCCATGAATCAAGAAGTCAGTCCGCAGACCGGCTTCTACCTGCTCCCGAATCTTTACCAGCTTCGGATCTCCGACCTGACCTGCCTTGATCCGATCCACGATCGTCGACTGTATCTGCATACACATCAACGAAGAAGCCTCTTCAGGAAGCACGATCTCAATACCAGACTCGCAAAAATTCTGCTGCAACCTCCACTGCGAAGTCAACGTCATCACCGCTGGAAGTCTGCTCAGCGTATCCGGAACCACATTCACCTTGCCAGGGTGATACTGCAAGTCGATCTCATAGTCTGCCATGAGCTCCAACCATCGACGCTGTCGCATGTTGAGCTCCTTCTGCGTAAAGATATACTTCAAGCTTTTGTGATCGGTGAAGATCTTCACCTTCTCACTCAATAAGAAGTGCCTCCAAATCTTGAGCACAAATACGACTACAGCCAACTCCAAATCGTGCATCGGGTAATTCTTATCGTGAGCCTTAAGTTGACGAGAAGCATACGCAACCACGTGCCCATGCTGATGCAAAACACAACCGAGACCCTTGCCAGAAGCATCGCAAAAGATCTCAAATCCTCCACTCCGATCGGGCACAGCAAGAACAGGGGCAGTCGTCAACCTCTCCTTCAGAATAGAAAAGGCCTTCTCACAATCATCAGACCAGACGAAAGATACATCCTTTCTCGTCAGTCTGGTCATCGGCTCAGCAATCCGAGAAAAGTCCTTAATGAAACACCGATAATAACCTGCAAGCCCAAGGAAACTCCAGATCTCAGACGCTGACTGTGGAACAGGCCACTCTCTGATAGCCTTAATCTTCTCAGGATCCACCAAAATCACATCTCCCGACACCACGTGTCCAAGAAAAGCGACCCTATCCAGCCAGAACTCGCACTTGGAATACTTAGCATACAAACGATGCTTCCTCAAAATCTCCAACACTGTCCTCAAGTGCGATGCATGCTCTTCCTCTGACCTTGAATAGATTAAGATGTCATCAATAAAGATAACGACAAACTTATCTAGCAAGTCGTAGAAGATCATATTCATCAGGTTCATAAAAACTGCAGGCGCATTGGTTACACCGAAAGGCATAACCACGAACTCGTAATGACCATACTTCGTCCTGAATGCTGTCTTCGAAATATCTTCCTTCTTCACTTTAAGCTGGTGATAGCCACTCCTCAGGTCCAACTTAGAGAACACTCTCGATCCTCCAAGATGATCAAAGATATCATCAATACGAGGCAATGGATATCGATTCTTGACGGTGGCGGCATTCAGCTCCCTGTAGCCCACGCACATGCGACGCGAACCATCCTTCTTCTTCACCAGTAACACCGGTGCTCCACACGGAGACACACTGGGATTAATGTACCCCTTCTTTAGAAGCTCATCCAGCGGTCTACGCAACTCCTCCAACTCAGCTAGAGCCATACGATACGTCACCTTCGAAATAGGCTGCGCTCCCGAAATAAGATCGATCGTAAACTCAAGAGCTCGATCGGGCGACAGTCCAGACATCTCCTCGGGGAAGACGTCGTCGAATTCTCTCACCACAGCTGGTCTACTCTGCTCCATCTGCATAGCAATGATCTCCACCGGCTTGGCCCGAAACCTGACAGGACCAAGCGAACTGCTGCCTCGGCTGAACTCAAACACCGGATGACCTGGAATCTCGAACACCACCTTCTTCCTCCGGTAATCAATCGTGGCGTAGAAACTCCCGAGCCAGTCCATCCCAAGGACGGCATCATAGTTGATGATGTCGTGGACAATAAAGTCAGCAAAAAGCTCATGTCCACAGACCACCAACGGACAAGACGTGCAACCACGATGCACATAGATCACGCCATTCCCTGTAACGATATCCCAACTCTTGGGAAGAGGAGAAGTCGACAAGGAATGCTTGTCCATAAAGCTCCGAGATATAATGCACATCGATGCACCAGAGTCGAAGAGGACTCGTGCAGGAAATATGCAAACCAAAATCACACCTAACAAATAGTCTAACAATCAAATCTTATTCTAGCAAACATAACATATTCAAGCAAACAAATATATTCTAACAAATAGATTAACTAAGAAAGAAAACAAACTAGGCTGAGGGTTACCTGCAATAACCTCATCCTCAGTCTCAGCCTCAACTGCAGTCATCAGGAAAGCCTGCCTCCTCGGCTGCAAAGCCTGCTGAAACAACTCCTTCTGCGGAATGAGAGGCGCTCCACGTCCAGCAGGTACAGGTGCTCTCTGCTGCAACGGCTGAGCTGCAACTGGTCCTCTCCAAGGCTGTTTAGACTTCGGGCAATCCTTCATGACATGAGCAGGATCTCTACAAACCAGGCACTGTCCCAACATCTTCCTGCACTGCTCCTTGACATGCCCAGTCTTGCCGCAGAAATGGCAAGTCTTCAGAGTAGGCCCACCTGGCCTTTTGAACTGCACCGACTGGTTAGGCTTGAACCCAGGCCTAACCACTGCTCTGACCTGCTCCATAGGCCTCTTCCCAGCTCCAGAAGTCTGTCCTCTCTTCTGGCTCGCAATCCGCTCCTGCCTCCTATCAGCTACCAACAACTTCTGATACGACTCCAGATCTGACGAAGACATCAAGCTCTGTAAATCTAAGGAAAGACCCTGCAGAAACCTCTGAGCTTTCTCCTCAGCATCCTCCACCATCTTCGATGCGAAGCGACTCAGCCTGGTGAACTCCTGATGATACTGGTCCACCGAGAGATCTCCCTGCTTCAGATCAATGAATCGCTACAACATCTCCCTCCTGGTAGCTTTCGGAAAGTACTCCTCATCGAAACTGGACTTGAAAGTTTCCTAAGGTATCGGTCTCACCAACAGCTCCTCCTCTGCATCCCACCAGCTGCGAGCATTATCCTTGAGCTGCTTCTTCACCAATTCAACCCATCCAGTCGGGTTGTTCTTCGACATCTTCAGATTATCTTCAGTATTCCTGATCCACTCCTCAGCAGCCAACGGTCCTTCAGATCCATCAAAGTAAGTCGGGCCCAGCTCCCGAAACTGCTTTGCTCCCGGCTCGAAGCGAGGGGCATTCTGGAGCATGCCCTGCTGCACCTGCATCATCTGATGCATCATCCTCATGACTTCAGCATTGGTGGGCTATCTATCCGGCACCGCAACACGGTCGGGCCCACCACTAGCTCGGGTCTATCATCTTCCAGCCATCTAACGACATAAAAAAACGAATTAAATTAGACTCAAAGCTTGTGACTTAGATGTTTTAATTTATTAAATGGACATTCTATAAGTATTATCGTTGTTTCGATAATTCGCAGTTGCAAGAGGACCTGCATGGGCCACCAACAAAACCTGTCACGCCCCGCTTCCCTAAAATGGAGGCGAGACGTGAGAAGGTCCGCTCAGACTTGGAGCTGTGAGGCTCCAGTCTGTAGAGCGTCTGGAATAACCACGTAAGGTCCCTGCAAGTGCGTAGCAGAACAAAAATAATAATAATGGAAGGAGGCAGATAAAAAAATTATTCAATCTCAGAATGTCCATAATAAATTTCAACATCCCAGAAAAGCCACCTGGCTAAAAGAAAAGAGTCTGAAAGGCCTTAACATGGCCAACAAAAATAAACAACGTACATACGGAAAGGTGCTACTCACCGACAACCTAACAACAGACTAAGCAAAAGTAACAACGAAGGAAAACTCTACGACTGGTCACCGGTGTCCTCGTACTCCATGTCAACGGTGGACCCAGGCTCAAAGTCAGCAAACGCCTCGTCCTCAGCAACGGACTCTGGCTCAGCAACTAACATGCGACACCCAAAGAGACGAGGGCGCATGTCAGCAAAGTCTACAAAGACTTTGTGCAAGGAAACTAAAAGGAAAGTAAAGCAACCTAGCAGTTCTAAAAAGTGCGATGACATGGCATTTTACGGAATGGATGCAACAATTAAATAAATGCGACAAGTATGGCATGGCAGCAAGTTTAACAAGGCACAAGTACATCATGGCATGTGTAGCAGAGCTACTAAACAATCACATAGATTTCACAAGTCAAGTAAACACGTCGTGCACAGAGATTACGCCTTTTGGCTAGAGTGGCTGTACGGGCCAACTCCTAAGCTCAAGTGATCGCTTATCCCTACCCCTCCACGTGTATCGGGCATTGGATTTTGACCAACACATGTAGTCCGCTTCTGGATCACGAACCAGGAAGTGTATTTGGCATAGGGTTGTGCCTGCAACACAGGTGCCTAGCCTGAACAAGGAAGTATAAGTATAGTAGCGTGTGCTACGATTGCAACACTCAAGCATGGATGACATGGCATAGCAAGTTGTAATTTAAATGCGTACAGATAAGGAATTTAAACGTGGCAGGCAGTGCACAAGTAAAATGCGTACAGATACGAAAATTAAATGTGACAAGCAGAAATGCATGGATGACATGGCAGGGTGACAGATCTAGCTTCGTTGTCAAGCTAGATCTTAAAATTGCGTCAAGGCGAGTATCATTTTGTCGCCTAGTCTCTTTTACGCCTAAAACAAGAAATGGCCTAAAACACTGCCTATGCAAAGATCTGGCAAGTTTCACTTGCCAGAATTCAAACGTTCTGCAAATATCGTCCAACCAGTCCAGTCTACCTATGTTCTCGGATCCACCAGCCTACAGTCCCAATTTTAGTTATCTTATTAGTGAATTATCTGACAGCTAAAATACCGATTTTTATCTTTTTTAACATGGATGGGTTGGGGGTCCTAAGTGTGCAAAACGTTACCTCAACAAGACACAAAAGCTACACTGGCGTCGGGTAGCGACGCCAGGGGTTGGAATAAAAGATCGCGCTCCTAGTCCCGATTCCAAACAAGATTCCACGCTCGCCAATTCTCGGGCAGCGACCAAAACAGCGAATCAATGAGGGGCGTCGTAGGATACATTCCTACGGCTTCCGGGAAGCCGTAACAACAAACCGAGACGAACGGTTCGACGCACGTGGAGTCTACGACATGGAGCGTCGTAGGAGACATTCATGACGTCGAAAAACACCCCTAGGAGCAGTAGGGGGCTGACGGAAGACCCCAACAATGAGGGGAACGATGAGAATCTCTGCGACACGTCTATACGTCGAAAAATACGCAAAACAGCGAGCGATATCGCTGTTTCAAGTGTTACAGCGGCCTGGGGGCTGAGACAACAGCGCTGGGGGTCAGAGGGGACTCACGGCGGAGGGGAGCGACGGCCTGCGGTGGCAGCAGCGACGACGGCGGCCTCAGTTGCTGCTGCTGTGGTTTACAGCGGGGCTGGGGAATTTTTGCGACGGTTTCTGGCGATCTCCGACGAGGATACGGCGGCCAGGGGAGAGAGGAAGATCGGGGGAGGTGAGAGGGGGCCACCGGCGACGATCTCTGGTCGGAGAACGAAGAAAAGCGGCGGTCAAGGGCTTTGTGCGTGAAAATGGAGTCGGGGCGGCGCTGTTCTTGAGTTTGCTGTGAAAATTACGTGACCTAGGTCATTTTTTATAGTGTAGAGGGCTGTGAACGTGGGGGGCTGAGAAAGAAACGTGGGTAGGGCTTTTGGGTTTATTTGTTTTAAGGAATTTTGTTTTAAACTATTAAAAGCCCAAACTCTACCTCTCTCTTACTCCTACCAGGTGCATGCGGCCAAGCTAAGCAAGGGGGTTGGGCCAAGCCCAAATCTGGTATAATTTATTAATAATCAATCATTAGGGAGAAATACTATGAAACGTAGGGTTAAAAAAATACAATAAGTTGGCCAAAAAGCGAAAGTAGGTCAAACGAATCTCAAAAATTGTGAAATAAATACTTGGGTGACCGTGACGACGAGAGAAATAATACAGAGAAGACGGATCACAATTTTGACTTCGAGAAACGAAACTAAAAATAAAAAGGCCTTACGTCAAAAGTGAAAATCACGACGTCTCCTCAAACAAGGTCAAATCATGGGAGAACGACCCGTGAAATGACGTTCCAAATCAACACCAAAATTTTAATACTCTCAGAGAGGGTCAGAACGACATATCACACCATATGTTTCGGATACAGACAACGTCTAAAATAATACGTGCACGAACAAGACTACGTGCACGATAAAGCGCATAAGCGAAAACAGACCGTTACAGTTACATTTCGGACGCATCAAGTTTATGGCGCCGTTGTCGGGGAGGCGTTCTGCCATATTATCTATTTACCACAATTAGGTTGATTAGATTGCGTTAAAGAAAAACAAAAAAAACATAGAGAGATTTTTCTTCACCACTTGCTATTATTATTATCTATATCTCTCTTTGTACCACTAACGTCTTTTCCAGGTTGTCTACTTTGCTTGATCAGTTACAGTTGATGCAGCGATGGTGCTGCCAAGGATACGATCGGATTCTATACGATGCTATATATACCTTGCTACATTCTATCAGGTTGATGGAGAGTCCTTCAGAGAAGCATTGTGCAAGTTCGAAAGAATGTTAGGTATATTCCATATGGAGTCAGACAATGAGTGGGATGGTTCCAGGCTATTTGATATCTCTGCTGAAAGACTAAAAGGACCCTCACGTGAGTTTATGAAGAGGATGCAAGTGGGAAAGTTCAGTGACCTGCAGTTGGCCATAACCTTGGAGCAAATGATAGATGATGCTCAATCTACCGGTTCGCTAACCGTTACGATATGTAAACCATCCGACCAAGTATTCATCGATTTTGTTATGGCTAATGTCTCTGATGCAGGAACTATCATAGATGGAGTGTATGCTTCACTTGAAGGTGATCATATCCACCTTTACACCATTAACACTCCACAAATAGAGACATCTGAGCTGCAGTAGGAGGACACATATATGGACCTATTGAGAAACATTGTCCACGTAGTTCGAGAAACCAATCCATTAACAATAACAGAAGGTGACCCTTTTGAGCTTGGATTTCAAAACTTTATTACTCATTGTATCTCTTCCACATGCACAATTGATGATGGAGTCTACGCTCTAGTTAAGGGGCACAAGACCCACTTTTATACCGTGGCCGAGATACAGGAGCCCATAGAGCCACCTGCACCTACCGTGGAGAGGGCCAAGCCACACCATCCAGTGCCTCAAGTTCCAGGACGGAAACGAAGACATAGGTGTAAAAAGGATAAGATGAAATTCACTTTGCCTACAATACCAGAGGAATCCAAAGAGGAGGCAGAAGCATTGCATCACGAGGAGGCAGAGCTACATTTATTTTACATATTACACGCGGAGACAGAGACTTTCACCGAGAAGGTCGTGCATTGGGACGAAGACACATCCATTCATGAGGATCCTGAGCATTACCCTCCTCCTTTTGAGCTACCGCAGCCACCTCCACTTTCTACAGAGGCTGAGCATCCCTAAGAGGACCACCCTTCCACTGACGCCGAAGACTATCCCACAGCTTTTGGCTCCCATTCAGGGAGAATCTTTTACTCCCTCGTCCTTTGCTTTTGATTCCCCTCATGTATACGATGTTTTTTATGATTCAGAATTTGATGACTCATCTGCCTTTTGCAGGATACACATACATATGATCAAGAGGTACGCTGGGACATATACGAGGAGGAGATCGAGGACTTAGCACCCATGGATGCTATTGAATATGATCAGGAGGTGCGCTGGGATGAGTCTGACGATGATGAGGAGCATCCTGACGAGACCCACACTATTATGCCAGAGCTACCTGAGGAACTAGAGGAAAACAACAAGGAGTTGATCGATGTGGTGCACGAGAGTAGAGATTTATTTCCAGGGAAGTGTTTTCAACCATCCCTAATTTTAAATACTTATGTTGATGACCCTCTCTGGAATACATTTATTTTGGGGAAGAATTGTCCACATCAGATTATTGCGGCTTATCTCTTGCAGGGTACAGGTGGAGTCCTTGGGGAGACGCTGGGAGCTGCATTGTTGGAATCTGATGGAGTCCATGGACACACACGCCTAGCGGAGCCACGGAAAGAGCAGTTAGAACATTTGCCTGCATCGTCAAAGATACTGGATCCACCTTTTGCTATAGGTGATATCAATCCAGTAGTGTAGTATTTTATGCTTTCAATAATCTTGAATCCTCTTGGTAGTGAAATGACCGTATATGATTTTATATATTTTTTAGTTTAATAAATTCACGCTATATGATGGCTCAATTATCTTTTGCACCCAACCCACTATTTATCATCCATGTCCACCCTTGTATTTGGTACTTATTTCGCCTCTCTCCCCAATTTTTATGTGATGTTTAAGCTTGGGGGAGAGAGACTATTTTGTTGAGTGGCCCTCCCATCTTGTCGTTGTCCTCTATTTATATCATACACACATTGAGGACAATGTGATGTTTAAGCTTGGGGGAGTGCATAGTTGACGCACTTTGATTCATCGTGAAACACAATTCGAAATTTCCATAAGAACTATGTTCACTTCTATATTTATGTCTCATATGCTTAATTTTCAAAGAAATGTCGTGGATTTATTTTTTTATGAACTCTGATATCTGTTAGATTAGAGTTCGATTCCTTGATTAGTGTATCTCTGTTAATATGCATTTTCATAGTAGAATCCATAGTTTCACAACCATATTCTCGAAACAGTTAAGCTAAAAATGAATGAATCAAATCTGAATATCATTTGACTCCTGCGTGATTTGATTGATAATTATATTGCTTCATGGATTTTTAGTGATTCAAAAGAGATATGATAACCCCACGACAACCAAAGTAGTGATGATTAGGATTCCTAAAACCGAGCCATGTCTAGATTCTATGTTTTTCTTTTTGTTTTGTGAATAGCCAATAAATGATCTTTGATCATGTTTTGCATTCCATCGCGTTTACGTGAGTTTGCAAAAATCCCAAAAATGCAAAAATCAAACAAATATCCTGAATAAAAGGCCCTAGGGGGTTGTTCGTAACCCAATGCCCTAAGACTGTCTGGTCTGGGATGCATAGGCCGCTTTTTGTATATATTGTGTTATCTCGTATATATAATGAAAGAAAAATGTATATGAAATATTCATATAACCAAAAACAATATAAAAGTACAAAAATCCCATATCCTTATCTCCATTTCTATATAGAACAAAGACATGGCAAAGTTGATGGGTTCTAGGAGTCTTAAAATGGTCGTAGTGTGGTGATGCCTTACCTTGATTGAATTTGTTAAATTCATTCCATGAAGTATAACAAAATATCACGCATGCTTGAAAATGCTTGATCATGAAATATTATACTGCTTAGAGAATAAGTTGTGGACAGTGGTTCATTTCTATGAACCTAGTATATTGCATGATAAACTATGATATGATATAACTCTACTATCATTTTATCACTTATCAAGTTCATTACATTTATTGAAATCCAAATTATTTTAATTTGAGCGACATTTAAGTATTTGTTGTGTATATGTGTTCTAATTTCATATTGACGTGCGTTCACGAGATTTTGCACACCTTTGGTGCTTGTATTTTCTAAATTTAAGATTGAACCCCTTGTCTCCATTACACACCACTGTCTCACATCTCCATTATATCCCTCTCCCATGTTAGCTTCATACTAGTCTTCCTCGAGGACGAGTAAGAGGTAAGCTTAGGGGATTTTGATGTGTCATTATATTCCACATTTTATCTATATGATTATACATCAAAATGATTGCTCAATTACACATTTCATATGATTTTACGCTCATAATTGGAACAATCGTACTTTAAGAGCATTTGGTTGCATTTCGGGGAATATCGAGCGATTTGGAGTATATTGGAGGAGAGAGAGTGTGCTTCGACACCGGAGCTCCTGAGGCGCCGCGTTTGGTGACTCAAAGCTACTGGGAAGCAAGGAACGGGCAAGAGAGAAGGGATGAAGAAGAGGAGAATGAAGAAAGCATGGTTCTATAATACAATGACTCATGGATTCCAGGTCAATCGATCGAGCTATGATGCGGCGAAGGAATCGAGCGATCCAAAGTGCTGGAAACAGGATAGCTGTGCACTCGTTTCAAATCTGCTATCACGTAAGATTTGTTAGTATTTTTCTAATATTTTTTCCAGATAGCAGACTTCAAGACGGTTCCAACGCCACCAAGAATGTGTCAATCGGAGGTCGGATGAGCTCTGGAGAATTTCTGCTGATGCTACAGTGCTGAAATTTGTTTTTGACCACCTACTCGACCGAGCAGCCACCTACTCGACCGAGCAGAGTGACAAATCGTGCTGAAATCTGTTTTTGACCTCCTACTTGACCGAGCAACAACCAACTCGACCGAGAACCCACCTACTCGACCGAGCAATTACCTACTCGACCGAGCAGGAGCCTACTCGGTCCGAGCAGGCAGTGCTATGTTTTCGACGATGAATTCTAACTTCTGATGACTCGATCGAGCAGCCACTTACTCGACCGAGCATCTACCTACTCGGTCCGAGTAGACCCTACTCGGTCCGAGTAGACCCTACTCGGTCCGAACAGACAGAGCGACGTTTTGGACTATTTTCTGACGACTCGACCGAGCAGCTACCTACTTGGACCAAGTCGCCGTGGGCCCAGAACGTAAGTTGCATCCAAATCTTCTCTAGGGCATGACTTTGAGTGGGTTTTTGGAGGGGAGATATATTAGAAGGATAGCCGTCATTTTTAGGGGGACCTTGGAGAGTTTTGTTGAGACGTTCTTTTGGAGTTAGGCTATGCCCTAGGTCCCTCCCTTGTATCAAGATAAGTATTTTTATTTTCTTTAATTCTATTTTAGTTCTTCTCGTAAATTGATTATTGAATATCTCTTTGATGCTTTCAATGATGTTTTCTATCGTTCTTATATATATTTCTATCATGCATGAGTAATTCTATCTAGGGCTAATGGATTAGCCCTAGGATTTTAGGATTTAGATGCAAAGATGGGATTTTATGATGCGTTGGATATAAAATGGGTTGTATTTTGGTTGATCTAGCAAGATCCCTCAAAGAACTCGTATTGAGATCGTGCCCAGGTCGGTGGAATCGATTAGCTTAAGGATTATCCTACGGATTTAATTAGGGAGTTAGTAGATTCAGCCAAGGCTCGTGACCATGCCAGGCTCGTGCCATGATGGGATCCACCGACGAACTATATCACTAATTGACGGCTACCACCATTGCGTCAATAAGAGCCACCAAAATACCTCGAAGCTCTAACCCACGAGAGTGGTACGAGTTAAGAGCGTTCGAACCACGAGAGTGGTGAGAACTTTGTAGATCCTTAATGCACGTATCATATGCACCTATCGCGTGAGTGCGGTTAATGTGATACGTTAAATTCATGATGCCCAGACGCATGAATTCACTTTCAAGATGCTACAATCCCCCAATAAAACCAATGCAACGTAAGAGTCCTAGCCTAGCGTCGACATCCGACGGTCCTAATGGCGAGTCCTAAAGCCTTAGTCTTTTTATATTTTAATCTTTTATATTGTGTGGAATCCCTTGTTTGTGATATCGAGTGACACGACCTTCGCATCAATCACCATTACAACATTCCATATTCCACATCCACCAATAAACCCGCAAGTCTAACTCAACCTAGGAGTAGATAGGTAGTATCGTACCGCTTCCCCGTGTTCGATACCTGCTTTCCACTATAGCATGCGCTTGCGGTAAACGACATCGTTTCGGAGTTAGTTCTAGGCTGATCATCGACTATTGGGTCCCTCTCGCTCGAACGTTTGATTAAAGGCAGACTCGAGAATCTCGGGGACGTGTGCAACATTTACTCCTACTAAGGGGGAAAGATCGTGGCCCCATTATGGGTGGCCGTTATCTACCCAACGTCTCCAAAGCGGCCCTGAACGTCTATAAATAGAGAAAAGGGTCCCATCTTCAAGGTACAAGGTCTAAGACATAGAACTCTATTTCTCACTTTTACCATTCTTATATTTGAGTTTGCATCGTCAATCTCGAGACGAACCTCCGTGGGTCGACCTCAGCTACACCAAGATCCCTCTCTTCCTTAAGTTCCATACTAACTTAAGCATCAGAGATGATTTAGGTCGGAACCCAGATTGACCCCCCTAACGAGTCCATGTGGTGCAGATCGATAATCGATGTCCAACATCGAAGGTCGACGTCGAGCTCTCCAACCTCGAATGATCGATGCAACGATCGACCGAAGGTCAGTCGAAGGGCATAACACTTCCAACTAGCATCATTCGACCCCGGTTCCTCCAACCAAGGGTCCCACTCCAGCTGCTGACGAGGTTTCGACTCAGCGCTTTGAGTCTACATCAGCCTGACAATTGTATCGGTCAATTTTGGCCTTTAATAGTTTGGCGCCGTCTGTGGGAAATGTTAACCAGCTTAACATCCCAAAGCAATCCAAAAGCTATGACAGTTGGACCCAGTAACGTCGAACCGGCTGAAGGTCTGAAGGAAAAGCCAAGAGCAAACAACGTCTTGGTGTAGGACACCACAGACTCCAGGACGACACCACCTCGACCAGTGGAGGAGACAAAGGAGCCTAGGGTGACCCGAAAGGAGTTCACCCAGTTCACCGAGCAGATCGACAGGAGCCTAGGCGCTTTGGCGACCTTAATAAGCCAGAACATCGGGAGCCCATCCCCAGTAAATGAGCTACTGCCGCCTCCAAACTTGTACCTGACGCCAACGAGGGGGTCAGCATTCCTCCGAGTTATGGGGGATCCAAGGGCAGAGATTAATCTCCATGATTCGACCCCCCCGGCCCACCAATACAACGGAGCGGGAGTCGATAATCGAGCTTTTGTGCCCCAGGGGGAACCCCCTACTCCAATTACCGGGCGGCCACCCGTAACATCCTAGATCCGGTAATGTACAGGGCTCCTCCAGGTTATAACCCACTAAAACCTGCAGTTGGATTCGCAAGAAGGTACGAGATCCCGAGTCGATCCTTCTGAGCCAACTGTTGAGTATTGGACTCTCCACCTTGATTTTGATGATGATCAAATACAAATCATTGTGACTAACTCTTGTGTTTGTAGTTAGCTAAAAAGTCACCAATTAGATTCAAGAAGATCAAAAGTGACTACCCGTGTTGATTCAAGTGGAGAACTTGGTAGATCAACAAAGGTGAAGCATTGGCCTGAAGAACTCAAAGTCTACCTCAAACCTCACGCCAATGGCATCAACAAATGAAAGGAGATTCAATCCAAAGAGAAGAAAGGAATGGTTGAGTCAAAATCTTCAAAGACTATGACGTTGGAGATATTCAAGTCATTCAACTAAAAGACTCAAGACCATGAAGAATTATGGAGATCATCGTCAAAGTATTTTGTTCATCTCAAGCGACGTCCCAAGACTTCGTCAGAATGCGTGATCATTGTGCCTGGAGCTTCTTTGAAGCTAAAGGAGTATTCATGAAGTCAAGGGATTCGGATTCTCCATGTTGAAGCTTTAAAGACGGTTTGTCGTGTTTACTTTTATTGTCTTCTAGCTTCGGTTTAGTAGAATGTTAAGTCTTAAGTAGTACTTGCCTAGAAATCTTCATAACTTTCATATCTTATCTCTAGGATTGCCTTAGAAGCCATTAGAAACTTTCCCGTAGCTTATCGCTCCATTTCTCGGCTTCGTTTGCATCTTAGTTGGTTCAAGTAGAAGAACCAACCGACTAGATGACGATCTAGTCGGTTGGAAATTCTTCTTGAACCGACTAGACATCCTAGTTAAATTCAGCCCATTCACTGTTGGTCAATTAGTCGGTCCAAGAAGGTTCACCGACCGACTAGATGACGATCTAGTCGGTTGGAAATCCTTCTCAGACCGACTAGTTGTCCTAATCTATTCAAGCCTATTTGTTGACCTATTAGTCGGTCCAAGAAGGTTCACCGACCGACTAAATAACGATCTAGTTAGTTGGTGTCTCTTCTCAGACCGACTAGTTCTCCTAAGTGAAATTCGACTTCTTTACTACTGACTGATTAATCGGTCCAAGAAGGCTCACCGACTGACTAGTTGTCAAACTAGTCGGTTGATGTTTCTTCTTAGACCGACTAGTTCTTATATCTCTTGAATTCACTATCTTTGCTGTCAACCTTCTAGTCGGTCCAAGAAGGTTCACCGACCGACTAAATGACGATACGGTTGGCGTTTCTTCTTAGACCGACTAGTTATTCATATCTTGTTCTTCGCTGTCTTCCTTCTAGTCGGTCCAAGAAGGTTCACCGACCGACTAGTTGCAAAACTAATCGGTTTGTGATCCTTCTTAGACCGATTAAGCAGCTTCAGAATAGAGCCGTTGGAGCATTTAATGCCACGATTTTTATGATCGTTTTCTCTCTTCTCTATATAAGTTTGAGTGCTTCAAACCAGGGATCCAAGGCTAAAATTAGAGACATTTTCACACATTTGAGAAGAGCCATTCAACTCTATTTCCAAGCTCTCTCATCTCACAAGAATCTCTCCCTTACTCTTTGAGCCTAATTCCTCAAGAGAGATTCTCATTCCTTGTAAGCTTCTCAAGCTAAGAGCTTGAATCCAAGTCACCAACCTCTCCCTAGCCATCTATTGCTGCTCATCTTGGTGGAGCTAGGGTTTGGTGATCTCATCTTCCTCAAAATCCATTCTTGCCCTATATTGGTAAGTATTTCTTAAGGCATAGGATTTTGTGGTAAGAAGTTTTATATTTCATTCTTTATACTTCATATTTGTTGTATACTCACGGTGGTGCGAGGATTGGCTTGATACCAAGTTGTGGGAGTCAAGATTTCAATTTACTCTCGGTTTGTGAGAGTGTGCTTAGTCCCAGGTTGTGGGATTAAGGTTTTGCGTGTTCCCGGGTTGTGGGATACACGGACATCGATTATAGGTCGATTGCACTTGTGGGGTTTCCGCAAGTGGGCTAAAGGAAATCTCTTGCGGTTTGCTAGAGTATCCGGAGGGGATCCAGGTGTTGCTGGATTAGGGCACCAGTAACAAGTCGGGGAGACTTGGGTGGCACCGAACCAGGGTAGATTGCTTGTTTGCATTGCATTATTCCCTGTGTTGTTGTTCACTTATTGTATTCTGCATTTGTTGGTTAAGTAGGTTTTTATTTGGCGTAAATTCCTTATAATTCTATAAAACACTATTCACCCCCCCTCTAGTGTTTGTTCCTCATAGCACAGGGTCACTACAATTGGTATCAGAGCAAGGTTATAGCTATGGCAACCAACAACAACATCACTCGAAAGCCTTTTCCACCATATCTCCTTGGACCCAATTATCAAATTTGGTGTGTGAAGATGAAGGCTCATATTCAATCCATCGATGAGGATTATTGGAAGCTTTTGGAGAAGCCCTTTCGCGCACCTACCACTTCCGTACATAAGTGGACAAATGACCAAAAAGAATTGGTGAAGAAATATGAAGAGGTAATGAATGTCTTGCTTGATTTTTTAACTTATGACATTCTTATGCGTGTGTCCAAGGCAACAACGGCATATCAAATATGGAACATGCTAGCAGAGCAAGAAGAGTCCACCTTAGAGTGTTTTTCCTCCAATGATGAAAGAGATTCATTCATGGGTTTGATGGCACGAGAGGACGACTCTAGTGACGAATCAAGCGAATCAAGTGAAAGCGATAGCGACGATGAAGAGGTAACAACGGATGATCTTAAAATTGAACTTAAGCAATTATTTGATAAATATCAAAAGCTTATGCATAAATATTGTGATGCTAAGAATAAGACTGCTAGTCTCACTAACACATCTACATGTAGCACCTCTAACAATGACACCATTGTTGAGACACTCGCTATTGAGAAAGCAAGTTTGCTTACTCAAAATGGCATGTTGAGAAATGAGGTGGAGTCCCTCAAATCTCAACTTGATCGTGTTTCCATTGTGGATAGTAACGATCTTGAGATTGAAAATCTTCAATCTCAAAACACTTGTTTGCGAATTGAGAATGAGAATCTCAAATCCCAAGTGCACGAGCTCACCACACATGCATCCACCTTGGATGCTACTATTTCTTCAATTTCGAAGAAATATGAGCTCATGTCCTCCATTGTTGAGAGATTCAACAAGGGAAAGGACAATTTGGATGATTTGCTAAAGAATCAACTACCGGCAAACCATCGTGTTGGCCTTGGTTATTCTAAGGCAAGTGCATCTAATGCACGCACCTCCTATAGTGAAGTAACTATAGATTTGGTGAGGCCATCCTCCGGTGCATCCACGAGTGGTGTCTATAACAACTTGGGTAGTTCTACTACTAAGGAAACCACCACTCCTATTCTTCCCTCATTTAGAAAGAAACCCACTTTGGGTGGACCTCCAAAGAAGGTTCACGCATTCATGTACACCAATACTATGCCACGTAGGAACACACCTCCTACTCCACATGTTCACACGAATGATGGTTTTTATGCTCCACACCCACGAGCACGTGCAAACACTCATTTGAGACACTCTCATGCACGTACTCATGCTCATATACCTTCACATGCTTATGATCACATATCACATCCACATGTGTATGCTTATTCTCATGGTCATCCTCATGCATACTCACCTCATATTCATCCACGTATGTATGCTACACCACATCATGGACCATATGCCCATCATCATGCTTTAGCACAACACAATGTTCCTCATGCTCTTGCTTGATCTCATGTTCCTAGGCCATATGCACCACGTAGAGATAAACCTTTTGTGCATGCAACCACTAGGAAGAGGATTCCCAAATCATACACTATTTGGGGTCCTAAGAACACTAGCATTCATGCTAAGGATATGTATATGCAATCTTATATTCATGATATTATTTTGAATGATGATTATGTTGGGAAATCACGGTCCTCTTGGACTTGGTTTCCAAAGGGTTAGTTTCCTTTGACCCTTCTTTTCTTGGTACCATATGTTTATAGTCATTTTATGGGTATCAATGCATTTGTGTTAAGATTTGATTTACTCTTTTGTTTGCATTTTGGTCTTGGATGCTCATGTATGATTAGAAACGTAAATTCATATTGAATTTGATTTCCATTGCATGATTATTTGTAAATCATTGTGTTTATGATTTTCATGTTTAGAATATTTAATATTTCTTCTTGCAACACATGCGTTGGCTCATATTTATTATATATATATATATATATATATATATATATATATATATATATATATATATAATACATGTTTTGTTGCATGTGATACATGTCATGCGTTTGGATTATAATATATATACTTATTTTTGGTACAATTGGTAAATGCGTTGCCTCTAAAAGTGATGCCAGCATCCCATGGGCCCGAAATTTCGGTCGGTGCCCAGGATGATACGCCGAACTTCCCGGGTTCGGTCAGTGCACACTCCCGTGTCCATTAACACTGACCAACTTCGGGAGCACTAAGCTCGCAACGATAACTCCCAATGTCTCATCCTGCCGCTCCCGCGCGCTAGGATTCGACGTCTACGCTAAGGGCGGAGCTATGGCTAGGGAGTCAACCGCCAAGTTTATTCCCCCTTGGCCCAACGGTCAAAGGTGGTCTTTTTCCCGCCGATGACAATAAAACACCACGCGTAACCGGTAGATTCCTAATCCCTATCGATTTCCTAGTCCTATGGATACATCGGGGAGAGCCCACGAAGGGGTTTCCACCAAAATCCCAGATTTGGGAACTACTCACTCATATTTAGTAAAAAGCGATCTAAATCGAAATCGACCGTTAGAAACATGATCGGGAGATTAAAAAGCAGTAAGAACAATGTTAATAACACTATATTAAAGTTTAACAAAGATCGGAAGACTTACAAATATCTGAAAAATTACAGCCGTCAAGAGAGAGAAAAAACAGCAAAAAATAACAACTCTCGTTTCTGGAAAACCTAGGGGTCCTATATATAGAATACGATATCACCCGATCGGTTGAAAAGTCAACCGATCGGGTGACCTGCTTCGTTTCTTCGGCAGCTCAGAATAGGACTTCACCCGGTCCCACGGCACGGTCGGTTGAGGGTTGAAGCTGATCGGTTGGATCTTCGTGCCGTCGGGTGAACCGGTCGGTTGATCTCTCCGTGTCTTGGCTTTGGAGAATCGGCTACAGGTGAACCGATCGGGTGAATGTCACCCGATCGGTTGGCATTCAGCATCAGAATTCCAGAGAGTTGGGGCGTTTGAACCGGTCTCTGAACCGACCGGGTGACTTCTTGGCCGCTCCAACTTATGTCCGGGTGGTGCACGCGTGCATCACCCGATCGGTTGGAAGTGACCAACCGGTCGGGTGAGAGGCTGAAAGATGCGATCTCCGTCGTTTGACCCCATGGATCACGCGTGACTCCTCCCGTTGCTCCGGGGACTCATGATATCGTCGTTTTATGTCCCCTACGCCGGTAAACTCATGCAAATATACAAAAACACGGAAAAGTGAAAGAAAACAAGAAAACACGAGAAAACGAATACAAGACGACAGAAAATAACGGAAAAACACGAAAGAAAACGTGCGCAAATATATGAAATATAAACGCACGTCACATGCGTTTGGATTATAATATATATATACTTATTTTTGGTACAATTGGTATGTGCATGTATTTGGTTAAATATTTATCTTGTAACATGATTGCATGTTTCTTAAATATTGTGTATGATTACATCAGGATTGGGTTACAATTATTTGAATTTAGCATTTTTAAATTTGTTACCTAACCCATAGGATCCAAAAAAGTTTTTGGATACCAAAATGATGTTTTCTAGGTACAATCTACATTGGGATACCAACCCTACCAACTCTTTGATTTGCAAAGATTTTCATTCAAATGGAGTTGATGGTGCTTAAGTGGTGCACCAAAGTAGGGGGAGCTTAATGTTGTAAGTATATTCTTACATTTGGTATCCATGTGTGTTGGATGCATGTAGATGTCACTTTATGTTTGAGATTATCTCATGCATATCCTATGTTTGCATATTGTGTGTCTTGTATGTCATTCATGTCTATGTATTTCACGTGTGTAAAATTCTTGACTAATGTGCATTGTGTATTCATAATCCTTACTCATACGTTTATTCGAGGATTATTTATAACATGTGTCTTAAAAATTTTCATGATAGAACTAATGCTCATTTGCATGTTTCACACATGGGACACGCTTATATTTATGTTCCACTTCACAAGCATGCATCCCAACTTCCTACTCATGCCTCTACAACTTCTTAAGAATCTCAAATCACTATCTTTTGGATTCCTAAGATTGTTTCTAGGCATGGTATGAACACACATATAGAATCGTTTATTAAGAATGAAATATTCTCATGCGACTTTATATAAAAATCAAACTCATTCTTTATTTGATTTCCACCTTGCTAACTCACTCTTATTGCACTTCATTGCTTGGGTACCATGCTTGTATGATTACCTTTTATACCCATATATATGTGTGTGTGTGTGTGTGTGTGTGTGTGTGTGTGTGTGTGTGTGTGTGTGTCATCCACTACTCCCAACATCATTATATGCCATTACATTTCTCTCATATTATGTTGTGCATATAGATTTGTTGATTTCTCTAACCCTTGGTGATCTCCTATCCTGTTGATATGCCAAAGGAAAAGAGAAATTTGGTTATGAAAATTAATACTTTATGCTTTTCATGCACACTCTTTGTGGTATTACTTTTCTTGCCTTCCTTCAATATGTATTGTGCCGTGAATGTTTATTTTGTACACATATGCATATTGAACGAGGAATCTTTCTTGCACACACTATTGTAGTAGATGTGTGTATTCATAATGATGTTGCTTGATTAAATCATATGCATAGGAATTATTAGTCTAGTTGTATCTAATTTCTAATGATTTAGAATTGTTAATTCCTGATATGTATGATTTTCATGATTATAATAACTCATATTAATGCATGTCATGCATTTCTATTGATGAGTGGTATTTACAATTGGTAAATGATTGGTTATTGGACTACTTGATTTTTGTTCCTTAACCTATTGGATCCAAAAAATTTTTGGGTACCACCAATTGTTGAATTGTCAGATTGTTTTGCAAGATGCCTACTCTACACTCTCATTGGTTTACAAATGATGGATCAATTTAAAGGAAATGATGGTGCATTTGGAGATGCACACATATAGGGAGAGCTAAATGGTTGTAAGTATGTGTTTTGTACAATTAGTATTTTAATATATTGGTTTTGACTACCATGTTTACAATTGGTATTTCAATATAATGGATTTGTGTAATATAGCATACTTCTTCATTAGCTCATTCTTGTCACACCCTCATGAAGATTGTTTGTTTATGTGACTACCTTGTTCATTTATGTCACATATGTCTTATTACGACTCATGTATCATGGTAGCTATAACATTCATATAATGAATTGGTTAGTTGTTTATTGATGTTCATATCTTTGGAACACGTTGTCATTACACATCGCATTCCTCACCTGCATGCTTCTGTGTGAAGATTGTTATATGTTATGGATATGATAACTGGTGTGTATGACATGCTTGCCTGTTTATTAGATTGTATTAAGTATATTGATCTTAACCTTCATTGAAAATTTCTCAATTCTTTCATTTGAGATTCATTGTTGCTTTGATTCTACCACTTGTGCCTAATTCACATAGATGACTATGTTAATGGATTATTTAGACCATATCATGATCTGTCATACCATTCTAGTAGAATCATTCATTTCTTTATGGCATGCTATACTTCATCACGTTATACATAATTCATGCCATGTATAAGATTAATGATTTAGGATCTTTATGCGTATTTGTTCTGTTGGATATTGGACTCCCCGGATTTGGTTTTGGATGATGAACAAACATAAATATATCGTGAACTAACACTTTGTGAGCGTAGTTATGGAGATCGTCGCCAAATTCATATGAATATCAATTATGACGTCTCGAGACTTCTCAGAGCACGTGATCGTATGCCTAAAGCTTCGTTGAAGCGTATGGACCATTTTAGAAGCCATGAAGATTCGATTGAAGCTATTGAAGACGGTATCGTCAAGTTTTATTTATAGTCTTTAAGATTCTTTCGTAGAATGTTAAGCCTTGAGTAGGTCTTACGGTTTAAATCTTCATAACGCTCATATCTTAGCTCTAGGATCTTAGTAGAAGTCCATACAATCTTTCCCGAAGCTTCGCGCTTCGATTCGCGACTTCTTGTGCATGTTAGTTGGTTCAAGAAGAAGAACTGACCGACTAGATGGTGATCTAGTCGGTTGGCAAAGCTTCTTGGACCGACTAGTTTTTGTCAGTCAATTCAAAGCTCTTTACTGTTTATAGTTAGTCGGTCTAAGTTGACTCACCGACCGACTAGTTTGTGAACTAGTCGGTCAGTGATGCTTCTGTGACCGACTAGTTGAGCTTTCCCTGTACATGCACATTTGAGCCTGAGCTACTGTTTATCATTAGTCGGTCTGTGTTCATTGATCGACCGACTAGTTGATGAACTAGTCGGTTAACGTTCCTTCTTGGACCGACTAGTTTAGCTTTACTGTACATGCCAATTTTCACCTAACTTACTGTTTATCGTTAGTCGGTCTATGCTCATTTGGCGACCGACTAGTTGGTGAATTAGTCGGTCAACATTTGTTCTTGGACCGACTAAGTCAATTTGTGCTCAGACTTCAGTTTTATCTGTTAGTCGGTCTCAGTTGAGTAACCGACCGACTAGTTGTGAAACTAGTCGGTCAGCTACTCTTCTTGGACCGACTAGTTCCTTTTGTCTGTGCTTCAACCTTTTGGCTGTTCCTCCATTAGTCGGTATACGTTAATTGACCGACCGACTAGTTGATGAACTAGTCGGTCGGTGGTTGTTCTTTGACCGACTAGTTGAGTTCAGAAAAGAGCCGTTGGAGCATTTAATGACTCGAATTTCTTTCTCTCTCTCCTCTATCCTATAAATACTTAATGGGCTGCATTCATTGCAGTCAAGGCTGATATTATTACAAGTTTAGAGATCAAGAGAAATCATTCCAAGCTCATTCAAAGCTCTTTCATTCCATTCAATAATCTCTCCTCACTCTTACTTCCAAAGAGAGATTCATTGAGTGTGAAGCCTACCAAGCCAAGTGCTTGATTCTAGGTCACCAACATCCCCATAGCTCTCCATCGCTGATCTACATCTTGGAGCTAGGGTTTGGTGCCACTTCTTCTTCCTCAAAATCATCTTTGCCCTAATTCGTAAGCATTACTCAAGGCATATGTATTTTGTCGGTAAGAAGTTTCTTATTTCATTTCAATTTCATATTGTAAGTTTCACTCTCGGTTGTGAGAGTGTGGTTGTGATCCCGGGTTGTGGGAGTCACAAATTACTTTGTGTATGATCTGACTTGTGGAGGTTTTTCACAAGTATTTCATAGTGGAAATCTTGAGTTAGGGTTTCTAACTCGAGTATCCGGAGGGGATCCGGGTGGTTGGGACGTAGGATCACCTGGAACAAGTCGGGGAGACTTGGGTGGATCCGAACCCAGTAATATCGTTGTTTGCGATTGTTTCTTTGTTGTCTTACATTTACATTTCCGCATTTTCCGCATTGTTTGGTAGAGTTTGCAAGTAATTAGGAATTAGCCTCTTAATTATTTTAAAGTACTATTCACCCCCCCTCTAGTACTTGTGCAGTAGCTTAGCAGGGCATTACATTTGGTATCAGAGCCAAGTCTATAGCTATGTCTGCCAACGACAACAAAGCCGTTCGTCCACCTTTCGACTACAACACCTTCAGAAATCGTGAAGGAGCGTCTTTGGTGATGGAAGGACATTCCTTGACGAGGCCTCCATTCTTCAACGGTACCAACTACGGGTACTGGAAATGCCGGATGGAAACTTTCCTCCGGAGTGCATCTCTATGGAGGACCACGATGAAGGAATACGTCGAGCCCGCCGAAGAAGACTTTGAGAAGTGGACTCCCGCGGAGGTCGCCGCGGAGGTAAGCAATGCCAAGGCAATGAACGCCTTGCAATGTGCTTTGGAGCCCGAGGATTTCAACAAGATATGCACATGTAAGAGTGCATATCAAATATGGAACTCCCTCCTCATATTACATGAAGGGACGAGTAGGGTAAGAGACTCTAAACTCGTTGTAGTTAATAAAGATTACGAGATGTTTCATATGCTACAGGGTGAGAAGATGAAGGAGAATTATGCTCGCTTTGTCGACATCATAAACGAGTTAGAGGCTCTCGGCAAATCCTACACCCAAAAGGAGAAATGTTCGAAGCTTATAGAAGGACTTCCTTCTAGTTGGGAAAAGCGCACCTTCGCCATCGAGGAAGGTAACGATATGAACAAATATACCGTTGTTCAACTAATAGGTACCTTGATGTCTTATGAGGTACGCAAGGATAGCAAGTTGAAGTTGCAGGAAAAGATGAAGTCTTACCTACAACAAGAAGAGCCAAAGAAGAAAGCTATTGCTTTCAAGGCCGCTCCATCTACTTCCACATCAACCGATGATGAGAACTCAGAAAACGAGTTGGACTTGGATTCCATGGCACTCATGGCCAAGAATTTCAACCGGTTCTTCTGGAAAGGTAACTTCAAAAACAAATCGAAGTTCAATTCATCTAACTCCTCTTCTTCTTTGTGCTTTAAATGCAACAAGCCAGGACACATGAAAGCGGAGTGTCCTCTAAACAAGCAAAAGGAGAAGTGGAAGGCGCCAAAGTACGACAAGTCCAAGAAGTACAAGAAAGGGAACAAAAAGGGGCTTGTCGGGGCAACATTCACCGACTCCGAGGATTCCTCAAGCGGAGAGTCGGACGATGAGCAAGTGGAGCAAGCACACATGTGCTTCATGGCAAGAGAGGAACATGATCAAGGATCTTCCTCTTCCGATGATAGCGACAACGAAGGCGATGAGGTAACTATGGATGACCTTAGGAATGCTAATTCTCAATTATGGTCTAAGTATACTAAATTAGTAAATAGGTATACTAAAGTAAAAGATGACTTAGCTAGCATTCAAACCTCGCCTAAAACTATCATCACCAACAACGACACCGTTGTTGAAGGGTTGAAGAACGAGATTGTTAATCTCAAGACTCAACTTGAACATGTTAGCATTGAAGATCCGGAGGAACACAAGATAGCGGATTTGACTTCTCAAAACTCGACTTTGAGTATTGAGAATGAGAATCTTAAATCTCGTGTTTATGTGCTCACATCGTAAGTATCCACTTTGGATGCTTCTATGCGTTCTCTCACGGAGAAATATGAGAACACATTAGGCCGAATTAATAAATTCAATAAGGCTAAGTACCATTTGGATAAAATCATAAGTGACTTACTTCTGGCCAATCACCACATTGGCTTGGGGTATACGATGGGAAGTTCATCCAAATCGGCCACTACTTTTGTTAGGCCAACTTCCGGTGACTCAACGAGTGGTAGCAAACACTCTATTGGTAGTTCTTCTACCAATGGTGCTTCCAGCTCGTCCACACCCTCTTTCGGAAAGAAACCCACTTTGGGTGGACCTCCAAAGAAGGGGCATGCTTATATGTACACCAATACTATGCCACGTAGGAACACACGTCCTACTCCACCGGCTCACACATATGATGATTTCTATGCTACACGTTCACGGGCACGTGCACACCATGTGAGACACCCTCACGCACGTGTTCCTCCACATGCATATGTTCACCCACATCATCATATGAATAACTATCCGCATGCACCATTCCATCATGTTCCTTATGCCTATCCACGACATGCATCACGTAGAAACCAACAACGCATGCATGCACCCAATAGGATGAGGGCTCCCAAAATATTCACAATTTGGAGCCCAAAGGACACAAGCATGGATGAAAAACAAGTTTACATGAATGCTTATTTTTCGGATGTTGTGCATAGTAGAAATTATGTGGGGAAGTCTAAGTCCAATTGGACTTGGCTTCCAAAGGTCTAATCCTTTGGACCCAATGACATTGGGTACCATGATATGAAATTTTCTATCTTTAGGTACTCAAGGAAAAGAAAAAGAAAAGGAGCAACAAATTTAAATTTAGCTCCAAGGGGAATTGGATACTCGATAGCGGGTGTTCAAAACACATGACGGGTGACGCTCAATTGCTCTCCGGAGTGGTTCCCATTGCAAATGGAAACCGCGTCGTATTTGGAGGCAACGAGAGCGGAACCATCATAGGTGTTGGTAAAGTGTGTAATCCTTCTAAACCCATTATATGTGATGTTTACCTTGTTAAAGGATTAAACCACAATCTCATTTCAATAAGTCAACTTTGTGACAAAGGTTACAAAGTTAACTTTGCGAAAGGAATGTGCCATATTTTAAGAAAAGATAATAATGAATTATTGTTTTCAGACACACGCCATAAGGATATATATATCCTAGATCTTCCAAGATCACATGAACAATGTCTTATTGTCAACACAAGTGAACAACACTTATGGCATCGACGGTTTGGTCATGTGAACTTTGGAATACTTTTTAAGCTTTCCAAGTTAAATTCTATTAGAGGCTTCCCTAAGCTTGTCTTTCAAAAGAAAAGCTTTTGTAACTCGTGTCAACGAGGCAAGCTTCCAAAATCTTCATTTAAACCTAAGAAAAGAATTTCTTCTAAGCGGCCTCTAGAGCTATTACATCTAGATTTATTTGGGCCAACTAGAGTTGCTTCATTAGGTAATGCTAGATATGGACTTGTCATCGTTGATGACTTTTCTAGGTTTACTTGGGTATTTTCATTGTGTAATAAAAATGAAGCTTTTGAAAACTTCACAATTTTTGTTAAGAAAGTACAAAATCTCTTAGGAACCACCATTGTCACTATTCGTAGTGATCATGGAGGTGAATTTGAGAATGAGTCTTTTGAGACATTTTGTGATGAAGTTGGTATTACACACACCTTTTCATTCCCTCGCGCACCTCCTCAAAATGATGTTGTTGAGGAAGTTTACGTTTCTCAACCTCCGGGTTTTATTAATGAAAAATTTCCAAATCATGTTTTTAAACTTAAGAAAGCACTTTACGGTCTGAGACAAGCTCCTCGAGCTTGGTATGATCGTATAAAGAATTTTCTTTTGGATTTGGGTTTTAAAATGGGAGAAGTTGATTCCACATTATTTGTTAAGTATTCGAATAATGATATAATTTTAGTTCAAATATATGTTGATGATATCATTTTCGGTGATACTAACTTTGCTCTTTGCGAAGAGTTTTCTAATGTGATGAAGGATCAATTTGAGATGAGCCACATGGGTGAGCTCAAATATTTCTGAGGTCTCCAAATTCGCCAAATGGACGATGCAATCTTCATCCACCAAATGAAGTATACGGTGGAGTTGCTTAAGCGATTTGGAATGGAGAATGTCTCCGGGAAAAAGACTCCAATGAGAACGACTACGCATCTTGATAAGGATACGGGCGGTAAGGATGTAGACATTCGTCTATATCGAGGTATGATAGGAAGTTTACTTTATCTTACCGCAAGTAGGCCCGATATTATGTTTGCCGTATGCGTATGTGCTCGTTATCAGTCTCAACCTAAGGAGTCTCACTTAGTAGCGGTAAAACGTATTTTCCGTTATCTAAGTTATACACTTGATTTTGGATTACTTTATCCAAAATCTAGCACGTATGAGTTAATCTCATATATTGATGCCGATTATGCGGGATGCAAATCCGACAGGAAAAGTACTAGTGGCACTTGCCATTTTATAGGAAATTCCCTTGTTTCTTGGTTTTCCAAGAAGCAAAATTCCGTATCACTTTCAATCACCGAGGCGGAATACATTGCCGCCGGTGCCGCGTGTGCTCAAGTTCTTTGGATGAGACACACACTTAAAGACTTTGGTATAAACTGTGATACTTGCCCTATCATGGTGGACAACCAAAGTGCAATATGTCTTTCCAAGAACCCGGTACACCATTCCCGTTCGAAACACATAGATGTCCGACACCATTTCTTAGATGATCATGTTGCTAAAAAGGACATCATATTAGTGTACGTTGAAACCCAGAAGCAAATCGCCGATATTTTCACGAAACCCCTAAAGAATGACTCCTTTGTGCGGTTACGTCGAGAATTGGGGATTATGGGTGAATCCGAGATTTAGGATTCATATGTTTTCAATAATCTTGCATGCTATTCAATTCTTTATATTTGCTCATGCTAGATTAATTGAAATTTTCTGGATTTTTGTTGAATTTTCGGAATTTTCGCTCGATTTGTGCGTAATCGTCAAATTTCAGATTTTCGATGTTTAATGGGGTAGTATAATGATTAATGAGAGTATTTTGATGTTTCGTGGAAGTGTGATTAGGAGAGAAATCAAATTTCATAGATTTTCAATTTTTGAACTCTCTTAGTCGGTCCAAGTTCATTGGCCGACCGACTAGATTCAGTTCTAGCCGGTCAGTGAATGAACTTAGACCGACTAAATCTTGTCAGGAAATTTGGCTTCAGTTACTGTTTGCAACTAGTCGGTTCAAGCTCATTGACCGACCGACTAGATCGTGATCTAGTCGGTCAGTGCTTGAACTGTGACCGACTAGTTGTGACGGGGACAGTTGCGTCTTTTCGACTTCCGATCGACTTAAATGAAATCTAATCGATTTCTTTTCATTCAAGTCGATCGAAGTCCCTCTCCAGCCTAAATCCCCCGACCCCTTGGACTTCCCTCCTCCCTCTCCGTCGATCTCCGGCCTATTTCCGGCCATCCCCTCCGTCGCCGGCCGTCGACCTCCAACCTAGGGTAACCCCCCTCTCTCCCTCTCCTGTCTAGGGTTTCCAATCTTTAGGGTTAAGATTTCACTTGATTTCGCCTTTTCATTTCAGCTTCTAGGGTTTCGGCCTAGATTGTTTTAGGGTTCTATCGATTTCTTACGTGTCTTGCTTCGCTTATGGCACGCACACGTATCCCTATCCGTCCTTCAAGACCTTCGCCGATGACCGTAGAACCATCCCCTACGGATCCCGATCAACCTACGCGAACCCCTCCTAGACGTCGTTCGAAAACCACCCAACCCTCTTCGTCTTCGCATCCTCTTAAGCGTAAGAGGACGGCGACTGCGAAACCCCGTACCCGATCTCAGCCCAAGCCCAAGCCAGTGATTTTTCATGCTCCCACTCCACTCGGTGCTTCGGATTCCGACACCGAGTATTTTCCTGAGCCTGAGACTCATAGGGAACCCACTCCTCCTACACATCCTGAGTCTAGCTCCTGACCACGTGCGTCTACCCGTAAGCCTAAGGGAAAGGCTCCGATGCCAGTAGGCAGTGTCGATATTTCGTTGTGTCACGACGACCCTTTGTGTCTCACGGCTTACAACCATATCGAACACTGCACACTGCTTCTGGAGCATTTCGTCCAGTTTAGTGACTTCCTAGGCCTCGCCGATCTACTTTCATCCTCTGGTCTACTCGATTACCTTCGATATGACCCGAAGGCGAACCCTCACCCCTACCCTCGCCTAGTAAAACTATTCTATGCCAATAGGATCCGGGGTCAGTACGATGCGACCCACTCTGTTGAGACGACTGTTTTGGGGACTCCTATAGTCCTCACAGCAGAAATCTTATGAGAGATTTTGGGTATCTCCTCGTCTGGCCTCCTCCCCTCAGACATTTCTGTTGATGATATCACCTCCCTTGATCAGGTCGTCCTATCCCAGATTTTCCACCAGATTCCTCCCACCATGATTGGCGTGCCCTCCAAATCCTTCAAGCCTATCACCTGGGTCTTAAATTTGATTCTGAAGTCGTGCTTGCTTCCCAAGTACGGCTCCTCATCTCTACCGTCCCAGCCCTTCTTGAAGTTGATCTATGCTATTTTCATGGAGAGCTCGATTAACTGGGCTCGCATTATACTCGATAAGATGGACCCTTTCGAGTGTATTCGCAAGTCCACGAAGTCGGCTCATATCCCCTTCCAGTGCTTGTTGACTCTGGTATTCCGTCACTTCCGTGTCACATTGCCTCCGGACGATGAGCGTCCTCTTGGTCCTCCCCTGAACGCGACGGCCGTCAAGAAGTCTCTTGCGGTGCTCCATCACGTTCAGAGGAAGACACCTTCAGCGTCTGCCTCTGCCTCTGCCTCTGCCTCAGCTGCTCCCTCTACCACTCTTGCCGATGTCGTTCGTTCAATCCGTCGTTTGGAGTCTCGTCAGGCTCGTTCTGAGGAGATTCTCTGCCGTATCGCTCGACACCTTGATATTGAGGTCCCTCCGTCTTTCTCTGACGAGGATGAGTTGGATGAGGAGGATATTGAGGAGCTTTGTCGTGCTTCTACTCGTGCCCCCGAGGGCACTTCTGGTGCTGCTGCTGTTGCTTCGTCTGCTGGTGTCCTCGAGAGCACACCTGTTGCCACCGCTCCTGCGGTGGATGCTCCGACTGGTGCTCCAGAGGCCACTACTGTTGCTGATCCAGAGATTGCCACTTCTGCCGTCGCTCCTGTTGACATTCCAGATGTTCCTGTGACCACCACTTCTCCTGCAGAGCCTGATGCTGCTGCAGATCCTGCCGCTTCCTCTTGAGCTTCTTTGAGGACTCTCCGATGCTCCTTGGATGATACATCTAGTGTGAGAGAGTTTGGGTAGGATAGAGTGGGGTTCTGGATCATTTTGATGTATTTTGATACTTTTGATGATGTATCTTGATGTATTTTGATGATGTTGTATGTTTTGTGTCACTCCGATATCTGTGTGATATGCTGCTGTATTTTGTGCCCCGATCGTTGGATCGATGTTTTGTTTGTCAGTGATGTATACTTTTGATGTACTCTGGTTCCTATTTTATATATATATACAATGCAGTTGACATTTCATTCTATTGTGCACAATTTATAATTTCTTTTATGTCTCTGATGTTTGATTTCGTCGCTCGACGATATTAACTTGGTTTAATAGAAATTTCTTCTATGGAAACATAGAATTGTTTTCCATGCACTAAATTAACCAAGAATGTTGATATTGGAGAGTATTTTCCATAACTCAATCCGTAAAATTGATTTGAGTTTTGATGATTTCGTTTTACGATTTTCGACTATGGTTTCATTGACACGCCTTGATTTTATTCGTATTTTTCTTTGGTGTCACTTGAACTGTCGTCGTATTCTACGACTCCCGTGCTTTTTATTTGAAGCCATTGTTGTTGTCATTGTTCTCCTCCCGCTCTTTTTGCTTATGCCAAAGGGGGAGAGATATAATAATAACGATGTGCTAAATGAAAATTTAGAGCATTTTTCCAAGAATCTAATTTTATATGTTAGATTGTGGGGGAGTTAAGATATATAAATGGATTTTCAAATCCGATATTTCAATAACCACCTTTTGGTATTCGATATTTCAATAATCGATTCTCATTGATATACTTTACTCGTCTGCTTGATGCGTATTATTATAGTCTAAATTGGAATTAACGTGTCATCAATGCAGGGGGAGTAAGTAAATTTCATTTGAATTATTATTGTTGATTATTATATATGTTGGTTTTTCATCACCAAAAAGGGGGAGAATATTGGATATTGGACTCCCTGGATTTGGTTTTGGATGATGAACAAACATAAATATATCGTGAACTAACACTTTGTGAGCGCAGTTATGGAGATCGTCGCCAAATTCATATGAATATCAATTACGACGTCTCAAGACTTCTCAAAGCACGTGATCGTATGCCTAAAGCTTCGTTGAAGCTTATGGACCATTTTAGAAGTCATGAAGATTCGATTGAAGCTATTGAAGACGGTATCGTCAAGTTTTATTCATAGTCTTTAAGCTTCTTTCGTAGAATGTTAAGCCTTGAGTAGGTCTTACGGTTTAAATCTTCATAACGCTCATATCTTAGCTCTAGGATCTTAGTAGAAGTCCATACAATCTTTCCCGAAGCTTCGCGCTTCAATTCGCGACTTCTTGTGCATGTTAGTTAGTTCAAGAAGAAGAACTGACCGACTAGATGGTGATCTAGTCGGTCGGCAAAGCTTCTTGGACCGACTAGTTTTTGTCAGTCAATTCTAAGCTCTTTACTGTTTACAGTTAGTCGGTCTAAGTTGACTCACCGACCGACTAGTTTGTGAACTAGTCGGTCAGTGATGCTTCTGTGACCGACTAGTTGAGCTTTCCCTGTACATGCACATTTGAGCCTGAGCTACTATTTATCATTAGTCAGTCTGTGTTCATTGATCGACCGACTAGTTGATGAACTAGTCGGTCAACGTTCCTTCTTGGACCGACTAGTTTAGCTTTACTGTACATGCCAATTTTCACCTAACTTACTGTTTATCGTTAGTCGGTCTATGCTCATTTGGCGACCGACTAGTTGATGAATTAGTCGGTCAACATTTGTTCTTGGACCGACTAAGTCAATTTTTGCTCAGACTTCAGTTTTATCTGTTAGTCGGTCTCAGTTGAGTAACCGACCGACTAGTTGTGAAACTAGTCGGTCAGCTACTCTTCTTGGACCGACTAGTTCCTTTTGTCTGTGCTTCAACCTTTTGGCTGTTCCTCCATTAGTCGGTATACGTTAATTGACCGACCGACTAGTTGATGAACTAGTCGGTCGGTGGTTGTTCTTTGACCGACTAGTTGAGTTTAGAAAAGAGCCGTTGGAGCATTTAATGACTCGAATTTCTTTCTCTCTCTCCTCTATCCTATAAATACTTGATGGGCTGCATTCATTGCAGTCAAGGCTGATATTATTACAAGTTTAGAGATCAAGAGAAATCATTCCAAGCTCATTCAAAGCTCTTTCATTCCATTCAATAATCTCTCCTCACTCTTACTTCCAAAGAGAGATTCATTGAGTGTGAAGCCTACCAAGCCAAGTGCTTGATTCTAGGTCACCAACATCCCCATAGCTCTCCATCACTGATCTACATCTTGGAGCTAGGGTTTGGTTCCACTTCTTCTTCCTCAAAATCATCTTTGCCCTAATTCGTAAGCATTACTCAAGGCATATGTATTTTGTCGGTAAGAAGTTTCTTATTTCATTTCAATTTCATATTGTAAGTTTCACTCTCGGTTGTGAGAGTGTGGTTGTGATCCCGGGTTGTGGGAGTTACAAATTACTCTGTGTATGATCTGACTTGTGGAGGTTTTTCACAAGTATTTCATATTGGAAATCTTGAGTTAGGGTTTCTAACTCGAGTATCCGGAGGGGATCCGGGTTGTTGGGACGTAGGATCACCGGGAACAAGTCGGAGAGACTTGGGTGGATCCGAATCCAGTAATATCGTTGTTTGCGATTGTTTCTTTGTTGTCTTACATTTACATTTCCGCATTTTCCGCATTGTTTGGTAGAGTTTGCAAGTAATTAGGAATTAGCCACTTAATTATTTTAAAGTACTATTCACCCCCCCTCTAGTACTTGTGCAGTAGCTTAGCAGGGCATTACATGTTCTTTGTATCACCTCACATCTCATACTTTTCCAATGCTTGTATGATTATCTTTATGAGACGTATTGATATGATTTAGGGTGATCAATGTATGTTACTTGTCTTTTTAATTACTTCATGACTGTTGTTTAGCAATAATTTTATTCAAGAGATCTTTCATGTATGATATTTTTCACAAGTGACATAACATTCATTCATATTAGTTAGTGATCTTCATTCTATATTTCTCATTATGTCATCTCTCATCTCATGCTCATATTTTATGCTATTTTTATGAGATGTTAGAGATAACTTATGCTATACACGATCATATAAGCTTTATATTGTGTTTGATGATATGTATATTCTGTCATAGATATTCTTTCATGAATATATCTTGATGCACTATGACTTCTTTGATGCTCCATCCGACTATATTGTGCTTACACAAGTTTTTATTCTATTCGCACAATTGGTATGCATGCATGCGATGTTCATGATAACTTTATTCGTTTATATTCTACCTTGTGACTTTGAATGTAGACTATCTTTATGCCTTTGCTCAAAAGATGCTTTGTCACATTATGCTTCATGTTGAATTCTTTGTGATAATTGAGCTAGGATGAAATCATGTCTCTATTTGTTCACTTGGTTTCCCTCTTAAGTGATATCATGATCTTGACATTATTTGCATGCTTTGCATACTTTGTTAGACTACAATTGGTATCATCTCTTCATATCATATTTACATTTGGTATCATATTTACAGTTGTTAGACTATTTATATTGGATATCATCTTTACATGATCTTGCTTGATGCTAGTTTTGAGCTTATGATTTAGTACTTATCTTCCTTATGCTCATGGCATTCCATGCTTATCATTGACTCATTTTGTGAGTGTCTATTCTGGAATGCATGATAGTGTTTTGGTTCTTTTGAACATTGTTTCAATTGGTATTCTTGTGTACTAGAATTGTGTATGCCATACATTTTATGACGTTACTATCTCTATTTTGGCATAACACTTTTGCGTGATATAGATATTTGATGTTCATTTTCATTGTAACACCTTGTCACCCCACATCGCACACTTCACTTATATTTGGTATGCTTACTTTTGGAGATGCTTTGTGGAGTTTAGCTGGAGATACTTTTGGAGATGACTTGGCATGTCTACAATTGGTTTCTCATGTCATTATACTTAAATGTGTGTTATTATAACATAACTTTGTACACATGGTTAAGAATTTCCATAGTCATGTTTGTTTACTTCGTCGCTCGACGATTATATTGATTAAATAGATTTTCTTGTATGAAAACATAGAATTATTTTCCATGCACTAAATTATGCTTGATATATCTTGCCAAGTATACAGTTGGTATCACAGGACAGTCTATCACATTATGCTTAATGTTATAAATTTTGTGATAATTGAGTTTGTTCGGGTATTTGACACTATTTGATCACTTGTTTTTCTTTCACAAGTGATGTCATGATTTTTGCATTGTCACTTTTCTAACACGGCTCACACTACTCTGTACAATTAGTATCTATTGTAATCTTTTATCACATATGCTTATTGCTTATCTTTTTGTGATAATTGAGGGTGCTTGAGTTGTTGTTGGATATGTGCTCTTGCATTTGATATCTTTATTTCGATATCTTGATTTTGTTGTTTCCACTCTATTGTTGCATTTGTTGTTTCTATACCCCCATATCTTTTTGTTAATGACAAAGGGGGAGAGAAATAAACAAGATGTGCTTATTAATTGTTGAGTGTTAAACAATAACTTGAATCATATAGACTTTAAGTATGATCGTTCATGTATATGATTCAGGGGGAGCATTGGTGATTACCTTGGTTTATATTGATTACATTATATATATATATATATATATATATATATATATATATATATATATATATATATATATATATATATTGGTAATCATGCTCATGTTTATGATGTGTATCACCTATATGATTTGTATTGTGTATGCATATTATTTCTGGTCATTCATGCGATATATACACAACCTCATGTGATACACACACTTTTAACTGCTGAATGATGCAATTGATTATTGATAATAACTTGATTGGCATCATTGCAGGGGGAGTAAGTATATTTAATGCACAATTATTTGTTTGTTTATATTTGGTTTGTCGTCATCAAAAAGGGGGAGAATGTTGAGTATTGGACTCTCTACCTTGATTTTGATGTGATCAAACACAAATCATTGTGACTAACTCTTGTGTTTGCAGTTAGCTAAAAAGTCACCAATTAGATTCAAGAAGATCAAAAGTGACTACCCGTGTTGATTCAAGTGGAAAACTTGGTAGATCAACAAAGGTGAAGCATTGGACTGAAGAACTCAAAGTCTACCTCAAACCTCAAGCCAATGGCATCAACAAATGAATGGAGATTCAATCCAAGGAGAAGAAAGGAATGGTTGAGTCAAAATCTTCGAAGACTATGACGTTGGAGATATTCAAGTCATTCAACTAAAAGACTCAAGACCATGAAGAATTATGGAGATCGTCGCCAAAGTATTTTGTTCATCTCAAGCGACGTCCCAAGACTTCGTCAGAACGCGTGATCATTATGCCTGGAGCTTCTTTTAAGCTCAAGGAGTATTCATGAAGTCAAGGGATTTGGATTCTCCATGTTGAAGCTTTGAAGACGGTTTGTCGTGTTTACTTTTATTGTCTTCTAGCTTCGGTTTAGTAGAATGTTAAGCCTTGAGTAGTACTTGCCTAGAAATCTTCTTAACTTTCATATCTTATCTCTAGGATTGCCTTAGAAGCCATTAGAAACTTTCCCGTAGCTTATCGCTTCATTTCTCGGCTTCGTTTGCATCTTTGTTGGTTCAAGTAGAAGAACCAACCGACTAGATGACGATCTAGTCGGTTGAAATTCTTCTTGAATCGACTAGATATCCTAGTTAAAATCAGCCCATTCACTGTTGGTCAATTAGTCGGTCCAAGAAGGTTCACCGACCTACTAGATGACGATCTAGTCGGTTGAAAATCCTTCTGAGACCGACTAGTTGTCCTAATCTATTCAAGCCTATTTGTTGACCTATAAGTCGGTCCAAGAAGGTTCACCGACCAACTAAATAACGATCTAGTCGGTTGGTGTCTCTTCTCAGACCGACTAGTTCTCCTAAGTGAAATTCGACTTCTTTACTATTGACTGATTAGTCGGTCCAAGAATGCTCACCGACCGACTAGTTGTCAAACTAGTCGATTGATGTTTCTTCTTAGACCGACTAGTTCTTATATCTCTTGAATTCACTATCTTTGTTGTCAACCTTCTAGTCGGTCCAAGAAGGTTCACCGACCGACTAAATGACGATCTAGTCGGTTGGCGTTTCTTCTTAGACCGACTAGTTATTCATATCTTGTTCTTCGCTATCTTCCTTCTAGTCTGTCTAAGAAGGTTCACCAACCGACTAGTTGTAAAACTAATCGGTCTGTGATCCTTCTTAGACCGATTAAGCAGCTTCAGAATAGAACCGTTGGAGCATTTAATGCCATGATTTTTGTGACCGTTATCTCTCTTCTCTATATAAGTTTGAGTGCTTCAAACTAGGGATCCAAGGCTGAAATTAGAGACATTTTCACACCTTTGAGAAGAGCCATTCAACTCTGTTTCCAAGCTCTCTCATCTCACAAGAATCTCTCCCTTACTCTTTAAGCCTAATTCCTCAAGAGAGATTCTCATTCCTTGTGAGCTTCTCAAGCTAAGAGCTTGAATCCAAGTTACCAACCTCTCCCTAGCCATCTATTGCTGATCATCTTGGTGGAGCTATGGTTTGGTGATCTCATCTTCCTCAAAATCCATTCTTGCCCTATATTGGTAAGTATTTCTCAAGGCATAGGATTTTGGGGTAAGAAGTTTTATATTTCATTCTTTATACTTCATATTTGTTGTATACTCACTGTGGTGAGAGGATTGGCTTGATCCCAAGTTGTGGGAGTCAAGATTTCGATTTGCTCTCGGTTTGTGAGAGTGTGCTTAGTCCCAGGTTGTGGGATTAAGGTTTTGCGTGTTCCCGGGTTGTGGGATACACAGACATCGATTGTAGGTCGATTGCACTTATGGGGTTTCCGCAAGTGGGCTAAATGAAATCTCTAGCGGTTTGCTAGAGTATCCGGAGGGGATCCGGGTGTTACTGGATTAGGGCACCGGTAACAAGTCGGGGAGACTTGGGTGGCACCGAACCAGGGTAGATTGCTTGTTTGCATTGCATTATTCCTTGTGTTGTTGTTCACTTATTGTATTCCACATTTGTGGGTTAAGTAGGGTTTTATTTGGCGTAAATTCCTTATAATTCTATAAAACACTATTCACCCCCCCCTCTAGTGTTTGTTCCTCATAGCACAGGGTCACTACACCAACTTCTCGCAACCCGGGGCGGGAGGATCCGTGCTGGTCCAATCCACTATTCGGAAGACGCCCCTGAAGGAGAATATCCTCTCCGCTCCTTCTCTGCCCAAATTCAAGCTCCCCGCACTACCAGCTTATGTTGGCAGAGGCGACCCATGGTCGCACATTCATAAGTATTTGAATGTCATGCTACTCCATGTGGCCGACGAGCCGTACCTTTGTAGAGCTTTCCATGCAACCCAGATCAAGAGGGCAGAAATCTGGTACGAAAGGCTACCCCGAGGTTGCATCGGCTTATTATACGAACTGGTGGAAATATTCTGCAAGGAATTTGGCGCTAGACAACGACCCAAGAAGAAGTCGTCCCACCTCTTCTCGCTCAAACAGAACGAGAACAAGTCAATCCGAGCCTTTGTCCAGAGATTCAACGATGAGAGGCTCGATGTAGAAGAGACACCGGACGTGACAACTATAGCGGCGCTCACCCAGGCGGTCAGGAAAAAGCACCTAAGGAGGGCCATTTACCAATTCTCCCCTAACACCGTCGCATAGATGCTCAATATAACCGATCAGTTCACTTCCTCCGAGGAGGCAGAAGAGCCAGCTTGGGCTAATGCAAAAAAGCACCCCCTCCCATCACAGATACACGAGGCGAAAGAAACCAAACTCGGGAACCCCTCGCCAGGAGTCCCGAGACAAGAGGCCTATGGAGAGGAGCCTTTGAAGCAAGAAGCGTCCTACCTACACTAAGCCGGTCGTTCCTAAGACCGAAGTCATTGCATACGCCCCACGAGAAGAGCTGATCTAAGAGGCTACGAAGAAGGGAAAATACGAGAAGAGTGACGACCTCAAATTTTGCAAATACCACAACGACTACTGACACAACACAAACGACTGTTGGACTCTCAAAAAGGAGATCGATGCCCTAGTCAAGCGAGGACACCCCAAAGGCCCGGCCAATGATCCGCCTAATAAGGAAGCATCCTCGAAACAGAATGGCAAGATGACGGGATCCCCTGTCACCAAGGTGGTCGATTGATGAACCATATAAAATCCAAGGCAGATAAAACGACGACAGCTCGTGCACCGATCGGAAAACACCTGTACGCCTTTCCCGTTTTCTCTTTCTTTCGTCAATAAAGCATGTTTCCTTTATCGAATAAAGCTTCGCTTCCTTGAGCCTTCGTAAATACTGTAGATATTACCCAATCAAAACTCCCCTCGAAAAAGGACCCGATCCTCAAGAGGTGTTAGGAAAACTGAAATTACTTACGTGAATTGAAAAAACACCTAAACGAGCATCAGCCGTAAGTCGAAGGGTCCTCCCCTTCGCTACTGAACGACTCTTCAAGACGAGCGTCAGCCATAAGTTGAAGGGGCCACCCCTCGCTACTGAACGACTCTCCTAGACGAGCGTCAGCCGTAAGTCGAAGAGGCCACCCCTTTGCTACTGAACGGCTCTCTTGAACGAGCTTCAGCCATAAGTCGAAGGGGCCACCCCTTCGCTAATGAATGACTCTCCTAGACAAGCGGCACCTGTAAGTCGAAGGGGCCACCCCTTCGCTACTAAACGACTCTCTCGAACGAGCATCAGCCGTAAGTCGATGGGGCCACCACTTCGCTACTAAACGACTCTCTCAAACGATCATCAACCGCAAGTCGAAGGGGCCAACCCATCGCTACTGAACGACTCTCCTCGACGAGCATTAGCCGTAAGTCGAAGGGGCCACCCCTTCACTACTAAACGACTCTCCTAGATGAGTGTTAGCTGTAAGTCGAAGAGGCTACCCCTTCGCTACTGAACAACTCTCTTGAACGAGCATCAGCCGTAAGTCGAAGGGGCCACCCCTTTGCTACTGAACGACTATCTCAAACGAGCGTCAGCCATAAGTTGAAGGGGCCACCCCTTCGCTACTGAATGACTATCTTGAACGAGCGTCAGCCATAAGTTGAAGGGGCCACCCCTTCGCTACTGAACGTCTATCTTGAATGAGCGTCAGTCGTAATTCGAAGGGGCCACCCATTCGCAACTGAACGACACTCTCGAACGAGCATCAGCTGTAAGTCGAAGGGGCCACCCCTTCGCGACTGAACGACTCTCTCGAACGATCGTCAACTGTAAGTCGAAGGGGCCACCCCTTCGCTACTGAATGACTCTCCTAGACGAGCATCAGCCGTAAGTCGAAGGGACCACCCCTTCGCTACTGAACGACTCTCTCAAATGAGCGTCAGCTGTAAGTCGAATGGGCCACCCCTTCACTACTGAATGACTCTCCTAGACGAGAGTCAGCCGCAAGTCGAAGGGGATACCCCTTCGCTACTGAACGACTCTCTCGAACGAGCATCAGTCGTAAGTCGAAGGGGCCACCCCTTCGCTACTGAATGACTCTCCTAAATGAGCATCAGCCATAAGTCGAGGGGGCCACCCCTTCGTTACTGAACGACTCTCTCGAACGAGCGTCAGCCGTAAGTCGAAGGGGCCACCCCTTCGCTACTAAACGACTCTCCTAAACGAGTGTCAGCCGTAAGTCGAAGGGGCCACCCATTTGCTATTGAACGACTCTATCGAACGAGTGTCAGCCGTAAGTCGAAGGTGCCACCCCTTCGCTACTAAATGACCCTCGAACGAGCGTCAGCCATGAGTCGAAGGGGCCACCCCTTTGCTACTGAACAACTCTCCTAGACGAGCATCAGCCGTAAGTCGAAGGGGCCACCCCTTCGCTACTGGATGACTCTCTCAAACGACCGTCAGCCATAAGTTGAAGGGGCCACCCCTTTGCTACTGAATGACTCTCCTAAATGAGCGTCAGCTGTAAGTCGAAGGAGCCACCCCTTCGCTACTGAACGACTCTCTCGAACGAGCGTCAGCCATAAGTCGAAGGGGCCACCCCTTCGCTAATGAATGACTCTCCTAAAAGAGCGTCAGCCGTAAGTTGAAGGTGACACCCCTTCACTACTGAACGACTCTCCTCCACGAGCGTTAGCCGCAACTCGAAGGGGTCACCCCTTCGCTTGTGAACAGCTATCTCAAACGGTCATCAGACGTAAGTCGAAGGGGCCACCCCTTCGCTACTGAACGACCCAAATCCCTATATCGTCAACCATGAATCGGGTAGATATCTCCCTCTCCATGGATCTTGGTGGTCAAATTCTAAATGTGGTTCGATGGTGTATCCTCGATTACCCCGAGGCAGCGCCTAACCCATCGAAAGGGACCATCAGGCATGGCGTGAGCGACAACCAACAAAGAGAGGCAATGGCATACAAGAATACATAAGCCAATTCTCTTGTCACCCTCCATTTCAAAATATCGTTTTCACTTACATTAGCCCCCTATACAGTCAAAAATTTCTATCAGGCAGGTCAGATCTTACGGCGGCCGTTCAGGCCCTTAATCTCCATCCAACGCGGCCGTAGGCTCCGGTACCCCCATAGCAACCGCTCTTGCTTCGTCGCCAGCCATGGTCGTAGCCTCATCCACTGGAGCCACCACCTCCATGCCTCAGCTCGTCTCATCGTCGCCTTGTCTAGACTCATCCTCACCAAGGTCTGGAAATATCACCAGGATCTCGTCGATCTCCGCGAAGAGGTCAGGGAATCGGTACCTCATATCCAGCCGGCACTGCTCGTAACCTTGCTTATACAGCTCGTCAAAGTTGGGAAATGAAGGCGTGAAGTCCAGAATTTCCTTCTCTGTAATGACATCGGCTTCGACTCTCTCCTCCAGTAGAGCATCGTCCGCTCGCTCTCTTAAGGCGATCTGTTCAGCCTCCCTCCAACGAGACTCACTTAGCTCTTGCTCGAGTTTTCTAACGATTAATGACCTCGTCTCGAAGAGACGGCTAATTCTTTCTAGCTCTGCCTGGAACTTCACTACCCTTGACCTGACGACCTCTAGAGTGACACAATGATCGGCCACCACCGAAGCTCGATGACGCAACACCGTGGTCGCCACAAGAGCCTGCACACAGCATCCAACGGTCAGCTTATACGCTGATATTGGCATCGATAGAGGCCCAAACAATAATCACCTGGACGCTGGCATGGACAGCTATTGACGCAAGCCGTTCATAATCGACCCTTTCCATGACAGCCATGTCCCGTGGAAGGATTGCATTGTCGGCGATGCAGGAGGCGGCCCCACAGTCGAGGAGAGCAGAATCCCCATGACTCAATGGAAACCTCGCCTTGACAAGCTCTTCCTCGAAACAGTCGAGGGGAGCCTAGGGAGATCGGCCCTCCAGCAACATCGGCCTATACTCCTCGAGGATGTTTTCAGGCAACCCTACGGAGGGAGACAGACCCCAAAGGGCCAGGTGTCATGGTGCACATGAAGATCCGACAGACCTGAGTCTCCCTCGAATCTTCCTCAGTGAGTGCATCACTCCCTGACTGGGAGGCCTGCTCCGTGGTTACGTTCGACCCAGACGGCTCTGAGTTGTTGAGAACGATCCTCCACTTCTTGCCCCCCTCTAGTGCAACCACCTTAAACTCGGAGGGGGGGCCCTTTCTTCTTCTGCTGAGGGCGAGCCACCTGGGCAATCCCTTCAACGAACATGGGATGATCTCTGGATGGCTAGACCATCGATCTTGATGTGGTCGACGCCCGAGGTGACCACATTCTCGCCTCTGCCTCTCTGATGGAAGCCTCGACTGCTACCTTCAAGGCGGAATCTACCTGATAATCCACACTGGTCATACCTGCTAGAGCAACAGACGAGTTAGGTTGAATAATAAGGGTTGAACAGTTGGCGAGCACGGTCGAACCGACCTTTCATCCACATGGTTTGACGCAGCACGTCGTTCGACCACAGCCACTCGATCGACCAAATATCCTTTGGTAGGCTCTTCAGAGTGTCGACAGCTTTCTTCTCCTCGACAGTAAGCGGCTTATCCTCGATAGGCCCTAAATCAGGGGCGCCCCAACTGGTGTAGAAGCTTGCCTCCCTCTGGAAGACCACAAACACAAACTCGTCTTTTCACTTGTGGTTGGAGATGGGAAGATCTTCCAGCAGCTTCCTCTCTCGATGGGCCATTATCGTATACCACTCCGGGGTCTTAAGGGGAGGGATCAAGAAGACGTGGTTGAACAGACGTAGGGATGGCTCGATTCCCTTCATCATGCACAGAACTATGAAGCCCATCAACTTGCCAATAACGTTTGGCATCAGCTGGCAGAGGGAAATGTTCAAGGTACACATGAAGTACCGCAGGAAGGGATGCATGGGAAATTGAAGGCCCCTTTCAAAGGATTTGACATAGACCCCCGCTTCCCGATCACCGATAAGCCCTCTCGTCCCTCCGAGGCAGTCTGATTTAATAATCGAGGCGAACAAAATTCCTCTGAAGCGCTTCGATTTGGTCGGCCTTTACTTTGGACCTTACATTTGCCAGCAAGCCCAGCTCCATGATCCCTTCCTGATTATTCTGAATGACAGTGACTATGTTCCTTCCAGAGGTAGAGGACAAATCCAGTACTCTCGAGAGAAGGAGAATCCGAATCGAGAGAATGGAGACAGTATCCCCGCACCCCATCACTGGAACGGTCGTATATGGGCAAAGCAACAACCACATGATGGAACACATGTCAAGAATCCAAGGGCCTAGAATGTCTTGGATTTCGAACCGACAAAACATCTGAATCGACGAAGTGGGAGTTTTGGCACCTAGAACTCGAGTGCCATTTTCTCGACTACCGCACCCCATTAAATGTGATGTTTCACTTGACCTCAGCAGACGGGCCCTTGAAGGTCAAGCGATGGGGGCCATTGTTGAGTCATTGGGCCGACGTTCGAGGCAACTCAGTCGACAGACGATTAAGGCCCACCATGCCCGCCAAAGAAGCCTGATGTCGACTCAGGCAAAGTCAAAATGTCTAGTTGATCATTGGGTCCCTCTCGCTCAAACGTGGGACTAAAGGTGGACTCGAGAATCTCGGGGACGTGTGCAACATTTACTCCTACTAATGGAAAAAGATCGTGGCCCCATTATGTGTGGTCGTTATCTTCCCAACGTCTCCAAAGGGACCTTGAACGTCTATAAATAGAGAAAAGGGTCTCATCTTCAATGTACAAGGTCTAAGACATAGAACTCTATCTTCTCATTTTTACCATTCTTCTATTCGAGCTTGCGTCGTCAGTCTCGAGACGAACATCCGTGGGTCGATTTCAGCTATACCAAGCTCCCTCTCTTCCTTAAGTTCCATACTAACTTAAGCATCAAATGGGATTTAGGTCAAAACCCAGATCCGACCTCCCCTAATGAGTCCATATGGTGCAGATCGACGATCGCTGTCCAACAACGAAGGTCGACGTCGAGCTCTCCAACCTCGAACGATCGACGCAAACGGTCGCCCGAAGGTCGGTCGAAGGTCGCAACACTTCCAACTACCATCATTCGACCCCTGTTCCTCCAATCGAGGATCCCACTCCAGCTGCTGACGAGGCTTCGACTCGGCGCTTTGAGTCTACATCAGCCTCACAACTGTATCGGTCAATTTTGGCCTTAACAGGTTGAGGTAGGGTGATGGCGGCCATTGTTGAGTACATGGGCCCAGCCCCTTAAGAAAGGCCCACTAAGAGTAGTGCGCTACTGCCCAATAGCCCGAAAGCCCGCCAAAAGAGGATGAGCCAGTACCAAGTCAAAATGGCCAATTGATTTGTCATAAGACTTGGTCAAAATCACACTTCATGACGGGCCATTTTAATAGCCTTAAATGGGGCAATAATGGAGGAAATAAAGAGGATGGTTACTCCTAGGGTGGACTAATTCAAAGCCGACTTTTGGGGGCAATTAGTGGCCACAAAGAGAGGAGGAAAGTTACGAAGCAAGAGGGAAATAAATATCCCCAGGACCAAGGAAGATGGAAGACAGATTCTCCTAGGAGAGATATCCAAAAATTGCTAAGTGTCACACTAAATATACTCTCATCTCTCACTCCAAGATATTCTGCTTCATCTTGCTCTATAGTTCTTTCATCTAATGGAGACTAACTTGAGCGTCAGAGGGGGATCGGTCGGGCCACAACCCCGATCCCCTAACGATTTTCTCATGTTGCAGGATTATGAAGATATCGCGCGGCTAGGAAAACATCCATCTGTGGAGTCCGATCCTAGCACCCTCGACCCGAAGACGCTCATTCACGGGTCCCATCCCTCAGCCGACAAAGGATCGATCAATCGGAAGCATCCTCGTCGGCCCAACAACTGTATCGTTCATTTTTGGCTTTAACAGTGTCTTAAGTAGTATTAAAACTTCCCTATAGAAATACTACCTAAGATAACAAATGCCGTTACCCAAATTTAACTTAATCAACAAAGTTATTCTTGCTAAAAGAGTGCAGCTGAAATAAATCACAAGCAATATATAATTGCAACCCAGAAATGAATACCAAACGTAAACACAAGTAAATACTTTGGTTTGGATACCCAAGTCCCACTTGGCCACTGTATCTTACTCTAGCCCCTCGAGCCCCACTCGGCTCAAATCCACTATTTCCCAAATAATAAAAACACCTCTTCCCAAGACGTCTTACTTATAATGAATTTATTCTCAAGAAAATAAAACACTCACCACCTCAACACTTGAGAATTTTACTTACTTTTTTGAATAAATAACATGCTCATATAGCCCTACTTTGAAGCTCCTTTGGGTGTGTGATGACTATAGTGTAGATCTCTAATTGATGGTGAAACTTAAATCATTGAGAGATCAAGAAACCTTTGGCTAAGATATTTTAGAAAACTTAAAACATTGGCCAACGAAGAGTTTTTGAGAGCTTGGGAAGAGCTTAGAAAATACTTTTAAAACTAAATTAATGCTCATAAATTCATACCAAAAATCTCAGCAAACAAATCTTAAATAGGGGTAAAAAACCGTCGAAAAACTATCCCAAAAACACCCCTCCAACGGCTCAATCGACAGCTTTACGGAAAATGTGAAATTGTGTTTTCTGAGCTGTGAATAGTGCAGTAGTCGACTACAGTTTTAGAAGTAGTAGACTATTCTTATAACTATAGTCCACTATTGTTATAACAGCAGTCGAGTACTTTGGGGTATAGAGCATGTCTACTATAAAGTAGTCAACTCCTATATAGATAATAGTCGACTATTTATGTGATATATTGATACATGCTCTAAAAACTTAGGAAAACATTTTCAAAATATTTTAAAATATTTTTAAATCATTTTATGTGTGATCCTAACTTTGTGTGAGCTTGTAACAAGGCTTTAATATGCTAAGACAAAATAAATAAAAATACATTAAATAAATATATTACAATGAAGTCCAATGCGATGTATCTTCATTCTTCAAGCCCATTCTTAGCTCCGAAATGGTCCATGGACATTTTTTCACATCACATAATCCCTTTGAGTGCTATAATTGATTTTCTTAAGCTCCTTCACTCAAAAAATGTTAGATGCATCAATTGTTGTACATCATCAAAACCATGTAGCATAAGACTTAATATCTCCTTATTCTCCTCTTTTTTATGATGACAAAAATTGCATGCATAAAAATAAAACTCATTATTCTCCTCTTTTTTGATGATGACAAAAAATGCATGCATAAAAATAGAAAATACTTACAAACATGCATGCCATCTAATATCTCTCCCTTTTTTGTTATCAACAAAAAGATATTAACAATGAGTGATCTCTCTCCCTTTTTTGAAAAAGGCATATATTCTTTTAAGAAAAATTAAAACCCACATGCAAATCTACCCCTAAATGTATTCGTGAGTCTAAGAAGTGTGACTCAATATCTAAAATGAAACTGCATGAAAAAAAATTATGCAAACTTTTTTAGCTCCCACTACAAATAAGCTTGTTAATTTTCATCCTCCCTCTGCAAATATGCAAATTTTCTTTTGGAGGCAAGCAATCACTTTTTCTAATCCCCAAATATTTGAGTACCTGAAAATCAAAATTTTTGTTACTCTTTTCTTTTGAGTCCATGGGATTAGTAATCAAAAATTAGGAAACCAAACCCAATTGGGTTTAGATTTCGTATCATATGAAAATATTTAATTATTACTATAATGAACATTGTTAATAAACCCATAAATATATTCATCCTTCATTTGGATGGTCTCTCTCTTGGGTATCCAAACTATAATGAATCCATTTGTGGTTTTACGAGCCCTAGGATGATGAGTAACCTTAGCATTTTGATAGGCCTTATATCATATGACATGCTTGCTACTTAATGGTAATTGTGAGCTAATTAAATTTTCTAATTTTTCTGTACCCTTATTGAAACTAGAAATATTCCTACGTAAATCATCATGTTTGGCCCTAATGGCAATCAAGGAGCTTTTTAAGTCACTAAACCTATCACTTTGGTCTGTATACTCTAAACTAAGCTTTATATTCAATTCATCCAACTCTTTATTCTTACTAGCCAATTTTACGTTTTCTTCCATAATCATTTCTAAGATTAGAAGAACTAGTATTACACTCTTTATGTCTTTTCTTGAGAGTAAGAAATTTTCTTAATTTGTTCTTATACTCTACATAAAGCTTGTGATACTCCCCCTCCCAATCACACTCATCATCACTAGAAGAAGTGTCACAATAGTGTTAGTCATAGTAATTTATCTCTTTGTCCTCCTTGGGTATGAAGCATATATATATGCATTCTCTTCCTTTTCACTTTCGGATGAAGAAGATGAAGAAGAAGAGGAGACATCCATTATTCCGGGAATCCTATCTCATGCTGCAAAAGCCTTTCTCTTTGGCTTTTTACCTCTGTCGTGTCCTTTATTTTTCTTTTTGCTAATGGATAATCTCTCTGTAAATGCACTGGCTTATCGCCTTCAAAACAAATAGGCTTATTAATTAATATATGTTTTGAGTTTCAAGACTTACGTGCATTTAGGATTGTCTTGAAACCCTTGGAAATGAGGGATAGTTTCCCCATGATCTCATCTCCTGATATATCTGATTCTGATGTAGCTTTGAGGGCCAAGGTCTTCTTCTTAGCGTCCTCCTTGTCTGTCCTTTGTTGGAGGCGGTTCTCATAAGTTGTGAGGTATGTGATTAATTCCATCAATGTGATCATTGAGGTGACGTTCCCTTCTTCAATAACAGTGGCCTTCCATTCCCACATCAGTCTGAGACACTCAAGTATCTTAGTCACGTGATCTTCTTGGGTATATTTCTTGCCAAGGGTGTTGATGATCTCGTTGATGCGAGTGAACAAGTTTGAAATTGACTCTCCTGGCTTCATCTCAAAATTATCGTACCTACTAACTTTGAGAGCAATTTTAGAAGATTTAACCTTAGAATTACATTCGTGTGTTACCTCGAGGATATTTCAAATTTCATGCACAGAGGTTGCATGTACTACTCGGTTGGCCTCGATGTTATTGAGAGAGCAAACAAGTGTGTTCATCTGCTTGAAACTCAATGCATCTCTTCATTTCTCGGGCTTGGTCTATTCATTTGGTGGCTTTGATGGTTCTTCATATTCTTTATCCTCCATGGTCCAAATGTCATATGAGATGGACATAAAGTAAATGCTGATCCGGTCCTTACGTGTGTCTTAGTTGGATCCGATGAGTAGAGGTGAATGATCTGTTGATTTTCGTTCAGGTAGATGTCATTATTGTTGTTTCTACTTGATGTCATCCTAGTGCAAATCTCTGATACCACTTATTGGGATCTCCTCTAATACATGAGGAAGATGTCATGTTGACACCAGAGGGGGGAGGGGTGATTAGTGTCTCAAGAAATATTAAAACTTTCCTCTAAAAATACCACCAAAGTTAACAAATGGTGTTACAAAAATTTAACTTACTCAACAAAATTATATTTACTAAAAGAGTGAAGCAGAAATAAATCACAAGTTAGATATAATTGCAACACAGAAGAGAATACAAAATGAAAACAGGAGTAAATACCCTAGTTCAGATACCCAAGTCCCACTTGGCCACTGTATCATACTCCAGCCACTCGAGTCCCACTCGGCTCATATATAATATTGACCAAATAATACAAATACCTCTTTCCAAGAGGTCTTGCTTACAATGAATTTCTTATTAAGAAAATAAAACACTAATTACCTCAACACTTGAGGATTTTACTTACTCTTTTGAATGAAGAACGCATTTCATATACCCTTGCTTTGAAGCTTATTTGAGTGTGTAATGGCTATAGTGTAGATCTCCAATTGATGGTGAAACTTAAAGCATTGGAAAATCAAGAAAACTTTGGCTACGAGATTAAAGAAAACTTAAAACATGGGCCACAGAAGAGTTTTTGAGAGCTTTGAAAGAACTTAGAAAATGATTTTAAAACTCAATTAATGCTCATAAATTCATACCAAAAATTTCAACAAACAAAGCTTAAATATGGGTGAAACCCCCGTTGAAAAACTATTCTAAGAACATCCCTCCAACATCTTTATTGGCATCTTTACAGAAAATGCGGAATTGTGTTTTTTGGACTGTGAATAGTGCAGTAGTCGACTGCAGTGTTAGAAGTAGCTGAATATTCTTATACTTTTACTCAACTATTCTTATAACTGTAGTGGACTATTTTGGGGTACATACCATGGCCACTATAAAGTAGTCGACTCCTATATAGATAATAGTCGACTTTTTTTGTGATATATGTATACATGCTCTAAAAACATAGAAATAAAATTTCAAATCATTTTAAATATAATTTTAAATCATTTTCTATATGATCCTAGGTGTGTGAGAGCTTCTAGCAAGGCTCTAACATGCTAAAACAAAAAAATAAAAATACATCAAATAAATATATTACAATAATGTCTAATACGACGTATCTTAATTCTTCAAGCTCAAGTCTTAGCTGAAGTATGGTCCATGGCCTTGTGTGCTAATCACCTAATCCCCTTGAGTGTTATAATTAATTTCCTTATATTCATGCACTCAAAAGATGTTATATGCACTAATTGTTGTACATCATCAAAACCACGTAGGGTTAGACTCAATATCTCAACAACATCTTCACTGTGCAAGAGCAAATGCCTTACGTGAAGTCCAAATCATTACTCGAGAGCTCAATTTCACTTGGTTGCTCGGAACCATATGTCGCCTAGGTAGCTCTCGATGGCTTCTGGTCAGCACGAGAGCTCATCAATTCCACATCGGTAAAGTTTGGGGTCCGGCTCTGATACCACTTGTTAGTGTTTAAATATGCATGCAAACTCAAAAATCTCCATATTGGTATTATATTGTCCACTTTGGACGAAGGCTAACATGGTTTTATTCTTGGGTTCTCCCTAAAAGGCCTCATACCAATGGAGATTCAGTTCCCATATTTATACCCCTCAAATCCACTCGTCAAGCTGATGTGGGATGTTGTGTGTTTTAATAACTACAAGCGTATGGGTAGTCATAGAAAACGGGTCGATCTCAGGGAGGCGATGGACTAAGTACCAATCAATTATGGATTACAGTTTGCTACGCAAATTTTTATCGGATGATGAGATTTGTACTAATAATTTATCAACTTGAGAGGATACTAGGTCTAAGTATCCCCACTATCATGAATTAATTAGAAGATTGATTTCAAGTGTCAGTTTATCAAATTAATTCATCGGATGAGTTTTTCGAACTAATTCCCAACCCGCGTTCTCGCCATTTCTTGTGGAAGAACTTAGATCAAAGTCAAGGATCTCTAAATTTTGGCTCAATTTCTCGTCGGTAACCCTAATTAAGTTGCTCTAATTAATCCGAGTCTAATTTTTTCGTTGTAACCCTAGATCAATATAAAAATAATCTATCTGTCAAAGTGCACAAAACCAAAACCCTATTTTCTCGTCGGTAATTAGGGTTAAATAGAAAATCAATGGATAAATTAATTTGAAGTGCATCCAAGACTAAACCCTAGCAATTAATTCAATAAACCGATAATAATATGATCAATCCATACAATCAATTCACAATATGATTTAACCAACCCTAAGTAAAGAGACTACTCACGAGACATAGAAAAAGCAAATAAATAATTCAATATGAAGATCATAAAATTCAAGGATGTTGAGTATTGGACTTCTCCATACTTGGTTTTGATGATGAGCAAACATAAATACTTGTGACTAATCCCTTACTTGCAGTTAATCCATTGCCTAAGCCTATCATGAAGATCAATTAGCAATGGATGTCACTCAAGGATCAATCAAAGCTCGTAAAGTCGATTGGATGATCGAAGTGAAGATAAAAGCTTCAAGAAGATTTCAAGATCATTCAATAGAAAGAAGAGATGCAAAAAACAAATGTAATCTTTTTATCCTCTTCTTCTTTCTTATTAGTATGTAGCTTAGAAGTAGAATTATGTTGGAGCATACACACATCTTCCATTCTATCCTAGGAAAGCATTAGATCTCATTTTCTCGGCCTCCAATTCTTAATTCTGAAGCATGTGCATTTTGGAGTTTTAGCCGGGACTGCTGAATGATTTACAGGTGCATGCCTCCATATAGGCGCCTGAGATTTGTTCTCCAGTCGTCTGTTATGCACTTAATTTTTCACGTGTTCTTTTAGGCTTTCTACTATAACTCTCATTAGGCGACTGATGTACAATGTACATGCGCCTGTCCAGTTACAGGAACCTATGACTTGTTACCCAGTCGCATGTCTCTTCTAGCACAAAAGTCCCCAGTTCTGCAACATTTTCACTTGCATATGCACACGATGTAAGAAGAATTTACAGGTGCCTGCATATGGCACAGTCACCTATATATGCTTCTACAGTCACGTGCCCCATCTTGTCACACTTCTCAAGTTTTGACAACCTTTGCACTAGCACATGCAGGCGATGTAAGAAGGATTTACATGCGCCAGCCCATGGCACAGTCACCTGTATATTCTTCTACAGTCGCATGTCCTGTCTTCCCAAACTTTCTGAGTTTTCATCACTTACGCATATAGAAATTCAGTCGCCTGTAGAAGGTTTCTCAGTAGCCCGTTGGTTTATAGGAGCATGTCCGACCTTCATCAGTCGACTGTCTTACGAGGTAAGTTAGCATTTGAATTCTCACATACCCTCTGACACAGTGCAATAGGCAACTGTGAGTTCTTCACCAGTCGACTGTCTGGCGCATATTTTCTATCTGTTGGATTTTTCCAAACGGATTTCAAAGTGGGATTTGGGTATTTTTCTTGAGGGTTTTAGAGAACCTTTAAGAGGGTCTCTTACTGTTCCATTGAAAAACACTTAGACAATCTTGCATTCATTCCTAAGCTCAATCTCTCAAGTTCTCTCTTCCTCAATTCTCAAGCCCTAGAAATCTCAACCCTAATCTTGTCTTCCCACTTAAACCAAATCTAAGCTTCAAGCTTTGGCGAAGACAAGTGCAAGGGATTTCTCTAATCTTGGATGAGACATCAACACACACACTTGCTCCTTCAAGTTCAAATTCAAGACATAGGTGTTTGTAAGTGTTTACATTTTGAATTTCATTATCTCGTATTTCAATTTTACTCTCGGTTTGTGAGAGTAGGTTTGCTTTATCCCAAGTTGTGAAAGTCAATGACATCAATTTTTGTTCGATTACACTTGTAGGTTTGCTACTAGTGGGTTTAAAGGAAACCTCAAGTTAGGGTTCTAACTTGAGTATCCGAAGGTATCTGGGTAGAAGGGCCGTAGGATTACCAGGAACAAGTCGGGATTGGACTTGGGTAATCCGAACCCTTGAAACATCTCATTGTTGGCTTGTTTCATTTTGGGTTAATTTATAATTCCGCATTTATTGTTGGTTAGGGATTTAAATTGGTATAACTATCATTTAAATTTTATAAACAATATTCAACCCCCCTTCTAGTGTTTTCCTCATAGCCAGGGTCCTTACAATTAGTATCAGAGCACAAGGTTTATAGCTATGGCATCCAACAACAACAACATTCCGCCACCTCCTTCGTACAATAATCACGATCGTGATGGTGTTTCTACAGTATTCGAAGGACAATCAACGGTTCGTCCTCCACGTTTCAATGACACGAATTTCAGCTATTGGAAGTGCCAAATGGAGACATTCCTAAGGAGTGCTTCTCTTTGGAGAACCCTCCATAAGGAGTACGTTGAACCCACCGAAGAAGATTTCGACAAATGGACTCCTGCAGAGAAATCCGCCGAGGTGAACAATGCCAAAGTAATGAATGCTCTTCATTGCACATTGGATCCGGATGAGTTCAACAAGATATGCACATGTAAGAGTGCATATCAAATATGGAACCATCTCGTCGTCACCCACGAGGGGACGAACAAGGTAAAATTTTCAAAGTTATATGTTGCTATACAAAACTTCGACATGTTTCATATGCAGGAAGGTGAGAACATTTCAACGATTTACGATCGTTTCACCGACATCACCAATGAGCTTGAAGCTCTCGGTCAAGTATACACACAACAAGAAAAGGTAAGAAAGATAATCATGTGAATGACCTCAAAATGGAAAAGAAGGGCTATTGACATTGAGGAGGTCAATGACATGAAGGACTATAGCTGGTGAATCTCATCGGTACTCTCATGTCTTACGAAGTAAGAATGGATACTATGATGAATCCAACAGAGGCAAAGAAGAAGGCATTAGCGTTCAAGGCTACTGCTTCATCCTCCAATAGTGATGAATCTCTGAGAACGAAATGGATTTGGAAGAAATGGCGCAAATGGCGAAGACGATCCAATGCATCTTTCGCAAAGGTAAATTATCTTCCAAGTCTAAATATGATTCCACTAACAATTACTCTTCTTTTTGTTTTACGTGCAACAAGACATGGCACATCAAGAAGGATTGCCCAATGCTAAGGAACAAAGCAAAAAAGGAAAGCATCGAAGTACCATAAGTTCGACAAATTCAATAAGGACAAGAAGAAAGGACTCGTTGGGGCTTTTGATGACTCAAGTGGAGATTCCTCAAGCGAATCCGAGGATAAGAAGGGTGAGAGTGCACAAATGTGCTTCATGGCCCAAGAAGATACATTCTTTGATGGAAGAGATAGTGAGAACGATGAACCCGAGGTAACTATCGATGAACTTCGTAGTGCTAATGAAGAATTATTTTCAAAGTATCAATCTCTTATGTTTAAATATACTAATTTGAAGAAATCAAATGTTAGTAAATCATCCATGCCATGCATCACCAACAATGACACCATTGTTGACACACTTACTCTTGAGAAAGCCAATTTGGTTTCTTAAAATGACACTTTTGAGAAAAGAGGTGAATTCCCTCAAATCTCAATTAGATCACGTTTCTTCTGAAGATAGTGTTGATCTAGCTTTACAAAACACACTATTGGGTATTGAGAATGATTATCTCAAAACCCAAGTGCACGAGCTCACCACACATGTGTACACTTTGGACACTAATATTTCTTCCCTTAGGGAGAAATATGAGCTCATGTCCTCCTAAGTGGGAATTTAACAAATGGAAAGGACAATTGGATGAGTTGCTCTCAAACCAATTTCTAGCCACACACCGTGGAGGACTTGGTTATGTGCAAGCTAATGCATCCAAATCACGCACCTCCTACAGTGGTGTCAATATAGATTTTATGAGGCCATCCTCCACCGGTGCATCCACTAGTGGTGTCAAAACACTATTGGTAGCAAACATACCAGAAGGCCACCACTTCACACTCTCCTTCTTTTGGCTAGAAACCACTATGGGTGGAAACCAAAAGAAAGGACATGCCAATATGTACACTAACACTCACACACGTATGACACCACCTACTACACCTGTGAACACACACGATGCATTTTATGCTCCACACATACGGACACGTGCAAACCCACACATGAGAAATACTCATGCACGTGCTTCTACACACTCCTATGTTCATGCACATTCTCCTCCCATGTATGCTCATGCATATCCTTCACATCATATGCATGCTCCATATGCACCATATAATATGCATGCACCTCATTTTGCATAAAACACAAATATGTCTCAAGCATATCCTCCTCCACCTTCATATGCTAGCTGTCATGCTCCTAGGAAATATGCACCACATAGACCTCAACCTAATGTGCATGCAACTAGGAAGAGGGCACCGAAAACATACATAATTTGGGGTCCCAAGAACACTAGCACACATGATAGGAATACATATGTAAATTCTTATTTTAGTGATGTGATAAATAGTGGTAACTATGTTGGGAAGCCAAAGTCCACTTGGACTTCGTTTCCAAAGGGCTAATCCCCTTGGACCCAACAAGCTTAGGTACCATAAGCTTCTGGTTTTATATGTAAGTACCCAAGAAAAAGGAAACGAGCCAGAAATGCAAATTAGCTCTAAAAGGAAAGGATGGATACTCGATAGCAATTGCTTCAAACACATGACGGGAGAGCCCACATTGCTCTCTGAAGTGGTTCATATCAAGGATGGTGCTACGGTCACTTTTAGAGGCGATCAAAAGGGAACCATCATTGGAGTAGGCAAAGTCGGTAACACATCCAAACCTCTTATTACAAATGTTTATTTAGTTAATGGTTTATGTCATAACCTTGTCTCCATAAGTCAACTTTGTGACATAGGTTAAAAGGTTAACTTTGGAGAGGGTATTTGCAATATAATTGATAATGATTTGCATGCTTTATTTTCCGGTATTAGGCGTAAAAATATTTATTATTTGAGCATGCCTAATATCATATAACATTGCTTAGTTGCTAATACAAATGAACAACTATTATGTCATCGCCGTTTTGGTCATGTTCATTTTAAGCACTTATATAAGTTAGCTAAGCATGATCTGGTTAAAGGTTTCCGAAGATTTCTTTTTGTAAGAAAAACTTTTTTGATTCATGTCAAAGAGGTGAACTAAGTAAATCTTCATTTAAACTTAAAGATGTCATAACTTCTAAGAGGCCCCTAGAATTACTCCACTTAGATCTATTTGGGCCTACTAGAACCACATCTTTAGGTAATGCACATTATGGATTAGTCGTCGTTGATGACTTTTCTAGATTTACTTGGGTTTCATTTTTAACTAATAAAAATGAAGCTTTTGAAGAATTTACTAAATTTGCCAAGATAATTCAAAATCTCTTATGAACCATCATAATCACTATTCATAGTGATCATTGAGGAGAATTCGAGAATGAATTTTTCACTATGTTTTGTGATCACAACGGGATTACTCACAACTTTTATTTTCCTTGCGCACCACCACAAAAAGGTGTTGTTGAGAGAAATAATAGAACCCTAATTGAGTGTGCATGCACCATGCTCCATGATTGTCATCTTGGACTACAATTTTGGTCAGAGGCAATGCACACGGCATGTTATGTGCTAAATAGGATCCTAGTGAGGCCACGAATGAACAAAACTTGTTTTGCGTTATTTTATGATAAAAATCCACAAGTTAAATATTTTCGTGTTTTTGGTTCAAAATGTTTTATAAAGAACACGTTTGGTAATTTAGACAAATATGAGCCAAGATCCGATGATGGAATTTTTGTTGAATATTCCACACGTAGGAAAGCCTACCAGATATACAACACAACCTCTTCAACGATCGAGGAATCACAACACGTTTCATTTCAGGAATAGTTTGATATTCCTCATGTTGTCGATGATAATGTAGATGTTTTATGTGATTCCATTAGTAACGTTAAAATTAATGATTCTATTATTGAGACTAAAAATGCAAATGAAATTGTTGAGGATGTTCCAAGTGATCCAGATATTCCCAAAGCTTATCCGACCGTTCGTGACTACCCCTATGAGCAAATAATTGGAGAAATTAGTGTGGGTGTCCGAATAAGGTCAAGGATTGATGAATTCTATTATTGCATCTTTGTCTCTACTATTGAGCCAAAGAACATCCAAGAAGCTTGTGAAGATAGCTCGTGGATAGTTGCAATGGAAGATGAGCTAATGCAATTTGAAAGAAATGAAGTTTGGAAGCTCTTCCCTCTTCCAAATGGTCACCAAGTCATTGGGACCAAATGGATTTTTAAGAACACGACGGATGAGAACAAGGTCATCACAAGGAACAAAGCAATGTTAGTAGCTCAAGGCTACCAGCAAGAGGAAGGTCTTGACTTCGAAGAATCTTTTACTCCCATAGCTAGATTAGAAGCAATTAGACTTCTTTTATCTTTTACATCTTATAATAATTTTAAATTATTTCAAATTGATGTTAAAAGTGCATTTTTAAATGGTATTGTTAATGAAGAAGTTTATGTTACTCAACCACCCGATTTTATTCATGAAAAATTTACAAACCATGTTTTTAAATTTAAGAAAGCATTATATGTGTTGAAACAAACTCTTAGAGCTTGGTATGATCGACTCAAAACCTTTCTTTTGGATTTAGGTTATAAAATGGGTGGAGTTGATTCAACTCTTTTCATTAAAGATTATGAAAATGACATTATCTTAATTCAAGTTTATGTAGATGATATCATATTTGGATGTACTAACTTTAACCTTTGCGAAGAATTTTCTAAGTTTATGATGGATGAATTCGAGATGAGCCATATGGGTGATCTCAATTACTTCCTTGGACTCCAAATTTGCCAAATAAAGGATGTCATCTTCATTCATCAAACCAAGTACACCGGAGAGCTTATCAAGCGATTCGGTATGGAATCGTCTTCAAGTAAGCGGACTCCCATGAGTACGACAATCCATCTACATAAGGATGAAAACGGGAAAGATGTAGACATTCGTCTATATCGAGGTATGATCGATAGCTTACTTTACTTAACTGCTAATAGACCCGATATTATGTTTTCCGTATTTCTTTGTGCTAGATATCTAACTAGACCTAAGGAGTCACACTTGATTGTGGTTAAACAAATATTTCGTTACCTCAATCATACACTAGATTATAGGTTACTTTATCCTACGCCTAGCACATATGAGTTAATCTCATATAATGCTGCAGATTTTGACGGATGCAAATCCGATAGGAAGAGTACTAGTGTCACTTGCCATTTTCTAGGAAATTCCCTTGCTTCTTGGTTTTCCAAGAAATAGAATTCGGTATCATTGTCCATGACTGAAGCAGAATATATTGATGTCGGTCTTGCATGTGCACAAGTCCTTTGGATGAGACACACACTCAAAGACTATATGTCAATTGTGATACTTGCCCTATCATGATCCATAACCAAAGTACAATTTGTCTGTCCAAAAAATCAGGTACATCACTCCCGTATCAAACACATAGATGTGAGACACCATTTTATAAATGATCAAGTAGGTAAGAAGGATATCATCTTAGAGTACATTGAAACCCAAAAACACATCATCGAAATCTTCACTAAACATCTTAAATAAGACTCATTTGTGAGTTTGCGTGTAGAATTAGGGATAATGGGTGAATCCGAGATTTAGGAGCTCATTTTTATATGTTATAACCTGTTTTGAGTTAATTTGATCATTTCCATATCTCTTGTTGATTATGTCATATTTTCAAAATTGTTTTCAGTGAGATTTATTGGTTGATTGGATTAATATGCTTGACATGTATGTTAATCTATATGTTTATAATAGTGATTTGATGTTTGTAGAGTAGTTAGAGTACAGGTTTAAGGGTGAGTAGTCTCTATCCCTTGATTTCAGCCTTATCAATTCTGGACCAGGACAGGCGACTGGGAATCATTCTTCCATCGCTTGCTCGTTCCTCTATACCATTTGGCTTCAGGACCAGGACATGCGCATGTCATTCCTTCGACAGTCGCATGTCCAATCTCTAGATTTTTAACATATATGTCCCAACTCCCAAGCAGTCGACTGATGCAAAAATATCAGGCGCCTAGTTTTCACCCAGGCAACTGTATCATGGTCATCAGGCGCCCCCTGCAGGATTTGAGAAATTTCACTCAAAAACGTCACTCCATTTAATTAAATTCAGGCGACTGTAGTGGTTTTCACATGCACCTAGCCAAAATCAGGCGACTGTGCTTTCTTCCACAGGCGCATGCCTATCTTTTAAATAAAATTTGTATCTTGGTCTGCCAGGCGACTGAAGGTTGTTCACCCGTCTCCTGTCCACCTCATTCGTGGTTCATTAAGTCAATCTGAGCTGTTTATTTCTTGATCCAACAGCCTAGATCTTTTCACTCATCCACTTAAGAGATCGTGGCCCTTATTTTATTCTCTCTCCTCCTATCGATTCCCTCGTCTTCCTTCTTCCGAAAATGAGTGCCCCGTCCATCGATTCACCTCCTCCGACCAACGAGTCTCCCTCCAGTCAATCGATCGAAATTGTCTCCCCACCTCCACAGTCGATGGGTATAACTTCTCTCATTTCCTTCGTTTCGAGACCTAATCGTTCAATTTCCTTATTTCTGTCGATTTTCGAATCTATGGCTAGACCCAAGCTTAGTTCCTCCTCCAAGGGGAAATCACCGGCTGTTAGGTGATGCGCTCTGGATTTACACCTGGAAACTACCGCAAGTGCACGGTGTCAGAGCCTTGTAATTTATAAATATATTGATCCCACAGGGAGGGGATGCTTATATAGTCTTGGGTATTTTCTAAGAAAGCATATTCCAAGATGGTTGTCACGATTATCTCCTAATGGGGTTATCAACAATTTATAAAGACTAGGGCAATAGGATTCACCACTAGGACCGTCAGATGTCAATGCTAGGTTAGAATTCTCACGTTGAATTGGCTTTATTAGGGAGAGACTGTTGTAAGGATCGCCTTACCCTTGCAATACTAACAACAACACACTAGAGGGGGGTGAATAGTGTACTGGCAATAAATTGTCCAATTAAAATTAAACTTGCAAATGCGGAATAATAAATGCAAGAGGAAATAATTGACACAATCAATCCAAACGCAAACACAAGATTTTACATTGCTTCCCCGAACTTGGGTACGTCCAGCCACACCAATATTCACTATAATCCCACAAAGAGAAGTGAATACAAATCCCACAAAGAGATAAACTCCCACAAAGAGAGATACCTCACCAAGAGGATTTTGCCCTACACAAGGACCCAACCAACCCTACACAGGGGTCAAACTCCCACCAAGAGAATTACTAACTCCCACTCAGAGAATTAGGATTAGCCCTACACTAGGACACCAAACTCCCACTAAGAGAGTTACTCCCACTAAGAGAGTTATTATCACTAAGAGAATATCCTAATCCCACAAAGAGATAAACTCCCACAAAGAGAGAAAGACTAATTCCCACAAAGAGAATTAGTGTTACAAAGAAACACCAAGTAAAATAAATACTCTTACATATGCCTTGAGATGCTTACTCATAGATGAATGCAAGTCATGGAAGAGGATATCCAAGTGTTGAGATTTGCTTGAAAGCACTTGGATGATTTTTCTTGAGCTGGACTTCAATGCATGAAAAGGAATGAGAGCTCAAAGAGGGAAATGAGAGAGTTTGAGAGCGGCTTAATCAATCTCTAATTATTTGCAATAGCATCAAGAAGTTCCTATGAACTCAGCCCTCTCATATATATAGGAATCCTATATCAACCCTCAAAACCCAAGAAAACAGCTAAAAACAAAAAGCTGCAACGGCTAGTTTCTGGGCAAAAACGTCACTGACAGTCGACTGAAGAACAAATGACAGTCGACTGTCCAACGGCTAGAAAATATCCAACGGCTATAATCTGAGCCTAGACAGTCGACTGATGAAGTCGATACAGTCGACTGTAAACAGGACAGGCGCCTGTAAATCCTTTAGCATGCGACTGCTGCAGGGGATGGAATAAACAGAGAGTTGCACTCTTTCTCCAGATAAGCATACAGGCGACTGGTAACACGAATACAGTCGACTGTAAAATAGACAGGCGACTGTAAACCCTTCATCAGTCGACTGCTGCAGGAGATGGAGAATAACATAGAGAAGCAGTATATGCACTTACGCTACTCAGACGACTGTTGACCAATTAACATGCGATTGTAAATATACAGGCGACTGTAAGCTGAGCATCAATCGACTGATGCGAAAAGCTCAAGTAGAGTCAATAGAAATGTTGACTTGAGCCGTGCATTACATTTGACTGTAGAAGGCTTGACAGGCGACTGGAAATCACTCAGTCTACTGTGAACACTTCAGCAGGCGACTGATGGAGAACCAGAGACTCCAAATGAGTATTTGGTCAAGATGAGCCTATTGGGTTGGATTCTATGATAATCATAAGGATCACTAAGATGGTTAAATGCATATGCATGTATGAGTAGACCATCTATCAAGGCATTACATTAACCTAGACTCAAATGAGAGAGAAAGCAATAAAGGAAATATAACATGGATTACATTGCTTTCCTTAGAGTCTATGTCTTCAATCTTGATGCCTTGATGCTCCCCATCATCTCCAAGCTTTGGCACCCCTTGAGTCCAAGCTTTGTCACTTCTCCACTTGATGTCCATCCTTGCACCAAGTGTTTAGTCTCCAGAAATGATATTCTAGAAATGTAACTAAAGACTAAAACAAGAGAGTCATTAGCAACAACATAATATTGTGATCATAATCAAAATAACATTGATATGAAACACCAATACTCAACAGTCTTCCCCTTTTTGATGATGACACACATTATGTAAAACAAAGAAATAAAGCACAATGCTAATGAGCTCCACCTACTTATATGCACCAAGTGTAAAATGAGATACACAATAGTAAATACTCATTATACCAAATGAAATAATGAGACATCATGGTGACACATAAAAGGTATGCATGATTACATAAACCAATTGCAATAGACAATATCATGCAAACATGAATGGTTTATACAATCCCATATATCTCTCCCCAAAGATATATCTCTCCCCAAATGCATATGTATGAAATACAAGAATTATATTTACATAATGCATATATCTCTCCCCCTTGACATCGTCAAAAAGGTGGACATTAAAAATATGCCCCTTTGTCATCTTAATCAAAAATGCGACAATATGCAAGAAATAAGGAGATGTATGATACCAAATTGTAAAATTTAGTGGGTATCAATCACTATCCCATGCTCCCCCAGATCATAGAAAAGGTCAAATTTTGACTTCTAGGATCTAATACCAATTGTAAAGTAGAAGATAAACAATCTCTAACAATTGATGTAATACCAATTGTAGACAATGAATCTTGAATAATCCTCTTTACCAATTGATATACATAAATTGGTGCCATGGGCCTAAAGTGTATCAAAGCAATAGATATGGAGAAAATCAAGCTTCAATGACACACAAAATGACATTGCCAAACGGAATATAACATGAAATATGTTGGCAATATCTAAGGGATTTTGTTTGAGACCAAAACTAACCAATAGTAAACAATGATCTCAAACACACCCCGAAATGAGAGTCAAAATATGTTTTAAAATATTTTAAACATACAACATATTAACTCCCCCATTGACATACATATGGATCAACAAATGTATGTACGTCTATGTATTCCCCAAGATTCCCATTTTCATGAAAAAAATAAATTTGAAAACATTTTCAAAATCATGAAACACACACACAAACAATGGGTATGCTAGAATAAACATTAAAGCACAATACCCATGCAATATGCATATGTGTGAGGAACCTAAACATTAGGGAACCAACCCCAAGAGGAGTTTGATTACCTAATGTAATCACATGAGGTGCTCACATCTCTAACTAGAGAGTTGATGTAACTATCCCTCTCTTGCACACTAACCTTATTGGGAATCCATAAACTCAAGGATTTCATAGGCAAGGATTTTTCCTTTGCAAGAGGGGTGGATGTGGCATGCTTAGGTGTAGGAAAAAATTTCTTGGCATGCATAGAATGAGGATTTTGCTTCTTAGCAAAAAATGAAGAGTTTTCATTCTTCCTCATTACCTCGTGATTTACATGCTTCTTGTTGGTGTTATTGTTATACAAGAAAGCATGGTGATTCTTCTTAGGTGCATTAGCAATATTTCTTGTATTTGCAGCAAAAGAGGAATTAGATGTGGGTTTGGGTACCACATTGCGAATATACCTCAAACCTCCTCTATGATTTGCCGGATGTTGTTTTCAAGCAAATCGTGGAGTGAATCCCTAGAATACACAAAGCTTTTGAGCTTACGGGATTCCTCTTCACATTTCAACGTAAGTTGTTGAATACGAGTATCTAAGCTAAGGTTTTGAGTAGCAAGATTATCATTAGACAAAATCAATTCTTTAACTTGAGTGAGAAGTGTGTCTCTCTCACTAGTGTCATAATCATGCATTTCATCATGGATTACACTAGCAATTTCTAGTTCATGCAATCTACTCTTAGCAATCTTATATTTTGCTTTCAATTTATTGTAAGAGTTGATGCACTTACTAGCGTTTTCGGAAATCATACCGAAACGATATTCAAGCTCCGCGTATGAGATCTTCTCCTCAATCTCATCATCGACTTCTTCCTCGCTAGAGCTTGATGATGACTTCTCCCCTATTGCCATGAGGCACGATTCCTCATACGAGTTGAGCCATGCTTCCAACTCATCTTCATTTGAGCCAGAGGGGATTGGTGTAGTAACATCAATTGCTACAAAACACGTGTGAGCATCGTCCTTTGCATCCACTTCTTTGTTACTTGATGTATCCTCACTCGAATCATCAAATGTCCCGGCAAGTCCCTTCTTGTGATTTTTTGACTTGGACTTTCTTTTCCAATACTTCTTTCCTTTACCCTTGTAAGTTTCTTTGTTGGGTTTGGAATGGCATTCGGTGGATAAGTGACCTTTTCCACTGCAAGTGTAATAAGTAGGAACCTTGTTAGAATTGGAGGCAAACTTTGACAAAGACTTACCTTGCTTGCACTTGAGGAATGCCTTGAATTGCTTGGTAAGATCCTCAATTTCTTCTCCACTCGCCTCTTCTAGCTCATCTTCTTCACTTGGAGCTTCTCGATGGAATTTCTTCCTCCATTTGATTGGCTCCTTCTTGGTATGGAATGCAACCCCCTTGTGCTTCTCCGGCTTCTCAGGCTTTGATGGTTGAATCTCCTTCTTGTGTTGAAGCTTCACTTCATACGCCATGAGATTTCCAATGTACTCCTCAACGGTGTATTGGGACGTGTCATATGACTCCAAAATTCCGTTGGCTTTTGACTCCCAATGAGGTGTGAGAGATTCAAGGATCTTCTCTACACGATCCTCTTGGAAAATCGTCTTTCCAAGTCCCTCCAAAGCATTCACGATATCTGTGAACCTTGTGAACATCTCTGAAATGCGTTCTCCTTCTTGCATCTTAAACATTTCATATTTAGATCTAAACACGGTTTGTTTAGATTTCTTTACCTTTGTAGTCCCTTCAAGACATATCTCCAAAGTATGCCAAATTTCGTTGGCCGTTTTGCACATGGAGATGCTGTTGAACTCATTTGCTGAGAGGGTGCAATGGAATGCATTCATAGCCCTCGTATTGAATTTGATCGAGTCCTTCTCCGCCTTTATCCATGAAGCCCCAGGTGTAGTGGGCTTCTCAAATGGCACCTCCGTAATGTCCCATGGGTCTTGACCCTCCATGTAGATCATCATCCTGATCTTCCAACTTGGGTAGTTGGTTCCGTTGGAGAGCGAGGGTCGAACTGTTGAATGACCTTCTTCATGAGATGCGGATGAGGCGTTGAATGCCATCGTTGCAATATGCTATAACCTCGCTCTGATACCAATTGTAAGTATCGCCTTACCCTTGCAATACTAACAACAACACACTAGAGGGGGGTGAATAGTGTAATGGCAATAAATTGTCCAATTAAAATTAAACTTGCAAATGCGGAATAATAAATGCAAGAGGAAATAATTGACACAATCAATCCAAACACAAACACAAGATTTTACCCTGGTTCTCCAAACTTGGGTACGTCCAGCCACACCAATATTCAGTATAATCCCAGAAAGAGAAGTGAATACAAATCCCACAAAAAGATAAACTCCCACAAAGAGAGAGACATCACCAAGAGGATTTTGCCCTACACAAGGACCCAACCAACCCTACACAGCTGTCAAACTCCCACCAAGAGAATTACTAACTCACACTCAGAGAATTAGGGTTAGCGCTACACTAGGACACCAAACTCCCACTAAGAGAGTTACTCCCACAAAGAGAGTTATTCCCACTAAGAGAATATCATAATCCCACAAAGAGATAAACTCCCACAAAGAGAGAAAGACTAATCCTCATAAAGAGAATTAGTGTTACAAAAAAACACCAAGTAAAATAAATACTCTTACCTATGCCTTGAGATGCTTATTCATTGATCAATGCAAGGCATGGAAGAGGATCTCCAAGTGTTGATATTTTCTTGAAAGCACTTGGATGATTTCCCTTGAGCTGGACTTAAATGCATGAAGAGGAATGAGAGCTCAAAGAGGGAAATGAGAGAGTTTGAGAGTGGCTTAATCAATCTCTAATGATTTGCAATAGCATCAAGAAGTTCCTATGAACTCAGCCCTCTCATATATATAGGAACCTTATATCAACCCTCAAAACCCAAGAAAACAGCTAAAAACAAAAAGCTGCAACGGCTAGTTTCTGGGCAGAAACGTCACTGACAGTCGACTGAAGAACAAATGACAGTCGACTGTCCAACGGCTAGAGAATATCTAATGGCTATAATCTGAGCCTAGACAGTCGACTGATGAAGTCGGTACAGTCAATTGTAAACAGGACAGGCGCCTGTAAATCCTTCAGAAGGCACTTGTAGCAGGGGATGGAATAAACAAAGAGCTGCACTCTTTCTCCAGATAAGCATACAGGCGACTGATAACACGAATACAGTCGACTGTAAAATAGACAGGCGACTGTAAACCCTTCATCAGTCGACTGCTGCAGGAGATGGAGAATAACGGAGAGAAGCAGTATATGCACTTACGCTACTCAGACGACTGTTGACAAATTAACATGCGACTGTAAATATACTGGCGACTGTAAACTGAGCATCAGTCGACTGATGCGAAAAGCTCAAGTAGAGTCAATAGAAATGTTGACTTGAGCCGTGCATTACAGTCGACTGTAGAAGGCTCGACTGGCGACTGGAAATCACCCAGTCGACTGTGAACAGTTCAGCAGGCGACTGATGGAGAACCAGAGACTCCAAATGAGTCTTTGGTCAAGATGAGCCTATTGGGTTGGATTCTATGATAATCCTAAGGCTTATAAGATGGTTAAATACATATGCATGTATGAGTAGACCATCTATCAAGGCATTACATTAACCTAGACTCAAATGAGAGAGAAAGCAATAAAGGAAATATAACATGGATTACATTGCTTTCCTTAGAGTCTATGTCTTCAATCTTGATGCCTTGATGCTCCCCATCATCTCCAAGCTTTGGCACCCCTTGAGTCCAAGCTTTGGCCCTTCTCCACTTGATGTCCATCCTTGTACCAAGTGTTTAGTCTCCAGAAATGATATTCTAGAAATGTAACTAAGAGACTAAAACAACAGAGTCATTAGCAACAACATAATGTTGTGATCATCATCAAAATAACATTGGTATGAAACACCAATACTCAACAATTGTCTCATCTAAAATGTAGAACTCATGGCCAACTATTGTCATGCCACTCGTTTAACCTATCCCGTGTTAGCCCCACATCATGGATAGACTCATACGATCCATGCATTACGATCGACAACTTTTCTCAATCTATGCTCACGCCACCTCGTGGATTAGAGCTTTGATCTGTGATTTGGTGGCTCTCATTGTCGCTACTATCGTAGTCATCAATTAGCAATATAAGGTGTCGGTAATTCCCATCAAAGTGCATGCCACTATCAGGGTCACGAACCCTAATTGGATTCACTAACATACCTAATTAAGTTCATAGGATATCTGTCCAAAGTGCATGCCACTATCGTGGTCACGAAACCTATTTGGAATCTCCTACAAACTTGGCTGGATCAACCAAAACACATCCTTTTATACCAAAACAACATAAAAATCCTAACTTTACATCTAAATCCTAAGATCCTAGGGCTAATCCATTAGCCCTAGATAAGACTACTCATGGATCATAAAAATAACAATGGAGAATTCAATAAAAGCAAGAGAGATCATCATCGCAATAGAAGACATTAAAGCAAGCAATAGATGATTAGAAATCTTTACCAAAACGTCGTAGATCGATAGACAATTGTAGAGAATTAAGAACTCAAGATTTGAAGCAAAAGCCATTACTAAAAATCCAATCTTTGTCTTCTACAAAATTGCGACGGCAATGAAAACTCTATAAGAAAACTAAACTAAAATTAAATCTAAGGAAAGTAACTTTCTCTCCGAAAATAGGGTAAAAATTGTGGTTATATACAAGGGGATGGACCCCACAAAAATCTGAAGATATGGGCAATTGGGCCCACTAGTAAGTCAGGTTGCGGTGCCCTACTCAATCGAGTAGCATCACCGCTCGGTCGAGCTAGGCATGTGGCTCCACTTTGTTGCTTCTTTGGCTCTGGGCTGATACGGGCTACTCGGTCAAGTAGCCCCTCCACTCGGTCGAGCTACAGTGGGCTGAAAATCTCTCCAAAATGATGCTCTGTTTGGTTCATGCTCGGTCGAGTAGATGGTCTACTCGGTCGAGTGGTTTTGTCTGCTTGGTCGAGCTACAATGCTTGGAGAGTTGCTCAAAATAGTCGTTCTGCTTGGATTCAGCTCCGTCGAGTAGAATCTTTGCTTGATCGAGTGGGGCGTGTCAGGTCTGCTGGGGCTTCAAGAGATCAGCTCGGTGGAGTGCTGAGCAGCTCGACCGAGCTGCCTGGGAAAACAGCCTCCAAGCCTCTAGAGCTCTCAACTCTCCTTTCTTCTCCTCCTCTCCTCCAATCTTCTTCTTCACCTTGACGAACACTTGTTGGACCTGGCCAATGATGTTCCAGACGGCTCGGATGTATCTATGTCCTATAATTGCTCCAATTCTCTCCAAAGTTTCTGAAAATCCACAAATCTATACAAAACTCGAATATAATGTTAAACACATGATAATATATGAAAATGTGAACTTTGGAGGGCAAAAATGATATGAAATGATGCAGTAAATGCATGGAAAAATATGGACACATCAAAATTTTCCAAGCTTACCTCTTACTCGTCCTCGAAGAAGACAAATACGAAGCTCACCGAGAGATGAAAATAAGAAATAGAAAAAGAATGAAAAATGGAGGGGGGGTCGTTAGATTATTCTCTCAGATCTCAAGCTATAAGCTACACATCACAATAACTGGGAAAATATGAATCACATGCTATAAAGATTTCATATCTAACTTAAACATTGTACTTGCTAGCTTTTAAGATCAACAAAAAGGGACTCTCTAAATTCATGCAATAGACTCATATTCACTTCATACAATTCATAGAATTCAATATGCAAATCATTGGCGATGCACTTTTCAATCAAGAGTTATAATTGAAGCATATATGAATCACACCAAGCATGCAATAGAGTAGGGGTGAAAAAATGAGCCCGACCCGACCCGACCTGACCCGAACCTGGACTCCTTAACTAGATATGAGTAGGGGCCAATCCGGGTCGAGTAGGATCCGGTTTGACCTGACCCGGCCCAGATAAAAGCCGGGTTGGGTATGTGTTTGGCCTGTCAACTCGGATGACCCGAATTCAACCTGATTTACTTTCTATATATATAAATACTTATATAATAACTTCACCGCACAGTTGCAAGGGGAGCTGTGCTTATATGGTTTAAATTGGTGTCCTCTTCTTTAAGAATTCTTGGATTCAATTCCTTTTACCTACAACTTTTTAGTTAATTTTTATTACTTCCGCTAATAAAACGGTAAAGTTAATTATACTTCCCCTCTGTCATAAGTGCGGTTTAAGCTACGAGCTACTAGAAATTATGCAACACTTAATAATTTGTCGGTGGCTCGTAATAAATAGTCGGACATCAAAAAAGGAGCAGTTGCGTGTAATTCAAGTTTTAAGCTGACGGGTTAACCCGAACCCGACCTGGGTTTTTCTCGGGTCTCCAAACCCGACCGGAATTCAATCTGGGTCTGGTTAGGGTTTACCCTTATCCGGGTCGAGTCAAATCTGACCCGACCTGAACCCGACCCGACCCGACCCGTTTGCCACCCCTACAATAGAGAATAGAATAAAAGTCATGGCATTCACATATTCATATCAAATCATAAGAATTCTACATAGCTAAACTATTTTGCTAAGTTTCAGCATTATCAAATATTCCTATTCGTGCACAACTCCACTCTAATGTCGTACTCACTCATATGGTCAAACGATTTCACCCCCCAAGCTTAGCTTAAGGCGTCACATCTAAAGGAAAATAATAGGGTAAAATGGGATTTTTGCCTTGGTTTTCCCGAGGATAAAAGTGGCTTCAATAATGAGATAGCGAAACATTTTTTGCTTCTCTTTTTTTCTTTGTTCCTTTTTTGTTTCTGTTTCTCATTTTTTTGGATTTTTGTAGGCGCAATATGATTTGTATTTTTGTTTTTTGGCTCCTTTTTTACTATTTGTTTTTTGGAGCTAGCTTTTCTTTTGCAAGGGATTTTTGGAATATATGCGGTAGAAGTAGCTGCAAGGGGTAAACTCAAGGGACATGTAGGAGAAATAAAGATATATGTGGAGAAAGAAATATAATGTAACACTCGGTTCACTCTAAGATGTGCACAAACGGTTCAATAAGATAACACATCAACTAAAACTCATATGTAAGCATGGATATTCTCAATCATTTCAACAAATAGTGAAGTCCAGCAGTAAAGTTTAGAATCATATCAGGCATGCAACGGAAGGTGAATAAGACAATAAGACTGATGCTTCAGATATACTAATGATGCATGAATCTTGGTGCATTTCCAATAAAAGCATACTAAACACTAATTCATACACTCAGCTTCAATAGATTTCATGCATTCACTTAGAGGAGTCATCAAAAGAAATGTATTTGTAAGCATATGGTAGCGAGATACTGAAATACTCTAAGTAGCATGGTACAGATAATAATCATCGCGATAATTGCTAAAGTAGTAAGAGATATCATCATATGGACTGTATCTAGCGTAAAAAGGAAACTAAAGGTGGAATAATAAAAGAAAATAATCATGCAAGCATACTAAAAGATGGAAAATATGATGCTAAAAGGGAAAAAATAAAATGGTGGAAAATGGATGGAAAATAAAAATAAAAGGGGTAAAGTGAAAGAAAAAAGATGGATAATAAAAATAAAAAGCGATAGCGCTCATACCCCAGGCTAAACACAGCAGTGTCCTCACTGATGAGAACACGCGTGCAAGGCGGGAAATGATGCTAGGGTGGGGAGGGTGGGTAATAATAAAAAATGAAAACTAAAAAATGAAATTATACAAATGAAAAAGAAAAATGCAGGTGCATGTCCTAATGCCTAGAGTATGTACAAGCAAGCAGATGATGCAGATGATGCAATAATGGAATGAAGGATATACAAATGGATGATGATGGGTCCTCCCCAAGCTAAGCATGTGTAAGGCCCCAAAAGGATAGATGGGCACTAAAATATGGATGAGGGGGAGAACATGAGCAATAATAATAATCAAGCAGGGGCACCACCCTCTGGAGGTGGCGATGGGTCCCGCTACTGAGGACCAGAAGATGGAACCAGAGGCGGGTCAACAGGTGGGTCAGAGACTGATCGCTCCTTATTTTACACCTTTTTTCTGCATGTTTTCATGTCGTTTCGATCGCCCATATTGTATTTTTCACGATTATTCGATGATATCGTGTTTCTTTTCACTATTTCTTGTTTTTGTCGTATTTCCGGAGATATGGAGCGATCTGGAGCTTAAATGAGATCAAGGGACTTTCACGTGCACCGGAGCATCGCCCATGGCATTATTGAGGAGCTAGCAGCGCTAGATGATGAGTGAAAGAGGGAGAAGTTCGATAGAATCGACGAGGAGGCAAGGAGGAGAAGAAAGAGCCACAGAAGCAGTTCACTCGGTCGACCAGACAGTTCACTCGGCCAAGTGAAGGAACGTGCTCGGACGAGTACAACAGATACAGGAGCACATTGAGTCAAAGTCCACTCGAGCGAGTGAAATATCTCACTCGACCGAGTGAAGAAATCTACTCGCCCGAGTGTGACAGGGTTTTTCTCATGAAAACTTAGCCGACTTACTGGAATTTGGAGAAGCCTCACTCGGCCGAGTAACAAAGCCCACTCGACCGAGTGAAGAAGTCCACTCGCCCGAGTGTGACAGGGTGACAGACCCCCGAAACCCCCAATATCTCTGTTTTTCTTTGGGTATGTCACTTGGCCAAGTAACATGTTCCACTCGGTCGAGTGATGCAGTCCGACTGTATCACGAATTAGGGGTTTGTGCTGCGCCAGGGGCAAATCTGTCAGGATTTTCTGGACGATTTTGACTTGTATTTAAGGCTATTTTTATTCCTAGTTTTAAGAGGGACAAAATATTAGTTTTGACGGCTATTCTAATTGTAATTCTCAGCTGGAGATCAAAGACACGCAATTTGGTTTGTTCTTTCTATCTAAATTTCTTGTTTTTATGAATTGTTTTCTTTCAACCATGAATTTCTCTATGATCTTATTCGTTATTTCTGTGATTGCTATGATTAATTATGAGTAGTTTCACCGTTCTAGGGCATGGGGATGAACCCTATGGATCCGATCTTAGAATTGTGATGAATGAATTGAATTGTTGCTAGGATTGATAGACGGTTAGGTTGTGATTGATTTACTACGAGTAGCTAGGAATTTCCTTCGATTGGGGTTTGCAAGAGATTGGATTTCAATCGATGAAAAGTCCTATATATTCGAATTAGGTTTATAATCGAAATCCACCAGACTTGGTTTACAAGAGATTAGACCAAAGCTAGCATTTTTATTATAAATCTATACCCATATTCGTTTGCAAGAGATTGGACGAATACGAACTATCATAACCTAGATCGACTCTCGAGTTTGCACGAGAGCGGGCTCGAGGTGCGATTGGACGATGATGTCGATCTTCATGCTAGTGGCTTAGGTTAGGGTTTGCACGAGAGTGGGTCCTAATCTAGGTTGCTATAGACCGGCAATATCACGAGAGCTTGAGATTGGTTCTCTATTCAGTTATGACTAGTTCACCTCAATTCAAGCCTTGCAACAATTAGATTCACGATCCACAAAGATGAATGTTGATCCGTAGTGGGGATTCACTAGCCCTATATGATTTTATTATATAGAATTTGTTATTTGAACGAATGTGACAACATTCCTAAAACCATTCCATTCTTCCACCGATAGCTAGGTGATCAAGACATAGTACTGTCATTTGTCCTCCCTGTGTTCGATACCCGCTTGCCACTTCACCGTGCGCTTTAGGTAAGACTACAATCGTTTTCCGGGTGTATATCCAGGCGCGACCAAAGACTGGTGCAACCGGCTCAACAGAAAGTGTGACAGGCCCTGCAGAAGCCTAAGAAATCGGGTCGGTGAGTGGTGCATGTGCGATCAGAGGATAGGTGCTAGTATGACAGGTGGTGCACGATGCATCCTCAAAATGTCTAAGAGGTCCTTAATGACCCGGCTCACTGACTCATGGTGGGTGGCGACCGAGCGGGTGAGGGAGGCAAAGTCACACCTCAAATCAGCAACCTCGTCCTCCATCACTGTCAAGCATGCATCAGTGAGGCAGGAGTCAAGTGGTGGACGTGCGCCCCTAGGTGCACCTCTCTCAACACGGCCTTGTGCATGTGCTGCATGAGGTATGAAAGCAAAATTGGGAAAGGGTGGCCTAGGGGATCTCGGCAGAAGAGGGGAATGGAATGGTTCCGAGATCTGGGGCAGAGATCGAAGCAGCGAAATCAGAAACCAGAGTCTTCGTGACAGCAGAAGTGGTGACAGAAACCACGACGCTCTCGGTGAATACAGCAGTGGTGCCGGGAAGAGTAGTTGTGGACTCCGAAAATATAGGCTTAGAAGGAATGGGGTCCATAGGTGCAGATAGTGTGCTTGTAGAAACTGATTGGGTGGGGACAGAACTGGTGGGGGTAGGCTCCAAAATGGGTGAGGCGGTAGGCATAGGTGCAAAAGAAACAGACGTGCCCTCAGATACGGGCACAGAGTACAGTGTGGCAGTGACCTCGCGGGTAGAGGTGTGGATAGCCCTGGAGGTCTCAGGTAGGGTGGTGGTGGTGGCACTGACAGAAGTAACGACAGAAGTGCTCACCAGTGGTGTGGTGGTGGTGGTGAAAGCAATGGAAGTGCTAGCAGGCTCATCATCTGGGAAGCTAAGCTCCCAATCGCTATCACCCTCCTGGGGGCTGGTTGGACGGTTGGCTGGGCAGGAGGTTAAGGACGTGGATGGGTAGGATGGGGTGAATGACAGGAAGGAGCCAGTCAAGCATTACTGACTCTATCTGTGTAAGATCAGGGCGGGGGAGATACATGTGATGCTCATGGTAGGTGCCTAGAAGATAAAGCAGTGGCACTCACAGTGGGGCCAGATGATGTGCATGTGAGCAAGCACATCTGTGTCAAGTCTTGTAGGCCCGGGTGCTACCACTAGATCGGCTGGAAGGTCAAGGCTGAGCATCAAGTCAAAAATGGTGAAGAAACCACCACAACTGATCTCTGTGGCGGTGGATGCAGTGAGTAGAAGGTGATGGCATAGCCAGTGGGCTATGTTGGACTGTAGGAATGGGCGGAGTGTGCCGTCCGCTGCCCATCTGAGCAGTCGGGTCATCCCGCTGAGGTGTACAAGCTCAGTGAATGAGAGAGTTCCGACCTTAGGCCTAGAATAGATGGTGGTGGTGATGTGGCACTAGGCGTATTCGTGGCAGGGGTGGATAATGGAGGATGACTTCGCCCAATTAGGGCTGAAGCCACGGAGACCGGAGATACGACGCCAGAAACTCTCGACGTCAAAAGAAGGTAGCTCTATGTCAGGTGTATTAGCCTGGTCTGGGTCTGAGATATGTGGGAAGTCAAAGTAGGCATGGATCATGGCATATGTGACAACAACGACACGATCCAGCAGCCGAAAGCAGATACCGTCCCCCTCCCTGACGATAGAACTCATCGCCTTATATGTGAGGCGAGCATATGTGCGTGTGTGCATTGTCAAGAAGTGGTCCCAGCCTATGGTCTGGTAGAGCCACTGGACAACATGAAGAATGCCCAGGCTCGTGAGTGCGGTGATGGATGCGAAGTGAGTGGGGATGATGGGGCGGCGGGACACGATCTCGAATCGTGCACGGTGAGCGGCATCCCTGAAGACAATGTCATATGTCCTCAAAGTGCCGGTGTGTGTGGGTGGATGTGATGGAGGTGGAGGAGCGGCTATGGGAATGGGAGCGGCGGTGGTGTGTGGGGCCTATAGTGCTAGAGGCATGGGCGATGGTAAGCGTGAGGATGTGGGTGAGGATGTGATGATGTCCAAATTCTCACTGGGAGAGGGTGATCGGTGTCGGCTGCGTGCAGGCCTAGAAGAGGAGGGACTGGGGTCAATGGCCTTCATCTTCTTAGCCAAGGGCTTCCTAGGTCTTAGCCTAGGAGGCATTACGGTGTGTGTGGTGAGCGAATGGGTGCAACACGATATACTATATAAATAATAATGCAAGGGACGGGTGTACCGATATCGCGAAGCGAAGCAGTCGCAAAGAATGGACGTATGCACAAAGCCTCGAAGCAAGACGTCCCCCAAGCTATCACAAACCAAGCGTCTCCTCGAAACGCTCCAAATGTACCTGCAATAGCAAATTAAGATAGTATTAGTGACAGGTAATGGAATTAATTTTGGTTTAGTGTTCGAAAATGGAAAAAATTATAATTAGGGGTTCAATTTGGGTGAAATAGAGAGTGGGGAGTGTGGAGAGAGAGGGGGTGCGGGGGGGACCTAGTCGATGGGGCGACGGTGCTCAGACGGCATGCACGGCGGAGGACCGGTGTGAGGGGACGATCGAGTTAGGGTTAGGGGAGGAGGGTCGCTCGAGCTCGGGCTGTTTTTGAATTGGGGGGATTAGAGGCGGATCGGGTTTTATTAGGGTTGGGCCGAGTCTGTTTATGATTTGAAAAGTGGGCCCCGCCCCTCCAGTCGATGCTTGGTCGAGCAGTGTAGACTGCTCGATCGAGTAAAAAAGATATGAAATTTAAGAGTTAATCCCTGAATCTGTCGCCCAGCTACTCGACCAAGCTGCTCACTCAGCTCGGTCGAGCTGAATAAATTATAGAGTGGTGTTTTTCAGCTCATCTTGCTTCGAATGTAGCTCAACTAAGTGGAATTGATTACAGAGCGATGTTTTCAGCTATTTCCGACTCCGACTGTAGCTCGACCAAGTAGGGTAGCTACTGGGTCGAGTCGATTTAATTACAGAGTGCTCTTTTTGCTCCTTCCTTCAGCTGACTGTAGCTCGACTGAGCGCTTAGCCTGCTCAGTCGAGCAGCCTCCTCTTGGCCTCCAAAGAATGTATGGCTTTATGCCTCGTCTCTTCTTGGTTCCTTCTCCTCTTTTTCATCGTTTTGCACACTCTCTCCATTGTTCACCTGTAAAAGATAGAACACATCAAAAAAATTTATAATATTTTATATTTTATAGTTTTCTAATGAATTAAAATACGTTTTTTTATTTTGGTTTTTGAATAAGAATAAAAATAAAAATAAGACTAAAAAGAAAGAAAATTCGGGTTGCCTCTCAATAAGCGCTTATTTAAAGTCGTAAGCTCGACTTCCTATAGATTTTCAATGACAGTCCTTGATGTTGGGCGCATATGAGATGCGCCTGTCGTGCTTTCCAATGAGTCCATGCAGTGGAAGTTGGCATGCCTCTCCTCGTTGGCCTTCACCGACCGAAAAGATCGTAGCCTCTAGTTGTTAATCATGAAATGGTACACCGGGCGGCTCCTCGTCTAAGACTCATAAGTAGGCCGCCAACGCCTTGTCATGTATGACGTCGCCATCATCATCTAAGATCTTCCTCATGGGATCTCTAGTAAATTCCTCCATAGCATATTCATCGGTGGTGTCGTCCTCTAGGAGCTCAAGATAGCTTGCATCCTCATGCGGAAAATGCTCCTTCATTGGCCTTGGGAGTTGGAACTCGATCTCAATGTTGCCAACGTTCATAGATAGCGTCCCCTCATAGACGTCGATCAAGGCTCCAGCTGTGGCCATGAAAGGACGCCCCAGAATATCTGATAACTACCTTTCTCGGACATGTCCATGATAACAAAGTCCACCGGCATGCATATCCCACCCGGTATCTATAGAATGACGTCGCGTGCGATGCCGACTGGGCATGTGATTGATTGGTCTGCTAGTTGAATACTCGTGTCGGTGGGTTCAAGCTCTGATCTCGTATTTAGTCTCTTAAAAATAGTAAACGGCATCAAACTAATTCTCGCCCCCAAGTCAACCAATGCTCTATCAATGGTGGTGCCACCAATGGAGCACGGCACCGTGAAACTTCCATGATCTGGCAACTTCTTTGTTAGGGTGTTCTTGATGACGGAAGTGCAACTATCCGCTTGCTTAACCGCTTCTTGCTTTATCTTCCCCGCTATTAGATCCTTCAAGAATTTAGCATACGTAGGGATCTCTGTGAGCGTGTCCATGAAGGGGATATTCAAATGAATCCTTTTGAGAAGCTCTATAAACTTAGCATACTTTTTCTCAAGCTTCGCCATGGCCAATCTCTGCAGGTAAGGTGGTGGAGGTCGGCTTCCATTGTCCTTGGCAGCATCCGTCGGCATGGATTTGTCAGAAGTTGGAACATACGTGGGTGCTGCAGTGATGGGAGTGGGCGATGTGGTAGAGAAGCCTCCTTCTCTGCAGTGGCGTGTGTCTCATCAATAATTCTCTCCTCATCCTCAGCGACAATGGGCTTGGAGATGGTAGTATCTTCCTCTTGAATAAGCATCGAAGCTTGTTGATCCACTTTCTTAGAGACCGGCACCATAACAGTGTCAGTACTCTTTCCTCCTATCGTCATGACCGCTACCACTGCATCAACTTGGCCCCTAGGATTTGGCTCAGGTTGGGATGGCAATCTTCCTTGAGCCTTTAGAAGTTGAGTCATTTGGGCGGACAATCTGTCATCTGTGGCTTGGAGATTCTTATGGATGGTTCAAATTTCTGTATTAAACTTAGTTTGGCCGCTAATAAAGGCATCCAAGGTTGCCTCCAGATTTGGCTTTTGATCTGCCGGTTGCTGATACTGTTGCTATTGCTGATAAGGCTAGCGATTAAAGTAAACCAACGGTCTGTAGGGCTCAGATGGTGTCACGCCCCGCTTCCCTAAAATGGAGGCGAGACGTGAAAAGGTCCGCACGAGAGTGGAGCTGTGAAGCCCCAAACCCGATAAGCGTCCACAATGCAAAAACAGGTCCCTGTAACCACAACAGAATAGCAATAATAACACAAGGAGAGACTGAAATAAAATTCACATCTCACAAATATTGTCCAACATCTTAAATAAGTTCGACATCCAGAAAAGCCACCAGGCTAAAGGAAAAGAGTCTAAGGCCCAGAACAAGGCCAACAAAAGCAACGACAATAACAAAGTATAGGTGCTACGCACCGATAACAAAACAACTGTCTAACAAAAGTAAAACACACGAAGACACTAGGACTGGTCCCAGTGTCCACATACTCCCCGTCAAACACAAGCTCGGGCTCGGCGTCGGCAAACACCTCGTCCTCAACGAGGTACTCGGGCTCAGGATCTAACATGTGTCACCCAAAAGAGTAAAGGGGCACATGTCAGCAAGTCTAAAAAGACTTGGGCAAGGAAACTGAAAGTGAGGCATCTAGCAACCTAGCAGTTTAGTATGCATGACATGGCAGTTATAACATGAGTGCACAATTAAAACATGGCGAGACAATTTGTACAAGAGAACAATCATCGGGACAAGACAAGAGTAGCCAAGCTACTATCAATTCAATCAATTCACATTTTGTAGGTGTTTAGGCCATTCGCTGAATGGCATAGCATTTCAGACCGATCGGCACTAAACACTACCCAATATTCACACGATATGGAGCCTGGGGTCCCTGCACATTGAGCTCATCTAGTGAGCCTAGGGTTGCCCCGCCATTGAGCTCGCATTCTTAGTTCACAATTCAATGTATCGAGCGTTGGGGTTAGCAACTCATTATGCTCGCTTCTGGTCACGAGCCAGGAACACTAGTATGGCGTAGGGAACACCTAGCCGGAACACGCAATTCGGGCATTGGCTATCAACCAACACATGGCCCGCTTCTGGAACACGAGCCAGGAACACAACATTGTAGCGAAGCTACGCAATCACAGCAATACCTAAGGAATGCGAGATCATGACAATTTATTTGCGTACCGTTAATTAAATTAAACGTGACAGGTGAAATGCAATGACATGACATATTCGCGTACCGTTAATTGAAAGTAAACATGACATGGTAATTGTGCAACACGCTAAAAGTCGGAATTAGCTTCGTTGTCAAGCTAATTCCCCAATTTGCGCCTAGGCGAGTATCATTTCGTCGCCTAGCCTCTTTTACGCCTACAACATGCAAATGGCCTAAAACATGGCCTAAACCCTAAGTGGCAAGTTTCACTTGCCTAGCACCGGGGATTGACGATCACTTCGTCACACGGGAGCTACCTACGGGGGAAATCGCTGTTTTGGGGGACAATCAACAAACAACATGAAATTAATTAGGGTTTCACCAAAATTATCAATAAGTTATGAAAACAACGGTAGAACGATTTCTTACCGAGAGAAGACGGAAGGAACACTCCGGGGAACCCTAGGATCAGACCTGGAAGAGATTGGAGAAGTTTGGGGAAACTAGGGTTTTGGGGGATTTGGGGATTTGATGGATTTTGATGGAGATTTGGGGAAGATGAGAGGTAGATAGAGTAGATGGATGGATTGGATGATGGATTTGAGGCTTGGAATGGAGAAATGAAGCTTGGAGGAAGATGGGGGCTGAAGGGTGAAGTTTTTAGGGTTTTGGGTCGTGTTGGAGAAGAAGAAGTCGAATGGGTTGGGTTTAAATAGGCTAGGCTGGCGGCTGCCCAGAAATTAGGGTTTTGACACTGGTTAGTCGGTCAAAGAGCAACCACTGACCGACTAGTTTGGCAACTAGTCGGTCGGTCGACCAACGCAGACCGACTAAGTGCAAACAGTAACTCCTGAACGAAAATAGGATTCTAGAGTTAGTCGGTCCATGAACAAGTACTGACCGACTAGTTTGGCATCTAGTCGGTCGATGAACGTTCTTAGACCGACTAAGAGTGAACAGTAACTGATACAAAAATAATTTAATGAGTTAGTTGGTTCAAGAAGCATTGCTGACCGACTAGTTTGCAACCTAGTCGGTCAACCAACGTTCTTAGACCGACTAACGATAAACAGTAATTCCTGAGAAATTTAGAAAGCTAACTAGTCGGTCCAAGAAGGATTGCCGACCGACTGGTGATCACTCCAGGACGTACACCCAAAGAACGGTTGTAGTTTTACCGCAAGCGCACGGTATAGCGGCGAGCGGGTATCGAACACAGGGAGGATGAATGACCGTGCTTGCTCCTAATCAACCTGGCTATTTAAGAATAGAGAGAATTGCCTTGGGCGATCCTGTCACAATCGTCAGACAAATGTGCGAAATATCAAATCAAATAAAGAACGTCTAGGGAGTGGGGAATCCCCACTACTCACCGTGTTTCATAAATGTGGTTCGTCGGTATCAAAATTGCTAGAATGAGAATTTGGATGAACTAGTTGCAACTAAATGTGGAACCAAGCTCACGCTCTCGCGCTGTTGCCGGTCTATAGCTATCCTAGGGTCGGGTCCAATCTCTTGCAAACCCTAGCCTAGGAAAGCTAGCATTAGGATCAACATCATCGTCCAATTGCGCACCGAGCCCAATCTCTTGCAAACTCGGTCCACAATCTAAATTAGGATAGTTCCTACCCGTCCAATCTCTTGCAAACGGGTATCGGCACGGAATTGCAACCGGAGATCCTAGTATCGGTCCAATCTCTTGCAAACCGATACTTCGAAAATCCGACTCCAACCCAATTCGGATTTCTAGGGCTTCCTATCAAATTGGGATCCAATCTCTTGCAAATCCCAATTGATATGAATACCTAGCTATCCGTAGTAATTCGATCCCAATCTAATCTCTAATTATTGATTCTAGCACAATTTCTACCAATTTATCACAAATACGAAATTGGGCTTGTAGGGTTTATCCCCACGCCCCAAGACGTGGAGACTACTCACAAATCATAGCAATAGCACAAAAATAATCAATGAAATAGACAATGGAATTCATCACAACAATGATATGAACAATAAAAATAGAGTTCTTGGGGAAGAGAGATGCAAACCAAAGTAGTTCTTCAATTAATCCAACAAAAATCCAAGTTTTTCTCTTCTCCAATCACAAAATAATAAAGCTAAAAAGTAATCTCAAAAAGCTGCAAAAAATCTAAGAGATGGCTCCTAAAACTAGGGTAAAAACAGGGCTTAAATAGCCCCAAAAATCGTCCAAAAATCCTGACCAAAACGCCCCTGCACAGCCTGTTTTCCGCAAATTTCGCTACAGGCAGCGCATCACACTCGGCCGAGTGACAAAAGTCGCTCGGCCGAGTGAAAACCCTGTCATTTTCCAGTAAGTCGGGGGCTTCAAGGGTCTTCAGTTCGGAGGCGGCTCGGCCGAGTGAGTTGTCGTCAATCGGCCGATGGCTTCACTGCACTCGGGCGGACGCGGTTTACCACTCGGCCGAGTGGGTCTTCTGAAGCTCAGGTGGCCGAAAAACAGTAGCTTCGATCTTTTTGAGGGCCTTCGTCCGGGCGCCACTTGGGCGGACGTGGTATCGTCACTCGGCCGATGTGGTCTCCGTCGCTCGGCCGAGTACACATGGAAAACGTGTCTGAATGGGTCGGCCGAGCAGTGTCTCGCTGGTCGGCCGAGTGGCTCCTCCACTCTGCCGAGTGGGACACAAAAGATGCCCAATCTGATTGTTTTGGCCTCCTCGTCGCTCCTGCGACGTCCATTCTTCTTCCGCTCCTCTCCAACAGCAAAATATCCCTCGGGGAGGTCGTCGGTGGTCGTGTAGAGTAAGCGCGTCTCGAGATCACTCCTAATCGCGCCAAATCACCTGAAATGCGACAAAAACAACAAATCGTGAAAAGCATCGCAATATCGTCGATATATCGTGAAAAACATGATTTGGGCGATCAAAATGGCATGCAAATCCACGGGAAAAGGTGTAAAATATGGAGTGATCAAAATCCCCCAAGCTTGCCTCTTACTCGTCCTCGAGGAAGATAAGTAAAAAGGCGAACCCGGTGGATTCGGAAAACGAAAACGGCGAAAAACGAAAAAAATGAAAAACGAAGAAGAATGAAAACCAAATGAAAATAAAGACGAAAGAAAGAAGCGAAGAGGTAGGGTGCTAGATTATTTTCTCAGGACGTGGGTTTCACTTACTCTTATAGCATGCACCGAATGAGAAATACATGTCAAAGAATCTTATTTTGATATCATAGTATAATAGTGCAAATAGAAATAGAAAACCCACGAACAATGATATAATCATGAAGAACGGAATGATTTTAAAATTAACATTGCCTGAATCATTTAAAGCGGTATACAAATCACAGATCACACACTTTTCAATTGAACGCTTTCTATCTGGAGTATAAGAGTATCACACTATAGAATAGAGAGAATGGAAAAGTTTGGATTTCATGAAATGAACGCTAGGCTTAGATTTCTGGATTTCGTGAAGCTAGAAACAATCTCACCGAGTATAGAATATTACTTAGCCTAGGTTGTCGTGCAATGTCAAGTAGTCACTCTCTCACACATCAATGGATCCCCTCCCCCAAGCTTATCTATAAGCGTGGTGGCACAAAAATATTTACATCCCCATTTTCATATAGCTCCAAAAGCAAAGAAGAGAAAGAAGAAAGAAAGAAAGTGAGATGGGATCTTTTATTGAGGATTTTTCCTCTTTTCTCTTTTCTCTTTTTTTTCTTTTTTTTATATAAGCAATATATACACAATGATCCCAACTCAGAGAGAGATAATGATATACAAGAATGTTTTTCTCTCTTTATATATTTATTTTTTTTAGAAGAAGGGATTTGGAGCTAGGAATTAATAGCGGGGGAAATGCCATAAAATAGAATCACTAAGGGGAGATTCACCAATGATTTTTTTTTTTAAAAGTAGAGAAATGATGTTCAAGATTTGTGGAGAAAGAAATATATATAACTCTCGGTTCACTCTATAAGACATGCACGACAACTTCAGCAGGGTAATCTAATCTACTCAGTTTCGATCACAAAAAAGCTAACTAATCCAGATATATCATAACTAACATCATTCAATCATCCCGAAGTGAAGTGTACAATTCATGCATATAGAAGTGATATAGGAAAAGAAATCGGTACTCCAGATATAGGCATTTAATGCGTGAATCTTGGTGTGTTTTCTGTGATAGCATACATATGAATATTCAGGCTCAGTTAATAATAAAAATTCATCCATTTTCATGCGGAGAAAGTGTGGGTTACTATTCTAGATGCAAAGCAAGTCATAGCATATGATATCAGAAATAAAATCTAAGACATGACAAATATAGCATGCATATAGAATGAGCTAACTCCACGTAGACATCATCACAGAAAATTCATCTCTAGCATGAGATGAAAAAGGAAAGAAATAAAGATAAGAAAAATAAAACTATGCAATGCGGCACACAGAGAAACAAGAAAAACGTGATGCATGGAAAAATGAAAGAAAATAAAGAAAAATGAGTGCAAAAGTGAAAAGAAACGGTGTGAAAAACTAAAAATAAAGGTGGCAAATCGAAAAAGGAACGTGAGAACTCACTCCCCCAAGCTAAAGTGCACATTGTCCTCAATGTGCAAAGTGTGGCACACAGAGAGACAAGTAATGAGAGGGGCAAGTGAGGATGCATGCATGATGGAAAGAAAAAAGATAATAAAACGAAAAATAAAGAAACGAAAATATGATGCGGATATGATGCATGCACAGATATGAGTGATACGAGTATAAATGGGTCACCAAAAGCTCTCCCTCTCTCCCAAAAAAGATATATAAAGATACGGCAAATGAGAATCACAAAAAGGTGAGTGGAGGGGGGGTGGTCAAAAAGGCATCAGGACCCAGCAGAAACGGGCAGCGCAACGGCAAAAGGAATCGATGGCATCAAGGGTGCCTAGGAAGGTGGTGCTGCGCCGTCTCCGTCCTGAGGCGGAGGTGGTGGTGGTGGTGGTGGTGTAGGCTGCTGAGCTGGGGTGGGCGTGGAAGTGGAAGCAGGTCTAGTGTGTGTGGCAGTGTGTGCGGGAACCTGCTGGGTGGGTGGTGGTACGTGCGGAAGACGCTCTAAGATCTGTGTCAGGCAGTAGTGGATCTGAGGGATCAGGGCAGAGCGTCCAGCCATCGTAGAGACGGTGGAGGACAGGGTCCTAAGGTCAGCTCTAATACCACTCACCGCCAACTCCAGAGCACGTATGCTCTGCAGTACCGTGTCGGGCGGGGGTGGTGCAGAGGGTCGCACCGGTCTAGGCTGCGCGGGGCGGGGCTGGCGTACGCGAGTGGAGTATGTAACGGGCTCAGCAGGGAAGGGGACAAAAGGTGCCACGCCAGCAAATGTGGGCCTGGCCTCAGTGTGAGGCCGGGGCACCGGCTGGTGAGAAGTAGAGGCAGCGGCAGCAAAGGAAGTGTGCAAAAGAGGCAACGAGGTGGCAAGAGAGGTCAGTGGCCCAGAAGTGTGGACAGACGCCACGACGCTCTCGGAGAATACGGCGGCTGTGGAGACAGAGGACTCTACCGCTGGGGCGGAACTGTGTGGACCAAAAGGCGCAATCCCAGCGGAGATCATGCTAGCCATGGTCTCCACGACCGCGGCAAACGAGGGCGCTCCACTCTCGACAAAGGTCGGCGGGCGCTCGGGGAGTGCGGAGCAAAGAGGCTCCACGGACAGAGGGCCAGAGGTGGCAGCGGGAGTGGTGGGGACAGCCTCGGAAGTGGTGACAGTGGTGGAAGTGGGCTCAGCAAAAGTACTCTCGACACTGACAGAGGTGGGGACAGAAGTGTCAGGAGCAGTGGAAACGTCAGGAACAGGCTGAGGGGCCACAGGGTCGACGGGGTCGGCAGCAGGCTCGGCAGGGTGTGCAGCAGGGTCTGCGGGAGCAGCCTGGGTAGCGTGGGCAGCGTGGGCCTGCTCGGCCTCCTCGGCCTCGAGCACGTACGCAGCGGGGATGATGACATCCATCGCTGGGAGCCAGTCAACATGGGCCGGTGCAATCTGGGTCCGAGCTGGGCTCGGGAGAATCATGTAGTTGGCACCGAAAGGGCCGTGCAACCAGACCCAATGACGCTCACCATGCGGACGCAGCATCTTCATCCGGGCCATAACGTCTATCGACAAGGAAGTGGGGCCCGGAACGCGTCGCAGGTCGTCGGGTAGGTCCTCGCCGGTCATCATGGTAAGCAGGGTGATCAGACCGCCGCAGCATATCGGTGAGCGAGCGCCCACCGACACAATGATACGGTCTAAAAACCAAGCCGCAATGTCGATCACGACGGCGGGGACAAGCTCGTCTCCATCCCTAGATAGAGCTCTGGGACGTGTCATCGCGTAGAGCATGTAAAGCTCTGGCGTAGACATCGTGCCCGGCTCATATCTGGCCAAAAAGGTGGTCGCCATAAAGCGCTGGGCAATACGTAGGCATGGGTGGACAATGGCCGAGGCCTTGGCCCTACTAGGGTCAAAGGCGGCGTGGTGGCCTGTGATCCGGGCCCAGAAGGCACCGGCGTCGAAAGAAGGTGGGGGGATGTGGCTGTGGATCGGCAGGGAGAGGCTGTGCGGGCTGTGGGTGCACTGCAGGCTGTGCGGGGTGTGCGGGGCCTGCAGGCTGTGCGGGGTGTGTGGGTGACGGTGGAGGAGAGTCCTCCAACTCGTGGGAGGGGCCGGCATCATCCGACCGTGGCCGTGTCCGGGGCGGCATATCGGCCCCGAGCGCGCGCCGAAAAAGTGAAAAGTGCGGCGTATGCACAAAGAGTGGAAAGAGTTTACCCAAACACGCCGCGAGTGCTAAGCAGTGGAAGCGTGCGAAGTCCGCGCCTCCACGAAGTCCTGAGCAGCCCGTAGAAGCTCCCCTGAGCTCCCCTAAGCTCCAAAAAGCAACCTGCGCATGGAAAAGCGATGTCAGCGAGTAATAATCAAAATGTATGGAGCAATAGGGGTATAACAGATAGATATGGGAATTGATTCGGGTTAGGGGTTCGATTAATACACGGATCCTCAAAAACTACGCAAAAAGAGGAGAAAATGGTGAAAAACGAGCGAACCGGAGGTGATCAGAGACAAGGCTGCCGGCGGCGACTCGGGCGAGGCGTCGGCGGGCTCGACCGGCGGTGGCGGGCCGAGCGGCGGCGGGGCAGCGGTGGTCGGGCGAGTGAGGGTCGAGCGATCTCTAATCGGGCGTGGGAGCTGAAGGGGCGTGGGCGAGAATTGGGGATTTTTCGTTTTCGAATTCCGCGCCCCCCTTCAGCTTATATATAGAAAAGTTACGACTCGGCCGAGTGACGTTCTCACTCGGCCGAGCGAGGCAAATAGAAATTTCTCCCCGATATCGCTTCGGCCGAGTGGCTTTGCCAGCCTCGGCCGAGTGGAGTAAGTCCATTCGGCCGAGTGACTCAAGCTACTCGGCATGACTCGCCCTAGGAGGGTATCCGTTTTACTCGGCCGAGTGAAAATGTAGACTCGGCCGAGTAGCAGTTCTAATGAAATGAGGAAAATAGACAGAGAGTTGGGTACAGCAGACTTCCCTCGTTCGTGAGCGGCTCGGCCGGACGAACTTCTGGACTCGGCCGAGTGACTAGTATACTCGGCCGAGTGAGCCTTGTGTTCTGCTGTTTGTCTTCGTTTGGGCTCTAAACTGCGTCTTTCTTCCTCCAGTCGATTTCATGCTCCTCCTAAGCGTCGAACGCCATCTTGGGGCGCTCCTCGTTGTCTCGTTCATCCTCCTCATGATGGATCTACCTATCTCCTCTCCTGTCAAGAAAAATAGGACCCGTTATCACAAAATTTTTGGTCGGATGACTCAATACACTAAAAATCTCTAAAACAAAAATAAAGAAAAGGTAAAAATAAAGCAAAAACCGTCGGGTTGCCTCCCGACAAGCGCTCGTTTTAGGTCGTGAGCTCGACCCCCTATAATTTTCAATCAATGCGGGATGTTTGGTGCATATGAGATGCACCCGTCAAACTTGCCGGGGAGCGCGCTTGGATTTGGACGTGGCGGCGTAGCGTGCTCCCTCGGAGGTCTCTTGTCTCGAATAGTGTTGGGGGGAGGCTCCCCCAAGCTAGCATTTGCCCCGATCAACGGCTTAACCGGCGATGCCGATTTCCGTACCGGCGGAGCTTTCTTTGGAGACTTTAATTTCGAGAGCTTGCAGAGCTCTCGAATCCTTGCGACATCAACGTCGCCTTCATCAACTTCAGCGGAGAGGTCGGGGGAATCATCGTTATTGTCTTCATGGCCTAAATCCGGGCCTTCTTCAAATTCTTCATCAAAAAGGGCGCCAATTGAGTGAGGAATCGTCTCCTCTATCACCTCATCGAGGAGGTCCATGAGATCTTCCGACCGTTCTTTAAGCAAATATACCCTATTGGTTTCGCCCGTCGGGATTCCTCCGGAATAGTGCTTGAGCCTTTGACCATTTACTTTGAACGTGGAACCGTCCTTGCTCTCCAACTCGAATGCTCCTCCCGATTGTATATGCTTGATGGTGAAAGGTCCAGACCAACGTGACCTCAACTTACCGGGAAATAGTCGGAGCCGGGAATTATAGAGCAAGACCTTGTCTCCTACTTTGAAGTCCGTGACGGTAATGCGGGCATCGTGGAGAATCTTAGTCCTTTCTTTGTAAATTCTTGAGCTTTCGTAGGCGTCTCTTCTTATCTCATCAAGCTCGTTGATGTCCAAGAGTCGCCTCACCGCCGCACTCTTGTAGTCGTAGTTAAAGGTCTTGATGGCCCAATATGCGCGGTGCTCCAACTCTACCGGTAAGTGGCAAGCCTTCCCATAAACTAGACGGAACGGTGTGGTGCCGATGGGGGTGCGAAAGGCCGTGCGATAAGCCCATAGGGCGTCGTTTAACTTCATTGACCAATCCTTTCTAGACCGATCCACGGTTTTCTCGAGAATTTGCTTGATCTCTCTATTTGAGACTTCCACTTGACCACTTGTCTGGGGGTGATAAGCCATGCCAACTCTATGATTTACCCCGTACTTCTTTAGCATGGCTTCAAACTTGTTCTCTATGAAGTGGCTCCCCCCGTCGCTTATCAAGGTACGCGGCACTCCGAAACGCGGGAAAATATTTTGCTTGAAGAACTTGGAGACGACCCTTGCATCATTAGTAGGAGTGGCAATTGCCTCCACCCATTTGGAGACGTAGTCGACGGCCAATAGGATGTATTTGTTGCCATTGCTCGATGGAAATGGTCCCATGAAGTCTACTCCCCAACAATCAAAAAGCTCAATTTCTTGGATGGGCCTCATTGGCATTTCATTGCGCTTGGAGATATTCCCGGTCCGTTGGCATCTATCGCACCCTTTTACAAAGTTGTGGGTGTCTTTAAACATTGTCGGCCAGAAGAACCCGCTCTGCAAGATCTTAGCGGTGGTTTTAGAGGCGGCATGATGTCCCCCGCATGGTAGACCGTGGCAATGCAAAATGATAGACGTCGCCTCCTCTTTAGAAACACACCTACGAATGACACTATCCTTGCATATCTTGAAAAGGTAAGGATCTTCCCAAAAGTAGCTACGGACCTCATGCATAAATCTCCTCTTTTGTTGCGTGGACATCCCATGCGGTTTGATTCCGCAAGCCAAGTAGTTGATGAAGTCCGCGTACCAAGGTACTTCCCCGGTCCTTACCGCATATAGCCTCTCATCAACAAATGTGTCATCAATAGGTAAGCTCTCATCCTCCTTGTCGCGAATGAGCCTAGATAAATGATCCGCCACGACATTGTCTGTACCCTTCTTATCTCTGATCTCTAGGTCGAATTCTTGCAACAAGAGTATCCACCTAATCAACCGGGGTTTGGCCTCCTTCTTGTTTAAAAGATACTTCAATGCCGCATGGTCGGTGTGGACAATCACCTTGGAACCGAGGAGGTAGGAGCGAAACTTCTCTATAGAACAGACGACCGCTAGAAGCTCCTTCTCGGTAGTTGTGTAGTTTTTCTGCGCGTCATCCAATGTCTTACTTGCGTAGTATATCGCATGAAGCTTCCTATCTTTCCTTTGTCCCAATACCGCTCCAATGGCTTGGTCGCTAGCATCGCACATTAGCTCAAAAGGGAGGCTCCAATCCGGCGGTTGTATGATAGGCGCTGAGACTAGCGCTTCCTTCAAGGTGTTGAAAGCTTGCAAGCATTCTCCTGAAAAGTCAAAAGGAACATCTTTAGCGAGCAAGGAAGTAAGAGGTCGGGCAATCGAGGCGAAATCCTTGATGAAGCGGCGGTAAAACCCCGCGTGACCAAGGAAACCTCTAATGCCCTTGACATTAATAGGAGGAGGAAGTTTTTCGATTACCTCAATTTTTGCTTTATCTACCTCGATTCCTCTTGAGGAAACAAGATGTCCGAGAACTATACCTTCCGTTACCATGAAGTGACACTTTTCCCAATTGAGAGTGAGATTGTTTTGTTGGCACCTTTTTAGGACTTTAGTGAGATTTTCCAAGCAAGAGTCAAACTCACTTCCGTAAACCGAGAAATCATCCATAAAAACTTCCATAATGTTTTCAATATAATCGGAAAATATGGATGTCATACATCTTTGAAAAGTGGCGGGAGCATTACAAAGGCCGAACGGCATCCTACGGTATGCATAGGTGCCATAGGGACAAGTGAAAGTTGTCTTTTCTTGGTCATCTTCGTGCAAAGGGATTTGGAAGAAACCCGAATACCCATCTAGATAGCAAAAGTATTTATGCTTCGCTAGGCGTTCAAGCATTTGATCAATGAAGGGCAACGGGTAATGGTCCTTTCGGGTGGCTTTATTGAGTTTCCTATAGTCAATGCACATTCGCCATCCCGTGACGGTGCGTGTAGATATGGGCTCACCTTTTTCATTTTTTATAACTGTCATCCCTCCCTTCTTGGGAACGACGTGAACGGGGCTAACCCACCTACTGTCTGAGATAGGATAAATAATACCGGCTTCTAGCAATTTTAGGATTTCTTTTTTAACCACCTCCTTCATGTTCGGGTTTAACCGCCTTTGAGGCTCAATGGAGGTGGCATCGGTATCCTCCAAATGGATCCTATGCATGCAAAGCCTAGGGCTTATCCCTTTTAGATCGGAGATAGTGTAGCCCAGGACATCCTTGTGGCTCCTAAGAACGTCTAGGAGTTTTTCAAGTTGATCTTGTGTGAGGTGGGAATTGACTATCACCGGGTAAGTTAGTTTATTACCCAAAAAGGCATACCTTAGATTCGGCGGTAATTGTTTAAGCTCTACCTCAGGTGGCGCTGCTCCTTCCACTTCATCGGCTCGCATGAGTTCGACTTTCTCCTTGTCGTCCAGGTTTAGCTCATGTTCAGGTGGCATGCTTTCTTGTGACGAGTCAGACTCGCTACTCAGTGAGGATGAGGCATCGAAATAGGCGCCCTCCGATTCAGGGCTAGCATCGCCAAAACCTTCACTCTGCTCCAGTTCGTACCTGGAATCAAGAAACACATCAGACGATTCATAAAAACAAGAGTGAGCGTCATAGAGTGTAACTCCCTGATCGTCGGTTTGCTCGAAGGGTTCTTCGGGAGCATAGTGTTCTTCGACACTCGCTCTATTGTCTTCGAAATACAATTTGTCGTCGACCACGTCAACTCTGACATTGCCTCCGATAGTCCCCTCCGGAGAGATTTGGTCCATCACAAAACTAGCAAATAGTTGTTCGTCGGGGTCCTTGATATCAATAGCAAATGCTCCGGTAGCGTGGACCTCGTCGACAAGTTACTTAAGGAGGTCTGTGAAGGAGTCATAGTCTTCTCGACTGAGTTCCATTATTGGCAGTGCATCCTCCATTCTCCCTGTTAAGATCTTTTGCAAAATACGGGGAGAATATGCAAATAGGGCGCTCCCCGGCAACGGCGCCAAAAACTTGATCACTCCGGGACGTACACCCAAAGAACGGTTGTAGTTTTACCGCAAGCGCACGGTATAGCGGCGAGCGGGTATCGAACACAGGGAGGACGAATGACCGTGCTTGCTCCTAATCAACCTGGCTATTTAAGAATAGAGAGAATTGCCTTGGGCGATCCTGTCACAATCGTCAGACAAATGTGCGAAATATCAAATCAAATAAAGAACGTCTAGGGAGTGGGGAATCCCCACTACTCACCGTGTTTCATAAATGTGGTTCGTCGGTATCAAAATTGCTAGAATGAGAATTTGGATGAACTAGTTGCAACTAAATGTGGAACCAAGCTCACGCTCTCGCGCTGTTGCCGGTCTATAGCTATCCTAGGGTCGGGTCCAATCTCTTGCAAACCCTAGCCTAGGAAAGCTAGCATTAGGATCAACATCATCGTCCAATTGCGCACCGAGCCCAATCTCTTGCAAACTCGGTCCACAATCTAAATTAGGATAGTTCCTACCCGTCCAATCTCTTGCAAACGGGTATCGGCACGGAATTGCAACCGGAGATCCTAGTATCGGTCCAATCTCTTGCAAACCGATACTTCGAAAATCCGACTCCAACCCAATTCGGATTTCTAGGGCTTCCTATCAAATTGGGATCCAATCTCTTGCAAATCCCAATTGATATGAATACCTAGCTATCCGTAGTAATTCGATCCCAATCTAATCTCTAATTATTGATTCTAGCACAATTTCTACCAATTTATCACAAATACGAAATTGGGCTTGTAGGGTTCATCCCCATGCCCCAAGACGTGGAGACTACTCACAAATCATAGCAATAGCACAAAAATAATCAATGAAATAGACAATGGAATTCATCACAACAATGATATGAACAATAAAAATAGAGTTCTTGGGGAAGAGAGATGCAAACCAAAGTAGTTCTTCAATTAATCCAACAAAAATCCAAGTTTTTCTCTTCTCCAATCACAAAATAATAAAGCTAAAAAGTAATCTCAAAAAGCTGCAAAAAATCTAAGAGATGGCTCCTAAAACTAGGGTAAAAACAGGGCTTAAATAGCCCCAAAAATCGTCCAAAAATCCTGACCAAAACGCCCCTGCACAGCCTGTTTTCCGCAAATTTCGCTACAGGCAGCGCATCACACTCGGCCGAGTGACAAAAGTCGCTCGGCCGAGTGAAAACCCTGTCATTTTCCAGTAAGTCGGGGGCTTCAAGGGTCTTCAGTTCGGAGGCGGCTCGGCCGAGTGAGTTGTCGTCACTCGGCCGATGGCTTCACTGCACTCGGGCGGACGCGGTTTACCACTCGGCCGAGTGGGTCTTCTGAAGCTCAGGTGGCCGAAAAACAGTAGCTTCGATCTTTTTGAGGGCCTTCGTCCGGGCGCCACTTGGGCGGACGTGGTATCGTCACTCGGCCGATGTGGTCTCCGTCGCTCGGCCGAGTACACATGGAAAACGTGTCTGAACGGGTCGGCCGAGCAGTGTCTCGCTGGTCGGCCGAGTGGCTCCTCCACTCTGCCGAGTGGGACACAAAAGATGCCCAATCTGATTGTTTTGGCCTCCTCGTCGCTCCTGCGACGTCCATTCTTCTTCCGCTCCTCTCCAACAGCAAAATATCCCTCGGGGAGGTCGTCGGTGGCCGTGTAGAGTAAGCGCGTCTCGAGATCACTCCTAATCGCGCCAAATCACCTGAAATGCGACAAAAACAACAAATCGTGAAAAGCATCGCAATATCGTCGATATATCGTGAAAAACATGATTTGGGCGATCAAAATGGCATGCAAATCCACGGGAAAAGGTGTAAAATATGGAGTGATCAACTGGATCGTCATCTAGTCGGTCGGTGGCCCTTCTTACACCGGCTAATGAGCACATACAAGTACCGATACGGAGCGCGGGGCCCCGGGATCGATTCCTAAGACTCCTAGGCTTGATCTAACAGTTAGATACGACCGTTATGAAGTCCGTCACGAGTGACTTACTCCGAAATCGACAATCCTAAGGAAGAAGCGAGAAAATACGACGAATCGATCGAAAATGAAATCTACGGAGACGAAAACCACACAAGAGGAGAAAATCCACCAAAACATATGTTATATTATATTAAATCCAGATACACGAAAAGCAGTCGTTACATCCTCCCCAACTTAAGAAAAATTCCGTCCTCGGAATTTCCAAAACTCACGAGTTCGGAAACAAAAGTGGGAAAAGCTCTCGTATCTCATCCTCATTCTCCCAAGTAGACTCTCCAGGTGAACCGTGTCGCCACATCACCCTCACAAGATTGACAACCTTGTTCCGAAGTGATTTCTGACGCCTGTCCAGAATCTGCACCGGATGCTGGTCATACGTCATATCGGGGCGAACGGTAATCTCCGAAAAATCCACCGCATGAGACGGATCGCTAATGTATCGACGAAGCTGCGACACATGGAAAACATTGTGAACTCCTTCCAAAGATGGCGGCAAGGTCAAGCGATAAGCTACCTCGCCAACCCTCTCCAAAACGTCAAATGGTCCAATGTATCGCGGGCTCAACTTTCCACGCTTCCCGAAACGAATCACACCACGATTCGGGGAAATCTTCAAGAACACATGGTCGCCCGGCTGAAACTCCAAAGGACGACGTTTAGCATCCGCCCAATGCTTAAAACGGTCCTGAGCAATCCTCAACCTCTCCCGAATATTCCTGACGATCTCCACGGCTTCCACGATCATCTCAGGTCCCAACAACTCCCGATCACCAACATCATCCCAACTCAATGGCGATCGACATTTCCTCCCATAAAGGGCGGCGAATGGTGCCATGCCAATACTCGCCTGGAAGCTGTTGTTGTAGGAAAACTCCACCAAATGTAGATGGTCCTCCCACGAACCCTTGAAATCCAACATGCACGCCCTCAGCATGTCTTCCAAAATCTGAATCGTCCTCTCGGACTGGCTATCCGTCTGCGGATGGTACGCCGTGCTGAAACTCAGACGCGTACCCAAACTCTTCTGCAAACTCTGCCAGAACTGAGATGTGAACCTCGTGTCTCTGTCAGACACGATACTCACGGGGACTCCATGAAGTCGCCAACCTCCTGCACGATTCACGATACATCACTATCCAAACTAGGAAAAGGAAATAAAACGGAGAGTAAAAGAATTTACCTCCATATATCTCCTTGCTAGCGCCTCAGTGGACTGTCCCACTCGGAACGGAATAAAGTGCGCAGATTTGGTCAATCGATCTACGATCACCCAAATCGCGTCATTCTGCTTCGGACTCCGAGGTAGTCCAGTCACGAAATCCATAGTGATGTGCTGCCACTTCCACTCCGGAATCGGAAGCGGTTGTAGCAACCCGGCCGAACGCTGATGCTCCGCCTTCACTTGCTGGCAAACCAAGCACTTGGCTACACTCCGAGCCACGCTCCTCTTCATACCATGCCACCAATAATTCAGACGAAGATCCTGGTAAATCTTGGTGCCACCAGGATGCACAGAATACGGCGAACTGTGTGCCTCCACCATCAGCTCCTCTCTGATATCCCCAGCGGGCACACACAACCTGGCTCCAAACCTCAGCGAGCCATCCTCATGAATCAAAAAGTCAGTCCGCAGACCGGCTTCCACCATCTCCCGAATCCTCACCAGCTTCGGATCCTCAGCCTGGCCAGCCTTAATCCGATCCACGATCGTCGACTGTACCTGCATGTACATCAACGACGAAGCCACGCCAGGAAGAACAATCTCAACACCAGACTCGCAAAAATCCTGCTGCAATCTCCACTGCGAAGTCAAAATCATCACCGCTGGCAGCCTACTCAACGCATCAGGAACCACATTCACCTTGCCAGGGTGAAACTGCAAATCAATATCATAATCCTCCATAAGCTCCAACCATCGACGCTGTCGCATGTTGAGCTCCTTCTGAGTGAAAATATACTTCAAGCTTTTGTGATCGGTGAAAATTTTCACTTTCTCACTCAGCAAGAAGTGCCTCCAAATCTTAAGAGCAAACACAACGGCAGCCAACTCCAAATCATGCGTCGGATAATTCTTCTCATGTACCTTAAGCTGATGAGACGCATACGCCACAACATGCCCGTGCTGATGCAACACACAACCGAGACCCTTGCCAGATGCATCGCAAAAGATCTCAAATCCACCGCTGCGATCAGGCACAACAAGAATAGGGGCACTCGTCAACCTCTCCTTCAGAACACCAAAAGCACTCTCGCAATCACCCGACCAAACAAAAGCAACATCCTTCCGCGTCAACCTGGTCATCGGCTCAGCAATACGAGAAAAGTCCCTAATGAATCGCCGATAATAACCAGCAAGTCCAAGGAAACTCTGGATCTCAGACGCAGACGACGGAACAGGCCACTCCCTGATGGCCCGAATCTTCTCGGGATCCACTGAAATACCATCTCCAGTCACCACATGCCTGAGAAAAGCAACTCTATCCAGCCAAAACTCGCACTTCGAAAACTTAGCATACAACCGATGCTTCCTCAAAATCTCCAACACCGTCCTTAAGTGCGATGCATGCTCTTCCTCCGACTTCGAATAGATCAGAATGTCGTCAATAAAGATAACGACAAACTTATCCAAGAAGTCGTAGAATATCAGGTTCATCAGATTCATGAAAACTGCGGGCGCGTTAGTTACGCCGAAAGGCATAACCACGAACTCATAGTGTCCATACTTCATCCTGAACGCTATCTTCGGAACATCTCCCTTCTTCACCTTCAACTGATGGTAACCACTCCGCAAATCCAATTTAGAAAACACCCTCGAACCTCCAAGCTGATCAAAAATATCATCGATGCGAGGCAACGTGTATTTATTCTTAATGGTCACCGCATTCAACTCCCGATAGTCCACGCACATGCGACGCGAACCATCCTTCTTCTTAACCAACAACACCGGCGCTCCCCACGGAGACACGCTAGGATTAATATAACCCTTCTGCAAAAGCTCATCCAACTGCTTCCGCAACTCTTCCAACTCTGCAGGTGCCATACGATACGGCGCCTTCGAAATCGGCTGCGCACCTGGAACAAGATCGATAGAAAATTCCAAAGCTCGATCAGGCGGCAAACCAAACATCTCCTCGGGGAAGACGTCGCCAAAATCTCGCACCACAGCTGGCCACTCCAGCTCCATCTGCATAGCCACAGCCTCCACCGGCCTGGCCCGAAATCTGACAGGACCAAGCGAACTGCTACCCCGACTGAACTCAAACACTGGATGTCCGGGAATCTCGAACACCACCTTCTTCCTCCTGCAGTCAATCGTAGCATAGAAGCTCGCAAGCCAATCCATCCCAAGAACTGCATCATAGTTGATGATGTCGTGGACAATGAAATCAGCGAAAAGCTCATGTCCACATACCACCAACGAGCAAGAATTGCAACCACGATGCACCGAGACCACACCATTCCCTGTAACGACATTCCAACTCTTGGGAAGAGGGGACGTCGACAAGGAATGCCTCTCCACGAAGCTCCGGGCCAAAATGCACATCGATGCACCAGAGTCAAAGAGGACTCGTGCAGGAAATGTGCAAACCAAAATCACACCTAATCAAGCAATTAACAATCAAACCCTAATCTAGCAAACAACCATGTTCAAGCAACCAACACAATCTAACAATCAAAACCAGCTAGGAAGGTAACAGCTAGAGTGAGGATTACCTGTGATAACCTCATCCACAGCCGCGCTCTCCGCAGCGGTCATCAGAAAAGCCTGCCTCCTCGGCGGAACAGCCTGCCGAAAAGCCTGCCTCTGCAGAACAAGAGCTGCTCCACGTCCAGCAGGAACAGGCGCTCGATACTGCAACGGCTGAGCTGCAACAGGAGCCCTCCGCAACGGATCCGCATGCCGACAATCCTTCGCGACATGAGAAGCATCACCGCAAACCAGACACTGGCCCAGAAACTTCCGACACTGATCCTTGACGTGACTAGGCTTGCCACAGAAATGGCAGATCTTCGGAATAGACCCTCCTGGCCTCTTAAACTGAGCGGACTGATTAGGCCTGAATCCAGGTCTAACCACAGCCCTCGCCTGCTCCACAGGCCTCTTCCCAGCACCAACAACCGACCCCTTCCTCTGGTTCACGAGCAGCTCCTGCCTCTTGGCAGCTACCAGAACCTTCTGATAAGATTCCCGGTCAGAAGAGGTCACAAAACTCTGGAGCTCCGAAGCAAGCCCCTGCAGGAACCTCTGAGCTCTCTCCTCAGCGTCCTGCACCATCTTCGGCGCAAACCGACTAAGCCTCATGAACTCCTGGTGGTACAAGTCCACCGACGAGTTCCCTTGCTTCAAATCGATAAAACGCTGCAGCATCTCCTCCTTGGCAGCCTTCGGGAAGAACTCACCCTCAAATCTGGCCTTGAAGGTAGCCCAAGCAATCGGCTCCACCAACAACTTCTCTTCTGCATCCCACCAATTCCTGGCGTTATCCTTGAGCTGCCTCTTCGCCAAATCAACCCATCCAGCCGGGGTGATCTTGGCCATCTTCAGATTGTCCTCGACGTTCCGAATCCACTCATCGGCAGCCAGAGGACCCTCAGAACCATCAAAATATGCGGGACCCAGCTCCCAAAATTGCTTCGCTCCTGGCTCAGAGCGAGGGGCATCCGGAAGAACCCGGGCAGCTCGAGCAGGTGGAGCATTCTGGACTTGCAAAAGCACGCCCTGCTACACTTGCATCATCTGGATCATCATCCGCATCATCTCACCGCTGGTGGGTTCCCGCTCAGGCTCCTCATCATGAGGGAGCGCACCACTGCCCCCACCACGGGTGAAACGCCTTCCTGCCATCTAATGACACGGAGAACAAATCAGATTAGACTCATAGCTTATGACTCGGACGTCGAACTTAATTTATTAGACATTCTAATATTATTATCGCTATTCCAAAAATCGCAGTTACAGAAGAGGACCTGCATGGGCCACCACTAAAACCTGTCACGCCCCGCTTCCCTAAAATGGAGGCGAGACGTGAAAAGGTCCGCACGAGAGTGGAGCTGTGAAGCCCCAAACCCGATAAGCGTCCACAATGCAAAAACAGGTCCCTGTAACCACAACAGAATAGCAATAATAACACAAGGAGAGACTGAAATAAAATTCACATCTCACAAATATTGTCCAACATCACAAATAAGTTCGACATCCAGAAAAGCCACCAGGCTAAAAGAAAAGAGTCTAAGGCCCAGAACAAGGCCAACAAAAGCAACGACAACAACAAAGTATAGGTGCTACGCACCGATAACAAAACAACTGTCTAACAAAAGTAAAACACACGAAGACACTAAGACTGGTCCCCAGTGTCCACATACTCCCCGTCAAACACAAGCTCGGGCTCGGCGTCGGCAAACACCTCGTCCTCAACGAGGTACTCGGGCTCAGGATCTAACATGTGTCACCCAAAAGAGTAAAGGGGCACATGTCAGCAAGTCTAAAAAGACTTGGGCAAGGAAACTAAAAGTGAGGCATCTAGCAACCTAGCAGTTTAGTATGCATGACATGGCAGTTATAACATGAGTGCACAATTAAAACATGGCGAGACAATTTGTACAAGAGAACAATCATCGGGACAAGACAAGAGTAGCCAAGCTACTATCAATTCAATCAATTCACATTTTGTAGGTGTTTAGGCCATTCGCTGAATGGCATAGCATTTCAGACCGATCGGCACTAAACACTACCCAATATTCACACGATATGGAGCCTGGGGTCCCTGCACATTGAGCTCATCTAGTGAGCCTAGGGTTGCCCCGCCATTGAGCTCGCATTCTTAGTTCACAATTCAATGTATCGAGCGTTGGGGTTAGCAACTCATTATGCTCGCTTCTGGTCACGAGCCAGGAACACTAGTATGGCGTAGGGAACACCTAGCCGGAACACGCAATTCGGGCATTGGCTATCAACCAACACATGGCCCGCTTCTGGAACACGAGCCAGGAACACAACATTGTAGCGAAGCTACGCAATCACAGCAATACCTAAGGAATGCGAGATCATGACAATTTATTTGCGTACCGTTAATTAAATTAAACGTGACAGGCGAAATGCAATGACATGACATATTCGCGTACCGTTAATTGAAAGTAAACATGACATGGTAATTGTGCAACACGCTAAAAGTCGGAATTAGCTTCGTTGTCAAGCTAATTCCCCAATTTGTGCCTAGGCGAGTATCATTTCGTCGCCTAGCCTCTTTTACGCCTACAACATGCAAATGGCCTAAAACATGGCCTAAACCCTAAGTGGCAAGTTTCACTTGCCTAGCACCGGGGATTGACGATCACTTCGTCACACGGGAGCTACCTACGGGGGAAATCGCTGTTTTGGGGGACAATCAACAAACAACATGAAATTAATTAGGGTTTCACCAAAATTATCAATAAGTTATGAAAACAACGGTAGAACGATTTCTTACCGAGAGAAGACGGAAGGAACACTCCGGGGAACCCTAGGATCAGACCTGGAAGAGATTGGAGAAGTTTGGGGAAACTAGGGTTTTGGGGGATTTGGGGATTTGATGGATTTTGATGAAGATTTGGGGAAGATGAGAGGTAGATAGAGTAGATGGATGGATTGGATGATGGATTTGAGGCTTGGAATGGAGAAATGAAGCTTGGAGGAAGATGGGGGCTGAAGGGGGAAGTTTTTAGGGTTTTGGGTCGTGTTGGAGAAGAAGAAGTCGAATGGGTTGGGTTTAAATAGGCTAGGCTGGCGGCTGCCCAGAAATTAGGGTTTTGACACTGGTTAGTCGGTCAAAGAGCAACCACTGACCGACTAGTTTGGCAACTAGTCGGTCGGTCGACCAACGCAGACCGACTAAGTGCAAACAGTAACTCCTGAACGAAAATAGGATTCTAGAGTTAGTCGGTCCATGAACAAGTACTGACCGACTAGTTTGGCATCTAGTCGGTCGATGAACGTTCTTAGACCGACTAAGAGTGAACAGTAACTGATACAAAAATAATTTGATGAGTTAGTCGGTTCAAGAAGTATTGCTGACCGACTAGTTTGCAACCTAGTCGGTCAACCAACGTTCTTAGACCGACTAACGATAAACAGTAACTCCTGAGAAATTTAGAAAGCTAACTAGTCGGTCCAAGAAGGCTTGCCGACCGACTGGATCGTCATCTAGTCGGTCGGTGGCCCTTCTTACACCGGCTAATGAGCACAGAAAAGTACCGATACGGAGCGCGGGGCCCCGGGATCGATTCCTAAGACTCCTAGGCTTGATCTAACAGTTAGATACGGCCGTTATGAAGTCCGTCACGAGTGACTTACTCCGAAATCGACAATCCTAAGGAAGAAGCGAGAAAATACGACGAATCGATCGAAAATGAAATCTACGGAGACGAAAACCACACAAGAGGAGAAAATCCACCAAAACATATGTTATATTATATTAAATCCAGATACACGAAAAGCAGTCGTTACAGATGGCCTGAATCCATATTGTTGCTGCTGCTGTGGTGGTGGCCCTTGCTGCTAAGGAGGTAATGGTGGCCCCGGTTGGGACAGTGGTTAATGCTCCATTGGGGTTGCTGTATGAAAATCTGGAATGTGATCTCAACATCGGATTTGACCACTGAGGTCTCCCCTCACCTGTTATATAATTGACTTGCTCCACCGGTACGCACGTTTCTTCGCAGGACCCTTCTATTGGAGCGTACCCTTGCTCGGCGTACTCTTCATGTGTAGCATAAACTGGCGCTCTGGAAGTAGTAGGGATAGCGTCCAATCTCTGCTCAATTTGTGTAACCTGTTTGCAAAGAGTCTCAAGCGGGCCCTCAAGCTGTGTAGCAATCTTCACCTCTGAACTTGTACCTCTAAGTGTCGAGCGTTCATTGCTCCATTGTTGGTTGTTGGAGGCCATTTTTTCTAGCGATGAGGTGGCCTCCTTTGGTGGCTTGGATAACAGTGCACCTTGCGCAGAGGCGTCGATGATCATTTTGGTGTCGGGCTTGAGACCATTGTAAAAGCTCTGAATAAAGTCCCAATCCGGTATGCCGTGGTGTGGGCACTGATGTTGCAGGTCCTTAAATCGCTCCCAAGCTTCATATAATAACTCATGTTGAAGCTGCTTAAGGTTGGTGATCGCCCCTCTGATCCTTACCGATTTGGATTGTGGATAAAACTTGTTGATGAAGGCTAAGGCTAACTGTTCCCAAGTCGTGAAAGTATTCGTGGGGTGTACCCTCAACTAATAAGCGGCCTTGTCCTGTAAAGTGAACATCTGAGCTTTATCGCATCACTGCTCACATCATTCACTTGGAAAGTGTTGTACTTTTCCAAGAAGAGAACTATGTAATGGTTGGGATTCTTGTATGTATGCCCACGAAAAGGGTCCAGCTGCATCAAATTTATCAGCCCCGTCTTCAATTCGAAATTTCCAGTCGACAGCTGCGGTCTCAAGATAGAGGATATACTGTATAAGTTGGGCTGCAAGTGATCCCGGATGTTGCCAGTACGCGGAGGAGTATTAGTTGCTTCTGCCATTGAATCCTGAAAAATATGTCTCCTCTTTTCTGCTCTGAGCCACCACTGTTCTTTCAATCTCGGGGTCAATTAATAATTGATCATCAGAACACCCGAGGTGAGTGTTCATGCACAAGCAACAACTCAGAGAAAATTGTCAGTAGCAAAGGAATAAAATGAATAAAAATATGGAAAGATAAGAGATGGTAAGAGTATCTAACAAGTTCTTCGATAAAGAAATAAAACCAAGTATAAACCGTTACCTCCCCGGCAACGGTGCTAAAAGCTTGATGTGCTCCAGGTTGACACCCGAAAACTACCGCAAGTGCACGGTGTCAGAGCTTTGTAATATAGAAAGATATCGATCCCACAGGGAGGTGATGCTTATATAGTCTTGGGTATTTTCTAAGTCTCAGAATAATGTCAGCATGCATATTCAAAGATGGTTGTCATGATCATCTCCTAACGGGGTTATCAACAATATAAAAAGACTAGGGCAATAGGAGTCACCACAAGGACCGTCGGATGTCAATGCTAGGTTAGAATTCTCACGTTGAATTGGCTTTATTAGAGAGAGATTGTCGCATCTAAAATGTAGAAGTCATGGCCAACTATCTTCGTGCCACTCGTCTAACGTATCTCGGGTTAGCCCCACCTTGTGGATAGACTCACACGATCTGTGCATTACGATCGACAACTATTCTCAATTTGTGCTCACACCACCTCGTAGATTAGAGCTTTAATCTGTGATTTGGTGGCTCTCATTGACGCTACTATCGTAGTCATCAATAGTAATATAGGAGGTCGGTAATTCCCATCAAAGTGTGCACCACTATCGTGGTCACGAACCCTAATTGGATTCACTAACATACCTAATTAAGTTCATAGGATAACCGTCCAAAGTGCATGCCACTATCATGGTCAGGAACCCTATTTGGAATCTCTTACAAACTTGTCTGGATTAACCAAAACACATCCCTTTTATACCAAAACAACATAAAAATCCTAACTTTATATCTAAATCCTAAGATCCTAGGGCTTATCCATTAGCCCTAGATAAGACTATTCATGGATCATAGAAATAACAATGGAGAATTCAATAAAAGCAAGAGAGATCATCCTAAAACCTCGATGTACACTCGGCTGATTGATAGATGCAGGAACAGATTGCATGTATGGTCTTCGTCACTTTTATCTATTGCGGGGCGCATTGAACTTGTTAAAGCTGACAGTTATGGTATGGTGGCTTTCTGGATACATGCTTTCAGAATCCCCAAGTCTGTCTTGAGTACTCTCAACTCCATCTACAGGAAATTTATTTGGGGGAAATCTTATACTTGGGCTTGGGAAGACCTTTGTGCCCCCAAGCAGGAGGGGGGAGTGGGGCTTAGGTGTTTCTCTGAATTAAACAACGCTTATGGTGTCAAGTTGACTTGGCATATGCTTACTCATGATGGTACTTGGGCTACCTATATGAGACGTCAGTACCTGAGTAATACGGGTTTCTTCTTGGCCAAAAGCAACCCTATGCAATCTGGGACATGAAAATTTATATTCCAGTGTAGAGAATTTACCAAGAAGCTTACAAACACATTGTCAGAGACGGAACCGCTACTCTCTTTTGCTATGATAACTGGCTTCCTTGTGGTCCGCTTTGTGACACTTATGATGTGCCGATTGGTGAGGAAAGGAAATTGGTGTGCGATTACTGGACGGCGGGGGGATGGATTAACACTGCTAGTCTCTTACCTGTTAGATCGGCTATTGACTCTATCTCACTTATTTTTGGTGAGGATCCTTGAGGTTGGAACTCTAATTCCCCATATCTGCACGATGCCTGGGATGGAGCTCGCGCTATTAGACCCATATTCCCCTACTTCATAGTGGTATGGTATCAGGGGCATATCCCAAAAGTGGCTATTACTCTGCTACGTGCTTTTCACAAGAAACTACTCACTCGAGACAAACTCGGACGCTGGGGAGTGCCTACTTCACCTTTTTGTGTCATATGCTCTAATAATGCACATGAGAGTGTGGACCATGTCTTTTTTGAATGCAGTTTTACTAATTATCTCTTTTGCAGGAGTTTTCTCAAGTTAGGGATCACTGCTACTCTGCCTACCTCCCTTGCTAGTGTCGGCGATTTGTTGCTATCTAGCTATCACAAAGGATCGTGTTGCCATTCTTGCTAAGACTGTATTAGCTGCAATGAATTGGCACATATGGATGGAGAGGAATAGGAGTATTTTTGTAGGAGTAAGCCAGATTCAGACTCAACTCTTTGAGGACATTGCTGCTGACGTCAGAATTGCCCTGAGGCACATTGAGTGGGACCAGGAGGCGGACCGTGCATCCCTTTTTAATTGGGGGTCATTAGTGTAGATTGTTCTTGTTCTCTCTTGTACCTCTGTATGATATATTAGGCTCTTTGGGTAGAGGAAGGGTTCATGTAGTGGCAAAGGGACGGTGCATGTGCCATATCCTTGCACAACTAACACTATCCTGATATTCCTAGATCCTTGTACTTGTACTTTTTTTCAGATTCAATAAAGATAACGTATAGTCCCCAATATATATACTAGTCATAACACGTGCCCGCAGGCACGGTTTACTTAAGATTTTCCCTGCAAAATCTTTGTTAACCAAAAAATTATTTCCACAGTCAAAATTTAAAAGAACAACAAATTAGCGTAAACATATTTAGCGACACTGACGCCTTCGGTGTGGAACAACAAATTAGCATAGAACAACAAATTCGGCGTGGCCGCCTTCTGTACTGAACAATAAATTAGCGTAAAAAAATTTAGCGGGCACCGAAGGTTCACTTGAGATTTTCCACAGCGAAATTTTTGTTTTCCAAAAAACTATTTTCACAGCCAAAATTTAAAAGAACAATAAATTAGGGTAAAAATATAATTCTGTTGTGAGTTGAGGGAGGCCTTTGGCCTCCCTCCCCTCATTATCTTTCATTACACTCCTCTACTAAGTGGGTCCCTTGGGCTTCTTACCCCTTTGGTATTCCATCTTGTTGAATAAATAGAGAACCATAGCCTTGAGCCATGGTTACTCTTTCTTTTGAGTTCTAACACGTTATTAGCACGTGAGCTCTCGTTTTTTAGCTTCTCTTTTTATCCCCTCAAATCACCCTCATCGCGCTTAGGAATCTTGGTTGTTGCGATCCGTTGCGGCGATTTCTGCGCGTTGAAGGTCGATCACTTGGAATCTTTAGTTACAGCGATCCGTTGGGGCGATTTCCACGGGGCACCGGAATCGGGGATTTTTATCTATAGATTATATTTATTCTTCCCTAGATCATCGATCTAGAGGTAAATTTTTTCCTAGATCATAATTTTATATGCGTATGAAAAATCTGTGATTATGTTTGTCTAAGATATCTATAGCAAAAATTTTAAGCAAGATAAACAAGAAAACAAATTTTAAGCAAATAGATTTATTGATTAAACAAATTTCAAACAAAAAATTCCTCTGATTGCAAATTGGATAATTGGGCAGTATCCCCCGTTTGTCGTCGGAGCACCTCCCCCCCCCCCCCCCCCGTAGGGGGTCTTCTGATCTCCGGCCACCCCTGGGGGGTTCTTCTTTTTTGCCGGATCCCCCCATGGCGATCGACGGCCCCCTCCCTGTCGGAGGGGTGCCCTCCTAGTGCACCGCTCTGCGGTGGCACGGGGCTTTAAGTCGACGGAAGAACCCCCCGTCGGGGGGGGACCTGTAGATCACCACCCCCCTCCCTGTCGGAGGGGGGGATCCTTATGCGCCAACCTCCCATCGCCGGAGCCCTGATCTCCGCCCCCCTCCCTATCGGAGGGGGGCTCTCCTTGCATGCCGAGGGGGTCCTACAGCTCCCCCCTGTCGGGGGGGCATCCGACGGTGCAACACCCCCCTGACGGGGGGCGGCGTAGTCACGAACATATAGGAGAAGGGGGGACTGTTCCAGCCCCCCAACCGAAATCAATAGGGTAGGTGAGGGGGCGCCGTTCCGGCCCCCTCCACTCCTATTGCACTCAAATAGGAACGAGAAAAACAAAACAAAATTTTTTTGGGGGTCTTTTCGTTTTCCTGGCGGCTGACTTTACCAAACCCAAATTTTCTCCCTTAAAGCCCTAATTAGGGTAAGGGGAGAAGAGGCATGTGCCTCCCTGATGGGCCAGAAGCCCAGTAATTAAATAAATAAATATAAATGGGTTGAGGGGGTGCTATTTTTCTTCTTAAACAAACCATAACCCTAATTTAAGGGTTAGGGTTCTGTTTAGAGGTATTTTTAACCCCCCCCTACAAGTGGTAATTGGGCAAACTATTTAGCCCATTGGCATGCAGCCCAATACTACAATATTAAAGTTTTTATTGGCTGTTGATCGCCCGCCCCAAACACACACCAGAGACGGGGGACTCGCTAGTCTTACCGTAAGCGCACGGTGTAGCGACGAGCGGGTATCGAACACAAGGAGGGCAAATGACGGTGTCTTCTTCAATTCACCTGGCTATAAGAACAGTCGAGAAATATTCGCAATAAAGCGGTCACAGTCGTTCAATCGTATAAAGAAAATATCAAATTAATAAAAACGACTAGGGATAGGGAATCCCCGCTACAAACCGTATCTCGTCATTGTGATTCGTAGGTTTCACAATTGCTAGACATGAAATTCAGGTGAACTAGTTGCAATTAAATGTAGAACCAAGCTCGCGCTCTCGCGCTATTGCCGGTCTATAGCAAACCTAGGGTAGGGTACAATCTCTTGCAAATCCTAACCTAGGCAAGCTAGCGTGAAGAACAGCATCATCGTTCAATCGTATCTCGAGCCCACTCTCGTGCAAACTTGAGCTACGACCTAGGTTGGGATAGTTCCTACCCGTCCAATCTCTTGCAAACGGGTATTAGTATAGAATTACAATCGAAAACCTTAGTTTCGGTCCAATCTCTTGCAAACCGATTCCAGAGAAACCCAATTGTTACCCAATTCGAATTTCTAGGGCTTCCTATCGAGTTGGGATCCAATCTCTTGGAAATCCCAATCGGTATGAATCCCTAGCTATTCGTTTTAAATCGATACCAAACTAACCCTAATCAATTCTAGCAATAATTTCACCAATTCATCACAAATTAGAAATATGGTTCGTAGGGTTCATCCCTATGCCCTAAGACGATAAAACTACTCACAATTCATAGTGCAAATCATTGGGAATTCAATAGAAATATCAATAGAATTCATTGCAATGGAAAATATATCAATAAAAATGAGATTTTTGATAGAAAGAGAGACAAACCAATGAAGATTCAATAGCATCCAACAAAATAACACTTTTTCTCTCTCTCCAAAAGAACTAAATCTAATCTCCTAAAACATATTCTAAAAAGGCTGCCAAAAGTATGAGAAAAGCTCCCTAAACTAGGTTAAAAACTGGGGTTAAATACCCCCCAAAATCGCCCAAAAACTGTGACAAAACTGCCCATGCGTAGCTTGAAAATCGCACTTTACGCTACAGGCAGCACGGCTCACTCGGTCGAGTGACAAATGTCATTCGGTCGAGTGACAAACCCTAACTGATTCCAGTAAGTCTGGACTTTTGGGCGTCGGCTCCTCGAGAGTCACTCGGCCGAGTGACATTCTTCAACTCGGCCGATGGGGTTTCTTCACTCGGCCGAGTCGAAACTCGGGGCTTTACTGACGGATTACAGTAAGTTGGGAATTTTGGTTGTCGTCGTCTTGATGCCACTTGGGCGAGTGGTGTCTCCGTGGTCGGCCGAGTGGGCTGGTGATGGTCTGCCGAGTGCACGCTGATCTCTATCTTTTGCGTGTCCGATCTGGCCGGCCGAGCGGGCTGACGATGGTCGGCCGAGTGACTCCTTCACTCGGCCGAGTGACATGCTGAAAATGCCCAATCTTCGTATTTTTGCTCCCTCGTCGCTCCTACGACGTTCTTTCTTCTTCCACTCCTCTCCAATCGCAGAATTCCCCTCAAAAGAGTCACGGGTGACACTCCGGAGTGGGTGCATCTTAGAATCACTCCAAATCGCTCCAAATCTCCTGAAATACGACAAAAACAAGAAATCGTGAAAAGCATCGCAATATTGTCGAATAATCGTGAAAAACGTGATATGGGCGATCTAAATGACATGCAAACAAGCAGAAAAAAGGTGTAAAATATGGAGTGATCAAAATCCCCCAAGCTTACCTCTTACTCGTCCTCGAGGAAGATGAGTAAAAAAGCGAACCCGGTGGATAAAGATAATGGAAACGATGGGAAAATGGAAAATGAAAAACAAAATAGAAAACGAAGAAGGAAGTTGCTAGATCATTTTTCTCAGGACGTGGGTTTTTCTTACTCACATAGCACGTATCGAATATAAAACACATGTCAAAGATTTTTATCTCGATATCATAGTATAATGGTGCATTTGAAATAGAAAACCCAAGAATATCGATATAGCATGATCAATGGAATAATTCTAGAATTAACATCGTCTGAAGCATCTAAAGCGGTATACAAAATCATAGATCACACACTTTTCAATTGAATGCTTTCTATAAGGAGTATAAGAGATATCACACAATAGAGTAGTAAGAATAGAAAAGTGTGGTTTTCATGAAATGAATGCTAAGAGCAGATTTCTGGATTTCGTGAAACTTTTAGCAATCTCACCGAGTATAAAATATTACTTAGCCTAGGTTGTCATGCATCGTCAAGCAGTCACTCTTTCACACTTCATTGGATTCTCTCCCCCAAGCTTATCCATAAGCGTGGTGGCATAAACAAAACAATATTTACATTCCCCGTTTCTTTTGAAGCTCCAAAAGTAAAAGAAATAAAAATAAAAGCAAAAGAGGGAAGAAAGAGAGAAAGGGTATGAGATGGGATCGTTATGAACTTCTTTTCTCTTTTCTTTTCTTTTTCTCAAATTTTCTTTTCTTTTCTTTTCTTTTCTTTTTCAAATAACATATATACACAAATGATCCCAAATCAAAAGAGAAGGATATACAAGTATTTTCTTTTTGGGTTTTGGGGAATTTGGAGCATGGGATATAATGACGGGGGAGATGCCAATAATAGAATTGCAAAGGGGAGATTCACCAATGAATTTAAGATAGAGAAATAATGTTCAAGATATGTGGAGAAAGAAATAAATGTATCTCTCGGTTCACTCTATAGGACGTGCATGACAACTTCAGCAGGGTAATTTAATCTACTCAGTTTAATCTCAAAAAGCAAACTAGTCCAGATATATCAATGCTAGCAAACATTCAATCAACCTGAAGTGGAGCGTACAAATCATGCAATAAGAAGTGATATGAGAAAAGAAAGCAGTACTCCAGATATAAGCAAACAATGCGTGAATCTTGGTGTGTTTTCTACGATAGCATACATATGAATCATCAGACATCAGCTAATAATAGAATTTCATCCATTTTCATACGGAAAAAGAGGTGGGTTACTATTTCTAAATGCAAAGCAGAACATAGCATATGATATCAGAAACAAAAGCTATGACATGACAAAATTAGCATGCATATAGAAAAAAGCTAACACCACGTCATCGTCATCACAGAAAAATCATCTCTAGCAAAAGATGAAAGAAATAAAGATAAAAGAAAATAGAACTATTTACAATGCAGCACATACGGAAAATAAGAAAAACGTGATGTATGACAAAAAATGAAAAAGTGATGAAAAATGGGTGCAAAAGCGGAAAAAACGTGAAAAAACTAAAAATAAAGGTGATAAAAGCAAAAAGTGTGAGAACTCACTCCCCCAAGCTAAAGTGCACAGTGTCCTCAATGTGCGAAGTGTGGCACACTGAGAGACATGAAATGGGCGGGGTGGGTGAGGATGCATGCATGATAAAAAGAAAGAAAAATAAACTGAAAATATGATGCAGATGTGATGCATGCAAGGAGCAGAGTGATGCAGATATGTGTCACCAAAAATACACTCCCTCTCTCCCAAAAAAGATATAAAATGATGTGAGCAAGAAAGGGACAAAAATAGTGAGGGGAGGAGGTGGGGGCAAAAATCTCCAGGACCAGCAGAAAATGGGCAGCATAACGACAAAAAAGATCAATGGCATCAAGGGTGTGCCTAATCTGGTGGTGCTGCACCATCCCCGTCCTGTGGCGGAGGAGGAGGTGGTGGTGGTGGTCGAGGTGTTTGCTGGGTGGGTGGGTGTAGTGGAGGTAGTCGTGCCAGGATCTGATTCAGGCAAGCCTGAATATCAGGAAGCATGGCGACGCGAGACTCCACGGAACTGACCGTGGCAGAGAGAGCCCTAAAATCACCTCTGAGTCCACTCACCGCCCCCTTAAGAGCACAGAGGCTCTGAAGTAGAGTGTCAGGGGGTGGTGGAGCAGGGGGACGCACAGGTCTAGGCTGTGAAGGACGGGGCTGCCTCTGGCATGAAGCGTATAGGATGGGGCCAGCAGGGTAGCGTGGAAGGGGTGCTGTGCTCGGTAGTGGATGCCCAGCCTCAGTGTGAGGCTGGGACGTAGGCTGGGACGGAGCAGCAGCAGCGGGGGTGGAAGATAAAATCGGCAACGAGGAAGCAAGAGAGGTCAGTGACACAGGTGTGAGGACAGACGTCACGACACTCTCGGATAGGACGGCTGAGGTGGAGACAGAAGGGTCGACCACTAGGGAGGAAGTGTAAGGACCAAAAGGTGGCACCCCAGCGGACAGTAAACTAGACAGGGTCTCCACAATGGCAGAGAAGGAAGACTCGCTGCTCTCGAGGATAGTGGGTGGACGCTCGGGAAGAAGTGAGGAAATAGGCTCAACCGAGATAGGCACAGCAGTGGTGGTGGTGGTGGACGTGGTGGACGACTCGGCAAGGGTACTCCCGACACTGACAGAAGTGGGGACAGAAGTGTCGGGAGGTGCAGACAGTGCAGGCTCGGGCTGAGGGATCACGAGGTCGACGGGTGCAGGCGGAGGCTGCTCAGCTCCCTCAGCCTCTAGTACGTAGGCGGCTGGGATCAGGAGATCCATCGCCGGAAGCCAGTCCCCGTGTGCCGGTCCTATATGTGTCCGAGCGGGGCTCGGAAGGATCATGTAATCGGTACCAAAGGGACCGTGCAACCATACCCAGTGCCGCTGGCCGTGGGGACGAAGCATCTTCATCCGGGCCATAACGTCTATCGAAAGTGCAGTGGGGCCCGTGGCTCGTCGAAGGTCGGCAGGTAGGTCCACGCCGGTCATCAGGGCTAGCAGAGTAATCAGACCGTCGCAGCAAATAGGTGAGCGAGCGCCCACCGAAATGATGATGCGGTCTAAGAACCAACTAGCGATATCAATCTCAATGGCGGGGACCAGGTCGTTGCTACCCCTATCCAGAACTCTGGGGCGAGTCATCGCGTAGAGCATGTAGAGCTCAGGCGTAGACATCGTCCCAGGCTCGTACCTCGCTAGGAAAGTGGTCGCCATGAGGCGCTGGGCAATGCGGAGGCAGGGGTGTAGGATGGCTGAGGCCTTGGCCCTACTAGGGTCAAAGCCAATGTGGGAGCCTGTGATCCGTGTCCAGAATGTGGAGGTGTCGAACGACGGTGGTGGGATGTGCGTGGGTGCGTAGGCTCGGTCGGGGACAGGGACAGCGGGCCACTGGAAGAATGCACGAAGCATGTTGAGAGTGACCTCGCACTCTCGATCCATTAGGCGGAATGTGCATCCTCCAGGGATCCGGGCTATCGAGCTAAGAACCTCAAGTGTCGGACGGACGTAGGTGTCCGCCGACACAGACAAGAAGTCGCGCCAACCCACATTGTCGTAGAACGTGAGCATCCCCTCTAGTACCCCTAGGCGGTCAAGGTCTGCTAAGTGTGTGAACCTAGAGGGCACTATCGAGTGATGGGCGATACGCTCAAATCAGACGCGCTGTGCGTCGTCTCTGAACGTGATCCCCAGCGGCCCAACGGCGGGAGCCGGTGGTGGCTGTGTGTGGATGGGATCGGCGGAAAGCGGCTGTGTGGGTGGTGGTAGCTGTGGCGGGCTAGGTGGAGGGGAGTCCTCCCTAGCGTGAGAGGGACCGGGGTCATCGGTCTGCCTCCGCTTGGGGGTGGATCCCCGTGTACGTGGCCTAGTACGGGGCGGCATGTGTGCCGCGAGTGCTCACCCAACAAAAATAATATGCGGCGTGCTAAATAATGGAACGAATGTACCTGAACACGCCGCGAGAGCAAATCAGCCAATGAGTGCGAAGAACGCCGCCTCCGTGGAGCTAAAAACGCGTCCAGAAGCTCCCCAAAGCTCCCCTAAGATAGCCTGCAAATCTAACAATGATATCAGCGGATAATATTCGAAGGACATGGGGGAGATGTGGTATAATAGATAGATAAAAGAATTAATTTAATTTTTGGGCTCAACTGGTCTACGGATCGAGAGAAACAAGGAGAAAATGGGATTTCGGGGCAAACCGAGGCTAAACGAAGCAATGGAGGCCGGCGCCGACGAGATGGAGCGGCGGCCCAACGTCGGTGTGGGAGGGGAGCTTGGTCGATGGCGATCGTCGGAGGGATGGGTTCGATTCGGTCGAGGGAAGTCGAAACAGCGGGCGAGGGAGACGAAGCAGCAGAAGCTCGGGCAAAAAACGAAGGAATTTGGGGTTTTAGAAAATCGCGCCCGCTCCCGACCTTATATATAAATTGTTACAACTCGGCCAAGTGTAAATGTCACTCGGCCGAGTGCGTAAACAAAAGAAATTTTGAAAATCTCGTTCCCACTTATGACTCGGTCGAGTGGTTTTTGTTCACTCGGCCAAAGGGAGAAAACTCCTTCGGCCGAGTGGCTCTGACACTCGGCAATTTTTAGGCTAGGAGGGTATCTGTTTCACTCGGCCGAGTGACTTTACATACTCGGCCGAGTGGCAATTAATGCTGAAATGCACAAAAGAGACAGAGAGTTGGTTCTGCAGACTTCCCTGGTTGGTGCCCCACTCGGCCGAGTGGAGTCCTTTGCTCGGCCGAGGCGCATATGATACTCGGCCGAGTGACGTGCTGTTTTCTGCTTCGGGGCTCCGTTTTCTCTCTACTCTCTGTTTTTCTTCCTCCAGTTGGTTTCTTCCTCCTCCTAAGGCCTGAACGCATTCCTGGAGCGCTCTTCCTTGCCTCTATCATCCTCTTATGATTGATCTCCTTCTTTCCTTCTCCTGTCATGAAAAATAGGACCCGTTGTCACGATTTTTGTGGGCAAAAAGACTCTAAAAACTAACAAAAGTCTAAACCAAAAATGAAAATCAAATAAAAATAATGCAAAAACCGTCGGGTTGCCTCCCGACAAGCGCTCGTTTAAGGTCTTGAGCTCGACCCCTTTGGATTTTCAATTTAGTGCAGGATGTTGGGTGCATATGAGATGCACCCGTCGAACTTGCCAGGAAGACCGCTCGGATTTGGATCGTGGTGGTGCGTGGCCTTCCTCAGTGCCCCTTCATCTTGGGCAATGTTGGGGGATGGCTCCCCCAAGCTTGAGCTTGTTCCGGTCTTTAACTTCGTCGGTGACACCGATCTTCGAATCGGTGGAGCTTTCTTCGGATTCTTCAATATCGATAGCTTGCAAAGCTCCCGTATTCTCGCGACATCAGTGTCGCCATCATCATTCTCCGTGGAGCTATTGGGAGAGTCCTCCATCTTCTCTACTTCGCTCAAATCTTGGCTTTCTTCAAAGCCATCATCATGGAGTGCACCGATGGAGTAGGGGATAGCCTCTTCAATGACCTCGTCAAGGAGGTCCACATAATCTAGCTCCTCATGATATGGCATGTGCTTTATAGCCTTTGGTATATGGAGCTCTACTTCAATGTTGCCGACATTCAAGGTAAGAGTCCCTTCCCGCACATCGACGATTACACCGACGGTGGCGAGGAATGGGCGTCTAAGTATGAGCGATGTGTCACACTCCTCCTTAATGTCCATGATCACAAAATCACAAGGCAAGCATATGCCTCCCGGAACTTGGAGTGGGATGTTCTCCGCGATCCCAACAGGCCTAGTGATCTGACCGTCCGTGAGTTGAATCCTCATGTCGGTCGGCTTTAAATCGGTGCCGGTGTTCAACTTCCGGAACATGGTGAGAGGCATGAGGCTCACACTAGCGCCCAAATCAACCAATGCTTTTCGTAAGGGGACGCCTCCTAGTGTGCAAGGAATCCGGAAACTCCCAGGATCTTTAAATTTGGCGGGCTCCTTCTCTTTCCTAGTGAACCAAGTTCCTTGTTCCGCGAGCATAATCTTCTCTTTGCTTTTCCTTCCCGTAATCAAGTCCATTAAGAACTTCGCGTAGGATGGGATTTCCACTATGGCATCAAGGAAAGGGATATTGAGGCTCACCCCTCTCAAGTATTCGAGGAACTTGGGTAGCCACTTCTCGATCTTGGCTCGAGCTAGCCGTTGAGGGAAAGCCACCGGTTGCATGAATCGGCGCTCATCAATAGGTTCCTCCACTCTAGATTTTGCTCCTTCTTGCAGCTCCTTCTCTTTCTCCACCTCAATTGCCGGCTCGCTCTCTTCTAGAATCTCTACCACGGGTTCATTGACTTGAGTCATGGGGGGAGTGGTATCCTTCCCACCCCTTATCATAACCGCAACAACCACGTTGATATGGCCGGTGTTGCCCCGTGGATTTGGCTCGGGTTGAGCCAACAATTATTGGTTGTTCCTATTAAGCAACGCAAGTTGCTCCCAAATTTGAGCGACGACGGTGGTGAGAGAATCTTGTCCCGCTTTCAACGTGGCGTTAATCTTTCTCTCCTCCACCATAAACTCCTCCACCTTAGCTTCAAAATCCGAACGTGGTTGAGCTTGCGGAGGGTTGGGATTTCTCCAACCTTGATTATACCCGGGTGGCCTATAAGGTCCCACTTGTTGCCTAGGTGGGAAGTTTTGTTGCGGTGGCCCCCTTGGTTGATAATTCGGTTGTGGTGGTGGAGGCCGAGCTTGAGGAGGTTGTTGTGGCAAGGGGTTCAAGGCACCATCATTATTAGCATATGAAAAACCCGGATGGTTTCTAGCGGCCGGGTTGGTCCAATATCCGGAATTCCCCGCAACATACTGAATTTGCTCCAAAGCTCCTTCTCCATTCTCTCCTCCTACATACATGGCTTGGGATTGGTCTTGCCAATCACTCATATGGTTTGTCGGTGCGGATGTAGAAGGAGCTCCATGCGGCTCGGTAATGTATTTCTCCAATCTCTCCACTACCTTGTGGAGAGAGTCAAATTTGCTAGCGAGCTCGGCCACGGTCTTGGCCTCATAAATACTCGTGGGCTTCAAGGAGGACGAGGAATGTCCTCGCTCGTCACCCCACTGTTGGTTGTTGGAGGCAATCTCCTCTAGCAAGGCCGTAGCTTCATCGGGGGTCTTTGACAAAATGACTCCGTTGGCGGTAGCATCAATAATCTGTTTTGTGCCCGGTTGGAGTCCATTGTAGAAACTGTGGACAAGCTCCCAATCCTCTATGATGTGATGGGGGCATTGATGCTGCAAGTCCTTGAAGCACTCCCATGCCTCATAGAGAGTCTCCTGCGGTCCTTGCTTGAAGGACATGAGAGCACTTCTTATCTTCACCGTCTTGGAGGGTGATCACTCCTTATTTTACACCTTTTTTCCGCATATTTGCATGCCATTTAGATCGCCCAAATCATGTTTTTCACGATATATCGACGATTTTGCGATGCTTTTCACAATTTATTGTTTTTGTCGCATTTCATGTGATTTGGCGCGATTTGGAGTGATCCCGAGATGCGCTTACTCTAGACGGTCACCGACGACCTCCCTGAGGGGTATTTTGCTGTTGGAGAGGAGCGGAAGAAGAATGGACATCGCAGGAGCGACGAGGAGGCCAAAACAAGCAGATTGGGCATTCTTTGTGTCCCACTCGGCCGAGTGGAGGAGCCACTCGGCCGACCAGCGAGACACTGCTCGGCCGACCAATTCAGACACGAGTTACATATGCACTCGGCCGAGCACAGAAGACCACATCGGCCGGGTGACGATACCACGTCCGCCCGAGTGGCGCCCAGACGAAGCCCTTCCAAAACATCGAAGTTACTGTTTTTCGGCTGCCTGAACTTCAGAAGACCCACTCGGCCGAGTGGTAAATCCCGTCCGCCCGAGTGCAGTGAAGTCATCGGCCGAGTGACGAAAACTCACTCGGCCGAGCCGCCCCCGAACTGAAGACCCCTGAAAACCCCGACTTACTGGAAAATTGCAGGGTTTTCACTCGGCCGAGCGACTTTTGTCACTCGGCCGAGTGCGATGCGCTGCCTGTAGCGAAAACTGCGGAAAACAGGCTGTGCAGGGGCATTTTGGTCACAATTTTTGGACGATTTTTGGGGCTATTTAAACCCTGTTTTTACCCTAGTTTAGGGAGCTCTCTCTTAGATTTTTTGCAGCTTTTTAGATTAGTTTTTTTAGCTTTATTCTTGTGATTGGAAAAGGAGCAAAACTTGGATTTTTGTTGGATTAATTGAAGAACTACATTGGTTTGCATCTCTTTTCCTTAAAAATTCTATTTTTATTGTTTATATCATTGTTGTGATGAATTCTATTGCTTATCTCAACGATTATTTTTGTGATCTCGCTATGATTTGTGAGTAGTCTCCACGTCTTGGGGCGTGGGGATGAACCCTACAAGCCCGTTTTCATATTTGTGATGAATTGGTAGAAATTGTGCTAGAATTGTTATTAGGGATTAGATTGGGATCAATTTACTACGGATTGCTAGGCATTCATATCAATTGGGATTTGCAAGAGATTGGATCCCAATTTGATAGGAAGCCCTAGAAATCCGAATTGGGTTGGAGTCGGATTTTTCGAAGTATCGGTTTGCAAGAGATTCGACCGATACTAGGATTCCCGGTTGCAATTCTATACCGATACCCGTTTGCAAGAGATTGGACGGGTAGGAACTATCCTAATCTAGATCGTGGACCGAGTTTGCAAGAGATTGGGCTCGGTGCGCGATTGGACGATGATGTTGATCCTAATGCTAGCTTTCCTAGGGTAGGGTTTGCAAGAGATTGGACCAGACCCTAGGATAGCTATAGACCGGCAACAGCGCGAGAGCGTGAGCTTGGTTCTACATTCAGTTGCAACTAGTTCATCCGAATTCACATTCTAGCAATTTTGATACCGATGAACCACATTTATGAAGTATGGTGTGTAGCGGGGATTCCCCATTCCCTAGACGTTCTTTATTTGATTTGATATTTCGCACATTTGTCTGACGATTGTGACAGGATCGCCAAAGGCAAAATTCTCTTCCTAAATAGCCAGGTTGATCGGAGCAAGCACAGTCATTCGTCCTCCCTGTGTTCGATATCCCGCTCGCTGCTACACCGTGCACTTGCGATAAAACTACAACCGTTCTTTTGGGTCACGTCCCAGAGCGATCAAGTTTTTGGCGCCGTTGCCAGGGAGGCGATTGCGTTTGATTCTTTCTCACCCTAGCTATTCTTTTTTTATTAGTATTATCATTATTTTTATTTCTTATCTCTTACCTAACCCTTCCACGGTACTAATCATTTCTTTGAAACTCTGTTTCCCATGTGCATGTACACGAGATCTACGGCGGACCCTGAAGCTTTATTATTTGATCCTGAGATCGAACGTACCGTGCGGAGACTTAGAGCGGTAAGAAGACAAGATCCGGAAGGGAGGTATATGACCAACCCGGAAACTCCTGAAGAATTGGCGGCAAGGATGGCGAGGATAATTTCTATTCGCGATAGGCTTCGGCCTAAGACCTCTTCTACTACCTTGTCAATTGCCGTGCCGCAGTTGGCGGCTGACAAGAACTTCGAGCTAAAGACTGGATTGGTGGTTTTGATGCAACAAGACCCATTTCATGGGAACGCCCATGAGAACCCCCACTACCACATCCAATTATTCTTGTCAAAGTGCGCCACATTCCAGATGCCGGGGGTCTCCATCGATGCTATCAGACTGTGTCTCTTCCCCTTCACGCTTAAGGACAAGGCACTCTATTGGTTGAGGACGCAGGCTGACGGAGTCTTCACCACTTGGGACGAGTTGGCGAGTGCATTTATTGATAAGTTCTATCCGCCATCCAAGACGGTGAAGATCCGGAGCGCTCTCATGTCCTTCAAGCAAGGACCACAGGAGACGCTCTATGAAGCTTGGGAGCGTTTTAAGGATTTGCAGCATCAATGCCCGCACCACAGTATAGAAGATTGGGAGCTAGTTCACAGCTTCTACAACGGTCTCCAACCGGGGACCAAACAAATTATTGATGCCGCGGCGAATGGTGATATCTTGTCAAAGACTCCCGAGGAAGCTACGGCCCTAATTGAGGAGATGGCCTCAAATAATCAACAATGGGGCGATGAGCGAGGACACTCTACGTCCTCCTTAAAGCCAACTAGCATCTACGAGGCAAAGGCCGTAGCGGAGCTTACGAGCAAGTTTGATTCTCTCCACAAGGTAGTGGAGAGATTGGAGAAGTTCATCACGGAGCCCCAAGGGACCCCTTCCACCTCCGCGCCGACGAACCAAATGTGTGATTGGCAAGACCAATCTCAAGACATGTACTCGGGAGGAGAGCAAGTAGAAGGATCCTTGGAGCAAGTACAATATGTTGCGGGGAACCAAGGATATTGGGCCAATCCGGCCACAAGAAATCATCCCGGATTCTCTTACGCCAACAATGAAGGAGCTTTGAACCCGCCACAACAACCACCTCAACAAGCTCGACCACCACCACCCCAACAACAATACTATCCACCGAGGGGGCCTCCACAACAAAACTTTCAACCAAAGCAACAAGTTCCACCATATAGGCCTCCCGGATACAACCAGTGGTGGAGGAATCAAAATCAAAACCCTCCACAAGCTCCACAACGATCCGACTTTGAAACTAGAGTGGAGGCGTTCATGGTCGAGCAAAATAAGGTAAATGCTAGCTTGAAGGCGGGGCAAGACTCCCTTAATACCGTTGTGGCTCAAATATCGGAGCAATTGGCGTTGCTCAATCGGAACACTCAAAGATTGCCGGCGCAACCGGAGCAAAACCCACGGGGCAACACGGGCCACATCAATGCCGTAGTTGCCGTTACTACTAGAGGCGGGAAGGACACCACCCCCGCCATGATCCCTATTGAGGAGCCCGTGGAGGAAAGCTTGGAGCCAATTGAGCTGATAGTTGAAGTTGAAAAGGAGAAGGAGCCACAAGACAAAGAGAAATCTAGAGCGGAGCAATTGATTGAGGAAAGGCGCTTCATGCCACCGGTCCCATTCCCCCAAAGGCTCGCTAGAGCGAAAATGGAGAAAAGGCTAGCAAAATTTCTCGAGTACCTAAGAGGAGTTAGCCTTAACATTCCCTTCCTTGACACCATCGTCGAGATCCCCACGTATGCTAAATTTTTGAAGGACTTGATTTCGGGGAGGAAAAGGAAGGAGAAGATCATGCTAGCCGAGGAGGGCTCTTGGCTCACCAAGAGAGAGAAGGAGCCGGCAAAATTTAAAGATCCGGGGAGTTTTCGGATTCCTTGCACTTTGGGCGGCGTTCCTCTTCAAAAGGCGTTGGTTGATCTTGGGGCTAGTGGGAGCCTCATGCCTCTCTCCATGTTCTTAAGACTAAACACCGGGACAAAGTTGAAACCCACCGACATGCGCATTCAATTAGCCGATGGACGGATAACAAGGCCGGTGGGGATTGCCGAAGACATACCGCTACAAGTCCCGGGGGGAATATGCTTGCCATGTGACTTCGTGATCATGGATGTTAAGGAGGAGGGAGACACTTCATTGATACTTGGACGCCCGTTCCTAGCCACCGCCGGAGTCATCGTCGACGTGCGCGAAGGTACCCTAACTTTAAACGTCGGAAACATCGAGGTGGAGCTCCACATTCCTAAGGCCATGAAGCACATGCCTTATCATGAGGAACTTGACTACATGGACCTCCTCGACGAGGTAATAGAGGAGGCGATCCCTCACTCAATTGGCGCTCTTTTTGACGAAGATTTTGAGGAAGGCCCGGATTTGGGCCACGATGAGAAGAAAAATGATTCCCCCGACCTCTCCGCTGAAGATGATGAAGGCGACGCTGATGTCGCAAGGATTCGAGAGCTCTGCAAGCTCGCGAAACTAAAGTCTCCGAAGAAAGCTCCGCCGGCACGGAAATCGGCATCACCGGCAAAACCGTTGACCGGAGCAAATGCTAGCTTGGGGGAGCCTCCCCCCAACACTATTCGAGACGAGAGACCACCGCGGGAGAACACTACGCCGCAACTTCCCAATCCAAGCATTCTCCCCGGAAAGTTTGATGGGTGCATCTCATATGCACCAAACATCCCGCATTGATTGAAAATTATAGGGGGTCGAGCTCACGACCTTAAACGAGCGCTTGTCGGGAGGCAACCCGACGGTTTTTGCTTTATTTTTACTTTTTCTTTATTTTCGTTTTAGAAATTTTTAGTGTTTTGAGTCGTTCGCCCAAAAATTTTGTGATAACGGGTCCTATTTTTCTTGACAGGAGAGGAGATAGGTAGATCCATCATGAGGAGGAGGAACGAGTCGACGAGGAGCGCCCCAAGAAGGCGCTCGACGCTTAGGAGGAAGATGAAATCGACTGGAGGAAGAAAGACGGAGTTTAGAGCCAAAACGAAGACAAACAGCAGAACACACGGCTCACTCGGCCGAGTATACTAGTCACTCGGCCGAGTACACAAGTTCGTCCGGCCGAGCCGCTCACGAACGAGGGAAGTCTGCTGTACCCAACTCTCTGTTTATTTTCTTGATTTCGATATAACTGCTACTCGGCCGAGTATATATATTCACTCGGCAGAGTGACACGGATACCCTCCTAGGGCGAGTCATGCTGAGTAGCTTGAGTCACTCGGCCGAATGGACTTACTCCACTCGGCCGAGGCTGGCAAAGCCACTCGGCCGAAGCGATAGCGGGGAGGAAATTTTCATTGGCCTCGCTCGGCCGAGTGACCATGTCACTCGGCCGAGTCGTAACTTTTTTATATAAAGGGCGAGGGGGGGCGCATTTTTCGAAATCGCAAAAATCCCCAACGAGCCCGCGCCCCTTCAGCTCCCTCGCCCGATCCTCGCTCGATCGCACCCCCACTCGCCCGACCACCGCTGCCACGCTGCCGCTCGGCCCGCCACCGCCGGCCGAACACCCCCGTCGCCTCGCCCGAGTCGCCGCCGGCGGCCGTGCCTCCGGTCACCTCCGGTACCCCTATTCCGCCTATTTTCGCCTCTTTTTGTGTATTTTTCGAGGATCCGTGTATTAATCGAACCCCTAACCCAAATCAATTCTTATATCTATCTATTATACCCCTAATACTCCATACATTTTGAATATTACCCGCTGAAATCGCCGTTTCATGCGCAGGTTGCTTTTTGGAGCTTAGGGGAGCCCAGGGGAGCTTCTACGGGCTGATCCGGACTTCGCGGAGGCGCTGACTTCACACGCTTCCACTGCTTAGCACTCGCGACGTGTCGGGGTACACTCTTTCCACTCTTTTACACGCACCGCATTTTTTTTTCACTTTTCGGCGCGCTCGGGGCCGATATGCCGCCCCGGACACGGCCGCGGTCGAAGAGAGCTTCCGCCAAGCGGAAGCGGTCGGATGATGCCGGCCCCTCCCACAAGTTGGAGGACTCTCCTCCACCGTCCCCCACACACCCCGCACACCCAGTACAGCCTGCAGGCCCCGCACACCCCGCACAGCCTGCAGTGCACCCACAGCCCGCACAGCCTCTCCCTGCCGACCCACAGCCACCACCACCGGCTCCACTGGTCGGGCCGCTCGGGATTACGTTCCGAGACGACGCACACCGCGCCGTCTTCGAGCGTATCTCCCAGCGCTCGATCGTACCCTCCAGGTTTGCACACCTCGCTGACCTAGGACGCCTGGGGGTACTAGAGGGGATGCTCACGTTGTACGACAACGTGGGCTGGCGAGATTTTCTGCAGGTGTCGACGGATACTTTTACCCGCCCGACACTTGAGGTTTTGAGTTCGATCGCCCGGACCGATGAGGGATGCTCATTCCGGTTCATGGATCGAGAGTGCCAGGTCACTCTCGATATGATGAGAGCATTCTTCTCGTGGCCCGCTGTCCCCGGTGCCGATCGCGGTTACGGTCCTACCCATATCCCCCCACCTTCCTTTGACGCCGGTGCCTTCTGGGCCCGGATTACGGGTCACCACGCTGCCTTTGACCCTAGTAGGGCCAAGGCCTCGGCCATTGTCCACCCCTGCCTCCGCATAGCCCAGCGCCTCATGGCGACCACCTTCTTGGCCAGATATGAGCCAGGCACGATGTCTACGCCAGAGCTCTACATGCTCTATGTGATGACACGTCCCAGAGCCCTATCTAGGGATGGAGACGAGCTTGTCCCCGCCGTCGTGATCGACATTGCGGCTTGGTTTTTAGACCGCATCATTGTATCGGTGGGCGCTCGCTCACCGATATGCTGCGGCGGTCTGATCACCTTGCTTACCATGATGACCGGCGAGGACCTACCTGACGACTTGCGACGCGTCCCGGGCCCCACTTCTCTGTCGATAGACGTTATGGCCCGGATGAAGATTCTTCGTCCGCATGGTGAGCGTCACTGGGTCTGGTTGCACGGCCCTTACGGTGCCGACTACATGATTCTCCCGAGCCCTGCTCGGACTCAGATTGCACCAGCCCACGTCGACTGGCTCCCTGCGATGGATGTTCTCATCCCCGCTGCCTACGTGCTCGAGGCCGAGGAGGCCGAGCAGGCCCACGCTGCCCAGGCTGCCCCCGCAGACCCTGCTGCACACCCTGCCGAGCCTGCTGCCGACCCTGTTGACCCAGTGGCCCCTCAGCCTATTCCTGATGTTTCTGCCACTCTTGACACCTCTGTCCCCACTTCTGTCAGTGTCACGAGCACCTCAGCTGAGCCCACTACTTCCACCACTTCCGAGGCTGTCACCACCACTCCCACCACCACTGGCCCTCTGTCCGTCGTGCCACTTTGCTCCGCACTCCCCGAGCGCCCGCCGACCTTTGTTGAGAGTGGAGAGCCCTCGTTTGCCGCGGTCGTGGAGACCATGGCTAGCATGATCTCTGCTAGGGTTGCGCCTTTTGGTCCACACACTTCCGCCCCAGCGGTAGTTACCTCTGTCTCCACCCCTGCTGTATTTTCTGAGAGTGTCGTGGCGTCTGTCCACACTTCTGTGCCACTGACCTCTCTAGCCGCCTCGCAGCCACTTTTGCACTCTTCTTTCGCTGTCGCTGCCTCCACTTCTCACCGCGTGTCCTGGCCTCACACTGAGGCCAGGCCCACATTTGCAGGCACGACACCTTTTGTCCCCTTCCCTGCTGAGCCCGTTACATACTCCACTCGCGTACGCCAGCCTCGCCCTGCACAGCCTAGACCGGTGCGTCCCTCTGCACCACCCCCGCCCGACACTGTACTGCAGAGCATACGTGCTCTTGAGTTGGCGGTGAGTGGTCTTAGAGGTGACCTTAGGACCCTGTCCTCCACCGTCTCTGCGATGGCTGGACGCTTCGAGCTGATCCCCCAGATCCATTACTGTCTCACACAGGTCTTGGAGCGTCTCCCGCGCGTACCCCCACCCACCCAGCAGGTTCCCGCCCACACTTCCACACACACACGACCTGCTTCCACTTCCACGCCCACCCCAGCTCAGCAGCCTACACCACCACCACCACCACCTCTACCTCAGGACGGAGACGGCGCAGCACCACCTTCTTAGGCACCCTTGATGCCTTGATTTATTCTTGCCGTTGTGCTGCCCGTTTCTGCTGGGTCCTGTTGCACTTTTTGTCCACCCCCTCCCCTCACTTATTATGGTATTCTCTTTTTGTTCATATCTTTTTATATCTATTTTGAGAGAGAGGTAGAGTTTTTGGTGACACTTATATCTATGTATCGCTCCTATCTGTGCATGCATCATGTCCGCATCATATTTTCATTTCTTTATTTTACCTTTTTCTTTTCATTTTTCCATGCATGCATCCTCATCATCCCCACACATCGCTTGTCTCTCGGTGTGCCACACTTTGCACATTGAGGACACTGTGCCATTTAGCTTTGGGGAGTGAGTTCTCACGTTCTCTTTTGATTTGCCACCTTTATTTTTAGTTTTTCACACCATTTTTTCGCTTTTGCACTTATTTTTCATCACTTTTTTTTTATTTTGCCATGCATCACGTTTTTCTTATTTTCCTGTGTGCCGCATTGCATAGTTTCTATTTTCCCTTTATCTTTATTTCTTTCTTTTTCATCTCATGCTAGAGATGACTTTTCTGTGATGATGATGACGTTGGATTTAGCTTATTCTATATGCATGCTATATTTGTCATGTCTTAGGTTTTATTTCAGATATCAGATGCTATGACTTGCTTTGCATTTAGAATAGTAACCCACACCTTTTTCCGCATGAAAATGGATGAAATTTTATTATTAGCTGAGTCTGAATATTCATATGTATGCTATCACAGAAAACACACCAAGATTCACGCATTGAATGCTTATATCTGGAGTACTGACTTTCTTTTCCTATATCACTTCTATATGCATGAATTGTACACTTCACTTCAGGATGATTGAATGATGTTAGCTATGATAAATCTGGATTAGTTAGCTTTTTTTTTGTGATCGAAACTGAGTAGATTAGATTACCCTGCTGAAGTTGTCGTGCATGTCTTATAGAGTGAACCGAGAGTTATATTTATTTCTTTCTCCACAAATCTTGAACATCATTTCTCTACTTTTAAAATCATTGGTGAATCTCCCCTTAGTGATTCTATTTTATGGCATTTCCCCCGCTATTAATTCCTAGCTCCAAATCTCTTATTCTAAAAAAAAGAGAGAAAAACATTCTTGTACATCATTATCTCTCTCTGAGTTGGGATCGTTGTGTATATATTGCTTATTGCAAAGAAAAAAAAACCAAAAAAAAACAAAAGAAAAAAAAGAGGAAAAATCCTCAATAAAAGATCCCATCTCACTTTCTTTCTTTCTTCTTTCTTTTCGTTGCTTTTGGAGCTATATATAAAAATGGGGATGTAAATACTTTTTTATGCCACCACGCTTATAGATAAGCTTGGGGGAGGGGATCCATTGATGTGTGAGAGAGTGACTACTTGACATTGCACGACAACCTAGGCTAAGTATTATTCTATACTCGGTGAGATTATTTTAGTTTTACGAAATCCAGAAATCTAAGCCTAGCGTTCATTTCATGAAATCCATACTTTTCTATTCTCTCTATTCTATAGTGTGATACTCTTATACTCCAGATAGAAAGCGTTCAATTGAAAAGTGTGTGATCCGTGATTTGTATACCGCTTTAAATGATTCAGACGACGTTAATTTTAAAATTATTCCGTTTTTCATGATTATATCGTTTTTCGTGGGTTTTCTATTTCTATTTGCACTATTATACTATGATATCAAAATAAAATTCTTTGACATGTATTTCTCATTCGGTGCATGCTATAAGAGTGAGTGAAACCCACGTCCTGAGAAAATGATCTAGCATCCTACCTCTTCGCTTCTTTCTTTCTTTCTTCTTTACTTTCATTTTGTTTTCATTCTTCTTCGTTTTTCATTTTTTCATTTTTCGCAGTTTTCGTTTCCCAAATCGACCGGGTTCGCCTTTTACTTATCTTCCTCGAGGACGAGTAAGAGGCAAGCTTGGGGGATTTTGATCACTCCTTATTTTACACCTTTTTTCCGCATATTTGCATGCCATTTAGATCGCCCAAATCATGTTTTTCACGATATATCGACGATTTTGTGATGCTTTTCACGATTTGTTGTTTTTGTCGCATTTCAGGTGATTTGGCGCGATTAGGAGTGATCTCGAGACGCGCTTACTCTACACGGCCACCGACGACCTCCCCGAGGGATATTTTGCTGTTGGAGAGGAGCGGAAGAAGAATGGACGTCGCAGGAGCGACGAGGAGGCCAAAACAAGCAGATTGGGCATTCTTTGTGTCCCACTCGGCCGAGTGGAGGAGCCACTCGGCCGACCAGCGAGACACTGCTCGGCCGACCAGTTCAGACACGAGTTACATGTGCACTCGGCCGAGCACAGAAGACCACATCGGCCGAGTGACGATACCACGTCCGCCCGAGTGGCGCCCAGACGAAGCCCTTCCAAAACATCGAAGTTACTGTTTTTCGGCTGCCTGAACTTCAGAAGACCCACTCGGCCGAGTGGTAAATCCCGTCCGCCCGAGTGCAGTGAAGTCATCGGCCGAATGACGACAACTCACTCAGCCGAGCCGCCCCCGAACTAAAGACCCCTGAAAACCCCGACTTACTGGAAAATTGCAGGGTTTTCACTCGGCCGAGCGACTTTTGTCACTCGGCCGAGTGCGATGCGCTGCCTGTAGCGAAAACTGCGGAAAACAGGCTGTGCAGGGGTATTTTGGTCACGATTTTTGGACGATTTTTGGGGCTATTTAAGCCCTGTTTTTACCCTAGTTGGAGAGCTCTCTCTTAGATTTTTTGCAGCTTTTTAGATTAGTTTTTTTTAGCTTTATTCTTGTGATTGGAGAAGGAGCAAAACTTGGATTTTTGTTGGATTAATTGAAGAACTACATTGGTTTGCATCTCTTTTCCTTAAAAATTCTATTTTTATTGTTTATATCATTGTTGTGATGAATTCTATTGCTTATCTCAACGATTATTTTTGTGATCTCGCTATGATTTGTGAGTAGTCTCCACGTCTTGGGGCGTGGGGATGAACCCTACAAGCCCGTTTTCATATTTATGATGAATTGGTAGAAATTATGCTAGAATTGTTATTAGGGATTAGATTGGGATCAATTTACTACGGATTGCTAGGTATTCATATCAATTGGGATTTGCAAGAGATTGGATCCCAATTTGATAGGAAGCCCTAGAAATCCGAATTGGGTTGGAGTCGGATTTTTCGAAGTATCGGTTTGCAAGAGATTGGACCGATACTAGGATTCCCGGTTGCTATTCTATACCGATACCCGTTTACAAGAGATTGGACGGGTAGGAACTATCCTAATCTAGATCGTGGACTGAGTTTGCAAGAGATTGGGCTCGGTGCGCGATTGGACAATGATGTTGATCCTAATGCTAGCTTCCCTAGGGTAGGGTTTGCAAGAGATTGGACCAGACCCTAGGATAGCTATAGACCGGCAACAGCGCGAGAGCGTGAGCTTGGTTCTACATTCAGTTGCAACTAGTTCATCCGAATTCACATTCTAGCAATTTTGATACCGATGAACCACATTTATGAAGTATGGTGTGTAGCGGGGATTCCCCATTCCCTAGACGTTCTTTATTTGATTTGATATTTCGCACATTTGTCTGACGATTGTGACAGGATCGCCAAAGGCAAAATTCTCTTCCTAAATAGCCAGGTTGATCGGAGCAAGCACAGTCATTCGTCCTCCCTGTGTTCGATATCTCGCTCGCTGCTACACCGTGCACTTGCGGTAAAACTACAACCGTTCTTTTGGGTCACGTCCCGGAGCGACCAGAGGGCGGGTAAAATTTGTCGACGAAGGCACTCGCCAATTCATCCCAAGTGGTGAAGATTCCTTCAGCCTACGTCCTCAACCAATATAAGGCTTTGTCCTTGAGTGTGACGGGGAAGAGGCGCAGTCTGATAGCATCTATGGAGACGCCCGGCATTTGGAAGGTGGCACATTTTGATAAAAAGAGCTGGATGTGGTAATGAGGGTTTTCATGGGAATTCCCATGAAAAGGGTCTTGCTGCATCAGAACTACCAACCCAGTCTTCAACTCGAAATTTTTGTCGGCCGCCAACTCCGGCATAGCTATGGACGAGGTCGTGGAGGAAGTCTTAGGCCGAAGCCTATCTCTAATGGAAATGATCCTCGCCATTCATGCCGCCAATTCTTCGGGTGTCTCGGGATGGGTCATAAAATTCCCTTCCGTATCGAGTCTCCTCTCCGCTCTGATCCTCCTCAATGTACGATCAATCTCCGGATCGTATAGTATTTCTTCGGGGTCCGCTGTGGATCTCGTGTACATGCAAGGAAAAAACAGAGTTTCAAAGAAATAGTTAGCACAAGGGAAGGTTAAAAAAATAGAAATAATAAAACAAAAAGAAAAATAGATAGGTAGGTAGAATCAAACACTATCGCCTCCCCGGCAACGGCGCCAAAAAACTTGATCGCCCGCCCCGAACACACACCCGGGGCGGGGGACTCGCTAGTCTTACCGCAAGCGCACGGTGTAGCGGCGAGCGGGTATCGAACACGAGGAGGGCAAATGATGGTGTCTTCTTCAATTCACCTGGCTATAAGAACAGTCGAGAAATATTCGCAATAAAGAGGTCACAGTCGTTCAATCGTATAAAGAAAATATCAAATTAATAAAAACGCCTAGGGATAGGGAATCCCCGCTACAAACCGTATCTCGTCATTGTGATTCGTAGGTTTCACAATTGCTAGACATGAAATTCAGGTGAACTAGTTGCAACTAAATGTAGAACCAAGCTCACGCTCTCGCGCTATTGCCGGTCTATAGCAAACCTAGGGTAGGGTCCAATCTCTTGCAAACCCTAACCTAGGCAAGCTAGCGTGAAGAACAACATCATCGTTCAATCGTATCTCGAGCCCACTCTCGTGCAAACTCGAGCTACGACCTAGGTTGGGATAGTTCCTACCCGTCTAATCTCTTGCAAACTGGTATTGGTATAGAATTGCAATCGAAAACCCTAGTTTCGGTCCAATCTCTTGCAAATCGATTCCAGAGAAACCCAATTGTTACCCAATTCGAATTTCTAGGGCTTCCTATCGAGTTGGGATCAAATCTCTTGCAAATCCCAATCGGTATGAATCCCTAGCTATTCGTTTTAAATCGATCCCAAACTAACCCTAATCAATTCTAGCAATAATTTCACCAATTCATCACAAATTAGAAATATGGTTCGTAGGGTTCATCCCTACGCCCTAAGACGATAAAACTACTCACAATTCATAGTGCAAATCATTGGGAATTCAATAGAAATATCAATAGAATTCATTGCAATGGAAAATATATCAATAAAAATGAGATTTTTGATAGAAAGAGAGACAAACCAATGAAGATTCAATAGCATCCAACAAAATAACACTTTTTCTCTCTCTCCAAAAGAACTAAATCTAATCTCCTAAAAAGTATTCTAAAAAGGCTGCCAAAAGTATGAGAAAAGCTCCCTAAACTAGGATAAAAACTGGGGTTAAATACCCCCCAAAATCGCCCAAAAAACTGTGACGAAACTGCCCCTGTGCAGCTTGAAAATCGCACTTTACGCTACAGGCAGCGCGGCTCACTCGGCCGAGTGACAAATGTCATTCGGCCGAGTGACAAACCCTGACGGATTCCAGTAAGTCTGGACTTTTGGGGGTCGGCTCCTCGGGAGTCACTCGGCCGAGTGACTTTCTTCTATTCGGCCGATGGGGTTTCTTCACTCGGCCGAGTCGGAACTCGGGGCTGTACTGACGGATTACAGTAAGTTGGGAATTTTGGTTGCCGTCGTCTTGATGCCACTCGGGCGAGTGGTGCCTCCGTGGTCGGCCGAGTGGGCTGGCGATGGTCGGCCGAGTGCACGCTGATACTCTATCTTTTGCGTGTCCGATCTGGCCGGCCGAGCGGGCTGACGATGGTCGGCCGAGTGACTCCTTCACTCGGCCGAGTGACATGCTGAAAATGCCCAATCTTCGTATTTTTGCTCCCTCGTCGCTCCTACGACGTTCTTTCTTCTTCCACTCCTCTCCAATCGCAGAATTCCCCTCAAAAGAGTCACGGGTGACACTCCGGAGTGGGTACATCTCAGAATCACTCCAAATCGCTCCAAATCTCCTGAAATACGACAAAAACAAGAAATCAAGAAAAGCATTGCAATATTGTCAAATAATCGTGAAAAACATGATATGTGCGATCTAAATGGCATGCAAACAAGCAGAAAAAAGGTGTAAAATATGGAGTGATCAGCTGTTTGGGCCTGAAGCCCTCACATAAGCCCAATAGTTTTTAAAAATACTTACAATCGGATTTATAATCATTTTTTACTATATAATTTCCTTAAATTTAACATAAACATCCAGAAAAATCCTGGAAAATTCTGTAAAAATTAGGAAAAATCAAAATGATTATTTTTGGAAACATTAGGTTGATTTGTTCATGATTTTAATTATTTAGTTCAATTATGTTAATCTCAACATCATGCAAATTATATAAAAATTGGATTAATTAAATTTTTTCCTTCACGTATTAATAATTACTAGGACCCTAAGACCGCTCTGTTGTTAGTTACCTAACCTAACAGGTAATGACGTTTCCCCGTGGTCCAAGTAAATTATTAAACGTAATTTTTATATAATATGCTTGCTATGCTGAATATACATCTTATGAATGTGTGTTTGTGTGGTTGATTTTTATATTGCTTGTAACATATATATAAACTGCGTGGATGTTGTAAATAATTCAGTCTTGTGTTTTGTGATCGGCCATTTTGAGATACACCTTTTTATATTCCTCGCTTTCTTTTTCTGTTTTGAGAGATATTGTAGTGAGCTTATAATGTAAAATGCCAAAGACCGGAGCTCAGCCAAATTGAAGACGGAGATGAAATCTGTATTATGCTGGGACCCAAAATGGGTTTCCAAGTTGTATTTTTCATTTCTTTTTGTATTTCATTTTTTGGACTGTATTCAGACATTTTTGGACATTTTATTTCTAAGGGTATCTGGCCGATCTCCACATGACTGTTTATTAACTTTGCGTGAATTTATTTTTGAAAAATATTAATTCATGTGTATTTAATTGCATAGATAAATGGCAAATTGGCTAACGTCGATTTCGAGGTCTTTGACGCGGCAGGAAAGAAATACCTAAGCTGGCGAGTGGACCTGAAGTTCCACTTGCGTTCAATGGCACTCCTTCACTCAATTCTGGCCCCCAGCGGCCGAGACAACTGCTAACCAGGCCCTTGCAGCGGCCCAGCCAGCTGGCAGTTCTACTACCGTTGTCTCCGACATGGATAAGGTGAAAGCCATTATCTATATCAAGAGACACATAGATCGGACCTTAAAGGCCGAATATTTAATGGTGGAAGACCCTCTTGAGTTGTGGACAGCGCTGGAGTCACGTTATAGGCATCAAATTGATGGCATACTACCACGTGCTAGTTATGAGTGGGAAAATCTCCATCTTCGGGACTATAAGTCCGTTGCTGATTACAACTCAGCACTTCATAATATCACCTCACGCTTGAAGTTTTGTGGTGAAGATGTCTCGGAGCATCGCATGTTGGAAAAGACATTTACCTCGTTCTACGAGAAAGATGCAATCCTCATGCAACAGTACCGTGAACGCAAGTTCACGAAGTTCTCTGATTTGCTCTCTTACCTTCTTAGGGCAGAGCAAAATAGGGACTTACTACTTGTCACTCATAATCTGCGCCCTGCTGGTAATGCCCCTCTCCCTGTAGCCCACCATGTTTCTCCCCAGAAGTGAAAAAACAAGAAGAAGGCTAGAAAGAATAATTGGAAAGCTGCAATGAAGCCATCAAGAGCACCACCCCAGAACAACAACAAGGGGAAGAAAAACTTTACTTTGGAATCGTAAGAACACTGGTCCAGTGCCAATTCCAAAGAAGAACTGGGAGGACGAATGCCATTGATGTGGCATGACTGGAGATTAGTCCAGAAACTGTCGCACTCCTCGCCACCTCCAGGACATGTATCAGGCAAGCCTAAAGCCTCCCCTCGAAACTAACCTGGTGGATATTCAAGCTCCGATCAAGTTCACTGCACAGGACTTCGAGAATAATGATCTGCTCGATTAAGCCTTATCTTAGTTTGATTTTATCTTTGCATTTTAAATTCTATTTTCCTTCATCTGTATTTTCTTTTTGGTACTTTATGAATGCATATTTAGCTTTATTTTATAAAGTCTATTCATTCTGATATATAGATGAAGTGTGATATATTATGGACAGTGCATCGATACACTGGTGAAGCATTAAAATTGCTCCCACATACAACGAGACTAAAAGATGCATATTTCTCTCCTAAATCATAGAGTAATCTCCCAAGTTTCAAGGATATTTCGTTTAAACGAACATAACTTGGAAACTGTAGATAATAAATAGTGAATATCTTTATGTAATTCGTCAAGAGAATGGCCAAAAGACCATCTACGCACGATTCATTGGACCCCGTCGGGTCCCTATCATTACAGATATTCATCCTATATAAAGCCAACTTGACTGAGCACCAGAAGTGCCTTTCATTGCCAGAGTTTTCAACTCTGGCACAATAGACTTGGTCATCCTGGATCAGCGATGATGGACACATCATCAAATGAATCCATTGGAGAACCTGAAGATTCTTCAAAAGGTTGAGTTTCCTTGTCCCTCTTTGTCATAAGGGGAAAACTTATAGAGAGACATTCCCTCCTGACAGTGAGATTAGAGTCTCCTGGCTTCATTGAGAGAATAAATGGTGACCTTTGCGGGCATATTCACCCCGCAAGTGGCCATTTCGGTACTTCATTGTATTGATAGGTGCATCTACTAGATGATCTTATGTGTGCCTTTTTGTCCACCCGCAACCTAGCTTTCTCAAAAGCTGATAATATGGGTGAATTCACTACACATGTCTTTTAAGACAACTGCAAAGCAACTGGCATTGAAATTGAACATCCTGTAACATATTCATACTGTAACGACTTCTTTTCATGTATCTGGATTTATTATAATATAATATATGTTTTGGTGGATTTTCTCCTCGTGTGTGGTTTTCGTCTCCGTAACTTTCATTTTCGATCGTTTCGTCGTATTTTCTCGCTTCTTCCTTAGGATTGTCGATTTCGAAGTAAGTCATTCGTGACGGACTTCATAACGGTCGTATCTTACTATTAGATCAAGCCTAGGAGTCTTAGGAATCGATCCCAGGGCCCCGCGCTCCGTATCGGAACTTTTTGTGCTCATTAGCCGGTATAAGAAGGGGCATCGACCGACTAGATGACGATCCAGTCGGTCGGCAATCCTTCTTGGACCGACTAGTTAGCTTTCTAAATTTTCCAGGAGTTACTGTTTATCGTTAGTCGGTCTAAGAACGTTGGTTGACCGACTAGGTTGCAAACTAGTCGGTCAGCAATGCTTCTTTCACCGACTAACACATCATCTTAATTTTAGTTAAGTTACTGTTTACTCTTAGTCGGTCTAAGAACGTTCATCGACCGACTAGATGCTAAACTAGTCGGTCAGTATTTGTTCATGGACCGACTAACTCTGAATCCTATTTTCGTTCAGGAGTTACTGTTTGCACTTAGTCGGTCTGCGTTGGTCGACCGACCGACTAGTTGCCAAACTAGTCGGTCAGTGGTTGCTCTTTGACCGACTAACCAGTGTTGAAACCCTAATTTCTGGGCAGCCGCCAGCCCATCCTATTTAAACCCAACCCAAACGTTTTCTTCTTCCCCAACACGACCCAAAACCCTAAAATCTTCCCCCTTGAGCCCCCATCTTCCTCCAAGCTTCATTTCTTTATTCCAAGCCCTAGAATCATCATCCAAACCATCCATCCACTCTATCTACCTCTCATCTTCCCCAAAATCTCACCAAATCCATCAAAATCCCCAAATCCCCCAAAACCCTAGTTTCCCCAAACTTCTCCAATCTTTTCCAGATCTGATCCTAGGGTTCCCCGGAGTGTTTCTTCCGTCTCCTCTTGGTAAGAAATCGATTCCTCTATGTTTTCTTAACCTATTTATATTTTTATGAAACCCTAATAAAATTTCATGTTGTTTGTTGTATGTTCCCCCATAACAGCGATTTCCCCGTAGATTGGCATCCGTGTGACGAAGTGGTCGTCATCCCCGGTGCTAGGCAAGTGAAACTTGCCACTTAGGGTTTAGGCCATGTTTTAGGCCATTTGCTTGTTGTAGGCGTAAAAGAGGCTAGGCGACGAAATGATACTCGCCTAGGCGCAAATTGGGGAACTAGCTTGACAACGAAGCTAGTTCCGACATTTAGCATGTTGCACAATTTCCATGTCATGTTTACTTTCCATTAACGGTACACAAATTAATTGTCATGTCATTGCATTCTTTAAGTGTTTCTGTGATTGCGTAGCTTTGCTACAAATGCTTGTGTTCATGGCTCGTGTTCCAGAAGCGGGCCATGTGTTGGTTGATAGCCAATGCCCGAATTGCGTGTTTCCGGCTAGCTGCACCCCTACGCCAAATGTTTAAGAATGCGAGCTCATGTGCGGGGCAACCCCAGGCTCACTAGCTGAGTTCATTGTGCGGGGACCTTGGCTCCATTACGTGTGGGTATTGGGGGTAAGAGTTAAGCGACCAATCAACTGGGAGTCTGCCCGATCAGCAACTGCAGTGGTAAGGCGTAAACTCTGGGTTTTGGGGTAGATGTTAAGCGGCCAATCAGCGGATGTGAAACCATTCAGCTGTAAGGCGTAAACATCTACAAAACAACGTGAATAGTGAATTGATTGAGATTGATAGTAGCGTGGCTACTCTTGTCTTGTCTTGTCTTGTCTTGTCCCGATAATTGTTCTCGTGTACAACTTGTCTTGCCATGTTTCAATTGTGCACTCATGTTATAACTGCCATGTCATGCATACTAAACTGCTAGGTTGCTAGTTGCCTTACTTTCAGTTTCCTTGCTCAAGTCTTTTAGACTTGCTGACATGTGCCCCTTTACTCTTTTGGGTGACACATGTTAGATCCTGAGCCCGAGTACCTTGTTGAGGACGAGGTGTTTGCTGACGCCGAGCCCGAGCTTGTGTTTGATGGGGAGTACGTGGACACTGGGGACCAGTCCTAGTGTCTTCGTTGTGTTTTACTTTTGTTAGACAGTTGTTTTGTTATCGGTGCGTAGCACCCATACTTTGTTATGTCGTTTCTTTTGTTGGCCTTGTTCTGGGCCTTTAGAATCTTTCCTTTAGCCTGGTGGCTTTTCTGGATGTTGCACTTATTTTCTTGTTGGACATTTTATGAGATGTGAGATTTTATTTCAGTCTCTCCTTGTGTTATTATTGTTATTCCGTTGTGGTTACAGGGACCTGTATATGTATTTTTGACGCTTATCGGGTTTGGGGCTTCACAGCTCCACTCTCGTGCGGACCTTCTCACGTCTCGCCTCCATTTTAGGGAAGCGGGTCGTGACAGGTTTTGTTGGTGGCCCATGCAGGTCCTTCTGTAACTGTGATTTTTGGAATGACGATAATAATATTAGAATGTCCAATAAATTAAGTTCGACGTCCGATGTCATAAGCTATGAGTCTAATCTGATTCGTTTTCTGTGTCACTAGATGGAAGGGAGACGTTTCACCCGTGGTGGGGGTAGTGGTGCGATCCCTCATGATGAGGAGCCTGAGCGGGAACCCACCAGCGGTGAGATGATGCGGATGATGCTCCAGATGATGCAAGTGCAGCAGGGCGTGCTTCTGCAAGTCCAGAATGCTCCACTTGCTCGAGGTGCCCGGGCTCTTCCGGATGCCCCTCGCTCTGAGCCAGGAGCGAAGCAATTGCGGGAGCTGGGTCACGCATATTTTGATGGGTCTGAGGGTCCTCTGGCTGCCGATGAGTGGATTCGGAACATCGAGGACAATCTGAAGATGGCCAAGATCACCCCGGCTGGATGGGTTGATTTGGCGAAGAGGCAACTCAAGGATAATGCTCGGAATTAGTGGGATGCGGAAGAGAAGTTGTTGGTGGAGCCGATCGTCTGGGCTACCTTCAAGGCCAGATTTGAGGGTGAGTTCTTTTCGAAAGCTACCAGGGAGGAGATGCTGCAGCGTTTTATCGATTTGAAGCAAGGGAGCTCGTCGGTGGACCTATATCACCAAGAGTTCATGAGGCTGAGTCGGTTTGCACCAAAGATGGTGCAGGACGCTGAGGAGAAGGCTCAGAGGTTCCTGCAGGGGCTTGCTTCGGAGCTCCAGAGTTTTGTGACCTCCTCTGACCGGGAGTCTTATCAGAAGGTTCTAGTAGCGGCTAAGAGGCAGGAGCTGCTCGTGAACCAGAGGAGGGGGTCTGTTGTTGGTGCTGGGAAGAGGCCTGTGGAACAGGTGAGAGCTGTGGTTAGACCTGGATTCAGGCCTAATCAGTCCGCTCAGTTTAAGAGGCCAGGAGGGCCTATTCTGAAGTTTTGCCATTTCTGTGGCAAGCCTGGCCACGTCAAGGATCAGTGTCGGAAGTTTTTGGGCCAGTGTCTGGTTTGTGGAGATGCTTCCCATACCACGAAGGATTGTCGGCATGCGAATCAGTTGCGGAGGGCTCCTGTTGCAGCACAGACGTTGCAGCAGCGGGCGTCTGTTCCTGCTGGCCATGGAGCAGCTCTTGTTCCGCAGGGGCAGGCTTTTCGGCAGGCTGTTCCACCGAGGAGGCAGGCTTTTCTGATGACCGCTGCGGAGAGTGAGGCTGTGGATGAGGTTATCGCAGGTAATCCTCACTCTGATGTTACTTTCCTAGCTGGTTTTGATTGTTAGATTGTGTTGTTTGCTTGAACATGGTTGGTTGCTAGACTAGGGTTTGATTGTTAATTGCTTGATTAGGTGTGGTTTTGGTTTGCACATTTCCTGCACGAGTCCTCTTTGACTCTGGTGCATCGATGTGCATTATTTCTCGGAGCTTCGTGGAGAGGCATTCCTTGTCGACGTCCCCTCTTCCCAAGAGTTGGAATATCGTTACAGGGAATGGTGTGGTCTCGGTGCATCGTGGTTGTAATTCTTGCTCGTTGGTGGTCTGTGGACATGAGCTTTTCGCTGATTTCATTGTCCACGACATCATCAACTATGATGCAGTTCTTGGGATGGACTGGCTTGCGAGCTTCTATGCTACGATCAACTGTCGGAGGAAGAAGGTGGTGTTCGAGATTCCCGGACATCCAGTGTTTGAGTTCAGTCGTGGTAGCAGTTCGCTTGGTCCTGTCAGATTTCGGGCCAGGCCGGTGGAGGCTGTGGCTATGCAGGTGGAGTTGGAATGGCCGGCTGTGGTGCGTGATTTTGGTGACGTCTTCCTCGAGGAGATGTCTGGTTTGCCGCCTGATCGGGCTTTGGAATTTTCTATCGATCTTGTTCCAGGTGCGCAGCCGATTTCGAAGGCGTCGTATCGTATGGCACCTGCAGAATTGGAAGAGTTGTGGAAGCAGTTGGATGAGCTTTTGCAGAAGGGTTATATTAATCCTAGCGTGTCACCGTGGGGAGCACCGGTGCTGTTGGTTAAGAAGAAGGATGGTTCGCGTCGCATGTGCGTGGACTATCGGGAGTTGAATGCGGTGACCATTAAGAATAAATACCCGTTGCCTCGCATCGATGATATTTTTGATCAGCTTGGAGGTTCGAGGGTGTTTTCTAAATTGGATTTGAGGAGTGGTTACCATCAGTTGAAGGTGAAGAAGGGAGATGTTCCGAAGACAGCGTTCAGGACGAAGTATGGACACTATGAGTTTGTGGTTATGCCTTTCGGCGTAACTAACGCGCCCGCAGTTTTCATGAATCTGATGAACCTGATATTCTACGACTTCTTGGATAAGTTTTTCGTTATCTTTATTGACGACATTCTGATCTATTCGAAGTCGGAGGAAGAGCATGCATCGCACTTAAGGACGGTGTTGGAGATTTTGAGGAAGCATCGGTTGTATGCTAAGTTTTCGAAGTGCGAGTTTTGGCTGGATAGAGTTGCTTTTCTCAGGCATGTGGTGACTGGAGATGGTATTTCAGTGGATCCCGAGAAGATTCGGGCCATCAGGGAGTGGCCTGTTCCGTCGTCTGCGTCTGAGATCCAGAGTTTCCTTGGACTTGCTGGTTATTATCGGCGATTCATTAGGGACTTTTCTCGTATTGCTGAGCCGATGACCAGGTTGACGCGGAAGGATGTTGCTTTTGTTTGGTCGGGTGATTGCGAGAGTGCTTTTGGTGTTCTGAAGGAGAGGTTGACGACTGCCCCTATTCTTGTTGTGCCTGATCGCAGCGGTGGATTTGAGATCTTTTGCGATGCTTCTGGCAAGGGTCTCGGTTGTGTGTTACATCAGCATGGGCATGTTGTGGCGTATGCGTCTCGTCAGCTTAAGGTTCATGAGAAGAATTACCCGACGCATGATTTGGAGTTGGCTGCCGTTGTGTTTGCTCTTAAGATTTGGAGGCACTTCCTGCTGAGTGAGAAAGTGAAGATTTTCACCGATCACAAAAGCTTGAAGTACATTTTCACTCAGAAGGAGCTCAACATGCGACAGCGTTGATGGTTGGAGCTTATGGCGGATTATGATATTGATTTGCAGTTTCACCCTGGCAAGGTGAATGTGGTTCCGGATGCTTTGAGTAGGCTTCCAGCGGTGATGATTTTGACCTCGCAGTGGAGATTGCAGCAGGATTTTTGCGAGTCTGGCGTGGAGATTGTTCTTCCTGGGGAGGCTTCTTCGTTGATGTACATGCAGGTACAGTCGACGATCGTGGATCGGATTAAGGCTGGCCAGGCTGAGGATCCGAAGCTGGTGAGGATTCGGGAGCAGGTGGAAGCTGGTCTGCGGACTGACTTTTTGATTCATGAGGATGGCTCGCTGAGGTTTGGAGCCAGGTTGTGTGTGCCAGCCGGGGATATCAGAGAGGAGCTGATGGTGGAGGCACACAGTTCGCCGTATTCTGTGCATCCTGGTGGCACCAAGATGTACCAGGATCTTCGTCTGAATTATTGGTGGCATGGTATGAAGAGGAGTGTGGCTCGGAGTGTAGCCAAGTGCTTGGTTTGCTAGCAAGTGAAGGCGGAGCATCAGCGTACGGCCGGGTTGCTACAACCGCTTCCGATTCTGTAGTGGAAATGGCAACACATCACTATGGATTTCGTGACTGGACTACCTCGGAGTCCGAAGCAGAATGACGCGATTTGGGTGATCGTAGATCAATTGACCAAATCCGCGCACTTTATTCCGTTCCGAGTGGGACAGTCCACTGAGGCGCTAGCGAGGAGATATATGGAGGTAAAATTCTTTTACTCTCCGTTTTTATTTCCTTTTCCTAGTTTGGATAGTGATGTAACGTGAATCGTGCAGGAAGTTGTGCGACTTCATGGAGTCCCCGTGAGTATCGTGTCTGACAGAGACACGAGGTTCACATCTCAGTTCTGGCAGAGTTTACAGAAGAGCTTGGGTACGCGTCTGAGTTTCAGCACGGCGTACCATCCGCAGACGGATGGCCAGTCCGAGAGGACAATTCAGATTTTGGAAGACATGCTGAGGGCGTGCATGCTGGATTTCAAGGGTTCGTGGGAGGACCATCTACATTTGGTGGAGTTCTCTTACAACAACAGCTTCCAGGCGAGTATTGGCATGGCGCCTTTCGCCGCTCTTTATGGGAGGAAATGTCGATCGCCATTGAGTTGGGATGACGTTGGTGATCGGGAGTTGTTGGGACCTGAGATGATCATGGAGGCCGTGGATATCGTCAGGAATATTCGGGAGAGGTTGAGAATTGCTCAGGACCGTTTCAAGCATTGGGCGGATGCTAAACGTCGTCCTTTGGAGTTTCAACCGGGCGACCATGTGTTCTTGAAGATTTCCCCGAATCGTGGTGTGATTCGTTTCGGGAAGCGTGGAAAGTTGAGCCCGCGATACATTGGACCGTTTGACATTTTGGAGAGGGTTGGCGAGGTAGCTTATCGCTTGGCCTTGCCGCCATCTTTGGAAGGAGTTCACAATGTTTTCCATGTGTCGCAACTTCGTCGATACATTAGCGATCCGTCTCATGCGGTAGATTTTTCGGAGATTACCGTTCGCCCCGATATGACGTATGACCAGCATCCAGTGCAGATTCTAGACAGGCGTCAGAAATCTCTTCGGAACAAGATTGTCAATCTTGTGAGGGTGATGTGGCGACACGGTTCACCTGGAGAGTCTACTTGGGAGAATGAGGAGGAGATGCGAGAGCGTTTCCCACTTTTGTTTCCGGACTCGTGAGTATTCGGAAATTCCGAGGACGGAATTTTTCTTAAGTTGGGGAGGATGTAACGACTGCTTTTCATGTATCTGGATTTATTATAATATAATATATGTTTTGGTGGATTTTCTCCTCATGTGTGGTTTTCGTCTCCGTAACTTTCATTTTCGATCGTTTCGTCGTATTTTCTCGCTTCTTCCTTAGGATTGTCGATTTCGAAGTAAGTCATTCGTGACGGACTTCATAACGGTCGTATCTTACTATTAGATCAAGCCTGGGAGTCTTAGGAATCGATCCCGGGGCCCCGTGCTCCGTATCGGAACTTTTTGTGCTCATTAGCCGGTATAAGAAGGGGCATCGACCGACTAGATGACGATCCAGTCGGTCGGCAATCCTTCTTGGACCGACTAGTTAGCTTTCTAAATTTCCCAGGAGTTATTGTTTATCGTTAGTCGGTCTAAGAACGTTGGTTGACCGATTAGGTTGCAAACTAGTCGGTCAGCAATGCTTCTTTAACCGACTAACACATCATCTTAATTTTAGTTGAGTTACTGTTTACTCTTAGTCGGTCTAAGAACGTTCATCGACCGACTAGATGCTAAACTAGTCGGTCAGTATTTGTTCATGGACCGACTAACTCTAAATCCTATTTTCGTTCAGGAGTTACTGTTTGCACTTAGTCGGTCTGCGTTGGTCGACCGACCAACTAGTTGCCAAACTAGTCGGTCAGTGGTTGCTCTTTGACCGACTAACCAGTGTTGAAACCCTAATTTCTGGGCAGCCGCCAGCCCATCCTATTTAAACCCAACCCAAACGTTTTCTTCTTCCCCAACACGACCCAAAACCCTAATATCTTCCCCCTTGAGCCCCCATCTTCCTCCAAGCTTCATTTCTTCATTCCAAGCCCTAGAATCATCATCCAAACCATCCATCCACTCTATCTACCTCTCATCTTCCCCAAAATCTCACCAAATCCATCAAAATCCCCAAATCCCCCAAAACCCTAGTTTCCCCAAACTTCTCCAATCTTTTCCAGATCTGATCCTAGGGTTCCCCGGAGTGTTTCTTCCGTCTCCTCTTGGTAAGAAATCGATTCCTCTATGTTTTCTTAACCTATTTATATTTTTATGAAACCCTAATAAAATTTCATGTTGTTTGTTGTATGTTCCCCCATAACAGCGATTTCCCCGTAGATTGGCATCCGTGTGACGAAGTGGTCGTCATCCCCGGTGCTAGGCAAGTGAAACTTGCCACTTAGGGTTTAGGCCATGTTTTAGGCCATTTGCTTGTTGTAGGCGTAAAAGAGGCTAGGCGACGAAATGATACTCGCCTAGGCGCAAATTGGGGAACTAGCTTGACAACGAAGCTAGTTCCGACATTTAGCATGTTGCACAATTTCCATGTCATGTTTACTTTCCATTAACGGTACGCAAATTAATTGTCATGTCATTGCATTCTTTAAGTGTTTCTGTGATTGCGTAGCTTTGCTACAAATGCTTGTGTTCCTGGCTCGTGTTCCAGAAGCGGGCCATGTGTTGGTTCATAGCCAATGCCCGAATTGCGTGTTTCCGGCTAGGTGCACCCCTACACCAAATGTTTAAGAATGCGAGCTCATGTGCGGGGCAACCCCAGGCTCACTAGCTGAGTTCATTGTGCGGGGACCTTGGCTCCATTACGTGTGGGTATTGGGGGTAAGAGTTAAGCGACCAATCAACTGGGAGTCTGCCCGATCAGCAACTGCAGTGGTAAGCACTACTACAAAATGGACCTTTAATAGCGCTTAAATAAGGCCTTTAATAGCGCTTTACAAGCGCTGTCTATCTCCCCGCTGCTATAGGGGGGCTGGTTTTAATAGCGCTTTAAAAGCGCTGTTAAAGGGGGCCTTTAACAGCGCTTGTTTGTGCAAGCGCTGTTAAAGGGGGGCCTTTAACAGCGCTTCTTTAGTGCAAAGCGCTGTTAAAGGCCCGCCTTTAACAGCGCTTGTTTGTGCAAGCGCTGTTAAAGGCCCCCCTTTAACAGCGCTTGTTTGTGCAAGCGCTGTTAAAGGGGGGGCCTTTAACAGCGCTTGTTTGTGCAAGCGCTGTTAAAGGGGGGCCTTTAACAGCGCTTGTTTGTGCAAGCGCTGTTAAAGGGGGGCCTTTAACAGCGCTTGTTTGTGCAAGCGCTGTTAAAGGGGGGCCTTTAACAGCGCTTCTTTAGTGCAAGCGCTGTTAAAGGCCCCCCTTTAACAGCGCTTGTTTGTGCAAGCGCTGTTAAAGGCCCCCCTTTAACAGCGCTTGTTTGTGCAAGCGCTGTTAAAGGGGGGCCTTTAACAGCGCTTGTTAGTGCAAGCGCTGTTAAAGGGGGGCCTTTAACAGCGCTTCTTTAGTGCAAGCGCTGTTAAAGGCCCCCCTTTAACAGCGCTTGTTTGTGCAAGCGCTGTTAAAGGGGGGCCTTTAACAGCGCTTCTATAGTGCAAAAGGCTATAAGCATTGCTGTAACGAAAGAAGATGAAACTCAATTTAACTTGTTTAAATCCATTGGCATTGATGGATTGTCGATCAATAAGTCAGCCTGTGGTTCCCAACAGACATTGGTTACCAAATAATTACCTCACAAGATTCAGAGAACAAATAAATCATGCTGCCAGATTACATGTCCAACTACATAATAAACATGTCCAGAGACAGAATGATATCGTATGTATAACTAACAAGACCGGCCATTGACCATGGCATCAGTCTTTCCATTTTCTACACGAAAATAGCAAAACAGAAACTTACACAAAAGTTGAGCTTTGAGCTGGAGCCTTGTATGATCGATACACATAATTATTCCCAAGCAGCAATTCAGCCGTAAATGTAGGTCTTTCGAACTCTAATACACGTCTTATATAAAAGACCGAGAATCTCTCCAAAAGTTTCAAATAGAATGTAGAAAGAACACCACGATACACTCCCATGCTATAACAGTGACAATTTACAATCTGATGGATCAAACCTAGAAAATTGTTACAATGTCAATATAGATCAAAATTATACAAGTGCACACAGGGCAGGTCAACCGTAGAATGCAGGCAGTTCCCCAGCAATCGACCAATCTGATTCAGTTTTGGTTGCAAAGCTGATAAAAGGGTTCGAATTACCCGTAAAATCCCTTGCCCCATTACCTAGCGCTGAATTTTCTGTGTAATGTGTATGCTACATCTGTATGGGGCCTGCATATGCAAATTGAAGAAGCATAAAGGATGTAATTTGTGAGGGGCTATAACAAATGTACACAAAGAATGAATAAAACAAAACAAAACAAACATAAGGGCAGAATCATCCCTCAGTTCCGTTAACGATCAGGTTGGCAATAAAATTTTGCTTAATCTATTCTTCGTCTGTTCATTGTAATTGATTGAAAATCAGTAGATACAAGGCCACTCATTGCTCAAACTGAAGGAGCACAAGTGGGCCACTCATTGCTCCACACCCGCTGCTCTTACATCATAAATAATGAAGTAAAAGCAGTAGATACAAGGCCACTCATTGCTCCACACCCCCGCCCCCTCCTGCCGCTATCTCTTACAATCAAAAGCAAATAGATAGTTACCATCAAACAAACAGTACAATCTTTCACTACTACAACGCAAAGTTATCCTAAAGACCACAAAAGGTTGTATGTTATGTCCTGATACTCATGTGTTGTCCTTGTTCTTAGTTATTGATGTCATCTTACCAGATGAGTGTACCATTTATTTTCCAGGGCCAGGAGATTCCATCATTTTCATGATTTACTATAACTCACATACTATATAAAGCAAGTTACTGTGGAACACTTTAAGCCAAAGCAAAAAATCAAACGTTTCTGTAGTTGTACATAATGACTAAACATAGAGCAAACAAATAACATATGCATTGTACAACATGGATAAGTAGTGTGCATACCAGCTTTGTCTTCCTAGCACTTGAACTGGCCAGCATCTCTGCGACCTTTTCCAGCAGTTGCCTTTCTTCATTAGCAGCACACTCCTACAAACATAACCAAAATTAGATGGAACGTGACCAAGACACCTCATATTTTTAAAACTAAATAAATCAAAATAGAAAAAGAAAAGCTACCTCAAACTTCCTCTCAAGATCACAGAGTTGCTGATCTTGTACGATTTGAGTTTCTTCCAGAATCTTGCTCAGTTTAGATGCATGAACATCTAGGGTGTGGAAGAAATTAGTTGTAACCTTCGAAATAGATCTAGTCGTTTCTACAGCTCTTAAGTGTCCCTGTTCATAAAACAAAAGGCACAGAAATATTGAAAGTAAATAAAATAAGGAACAATTTTAAACTTAAAAGTTCCCAGATCTTCGACAAGTGGTAACCTCGCGTTGCTGTTGTGCAAACGCAGCTAATTTGTCCCCTTGGCTAGAGAGGCTCTTTTGAAGGTCACTAAGCAACTGATCAGCCTCCAAAGCGATTTTTCTAAAACACTGTAATAAGAAAATTATTAGAGACTGACGTTCAAGTATATAGTGTTATGAAGAGCCCTCTGATACTTACATCCTCAAGAGCAGAAGAGTGCATTTGGACTTGTTTATTCAAGTTATCAAAGGTCGAATGAGAATTCTCATCTAATTCACCAGCTAAATTATCCAATGATCTAATTCCAGAGCCGTACATTTCTTTCAATTTCTGAACCTGTCCCCTAAGTTTCTCGGTAGCCTATGACAGAAGGAACAAAGAACAAATGATAGGCAAGGTTCTGAATACCACGTGTACAATTGTATCTTTCTTTATAAATTAAATAAAAGGAAAATGAGGTCCAGAAGATAAATTTATAATGAGAACTAAAATCAGCTCTCTCTTAAGCATTGAAGTACCTCAGACTTTGAGGAAACAAATGATTGCATGTCGTCTTCCATTTCTTTCAGTTGGTTCTCATGTTGCATCACAGAAGCTGAAACAGTTTTATGCAAGACATCTAGCTGCTCAGTCAAATGAGAGCGGAATTTCTGAACTAGAATTCTGTTTCCATTTTCAATTTTATCCTTGCGTTCTGAAAGCCAATAAAAAAGGTGGCATAATTACTGATAATAACCAAAGACACAGACCACAACATACAATCAGTAAACCCAATCATTTACCAATTTTAGAAAACAAGCCAGAAACATCTGCTGCTGCATTCTCTAACTCAGACCGAAGCTCATGGGCCCGTCATTACTTAACTTTGCAAAAGGCCAATAATTCCTCAAACTGAAGGAGCACAAGTGGGCCAACCATAACCGTCCCGATCATAACCGTCCCGATCATAACCATCATACCCTTCATATCTTGGTTCACAATCTGGGTATACTTCAAGTCGTTCACCATGCCTTCACAGTAGTGTGATCCATCTAAATGCATAAAACTAGGGATTGACCTGCAGTTTCCAAACAAAATTACAAGAATTTTGTAAACAATTATTGGTCATGTATGCAAGTTATATCATCATTTTCTTAATTTCACATCCTTCTATTGATTATTGTTCAATAAAATTAACACAAGTAAAATAAGAGGAATTCACATGTTTAAAAATTCTAAACTGATCTTAAACTATAAGATGTGACTCAAAGTATTTCCAAGCTTCCAGTGACCACAAGATCGAGAACTGTTCTTGGCAAAGCGCCCGATAAATTATTTTCATTCAGTCGCCTACAAAAAAAAATCTCATCATAAATTGAGAGTAATCAAACAATATAAGTTGAAAATGAAATATGATGATCGACTTACAAGTAATTAAGTGACTTGAGGTGGCCAAGAGAAGAAGGAATGGGACCAGCTAGGGAATTGTTGTAGAGGTCCAAGCTCAGAAGATTAGTGAGGTTGCCAAGTGATGCAGGTATGACTCCACTTATGTTGCTCTCATAAAACTAACTTCATCTTCTTTAATTAGAGTAGGGGTGTGATAAGGTTTGTTAGAAAGCCATCATATAGTCTTATTGGGCCCATATGAGGCAACCTTTTGTCCCGAGATGACTCCAAAAAAGATTAAGCCTCACATCAGTATGATGATTGCAACGCATCAGCATGACGCATAGATAACATAGGACATGGGCAATATATCATTTTATCAGGGAGAACAAACAATATGTGCACCAAAGAACAATTTTTCAACAAGTTAACATTCATATTGCGCCATGATTTTGATTAATCTTTGTTGGCAGAATCTACACCAGTAATCAAATCAGCCACTGGAAAACACACATCTAGATCTTGAAGCTGATTTTCTTTATAATAACCTACCCACAATCATAGTTGCTTATCATATATAGTTTTGCCAACTGTCACTATACATTCATGACACAACTGATAGAAAAGAAAAGACCATTATGACAAAAAAAATTCTTCTACCTGTAGGAAATCAGCATAACTAGATGCTTTTGGCATATTTGAAACATGCCGCAATTGATCGTTGTCTGACAAAGAATTACAATTGCTATGTATCCAAGGATAGATTGTCCATTCACCGGCAACTTGAGTGCTGATGCACAGAAGTACAGCCAATATAAATTGGATTAGAAGATAGAAGCAATCAAAATGTATCAGACTCTTATCAACATTTTCAATAGAAATGAGATGCCGGACAATATGAAAAGAAATAGTGAAAGCTTACTGATTAAGAATGAAGCTTGAGCAGATCATCATGTAATAGGAAAACTCATTTCCTTGACAAACAAAACCTGTTCAGTGCATAAGAGAGAGGGGTAAACATTAAGAAGTAAATAACTAGCCTAACATGTGCTTTATAACAGCATACCAAGAGAGGAAATCTCCAACGCCAATCTCCCAAGTCCAGCACCAGGGACTAAACAACATGGAGACCTAAATGGTAAGGATTAATTACAGCGCTTTAATTAATAGAGAAGGACAAGGATTAATACTTGTTTGTCCCTTCATGACATGAAATGACGGATTGACCCAAATCCCCTCATCATGATCATCTCTCATATAGAAACCATCATCTACAGTAGGATCAATATCAAGTGATTGTGATGTCCCTAAGAAAGGATCATCCTCAGTATTGATATCTTCATGTGCTTGGCTACGACAGTCATTTAATTTGTTATTCAACAACACAATGGACCACTTCACATCAGTGGGATCTGTGACATAGAATACTTGTTGAGCTTGCGAAGCTAAAATAAAAGGCTCGTCATTATACCCCTCCCTATTGAGATCCACCCGCATGAACCCTAACTCATCAATTTGAACCCCATTATTGTTGTCTGCCCACTTACAACCAAACACAGCCAATCGAAACATACTATAATCCAACTCCCATATGCGTTCAATAACACCAAAGTATGACATTTTTGCATATATGGGATTTCTGTCTTTTGCACTAGAGATGTGCATAGCTTCAGCTACAAGAGTCACTCCACTGTTTTGCATTGTACTTTGATCATCATGGTCTTTAGTGTAGAATGTGTACCTGTTAATAAGGTAACCATTGTGAGAAAAAACGTGTACACTTGGACCATTTGCTAACCATCTCAATCTATCTGAAACTGAAGCTCTATTTATAGCCAACTCTCCAAAGACTTGTTCTTTCAGCCATGTTATAAAAGACCGATTGTGTTCTCTTGTTACCCAATTCTCATTCCTATTTGGGTTTGAATTTCGAAGTAGTTCCTTGTGTCTTTCAGCATACGGCTCAACTTCAACATCATTGTGCAGAACATATAAATGTGCTTGCTCCCACTCTGTCCTTGATATGAGCACTACATCACCTCCCTTAATCCCTTCCCCTGATATTCTTCCTGTGTGACGAGACCTTGGAAGCCCTATGGAATCAACATTGCTGAGGTACTCTGTACAAAATTCAACAGCTTCTTCAACTATGTAACGCTCAACCATACAACCTTCTGGTCGACTACGGTTTTTCACATACCCTTTTAATATCTTCATATAGCGCTCGATCGGGTACATCCATCTCATATAGGCTGGTCCACACAATTGTGTCTCTCTAACCAGGTGAACAGTCAGATGAACCATTATGTCAAAGAAGGATGGTGGTAAATACATCTCAAGCTCACACAATGTGACAACAATTTCTTTTTGCAATGCCGGTAACTTTCCAGGATCAATAACTTTACTGCAAATTGCCCTGAAGAAGAAACATAGTTTTGTGATGGTCACCCTCACCTTTTTTGGCAAAATGGAACGTATACCCACTGGTAGTAAATGCTCCATCAAAACATGACAATCATGAGATTTTAGACCTTTTAACTTGAGATCTTTCATAGATACGAGGCTTCTAATGTTTGACGAGTATCCCTCTGGAACTTTAACTCCATCGAGAAACTTACAAAAAACTTTTTTTTCTTTCCTAGATAGAGTATGAGCTGCAGGAGGTAGATATGTACGCTTTCCCTTCTTTACCGGTCCCAATTCTATCCTCATTCCCATACTTACCATGTCCAACCTCGCATTTATCCCATCTTTACTCTTTCCTGGAACATTAAGCAACGTCCCGATAACACTTTCAAAAACATTCTTTTCAATATGCATCACATCAAGGAAATGTCTTACATACAATGACTTCCAATATGGTAATTCAAAGAAAATAGAGTTTTTCTTCCACCCGCTGGTGACAAGTTCTCCTGCAAATGGCTTACCAAAATTACTACTTAAATTCTTTACCTTTTCAAACAGCTTATCACCGGTCAATGGCACAGGAGCTCTACATTCCTCTGTATTCCCATCGAATGCTTTCCTCAACCACCGGTAACGATGCCTCACGGGTAAAAATCTACGATGTCCGAGGAAGACATTCTTCTTACAATGTTCCAACCGCATCCAATACGTACTCTCTTCACATAAAGGGCATGCACACTATCCTTTGATACTATATCCTGACAGATTACCATATGCTGGAAAATCATTAATTGTGCCAAATAACATAGCCCTCAAGTTGAAATTCTCTTTCTTGTACCCATCGTACACCTCTACACCTGTGTCCCACATTTGTTTCAAATCTTCAATTAACGGAGACAAGTATATGTCTATATCATTTCCTGGTTGTTTAGGCCCAGAAATTAACATAGACAACATCATGTACTTGCGCTTCATGCATAACCATGGAGGTAGATTATAAATCATCAAAATCACTGGCCATGTGCTGTGGGAACTACTTTGAATACCATGTGGGTTCATTCCGTCGGTAGACAATGCAATTCGTAGGTTTCTTGCTTCTTCTCCAAATTCAGGATAATCGTGATCAAATTTTGTCCATTGAGGAGAATCTGCCGGGTGACGGAACATGCCATCTTTTATCCGTTCATTTGAATGCCACGTCAAGTGTTTTGCATCTTCTGGACTGCGATACATGCGCCTAAATCTCGGTATTATGGGGAAATACCATGCCACCTTCACTGGAGTTGATTCTTTTCTTTTATATCGTGAGGCATTACATTTAGGACACATGTTTAACGATGCATATTCATTACGAAATAAGATGCAATCGTTAGGACAAGCATGAATCCTCTCATAGCTCATGCCTATAGAGCATAACATTCGCTTAGCCTCATATGTTCGACTAGGAAGCACATTATCTTCTGGCAACATATCCTTTAGAATTATGAGTAACTCTGTGAAGCTCTTATCAGACCATCCATTGCTCGCTTTCAAGTTATACAATTTTAATACCGCCGACAATCGGTTGAACTTAGTACAACCACTGTACAATGGCTTCTCCGCATCACTTACCAACCTCGTAAACATTTCAAGACAATCCCGGAGATCCTCTTCAACCATATTTGCCATCTCTTCTAGGCGATCGTCATCATATGTATTTGTGTTTGTATCACTTGTAGCATACCTCTCTGTACTTCCAAATTCACCGCACTCTTCTCTTGTCTCACCATGCCTTGTCCAACATGTATAACTTCGATCAATTCCATTGCACACTAAATGATCTTTCAACTCATCCTCGCTAACTCCCCTTGCATAGCAACACTTTAAACAGGGGCATATGATTTTCCTTGGATTTTCTGCATGATCAACTGCAAATCTAATGAACTCTTTCACTCCATCCTCGTATTCTTTCGATAAACGATTTGCAGACATCCATTTTCGATCCATATTTATCAATCTAACAAAAAAATTATTAACATTAGTTATTTTGTTATTTAAGAGGTGAAGGTCTGAATGAAAGTAGAAGGCTAACCTGGAGATAAAACAAGCAGATGGCAATGGCACCGTTATATCAAAGTAGGCCTCAGAGAAGACCAATCACAAAAGTATTTACTCCTGCAAGTAACACGAAGTTGTTTTTAGTTATATATAATAGCACCTAATAGTAAAATAATCTATAAACCATTTTCTTTTGTCAAAAAGAGGCAAAGCGATTTCATATTTACATTATGTTTTACATGAATAAAGATCTTGTGTTTTTAGATATATATATGAGTATGTTAATACATGAATACATGCTAAACATACCAAATCGAAATAGTGTAGACTAGCATGCTTTTAGATATATATATATATGAATAAACCACATACCCATCAGTCTAGTCTAGTCCTGAGTTTATTGCTTACATTATGATTCTAAATTCCATCCACGTACGGTGGCTTATTATCAACATAAAAAACCAACTTCAATCCATAGTTCAAAAATTGGCCAATACGAAGACATATCCATCGTATTATATTACATCTGTTTGATGCTAATACAAATAGTGATATGGGTTTAGAGAACTAACATGTAATGCTTGAAAGAAATCTTATTTGACAGAAAATAAGGTTCAAAAAATCTAGATGTCTAGCTAAAAAGGATAAATAGTAGGATCATCTGTTAAGAGTTATAACTCATCATTGATACTGATACTTGGTGAAAGAACTACTTTTGAGTCAAATCGCCTTTCAGATATTCATTGACAATGAATTTATAGACTTAGCCTTCTCGAAGTTATTCCTTCATTAGTCAATTCTGCTTGAACCAGATAGAAGTAGGATGTGTCTGTAAGTTCCTCATTGAGGGTAGACTCAAGCTATACTTAGAATATATGTTAGGTCAGATTTAACCAGATTTGCAGAAGTTTGGAAAAGAAAATCCAACCCAAGTACAACCATGGAATGACAGATGTCCAAGTGGTAGTCTAAATCTTTAGTTTTTGTTTACTCTGGCCAGTGATCTGACCTCAGTCTAGTCCTTAGTTTATTGCTTTCTATTATGACTCTAAATTCCATCTACTATGGTGGGTTATTATCAACAAAGACAATCGAAGTTGCCAATACCATGACATATCCATCGTATTAGATTACTATCTATTTGATGCTAATACAAATAGGGATAAGGGTTTACAGAACCTACATATAATGCTTGAAAGAAATCTTATTTGACAGAAAATTAAGGTTCAATAAATTAATCGGTACAGATGCATAATCCGCCTTTTCTTAACCTTTTCTGATCTGATTTGTAGGGGTTGTATTCCTCTTATTGGAATGACACATAACTCTTTCATTTTCGTTGAGGCATGTATGCTATCAGGATGTTTTATGTATAACATGACCAGTGGACATTGAACGTTTAAATGATACCAAATTGAAGCTCAGCTGAATGATTAAAATGATATCTTTTATGAAGATGACTTATTGATGGATTGGGTTACAATAGAAACTTAGGTCAATGCTTTGAATGATGAAAATCAATCCATTATTAAATGGGACACTTTATGCAACCCTATAGTTGTTAATACTATCCAACATAATCTCGATACCTGAACTAATCGCCAGTCAGCCCTCGACTTCAATCTCGCTTCCGGCGGGTTCAGATTTGGAGCCGGATCCGAAGAATGGCGAAGATCAGCCTCGACGATGGATGGGGTTTGCGCGTGCTTCTGGAATCGGGTTAGGGTTTAGGATCAGCCTCGACGATGGTTAGGATCAGCCTCGACGATGAGAAATTAAGGGTTGGAATCTAAAACGGCAAGCTTCTGGAGCCCTCGATGCCGCAAGGAAGAGGGCGGCGAAGGGGCGGTGAACTGGGCGGGGTTCCTCTGTTTCGAACAGGGGAAGAGGATGCTGGGCAAGGGAGGGGAATCCGAAGCGGCGGCGGGTCTCCGATTGGATTCGGCGACGGATCTGGAATCCTTAGGCAGGATGGGGTGGAGGCGCGAGGAGGAAGCCGAGTTGGGGGAGGGTTAGTTGCGGGGGAAACGGGAGGCTTGAGGCGGGGTGGTCGGGCTACGGTGAGTCGGATGGATGTCGAGGTCCGTGCGACGGGAAGGAGGGGCGGTGGAGTGTTGCCACGGGGTGGAGATGGGGCTGTGGTGGCGTGGCTCGTCGGAGGACGGGTGGCAGATCGGGGCGACAACAATCGAAACGGATGAGGGGAAAGAGGCGGTCTGCGGCAAGGGGGGGTTGGGGTTTGCGTGTGCTGCTGGAATCGGGTTAGGGTTTAGGATCAGCCTCGACGAGATCAGCCTCGATGAGAGGGTTACGCGGGTATCGCGAACCGCTGAGCGTAAATGTATAATACCTTTAACAGCGCCTGTTTCAAACAAGCGCTGTTAAAGGGAGGCCTTTAACAGCGCTTGCACATACAAGCGCTGTTAAAGGGTGGCCTTTAACAGCGCTTGTGTATGAAAGCGCTGTTAAAGGTCCCCTTTAACAGCGCTTGTCTGTGCAAGCGCTGTTAAAGGGGGGCCTTTAACAGCGCTTGCACAGACAAGCGCTGTTAAAGGGGGGCCTTTAACAGCGCTTCTTTCTACAAGCGCTGTGTATTATCTGTGCCTCTAATACACAGCGCTTGCAGAAAGAAGCGCTGTCTATTATCCGACCTTTAATAGCGCTTGTAGAAAGAAGCGCTGTCTATTCTCCGACCTTTAACAGCGCTTGCAAAAAGAAGCGATGTCTATTATATGTGCCTCTAATTAACAGCGCTTATAATTGGCAAGCGCTATTAAAGGTGTGCTATTAAAGGTCCTTTTTGTAGTAGTGAAGGCGTAAACTCTGGGTTTTGGGGTAGATGTTAAGCGGCCAATCAGCGGATGTGAAACCATTCAGCTGTAAGGCGTAAACATCTACAAAACAACGTGAATAGTGAATTGATTGAGATTGATAGTAGCGTGGCTACTCTTGTCTTGTCTTGTCTTGTCTTGTCCCGATAATTGTTCTCTTGTACAACTTGTCTTGCCATGTTTCAATTGTGCACTCATGTTATAACTGCCATGTCATGCATACTAAACTGCTAGGTTGCTAGTTGCCTTACTTTCAGTTTCATTGCTCAAGTCTTTTAGACTTGCTGACATGTGCCCCTTTACTCTTTTGGGTGACACATGTTAGATCCTGAGCCCGAGTACCTTGTTGAGGACGAGGTGTTTGCTGACGCCGAGCCCGAGCTTGTGTTTGACGGGGAGTACGTGGACACTGGGGACCAGTCCTAGTGTCTTCGTTGTGTTTTACTTTTGTTAGACAGTTGTTTTGTTATCGGTGCGTAGCACCCATACTTTGTTATGTCGTTTCTTTTGTTGGCCTTGTTCTGGGCCTTTAGACTCTTTCCTTTAGCCTGGTGGCTTTTCTGGATGTTGGACTTATTTTCTTGTTGGACATTTTATGAGATGTGAGATTTTATTTCAGTCTCTCCTTGTGTTATTATTGTTATTCCGTTGTGGTTACAGGGACCTGTATATGTATTTTTGACGCTTATCAGGTTTGGGGCTTCACAGCACCACTCTCGTGCGGACCTTCTTACGTCTCGCCTCCATTTTAGGGAAGCGGGTCGTGACACATACTCATAATGGGTTATCAGAGTCTCTAATAAAGAGAGTCCAATGGATTTGACGTCCATTGTTGAATCCCAGTTGCCTGTGGATGTTTAGGGATATGTCATGCTGCATTCTGCATCGCTTATCACGATACGGCCCTCTTGTGGCCATATCTTATTGCTGATGCCGCTTGCTTGTGGTTCATCACCAAACATATCTCACTTGAGAGTGTTTGGAAGTGCTAATATATGTCCCAATAGCACCACCTCAGAGGACCAAAATGGGTCCTCATCAAAACTAGTTATCTTCATATGGTTTGATTCGCCATGTATTATTAGATACCTAGAACCCTTGACAAGCGATGTATTAAAGGCACGTCTTGATAACTGTGAATTTGATGAGCAAAGTCTCATTAAAATAGGCATGCAGTCTAATGAAGCCTGAAGCTTCTCAGACCATATCATGGGACACAAAAGTCCTAATCTCGTTATGATCCGCATACTATTTCTGTGTGAAGATGAGATCCAGAAGATCCTTCACAATCAGACAACCATAAGATTGTTCGTTCACACGTCAATTACCGAATAAATTTACGGAAAACCATAAGATTGTTCGTTCACACGTCCCTACAGCCAACACGCCAGCTAGGATTGATATCCCAAAGATGAATGCAATCCACCGGTAGCAGAATTGGATGTACCTCAATTGAAAAGAGGACGCCCTCCAGGTTCAAAAGATAAAGTTCCTCGAGAGAGGAAGATCTCTGGAGATATTAAAATGTTCCCTCTGCAGGTAGGGATGAGAATGGGCATGCCCAAAGCCCGATTGGGCTTCCAAATGGGCATGCCACATCATCATCCCTACAATTCCTTCACAAATTCTTCTTGAATTTGTGAAGGAATTGTAGGGATGATGATGTGGCATGCCCATTTGGAAGCCCAATCGGGCTTTGGGCATGCCCATTCTCATCCCTATCTGTAGGATGCTGAGCTCAGACCAGCGACCTCTCCCCTCCTGATTTACCCTGCAGAGGAAACAATAGGAGAAACATCATTATATTACGTACGTACTGGAGAGGTACTGGACAGATATAGCATAGTTGTCGACGACGATTTTGCTTTTGCTATTTCCGTTCACGTCGCTGAATACGACGATGACGTCAACCCATTTTTCTATAGCGTAAACGCATAGATTGGCCAATGTGGGACGAGGCAATAAGAGTAGAGATGGACTCACTATTGAAACGCAAAGTCTTTTAACCAGTAGTCCAAACACCTGAATGTGTAAAACCTGTGGAATATAACTTGGTTTTCATAAGAAAAAGAAATGAAGAAAATGTGATCATTTTCCTATTTCATACTAAGCCTAACCGTCTCTGGAAAAGCCAAGAAATGCAGCTCATGGATGTTGTGCCTGCATATCTATACGGCAATATAGATATAGAGATCTATATGAAACTTCCAGAATGGTATACACTACCCCCAGAGATTAAAGAGAGACGTATAAACGTCTTCTCTATAAAGACTTCAAAGATCATTACATGATCTTAAGAAATCAAGAAAAATGTGGTATAACAGATTTATCGAATTCCTTGCAGAATAAGGATTCACTAATAATGAAGTATGCCCGTATATCTTTATCAAAAGAACGGGGACATGATTTGTAATAGTTGTCGTATATGTGGACGACTTAAATCTAATAGGATCTCCTACAGAGACCATTGAGATATCTGATAGCCTTAAGCATACCTTCGTAATGAAATACCTAGGCAAAACAAGGTATTGTCTCGGCTTATAGATTAAACACCTTCGTGGTTTAATCCTTTTATACCTATCATATTCTTCATACACACGGAGTTTATGAAGAAAGATGTCAATTTGCAATCTATTAAAAATGGATGCTTATTTATGACGCCTTCCAGTTGCTGGAAGAGGGGGAGGACAACCTAGGTCCTGAAGAGCCTAGCTCTTATGTACTAGTTACACTCTTTTATCTGGCCAATTGTACGTGTCTCTAATAGAACGTCTGTAGTAAATTTGTTAGCCAGATACAGTGCTGCCTTGGAGAGCACCACTGGACCAAGGATAAGCTGCTTCTGTGCAATTTTCAATAGTCAAAGATCATCATCCAAGGAATATATATCGCATATGCAGGTTTACAGATCATCGCGATGACTAAGCATAAATGTCTGGCCACCTCCTAAAGATTTACACATCATCCTTCAAAGTCTACATCTTTTGAGAAGCTCATCATCCAAGAAGCAAGTCTAGAATACGCTCAGCCAGGTCCAACAGTATCTTACAGACACAGTGAAGACTGAGTCAAAAAATACATACGTGGAGTCATCTACCAACTTCGAAGAGCATACCACTCCAGAGCGCCACTGTTTTCCAATAGCCGCTAGATATGAGTGAAACATGTATAGATGAGTGATGATTGTATTTGCTTTCAGAACATGATGGATGTATAGACGAATAGGATATGATTGTATAGACACATACGAGATCTACAAGCCTGAAGCTTGTACCGATCAGTGGGAGTTGATAGTAGAGTTGTACTCTTTTCCCTTAGCTATGGGTTTTCCCACTGGGTTTTCCATAGCCAAAGGTTTTTAATGAGGAAACCTCATTACCTCTGGACCTGAAGTGTCCACCCCTAATGAAAGCTGAAAGACCTACAAGCATAAGGCTTGTATGGATCAGGGGGAGTCACCAGTTGGTTGTACTCTTTTTCCTTAAAGCTGCTGGTTTTTCCCACTGGGTTTTCCATAGCTAAGGTTTTAACGAGGCAACCACAGTGGCTCTGGATCCAGAAGTATCTACCTCATTAGCATATTGAATACTGAAGTATTCATATGATTAACCCAAGGTAATGGAGAAATAAGGGGGAGTGTTGTGAGTTGAGGGAGGCCGTTGGCCTCCCTCCCCTCATTATCTTCCATTACACCCCACTACTAAGTAGTGGGGTCCCTTGGGCTTCTTACCCCCTTAGTATTCCATCTTGTTGAATAAATAGAGGACCATGGCCTTGAGCCATGGTTACTCTTTCGTTTGAGTTCTAACAAATTCATTGATAATATTATTTTCCTTATTTTTTGTTATAAATATTGTAAATTAAATCACATAAATGCGTGTCTGTTCAACTTCCAAGGCCCTTTAAATTCAAAGATATCGAATTTCACAAAATTAAATGAAGATTTATTTCTCCAAAAAGTTCCCCCCAAAATACAAAAGTATTCCCTCCAAAACTTTCCACAAAAGCTCATCTCGACCATTCATTCCTCAAGATTAAATCTCAGCCGTTCTTCTATCAACCCTTTTGTCCTAGTCAGCTTGTCCTAGTCAGCCTTAGGATTCAAAAACAGTTGTCAAATGTAATATATATATATATATATATATATATATATATATATATATATATATATATATATATTCTATATTTGATGAAGATTTTGAATTTTGTCCCAGTAGGACAAGTGACTAGGACAAAGGGGCTTATGACTAGGATAAGGGCTTGATGACTAGGACTGGGATAAGTTTTGGGGGGAAATTTGTGGGGAAGATTTGAAAATTGAAATTTGGGCGTGGGCCCCCCTCTCAAATCGCAGTGCCCTTTGGGCACGGGAAAGTTCTAGTCTTCTATTCTATAAAGTAGAGCATTTTTTGAATTTTGTCCCAGTCATTAGTCCAGTCATAACTTTGTTTGTCCCAGTCACCTACAACGGCCTGGATTTACTCTAGTGAAGGGTTAGGATGTAGCCACGTAAACATGGGTCCCGCAGCCACACTCTAGGGTAAAATGGGTGGAAAAATGGGGGAACGCGAAAGGGAAATTGTCCCAGTCCAACACACGCTCGGATCTCGGTAAAATAGGGGGGAACTCGAAATTTGGGGGGGAAGACCTCATAGATCGGTAAAAATTGCTCTTCTTCGCAGCAACTGAAGAAAGCAAAAACACGCTTGAGTTTTGGGGGGAGGACCGCTTGCTCTTCTTCGCAGCAACTGAAGAAAGCAAAAATACGCTTGAGATTTTGGGGGGAAAGGACCGCATGCTTCCCAGCAATTGAAGAAATTCAACCTTACGTATCAAAAAAGACATCTTCCATTCCGATGTATCAAAAAAAAGAGGAAGTTGTGCCGGCCTTGATCTGGGGTAAGAGTAGTATGCAATTTGGTTTTCTTTTTTGCTTCATCTTGATGTTCTAAAAACATGATTTTATGTTTTGGGTCATCATCAAAATTTGATTTTTAGTGTGGTTTGGATTTAGGTTTGAAGATTCTGCTTTGATCTGGGGGAAGAGCAGGTATCATATTTGATTTTCTGTTTTTCGTCATCTGGATGTTCTAAAAACATGATTTTGTGTGTTGGGTAATCTTCAAAATTTGATTTTTGGTGTGGTTTGGATTGTGGTTTTAAGGTTCAACCTTGATCTGGGTGAAGAGCAGGTATGTTATTTGATTTTTTGTTTGATGTTCTAAAAACATGATTCAATTTGAGGTTTAGATTAAATTAGGTTTTAAACGTCAATCATTATTTTATATTAAATTAGGTTCTAAAGACATTCAAGTTGGAGCACCCTATCGGTCTGTGCCCTCTTCCCCAACTTTTGATGAAAGTTACTAATTTGTGACATCTTGCTGGATTCATCTATGTGATAGATTGGGATTTCGATGAAAGTTACTAATTATTTGCGATCTTTATTTACATGAGTCTTTTGGTAAATTTTTGTACTCTGACTTTAAGAAGTTTATGAAATTTCTCTGTGTAATGAGATGAGATTGGATTATGATTTAAGGTTTAGAGAAAAGGCAGAAGCTTGATTGCTACTAAACATCCCCACCTACAAAAGAAAACTTTGCTTCTAATTCTTCCAGTTAAATATCACGTCTTTTTGGATCTTATTCGATTTTTCTTCTAATTGCTTCTAAAAGTTACGTGATGAAATGTCAGAGGAATCAAATATGCTTAAGCCTTTCTCGCTTAATTTTATTTATTTACTGTTTATGTGCTTAACTTACTAAGCTTTAATTTTGTATTAATTTTTGTTAATTTTTTGTTTGGAACCAATATTTTGTTGAATATTTAGCCCTCTGAAAAAGGATGTGCAAAAAATCGACATAGAAATGACGAAAGATAGCGGTGTTGATATATTTTGTGTATTTCTATCAATTACTTAAACCTTTTGGTTCAAATATTCTGACCTACACTAATTGTTGTCAGTATAAATATTTAAGTAGTGAATTGCAAACAATTTTAGATTTGATAATATGGATGATTTTCACTTATATGTTTTGTAATTAGCACATTGGGGCCCAACAAATTTTTGATAAGGGAGGAATTTTTGTTCTCTTAGTTTTTTTAAAGAATATGATCAATGGTTATATTCACTCATAGTTTTTGTCTTGCTAGATATATAATAGCATCCTACATCTGAAGGAAATAACCCTTTGTTATTGGAAGAGTTTGGTAGTTTTCTAACTCATTGTCCATTATAGTTTGCTACCCTTTTAATGGTTGCGGAACATTTACCCCAAATATTTTTCAATTCTTACGGAGAGAAATAGGAGAGATGGAGGACAAAGAGCATGATGTGTACATCAGTGAGATCCCCGACAAGACCGACATGGATGCCGGCATCGACACGACCACCCGAACCGACAAGGACACCATCAAGGCATTGCTAAGCCCTTTTGTGTTTTGTTGAGAACCTTCAAACTCTAAGCCTAACCCTAGATTTTGTTATTTGTGGATCCAGCTCCAGGATGAAGGAGATAGAGGAGGAAGCGATCGATCTTCGTGAGATGCATGCCATTGGTTGAGAAGGAGATGTGAGGCGCTTCAGGTAGAAATCCCCCCTTTTCACTGTCTCTTCTATTTATTTAGGGTTTTGAATTTTGTTTTGTACCTTGAATTTTTTAATTTGATCCAATTTGGTATTTTCAGTAGTATTTTCTGAAAAAGAAATAAACATTGACATTAATATTTTCAGTCAAGATTATGACACTATCATGAAAGATGAAGCAATGTATTCTGAAGTCTGTCTCTAGTTGATCATTTGAAATCCTTTGATTCATATCAATCTCTACTTGAGTATGTTATTCTTGAGATATTGGAACTAAAGGTTCTATGGTGTGGTGAACAAAGAAAATTATTGTGAGAACAATTTTCTCTCTTTATATTATTTGGCAAAACCTTGCCAATTCATATGCATGATATGAAGCCTTAATTATGGGTAGCTAAAGATTTGGGGTTAATAAAGCTTTCAGTTTTTTCAGTTTTTTGTTTTTTATCATTCATTTTCATCCCCATTCATGTGTTAAAAAAATAAAATATGCTTCTTTGTTAACAAAAAGAAAATGTACTTTAACAGGATTGAATATGAACTAATAAACAAACATTAGCAGGATTGAAAAAGAAAATATGCTTCTTTGTTAAAAATGTGTGACAATTTGTTTCTTTGAATGTGCCTTTCACTATTGATATGTATGAATAAGTTTGCCTGTGTCACTTATCGACCACAAGTATCAGTAAGTTTGCTGCAATTTCAGAACCATGTTAACATCTCTCAGAATTGATTTTGTCCATCTCTCAGAATTGAAACAATTTAAGAACCATGCCTGAACTTTGCGTATATTGATCAAAGTTGAGTCGATATCAATCAATTTTGTCCATTCTGTGTGAATTGGTTGATCAGAATTGAGTTAGAGCTATTTCAATATATGTTTATACTTTGAATTGAGTGGAGAATTTCTTAGAAAAGATTAAACATCAGGTTAAATAGCATTTACAAGAAAACAAAAGCCCCCTTGCAAGCATTAATGGTGATTATGTTGGAATGCTTACATTTATGGATCATTTGTGCCTTTTTTGTTGCAACTAGACATTTATTGGTATCTTTTGGCTCATCAATGCAAACATTTCCTTTTAACATCCTGTATTTAACTAATTTGCAATATTTATTGATACGTTAAAATCGGTGGGAGCTTCTAACTTGGGAGCTTCTAACCGATTTTAACATCCAGCTTATAACTTGCATAAATTTAACATCCTTTTAACATCCCGACTCTTTGATATATTTATTACTAGTTGACTGTATTAATTTATAAAAGGCATGTGTTAAATGCATGTGTTCATAGAAAGGCCTGTATTCATAGATATCATAGAATTCAAAAAATACAGTCAACTTTTAATTTAACAAAGTTCAATACCTTTGTTCATTCGGGATGTATTCATCCATAATGCAAGTGATACTCTCAAAAAGGCATGTATTCATTCATGATTTTAAAAAAGGATGTTATTCGGTCTCAAAAGGAATGTTATACACTTAGTTAATGTCCATATTTAAAAAAGGAATGTTAAAAGGAAGTGTAGCAGGATGTTTTGAAGTGTATCACTTGCATTATAGCATTGAAGTGTATTTAACACATTTAACATCCAGGATATAACTTGCATTAATTTGGTGCATGTGGAGCAGGATGTTGTAAGGAGATGCTGTTTTTTTCTTACAGCAAAACATTCTGGAATTCCATCGGTGTTGCACACTTTTGGTGCATGTGGAGCTTAATTCGGTCGATTTGTCTTGGAACACGGTGGTAAGATTTTTGATGCACCAGGACGAGCATCAGGACAAAATCTACGGTAATTTTTCGAGGGTGGTGGACGTGACCAAGCATTTTTGGGTGGTGTCCGTGCTTGGGTTCAGGTAACTATCGCATTTTTTGGATCTTTTTTGATATTTTTAGTGAAAAAATAAGTTACTTGATTAAATGTCAGAGGAATCAAATATGCTGAAGCCTTTCTCGCTTAATTTTATTTATTTACCATTTTATGTGCTGAACTTACTAATCTTTAATTTTTATTAATTTTTGTTATTTGTTTTGTATGGAAGCAATATTTTGTCGAATATTTAGCCCACTGAAAAAGGATGTGCAAAAAATCGATATATAAATGATGACCGATAGCGGTGTTGATATATTTTGTGTATCTCTATCAATTACTTATACCCTTTGGTTCAAATACGTTGAACTACCCAAATTGATGTCCGTATAAATATTTAAGTAGTGAATTGCAAACAATTTTAGAGTTGATACTATGGATGATTTTCCCTTATATGTTTTGTAATTAGCACATTAGTGCCCAACAAATTTCTGATGAGGGAGGAATGTTTGTTCTCTTAGTTTTTTTTTAAACAATATGATCAATGGTTATCTTCACTCATAATTTTTGTCTTATGGGATATGTAGCTTGAAGTTAGCATCCATGGACATCCTAAAATAACATCCAGTGACATCCTAAAATAGTACAATGTTCCAACATGCGCAACCATCAACCTCAATGAGTGCAGATATTGCTTTTACGCTGAAGTTAGCAAATGATGTCCAGGTTTGGTCCTCTAGAACAACAGCATTCTACGTAACTGTGTATATGATGCAACACTTTCCAGACGTGCCAATATGTTTTATAATAGTGCACGCTATGTATTGCTAACGAATCACAGTGTCTCCTTGATGCATGTGGCATCATTTCAGAAATACTGCTACTCATCATCTTTCATTGAACATCAATTTATGCGGAGCATCTTACATCTTGAAATTTTGTTTCAGAAAGGAAATGGCAAAGATGACCGGACCTGTAAGAAGTGCATGATTTGAACTCATCCTCGGCATACAAGATTAACGATTATGCTATGCCCAAGAGCTCCACTTTCGCTTGGTAAACATTCACTTGGTTAATGTTGTGTCAACTGAAAAATTGATATCCATTTCCCCCTTGCATGAAGTGGCCAGAATGGTCATGTGATTGTTTTGGCATTTATTGGTGTCATGAAGTTTATTTGTTCAAATCAGCAGTTATAGATGCCATTTTTTGACATGAAATGATTCCCTTCCCATTCCATGTAGGGTTATAAAGTTTTAAAGCTGTCGTGTTTAGAGCATCCGGTCGAGGCCAAGAACGGGGTAACAAAATTGTTTCCTTTTATCATCTATTACAGTTAGTTATTGAGTTAGTTATTGAGTTAGTTATTGAGATTAGACCACTGTTATATAATTTTATTTATCAATAAAAAGATTAATCTTCATTCAAGTGTGGTTTCTTCTTTATCTAGAATTTTATCCAGCATTCATAAGTAAACCATTTTTTTCAAGTCATTTTTCGCTAATTTTACTTGGGGAAGTCCATATTGTTGAATGTATGAACTAAATTGCTTACTCACTTCAGTTGATCGTTTTCTTCTCTATGTGAACATTTGAATTGCCAATGAAAATAAATAACCTCCTTTTGCTTTGTTTTTTGGTGGATTCCTTTTCCCATAATTTTTTTGATACATAAGAAAACCTACCCTTTTCCTTTATTTATGCCAACCAAAGAGCACTCTTATCCATATAAAACATTGCAAAATGCAAGTGAATGCTACTCATCTTTTGTGCCAAGGATTTTATGATGGGAACCTGCCCTTTTCCCATAGTTTATTTCTGTTTTGCTTTTTGTTTTTGGAAGTTTACATTCAACATAAATTTGTGAGAGATTTCTGTTTTGGTTGTGAAGCATGTAAATATGTAATGTGGAGCATGGATTTGTACACTTAATTACATAAAACTGTTGTTGTGTATGGCTTATAACTTGATTACATCACAGATTGTACACTTAATTACATCTATGAAGCATGAATTTGTACACTAAAACTGCATCAAGCCATAAGATATTGCCACAAAAATCGGTGAAGCATGGAAATATGAAAGGTTGTGCAGCATGGAAATTTGTAAATCTTAATTTATCCAACGTATGTCTTCTGTGAAATTTTAGTTGCTTGATATTTCCATGTTAGTGATATTTCCACGTATGACTTCTGTTGTTGTGAAATTTTATTTGCACTATTGAACCTTCTTGCCCATTCCTGTAATAGGTTTGCTATTCAGGTGTCCAAGAATGATTACTGTCGGTTGGAGAATTCCATCTTGCCCATTCCTGTTAACTGTTGTTCTAATATTAAAGCCAGTGAAACATGCAACGATGCCAAGTATCGAGAAGATACAAAGTGTGTTGCCTCTGACAACCACTTGACAAGAAATGACTACAATGCTGAAGTTAGGGATGTTGGTAGGAAAAACCGGCAATCTGGGGTATCATGGAAACCTTTGCATGTTCTCAGTTTAAATCTTGTTTGGTCTGTTCTTTACATGTTCAGTATAAGTATTGCAAAGTAACCATGTTCATGTTCTTTACAGTTTAAATATTGTTCAGTTTGTTAAGTATAAGTTTGGTCTGTTTTTACATGTTGCATTTTTTTTGTTTTGTTCTTCATTTGTTTCTTTAAATGTTGCATGTTAAATATTGCATTTTAATTATCCACTTGATATATTTTGCAGGATAACATGTTCTCTCAACCTCATCTGATTGACATCAACCTCAACCTCTCGGTGAGCGCTTCTAACATCAACCTTCTCTGATAACTATCTTTTTTGTGTTCTTCATTTATCGAAGTCGAATTGGAATTATTAATTTTCAGTATCTTATCAGATTTGCATATAGATTTGGATGTTGGAATGGAATGTTGTCATGATCTATACTCATGCTCCGATTCAAAGTATAAAGAAATGTTAGGATGCAGTTTGAATACGTGGATATTTTCGTTTCAGGTTTTTCATGCTATAAATAGCCTACGTGGCAGTAGCAAATAGACATCATAAAAGAAAAATTCGAAAGTATCAATTGCTGAATATTTTCTGTTTTTGCATCCCATTTCACCTTGAGTGATGTTGTTATAACTCAAGATTTTTCCATTAAGACCTGATTCAGGGCAACTATCTTGGGAAGCGTCATGCATAGATGTCCGGTCTTGATCCAAAGCACATAGATCAACTTGGAATGGTATGGGATATTTCGACATTTATAGTGGGTTTGGACCCATGTTTAGGATGTTTGTAACTTTTGGGGATTGAACCTGTAACGACTGCTTTTCATGTATCTGGATTTTATATATTATAATATATGTTTTGGTGGATTTTCTCCTCATGTGTGGTTTTCGTCTCCGTAGATTTCATTTTCGATTGATTCGTCGTATTTTCTCGCTTCTTCCTTAGGATCGTCGATTTCGAAGTGTGTCACTCGTGACGGACTTCATAACGGTCGTATCTAACTGTTAGATCAAGCCTAGGAGTCTTAGGAATCGATCCCGGGGCCCCGCGCTCCGTATCGGTACTTTTGGTGCTCATTAGCCGGTGTAAGAAGGGCCACCGACCGACTAGATGACGATCCAGTCGGTCGGCAATCCTTCTTGGACCGACTAGTTAGCTTTCTAAATTTCTCAGGAGTTACTGTTTATCGTTAGTCGGTCTAAGAACGTTGGTTGACCGACTAGGTTGCAAACTAGTCGGTCAGCAATGCTTCTTGAACCGACTAACTCATCAAATTATTTTTGTATCAGTTACATTTTACTCTTAGTCGGTCTAAGAACGTTCATCGACCGACTAGATGCCAAACTAGTCGGTCAGTATTTGTTCATGGACCGACTAACTCTAGAATCCTATTTTCGTTCAGGAGTTACTGTTTGCACTTAGTCGGTCTGCGTTGGTCGACCGACCGACTAGTTGCCAAACTAGTCGGTCAGTGGTTGCTCTTTGACCGACTAACCAGTGTTAAAACCCTAATTTCTCGGCAGCCGCCAGCCTAGCCTATTTAAACCCAACCCATTCGACTTCTTCTTCTCCAACACGACCCAAAACCCTAAAATCTTCCCCCTTCAGCCCCCATCTTCCTCCAAGCTCCATTTCTCCATTCCAAGCCCTAGAATCATCATCCAATCCACCCATCTACTCTATCTACCTCTCATCTTCCCCAAAATCTCACCAAAATCCATCAAATCCCCAAATCCCCCAAAAACCCTAGTTTCCCCAAACTCCCCCAATCTTTTCCAGATCTGATCCTAGGGTTCCCCGGAGTGTTCCTTCCGTCTTCTCTCGGTAAGAAATCGATCTACCGTTGTTTTCATAGCTTATTTATAATTTTATGAAAACCCTAATTAATTTCATGTGTTTGGTGTTTGTTTCCCCCATAACAGCGATTTCCCCCGTAAATAGCATCCGTGTGACGAAGTGATCATCAATCCCCGGTGCTAGGCAAGTGAAACTTGCCACTTAGGGTTTAGGCCATGTTTTAGGCCATTTGCATGTTGTAGGCGTAAAAGAGGCTAGGCGACGAAATGATACTCGCCTAGGCGCAAATTGGGGAACTAGCTTGACAACGAAGCTAGTTCCAACACATATAGCATGTTGCACAACTCCCATGTCATGTTTACTTTCAATTAACGGTACGCGAATATGTTCATGTCATTGCATTTCGCCTGTCACGTTTAATTCAATTAACTGTACGCAAATAAATTGTCATGATCTCGCATTCTTTAGGTATTGCTGTGATTGCGTAGCTTCGCTACAATGTTGTGTTCCTGGCTCGTGTTCCAGAAGCAGGCCATGTGTTGGTTGATAGCCAATGCCCGAATTGCGTGTTCCGGCTAGGTGTTCCCTACGCCATACTAGTGTTCCTGGCTCGTGACCAGAAGCGAGCATAATGAGTTGGAAACCCCAACGCTCGATGTATTGAATTGTGAACTAAGAATGCGAGCTCAATGTGCGGGGCAACCTCAGGCTCACTAGCTGAGCTCAATGTGCGGGGACCCCAGGCTCCATATCGTGTGAATATTGGGTAGTGTTTAGTGCCGATCGGTCTGAAATGCTATGCCATTCAGCGAATGGCGTAAACACCTACAAAATGTGAATGTATTGAATTGATAGTAGCTTGGCTACCCTTGTCTTGTCCCGATGATTGTTCTCTTGTACAAATTGTCTTGCCATGTTTTAATTGTGCACTCATGTTATAACTGCCATGTCATGCATACTAAACTGCTAGGTTGCTAGATGCCTCACTTTCAGTTTCCTTGCCCAAGTCTTTTTAGACTTGCTGACATGTGCCCCCTTTACTCTTTTGGGTGACACATGTTAGATCCTGAGCCCGAGTACCTCGTAGAGGACGAGGTGTTTGCTGACGCCGAGCCCGAGCTTGTGTTTGACGGGGAGTACGTGGACACTGGGGACCAGTCCTAGTGTCTTCGTTGTGCTTTACTTTTTTTAGACAGTTGTTTTGTTATCGGTGCGTAGCACCTATACTTTGTTGTTGTCGTTGCTTTTGTTGGCCTTGTTCTGGGCCTTTAGACTCTTTTCTTTTAGCCTGGTGGCTTTTCTGGATGTTGAACTTATTTTTGATGTTGGACATTTTGTGAGATGTGGAATTTTATTTCAGTCTCTCCTTGTGTTATTATTGTTATTCTGTTGTGGTTACAGGGACCTGTTTATGTATTTGTGGACGCTTATCGGGTTTGGGGCTTCACAGCTCCACTCTCGTGCGGACCTTTTCACGTCTCGCCTCCATTTTAGGGAAGCGGGTCGTGACAGAACCCACGTTTGGAAAATTTGGGCCCTTATTTGGATGTTTTGGACCACGTTTGAGAAACTTCGGCCTATTAAGGGATTAATGAGCCGATGCTCATCGAAGATAGCATTAACCTAAATGAAAATTCTATGATGAATTGGACTCATGCAATCAGTTAGGGTTTGGAATTGGTAAAGGAAGAAGCACCACTAGGTTTTCCCTTTATAAACTCACAGAAGCTGCACAGTCAAGTACACAATCTCAAGTTGATATATATAAATACATACTTTGCGGTTGCAAGGTGGCTAACTTGATTGTCGAGGGTTTTAGGTAGGGTGACATTATGACCTCTGCACAGGTTGTTTCCACGTGCACAGGTTGTAATATTCTGTCTTTGATGATAACAAAAATGATTGCTCTGTTTCGTAAGTTACAAATAACCACTTGTTACATAACCATGCATTTCTGCTGATCCTAGGAATGACTACGAGACGTTGTTGCAACTTGATGAAAATAACCATCGACATGGTGGTGCATCAGTGAGCCAGATTAATAGCTTGCCACAGTCAGTAATCCAGGTGCAGTTTCTTATATAATTTTTATTCATCGTTTATTGACAGCGTTTGCAAGTTAACGTTGATGGTCATTGAATTTTAGGAGTCAGTTCTTGAATTTATTGACTTGGTAGCATATGTTGTCTTGAATATATGAACAGACCGCCGACTCCCACGAGGCATGTGACGTATGCCTTGAGCCACCCGTTGTAGGAGATACCATCCGGCATTTACCTTGCTTGCACAAATTCCATAAAGACGCGAAGACTCGTTATACCGTTTATGATTTTTAAAGAAGTTTTTGTATCAATCGGTTTCCTTACTGGTGTGTTATTGCTAATCGCAGTGCATGATGCATGGTTGAGAAGAAAAAGGTCGTGTCCAACTTGCAAGTCCGATATAAGATAGTTAAGTAACCATCATCCATTGGCCATGGCCAATTGTTGCGGATCCTTGGAGGCTTCGCAAAAAATCTTTATGTCCTCTGGTTGATAATCGGAGCTTTTAACTTCGGTAGCATCTCGCTTGCTGTTCTTTTGAGATCAAGAAGGTATGCTTTTGGTGACCTGTCATTTTGCTTCTGGATGAAGTTTCCGCAACTTATAAGGATGGAGCCTGCAACTCATCCTGGGCGCGCATGGATTCCTAATTCGGAAATTTATGAGCTTTTATATTTACCTTTTGTGCTGATTTAATGGCATGTAATAAGCGAGATTTCAATTCGAAAATTGATTTCGTGGGTATTTAATCCATTGATGCATGCTATTCTGTTCTACATCTATGTGCGATGTTATGTTTTATTTCAGATGTGTTCTTTCTTAATGTAAGAAACCATCTGGGAAGTGTGCAGATATTGCTATTTGTAAGAATTTGAATCATCAAACGGCTGGTTGTGCTAGGACAAAATCTTCAACCTTAGTGGTTAAATTCTAAAACCATGCAATTTAAACTAAATGAAGATATATACCATTTACAGATTAATTCGCAGGTTATGGAAGCCGCAATACCTAAGCTGAGCCAATGGGAGTATGTGAGTTAATTAAAAACATACCTGAACTTGAACATTATGTAGTGAGATGGGAATAGAATCAATATGTGGTACTTAACAATGGTTGCTTACATTTTCATGTACAATTTGATCTTTTGCCAGACAAAGACCTTGAACTGCAATGCTGACTCGGAGGTTGGAGTAGCAATCAAATGAATCCAGGGCCGGTTAAATAGTTAGGGGCCATAGTCTCCATTGTCTCCTGTAATGTTTCCTTAAAATAAATACACAATCATGGCCGGTTACTATTTTTTTGCTTGCCTTTTAAAAGTTGTTGTGGTGTATTGGGCATATTTGATCATGTTTTGCACTTGACTCTAAATATGTTTAGTTTTGTTGCATCAATTCAATGTAAATAGCTACATTCCCGATCTTAAATACATGTACATGAAATGTTTTTTAAGACAATCAACAAGTTGCTATAATTGCTTTGAATTATAATTTTGAGAATTTTGCATCTATAGTAATATGAGAAAACATAAAATGTTTCTGGAATAACCATCTTATAGGCCAAACTTCAATTTCAAAAAATGTTATTGTTAACTGTGTTTGTTATAAGTGAACATCAAGCGTGGTGCCATTATTTTTCCGCTAAAATTTAAGATATTGGGATGATGCGTGATTGTTACCTAAGAACCATTATTCAAGTCGTTATATTGTTCATGCTTTTTGATAGCAATAAACTTCTTCAAATTCTAGGTTCATGGCTGAAAGTGTGTACAATATGTATTGTATTTTGATCCTATTGATAGCTAGGGACACATTATCCCTTTATCTAGAAATTGATTGTAGATGATTAATAATCTCACCAATTCTAATGATGCATTTATCAGGGAAATCTTAGACTAGGTATGAAATTAAACCATACCTAGAAATGGTTGTGAACCCAATGAAGCAAATGAGTGAAGATCAATAGCACGAACAACATTCCAAGGCCATTGAAGAAACTTTTGGTGTAGCGAGTCAGGAGCTGCATGAGACCATGGAAGAAAACATGATTGTGAGGCTTAGAACAAAAGTGCAATATGGGGAAAACAAAGAAGAGATAACTTTCAACCCAAATATGTTTTGTGAATTTTATTTCTCACTTCCTAGCTTTTGAGTATGTTCGATCTGGAATGGGAAAAATTCCATATATGATCAATTTTATTCCTAATTATTATCGTTGTCGTCGTCTTTGTTATTATAATTTTGAGAATTTTGCCTCTATATGAGAAAACAGTAAATGTTTCAAGAAATGCCCAGCTATAGGCCATACTTCAATTTCAAGAAAATGTTAATGTTAATTGTGTTTGTTATAAGTAGACATTAAGGGTGGTGCCATTATTTTTCAGCTAAAATTTAAGGAGTATAATTCTGTTTTCCTTTGGTTTGTGTACTTCTGTTGATCAGAAGGTTTGGAACATTGCATTCTTATATGATATATTTACTCTACACCTACACTTTGGGGGGGGATTGAATCTATGTCTAACGAGTCTGGACTTAAGAATTCATATGATATGCCATATGCTTATGTGTTATTTAGATAGTATTTCTTTATGCATGCATGTTTTAAGGAGATGCAAAGATCAGGCCATGTTTTTGATATAAATGTCATTGCAAAATCCCATGTTTTTGATATAGTTGTATCTGGAGTCATTTGCACTTACCGTTTTTAGTTGTTTTGTCATTGATTTATTAACTGCATTACTCACATATGTGTGTGATTCTATCCTTCCTTTACTGTATGGAGCTTGCAAAATCCAAGATGTTTTCCCATTTGTTATATCTCTAAGCACATGCCTTAGGTAACAGACATTTAAAGAGTTTAGATACAAATATACATAGATAGAGAACAATGTAAGTACATAAGAAGGTATGTGACCACCCATTAGGACTTATCAAAATTCACTAAATGAGATGAGCAAATTTTCAAGGGGGATTGCCATGAGTACTTTGTTGGGGGTGATTTTTGGCCCGAAATCTCTCTCTTGAAATCTCTTCCCAAAATTTTTGCGTGAAATTAATCTGAAGTGAACTAAATTGTTGAGGAGACTTAATTTTGTGGTGAACTAAATTCTTTGGTGGAAACTAACTAACTTTTGGGGAACTAAATAAAAATGTGAGGAACTAAATTCCTTGATGGGAACAAAATTATTTTTTTGAACTAAATAACTTTTGATCAAACTAAATAATAATTATTGCACCGTAATTAAAATTAGGTGATCCAAGATTTTAAGGGAGGGAATACTTTGAATGAAGTGTGCCTTTAGAGCACGTGTTAAGTCGTGAGGGAATACTTTAAATGACGTGTGCCCTCAGAGCACGTGTTAAGTCGGGAGGGAATTAAATTTGTGGGAGCTAAAATTTATGAGGGAACTGTAATAAACGGGTTTTTGGAGGCCCAACTTGTTATTGGGTATCCACCCATTATGTAACCCTATTGCTATAAATACAGAGCTACGGATTCCGTAGCCACCAAGTTTACAACACGTTATCAGCACGCTCGAGGCTAAGCTGAACCTCTGCCGACGAACGAACGCGACGCGAACAGGCTTCCTTCACCGAACGTCGCTAGATCCGATGGGTAGGATCTAGAGGTAATTCTTTTCCCTAGATCTAAATTCGTATGCGCATATGTCTAGATCCAAATACTTGGATCGATTGTTTAATGAAAAATCAACGTTTTTATTCTTAAAAATCAACTTTTTACAGTAAAAACGCTTTTTTGAAGATTAAAAATGGATTTTTCTCAATAAAAATCGGATTTTTATCATCTTCCTCCCCAAAAATGCCTAAACCCTAGGGGGATTCATCTTCGCCGTGCGACCGAAAGCCGCCACGCGACCCCCCTCTCTTTTTTCGCGCAAACACCGCCGCCGCTCGAAGCATCGTGTGGCAATTGCCGTCGCTCGCAGCGACGGCGACCCCCGCCGCTCGCAGACAGCGGGCGATCCCGCCGCTTGCAGCGACGGCGACCCCCGTCGCTCGCAGCGACGGGCAGATCCCGCCGTTGGATGCAGGCGACGACCCCCGTCGCTCGCAGCGATGGGCAGATCCCGCCGTTGGAAGCAGCGGGCTGACCCCGCCGCTGCGACGGCGGGCAGATCCCGTCGCCTGCAATGGCGGGCCTCCACCGCTGCCTGCGACAGTGGGCCGTTTCTGCCGCCTGCAGCGGCGGTTCTCCCCTTGCGCACATGTGTCCAGAAACCCTAGCCGCCAGAAGCGGCAACTCACGCGACTAAAAACCCTAACTAGGGTTTGACCCCAAAATTTTTTTATTTTTCAAAATTATTTTCAGATTTAATTACGATTTCTCTTTCGTTAAAATCTGGACAAATTACACGCTTCTAATTCATCGCATTTTATTCGGATTATCTGCTTATTATATGTTTATAAATTAGGAAGATCCTGCGACCGCTCTGCCGTTAGTCAACTAACCTAACGGTGTATGACGTTGCCAGTGGTCCAATAATTTTTAAACGAAAAATTTTCATTTCCATTATAAACTGCCTGTGATGATTAATTGCCTATAATGAATAAACTACTTGTGATGATTAAATGCATGCTGCATTTTTTCTGCCTGCGATGAATGTTTATATTTGCTATGGTTTTGGATCGGCTTGTTATTACCATTATTTCCCTTGCATTATTTTCTTTTTTTGAGAGAAAAATGTAGTGATGATATTTTTGTAAAATTACAAGACCGGCGGACGCCTCAGGAAGATGAAGAATATGGTGTCGCCGTCGCCGTCGCTGTACGAAAGTTCACGAAATACTCTATACTAATGTAGTTGGTCGTTACAAGATCCATTCCAGAAGAATAGGGGGTTAATCACGAAATACTCTATACTCACTGTACGAAATACCACGAAATACTCTATACCCCCACTATACTAGCGGCGGGGGTCGCCGTCGCTGCAGGCGGCGGGATCGCCCGCCGTCTGCGAGCAGCGGGGGTCGCCGCCGCTGCGACTATAGAGTATTTCATAAACGGGGGTATCCTATAATTCTCGCTATATCACTTCTACTCACGCCGTCGCTATAGGCACGAGAAAAGCTCTGAGTATTTCGTGAACTTTCGTTCACGATACTGCTGCATTAGTATAGGGGGTTAATCACGAAATACTCTATTATTACGAAAGTTCACGAAATACTCTATACTCACGCCATCGCTAGTATAGTGGATCGTTACAAGATCCATTCCAGAAAAATAGGGGCCCCACGGGGGTTCCCGAGTTGTACTTTCATTCTTTTTGGGACTGTATGGACTGTAATTAATATGGTGATTAGTCGATCCACGCAGCAAATATCTGTGTCTGAACTACTTAATTATTTATTTTTCTGTGAAAATATCTAATTATTGCCTATTTTTAAACATGATAGAGAGATAAATGGCCAAAATTGTGAGCGTCGATTTCGACGTATTGGATGCTACAGGCAAGAACTATTTAAGCTGGCAGTTAGACATAAAATTCCATCTGCGAGCACAGGGACTGAAACATGCCATTGCTGTAGGCGATAAGGTTTCTGATATAGATAAAGCGAAAGCAATTATCTATATCAGACGCCATATCGATCGGACCCTGAAGGCCGAGTACCTCACGGTGGAAGACTCTTATGAGTTATGGACCGCCCTCGAGGATAGGTATAAACATCAAAGAGATTTTATACTTCCACGAGCGCGATATGAATGGGAGAACCTCCGTCTCCAAGACTTTAAGTCTATTTCCGAGTACAACTCGGCACTCTTTAGCATCACATCACGCCTGAAGTTGTGTGGTGAAAAGGTGACGGAGGAGCGCATGTTAGAGAAGACGTATACATCCTTCCACGAGAAGGATGTTATACTAATGCAGCAGTATCGTGAACGAAATTTCACGAAATACTCAGAGCTTCTCTCATGCCTTCTGATGGCAGAGCAGAATAGAGATCTGCTTCTAGCCACCCATAACTCACGCCCTACCGACACTGCTCCTGCGCCTGAAGCGCATCACAGCTCCTCCCAGAAGAAGAGGAGCAACTTCAAAGGCAAACCCCAAAAGGGCAAGGCAATGAAGAAGCAGGCTAGAGGACCCCCTCCAAGAACCAACCATGAGGGAAAGAAGAAAAATGTGTGGAAGAGAAAGGACGACGGCCAGGCATCTGCCCCCAGAAAGGACTGGGAAGATAAGTGCCACAGGTGTTGCATGACTGGACTTGTACAAAGAGAGCCAGAAGTAAGCTTAGACAAATCTGGTGGAACAAGATGACCTGGCACTAATCAAGTTCATCGCTGAGGACTTCTCAAACGATGACCTGCTCGACTGAGGCATTATCTATTTTCTATGCATTGTAATTTTTGAAAAACAATTTACTATCTGCTTGTTTAATTTCTAGCATGTTGATGAACTTTTCAGACATTGAATAATTAGTAGTATATCTTTTCTTGTGCCTTATACTGCGATGTTTTTCTCTTAAAATTAGATGGATTATAAATACCTAGTGGACAGTGCCTCTACGCACACGATCCTCCAAGACATCTGCTTTTTCCAAAGCATTGATAAATACGATGGAAACGTGAATACAATCTCCGGTCCATCAGGAATTATTGAAGGATCAGGGAAAGCACATTTTATGCTCCCCAATAAAACACAACTACTAATAAAAGATGCGCTTTTCTCCCCTAGCTCTCATAGAAATCTGTTAAGCTTTAAAGATATCCGTTTAAACGGATACCACCTTGAGACGGTGAGTAAACAAAACAGAGAATTCATGTATGTAACGTCTCATAAAAACGGTGCTAAAACCACCGTCGAGCGTTTTAAGGGACTCCCGTCGGGTCTCTACCATACAAGGATAAGAGCAATGGAAGTAAACACACTCGAGCACCAGAAGTGCGATAATCAACCAGTATTCCAACTCTGGCACAATAGACTAGGACACACTTGAAGGAATATGATGTGTCGCATCATATCCCAATCCTGTGGAATTAACTCGAAAAGCCTGAAGCTACTTCGAAAGGGTGCATCTCCTTGTCCCACTTGTCACAAAGGGAAATTTATTACGAGACCATCCCCCTTGAAGGTGGACTCTGAGTCTCCGAGCTTCCTAGAGAGAATACATGGTGACATTTACGGGCCTATTCACCCCGCTAGTGGACCATTTCGGTACTACATGGTACTGATTGACGCATCTTCCAAATGGTCGTATGTGTGCCTCCTGTCCACCTGCAATGTAGCCTTTGCAAAGCTACTAGCACAAATAATAAAGTTGCGGACACATTTCCCAGATAACCAGATCAAGAAATTGCGTCTGGACAACGCTGGGGAATTCACATCACAAGTCTTCCTAGACTACTGCCAAACAACCGACATAGAAGTTGAACATCCAGTAGCTCATGTTCACACCTAGAATGGGTTAGCCGAATCTCTTATAAAGAGACTACAATGTATTGCTCGTCCATTGTTGATGCAATGCCAGTTGCCGGTGAACACATAGGGACATGCCATCTTGCATGCTGCATCGCTAATAAGATTACGACCGTCAGGGAGTCAATCTTATTCTCCGATGCAACTTGCATATGGGAACCCGCCGGATATCTCTCACCTGAGGATATTCGAATGTGATGTCTATGTCCCCATAGCACCACCGCAGAGGACCAAGATGGGCCCTCAACGTCGTCTGGGTATCTACATTGGATTCGACTCACCATCGATCATTAGATACCTAGAACCCGAACGGGGGACGCCTTTAAGGCACGTCTAGCTGATTGTGAGTTTGACGAAAGCACTTTTCCCAAACTAGGCATTAACACAGAGAAGCCAGAAGCTTCAAAGACCATTTCATGGTATACCAAAACTTTATCCCATTTTGATCCGCGTACAAACCAATGTGAAGACGAGATCCTAAAGATCCTTCAAATACAAAATACCGTTCACATTTTACCGGATAAATTCACTGACAACCAGAAGATTGTCAGATCACACGTCTCTGCTGCAAATACGCCAGCTAGGATTGACATACCCAAAGATGGATGCAATCCACCTACAGCAGAAGTGTCCGTACTTCAACAAAAGAGAGGACGACCCCCTGGCTCCAAAGATAAGAACCCTCGAAAGAAGAAAAATCCTGGAGCAATAATAACAATACCACCATAGGATGCTGAGCTCAACCCAGATACCTCTTCCCTCTCAACAACCCCTGAAGAGGAAAATGTAGGAGAAATATCATTAAACTATGTACGTACTGGGGAGATACTGGACAGAAAAAGCACAATCATCGATGATAACTTCGCGCTTATTATTGCCACTCACGTCACTGAATACGACGATGAGACCGATCCACGCTCTCAAGCAGAATGTAAATGCAGAGAGGATTGGCCAAAGTGGAACGAGGCAATAGGAGTAGAGTTGGACTCACTCTCGAAGCGCAAAGTTTTTGGACCTGTAGTCCTAACACCAAAGGGTCTTAAACCTGTGGGATATAAATTAGTATTCGTGAGAAAAGAAACGAGAATAATGAGATCATGCGCTACAAAGCACGCCTTGTTGCACAAGGTTTTTCCCAACGACTAGGAATAGACTATGACGATACCTATTCTCCGGTCATGGATGCGATCACCTTCCATTTCATCGTTGGCCTATCTACAAAGGAAGTCCTGGATATGCAGCTCATGGACGTTGTGACTGCATACCTATATGGAAATATAGATAAGGATATCTATATGAAAATCCCAGACGGATATAAACTACCGACTAAATTGACAGAAAGACCTCGGGACGTCTATTCTGTCAAACTCCAAAGATCACTCTATGGTCTAAAACAGTTAGGTAGAATGTGGTATAATAGACTCAGTGAATTCCTAGTGCAACAAGGATTCACAACAAATGAAGTCTGCCCTTGCATCTTTATAAGAGCAAAGGGAACAAGATTCGTAATTATTGCCGTCTACGTAGACGACCTGAACATCATCGGATCTCCTGAAGCGATAGTTGAGATATCCAAGAGTCTCACACAGACTTTTAAGATGAAAGACCTTGGCAAAATGAAGTTCTGCTTAGTCTTACAAATTGAACACTTGAGCGGAGGAATCATGTTACCCCAATCGACATACACGAAGAAGTTGCTGAAAATCTTCCTTATGGACAAATGTCATCCGCTCAGCACACCAATGGTCGTCAGATCATTGGATGTAAATACAGTCCCCTTCCGACCGCTGGAAGAGGGGGAGGAAGTACTGGGTCCTGAAGTACCCTACCTAAGTCCAATTGGAGCACTCCTATACCTGGAAAACTGCACGTGTCCCGATATAGTGTTCGCAGTTAACCTACTTGCCAGATACAGTTCAGCCCCTCAAAGCGCCACTAGAACAGAGTAAAGTACCTTCTGCGCTACCTCCAAGGGTCTGTGGATCTGGTACTATACTTCAAGAAAGGTGTATCCTCCGACTTAGTCGGTTATGCAGATGCAGGATACAGGTCCGACCCACACACCGCAAAGTCCCAGACCGGTTTCGTGTTCACATACGGTGGGACAGCCATCTCATGGAGATCTGTGAAGCAGAATTCAACAGCGACCTCATCCAACCACTCCGAGCTCATAGTGATCCACGAAGCTAGGAGAGAATGCTTCTGGCTTCGATCAGTCATCCACCACATCCTCAAGACCACCGGCCTGAAGATGGGAGATCTTGGACCAACCACCATGTATGAAGACAATGCTGCCTGCATCGCTCAAATACGAGGTGGCTACATCAAAGGTGACAGGACGAAGCACATTTCCCCCAAGCTCTTCTGGACGCATGAACAGCAAGTAGACAACCAGATCGACATCCAGCAGATCCAGTCTTGCAACAACCTGATAGATCTATTTACTAAAGCTTTACCTCGCAGTACCTTTAGAAAACTTGTACTAGGAATTGGGATGAGACGTTTCAGGGGGAGTTAATGTCAGGATGTACTCTTTTTCCTTGGCTATTGGTTTTTCCCACTGGGTTTTCCATAGCCAAAGGTTTTAACAAGGCAGCCACATCAACTCTGGGTCCAGAAGTATCCACCTCTGATGATATCCATCGATCAGGGGAAGTTACAGAGACTTGTACTTTTTTCCTTTTAGCCACTGGTTTTTCCCACTGGGTTTTCCATGGCAAAGGTTTTAACGAGGCAAGGGATCTTGAACTAGGGATCCAAAAGTATCCATAGACCCATGTTCAGATAAGCTCTATGAATCCTGAAGCGTTCATTACGGCTTACAACAATGGATGGATAAGGGGAAGTGTTTTAAACGGGCTTTTGGAGGCCCAACTTGTTATTGGGTATCCACCCATTATGTAACCCTATTGTTATAAATATAGGGCTACGGATTCCGTAGCCACCAAGTTTACAACAGGAACTAAATTGTATAGGGGACAAATTTTTGGGTACCTACAATTTTTTTGAATATAAATAACACTTATTGCGCTTTAATTATTGAGGTTCATTTAAAATCAGGGGATTCGAGATTTTAAGTGTGAAATATATTGGGTAACTAATTTTTTTGAGTGAACTAAATAATAATCATTGTGCTTTAAATTTTGGGGAAACTAACAATGTGAGGGGGAATATCTTAAATGAACCGTGCCCTACGGGCACGGGTATATACTAGTATTCTATAAAAGAGAGCATTTTTTTAATATTGTCCTACGTGGCAAGCTTTGTCCTACGTGGAAAAGTAAATGCTGACTGGGATAAAAAATAAGTGATGACTAGGACAAACAAAATGTTGAGAGAAAAATTTGGTTGGAAGTTTGAATTTTGGTTGAGAAATGTTGGTTTGTGAAAAAATCTGGGGGGAATTTTGTACTCTTGGGGGAAATGTTTTGTGGTCAAAATTGAAAATTTTGAAATTTGGGGAATTAGACTTTGAGGTGAAAAGCTTTGCCATATGTTCCTCTTTTCCAACGCCAAACCTACCTCTCTCTCCACCGGTCAAAAAAAGCATCGGCCCTCAAACCCCTCTCTCTCTGCTAGAAACTCCCAAAAACCTTCGACTTGCTCCCATTCTTCTCAGTGATTCGAAGGCTCCAAGAATGACCAGAGGTGATTTGATGTCTGCAAGATCCAGATCCATTTGTCACCGCCATTGAGATCGGGCACCAACGCCGATCATCACGAGGAGCCACATCGCAAGAGGTTCCAATACATCCCAGTAAGCTCACTCCCTTCAACTCTGGATTTTGGGACCTTTTTAAAAGATTTTTTTAAATATTTAGTTTTAATTTGAATATGTTGCAGTTGTTGTAGTTTGCAAGATGATGATGCGGTAAGAGGCTGCCACATTAGAACCTCCGCATCTAGAACCTCTGCATTTTTAAAAGAATTATGGGACCTTTTTTAAATCTACAACATCCACAGAGATTGAGCTTCTTACATTCACGAGCTTTGAGGATATTGAAGTCAAGTGCATGTTGTTATTCAAAATCCGATCAAAAAATTAAAGAGGTCGGTAGCAGCTCCGCAAATGATGTGTTCCCATCTCCGGTCAAAAAATTTCTTCGTCATTCATGGCTCTTCACTTTGTTGCACAATTTGTAGAAATCCAGTTCAAATTATGCATACTTTGCGGTTAAGGGGTGGAAAAAAATTGAAATCTCATTGTACATAGTAAGAAATCTGGGTTTAGGTAGCTTATTTTCATAATTATGCATAGAATTAATAAATAATGCATATACTAATGACCCATTAAAAATTAAAATTTTTAAATTTGCTCATTGCATTGGAAGAGATCGGATTTATAATTAACCAACTAAAAACATAACCCACTTCAAACAATGCATGTCAATAATGCCCATGTTAGATTTTTGCAGTTTTTTCTTATATGAAGTAGATGAAGATACTACTTATTTTGCTAAATGCATATTGTTATCAGATTTATAATGTTGAATAAAATGTATTGGGTACATGATACAATTTCCTCTTTATACATTTTATAAATAAGTTAAGCTGCATATATAAGCCGACCATTTGATGGCTTTAGGTTTTATATGTGAATGAATCTCAACAAAGTCAGTTTAAAGTTGAAGGAAAAACCAGCTTATGAAAATTAACCATTTATTAACAGGTTAAACTGCTTGGTGATTCTTTGGGTTTCATGTTTTATTTATTGTATTTGTTCCCTTGACATTGCAAGTGTAATTTCCTGGTGTATTTCAGAATATCTTATTAAATTCAGGAATTTTGTTTTAAAAAATGTATTTTAGTTTCCAGATTGGAAGAAAGTCACTGCTTATAGCCAATATAGGAAGCTAAATGTCCTTGCTTAAATGGAGCTATTGCTGCTTATAGCCAGTAGATGGAGCTAAATGGAGTTCTACTATGAAGTAATTTAAAGCCCATCAAATGGATTAGGTCCACATGCCTAACACGTTTATATTTCTTTATCAGCAGGTATAATCACAAAATATGTACTCGGATGGGGTTGTAAACTAAAATATGTTATGTTTTTTACTTGCTAATAGCATGGAAAGGTATATGTTTACCCCGTGTGTTTTTGTTGGCATATTATCATTTGTAGTCTTTATAGTTTTAATTCGTAGCTCTAATGATAATGAATTCTAGTTACTTTTATTTCACAACTTCCTAACTTCCAAAGTTAATATATTTGTTTCCCTTCCTTGAAGTTTAAATTCGATAAACCTTCGGAGGACATTGGTGAATGTCTTCGTGATTTCATTGCAATGCCAGGCATGCTTTTGTTCAGAATATATAAATTCCAGTTTTGTGTCATATATGATTACTCGGAGTCTAATGATTTGTTGGTATTGATTTTTAAAACAAAATTTGTAATTGATTCAACTACCATACAATTTAAAAAATTTATTTTCCAATGTGCTTGAGGACAGAAAATTTTATATGTTTTTAAGTAGGCATATAAACACTAATAGTCCTCTTTTCCTGTTGTCCATTTGCTATTCACCATTGAGAAACTTTTATGATATGGGTAACATTGGGGGATTGTATTCTGCTAATTAGTCTAAAAAGACAAGTCAATAACGTTATTTCAATAAAAAAAGTCATAACATTATCATTATAGTATTGTACAATCTAAGACATGACATCTTAACTAATTATACAACATTCCTGAGATTTTTCCAGATGTTTCTAAACATTAAGACTTACTCCTCCGATAGAAAAGGTATGAGTGATGACAATGAGATCGACCTTGTAACTCCTTTGGATGATATTTGATTTTTAATGCCCTTGAATAGATAACTAATCTAAAATTAAACCATTTCGGTAAAATATCACATCTTAAGTGTCCTAAATTTGTGTCTAAATAGTTACATCTGGTAGAGACTATATAAGAAAAACCCAAATGTATCCATTTGAGTTTGAAAAAAGTTGTGTGCATTCAATCGTGGCATGCATAATCTGAAAATGAATTCTTTAGACGAGATGTGGTACCAGAGACCACAATGGAAAAAATAAGACAAGTTTTTACTTCTTTCGAACACAATAATACGAGATGAAGTAGGTGTTGTTACATATTTTGGTCAATATTTTCCCGTTTAGACTCTTCTCATATGATTATAATTAAATGCCTGGTATAGTATGCATTTTCTAAAATGTTTTATTGGAAACTACTACTTGAAAGAAGTTCCTCCAGCCTTTTTGTTGAATATAAGGGTCGTACTGGATTTCGATCGTCAGTAGGCAGTAGTCACGATTGAATTTTAAGTATAGTTTTTTTTTGCATGGTAGTCTTATGTGAAGCAAAATTGTCTGATATTAGTACTTTGATTTAGTTGCATGGAGGAATTCATCAAAATCACATAAAATACTTTGTTTTGATATTATGCCATTTTCAATTATTGTTTCATAATAATAAATCCCTCATATATTCTTATATAGACTGCATAGGAGGCCATGACCCCTGTTGAGTCAACATTCTCATTTGACGTCAATTCAAAATAAGACTGGTGAGATTCAAACCAACATTTTTTTTTAAATTTTCTGGGTGATATATCCCAGCTTGCATCCAGATTTTTTCCCGAGTTATCAGTTTTTTTCCATTGATATGCCATTGCACAATTTGACATAAAGCAGAACATGTATAACATGGTTTATTGCTGAGATGTTCACAATTCGTACTTTGTAGATCACAGTTCTTAGGGCAGCCTAAACCTGCATTCAACCAGTAAACCTGCATTCAACCAGGAAAATAGCGTGCTACAAATGCTCTCATTGCTTTTGAATAACTTTGTTTCTATTTCGCTGTAGGGAAGCAATAAATAAATTCTTGCTCGGGGACACAGCCGAGTTACTGTCTATTTAGGGAATCCCAAAACATCATTGGCCTTCTTCTGGTGAGTATCAAGTACACTTAAACCCACATGAGTGAGATTACAAATTGTTTTAATATCGTTTTTATGTTTTGTGACATTGCTGGTCGAGTCCAAGTGAAGAGCATTCTCATTGTTCATGCCAAGACAGAGACACCTATTAGTGTTGTTTCCATCAGAAGAATACCAAGCTTTCCATATTTCACCATCTTATCTGATTTCTTATCTATGACTATGTTTTCATATCTGAAAATTTTAACAGGGTTCCAGCAGATATGCCTCTATATGATGTTTTGAATGAATTTCAAAAAGGAAGCAGGCATATGGCTGATGTGGTAAAGTTGATGTGTCCATATTTTCCATCTTTTCATAGCATCATCCCATCGCAATTCATATCATATTCGCATCCAAATCCCGTATTTTCCTACGATATTGCAATTCTAACGCCATATTCGAGTTTCGTAGAGTTTTGTGGATTTTTATGGATTTTGGAGCGATTCAGGAACCATTTTGGATATGGACACATCCGGCATGCCTTTAAGCCCGTTGGCGAAGCTCTACATGAGTTTGCCGAGTTTTGGAAGCCTATGAGAGGAGTAAAGAAGATTGCTAGGAGTGGAGGAGAAGCTGCAAGAAGGAGTTGAGAGTTTCCCAGTTGACTCGACCGAGCAGAGCACCTGCTCGGTCGAGCTGATGCACGAAGCAGGCTGAAGGCTGATATGCATGCTGCTCGAATCGAGCAGTATGGTGACTCGGTCGAGCAGCTCCCATTTTTGAAGCTCAATCAACCTCCTACTCGAGCCGAGCAGGACTCATGCCAACCGAGTCAGCTGGCTGCTCGACCGAGCAAGGCTGACTCGGGCCGAGCAAACAGAGTGGCATTTTTTGGAGAAGACCAACTCACTGACGTACTCGACCGAACAGGAGGGCTGCTCGACCGAGCAGCCCGATCGAGCAAGCCTCTGTTCGACCGAGTCACTGACTCGGTCGACGACAATGAAGGCTATTTTTGGAAATTCTCGTGGCCGTCTGATGCGCGGAATGAAGTGAAGTGTGGATCTGATGATTGCGAGGAGGGGGGTTCATTTCTTTTGTATTTTTAATTACGTTTTGGGGAGAGGAGAGGAGATTAGAAACGGATTGTTAGATCTAAACCTACTTGTTTAAGGATTATTGAATTGTTTTTGAAGATCTATTGCTCTTGCGTTCTGGAATCTTTGGGATCTCATTGGATTATTCTTGGTTATTGTTTTTCTTCACCTTCGGTACGTAAGTTATTTGATTATTATTCGATTAATTTGCTATAATGTTTTCCTCGATAAAAATCATATTTTTGCTCGTGAAAATCGCTATGTGTGAGTAGTTTCCTCTAGGGTTGATGGGTTAGCCCTAAGACTTTAGGGGTGAGATGTAGATCTGGATCTCTAGGTTGAATTGGGAATAAAGGAGAGTATTTCGGTTGATCCTTCCGAATCCCTAGGATAACTCGCGTTGAGATCATGCCCACGGTCTGTGGAATTGATAAGCTTAAGGGGTATCCTTGGGATTTGAATAGGGAAATCGGTGGATCCAACCAAGGCTCGTGACAATGCATGGCTCGTTCCTTGAGGGGATCCACCGACAAACTATATCTCTACATTGACGGATACCGCCATTGCGTCAATGAGAGCACCGATAACCCCCTAAACCTAATGCAACGTAAAGATCCCATTCCAACATCGATCTCCGACTGTCTTAGCGGTGATCCCTAAAACCCTAGTTCTCTTTATTATCAAGTCAACAACAACATCAAAACCAAACTTTCCCAACCGATAGCTATCTCACTTCGAGATTTAAAGATAACCTAGACCCCAAATACACTGTCACCGTCTCTGGAGGATCTGACATCTTTTATACTATAATTTGACATCGTCCGCTTGCGGATAGAGCCTGGGATTGACACCTATGAGCCATACTACGCCTACTGACCGTGACACCGTTAGGTGGAATTTAGGTGTAGGTTCCGGGTGCGTCAAGTTTTTGGCGTCGCTGCCGGGGACAGCAATAGTGTATCTCAGTTTATTTTTATTTTGAAGAGTTTGCTAGCAAATCTTACCATTCCTTATCTTTCCACCCTTTTTATTATTTTAATTATTACCTTGCTACTAATGGTATTTTTCTGAGCTGTTTTGGTGCATGAACACTCGCTTTGGGGTATTTAATCAAGAATTATTATTCGACCATGAGATCGAGAAGATGGCAAGGGCTCTGAGGGCCTCAAATAGAAATCAATCGCAGGGGCTCTGAGGGCCTCAAATAGAAATCAATCTCCCTCTGGTCAGATGGTAGACAATACCACTGCCCCACCTCGCACCGGATCCATCCGGGACCACATGAAGCCTACCTTCGGAAATAATTCTTCCATCATGAGACCGCAACTGGCGGTAGCTAGATTCGAGTTGAAGACGGGGCTTATAAATCTAATGCAGCAGGATCCCTTCCATGGGCATCCTCACAAGAACCCCAATCACCACATCGACACTTTTCTGGCAAAGTGTGATACTTTTAAGGCTAAAGATGTGAGTGATAATGCCATCAAGCTGAGGCTTTTCCCATTCACCTTGAGGGATAAAGCCTCATACTGGCTATGGACCCATCCACCCAACCACTTTACTACGTGGAAGAAACTGGCGCTCACCTTTGTGGACAAGTTCTATCCACCCTCGAAGACGGTGCGGATCAGGGGGGCTATCTCTAATTTCAAACAGCTTCCGCAAGAATCTCTTTACGAGGCCTGGGAAAGGTTTAAGGACCGTCAACATCAGTGCCCTCATCACGGGATCCAGTCCTAGGACTTGGTTCAGAGTTTCGACAATAGGCTACAGCCCAGCGCAAAGATGATAATTGATGCTGCCACGCAAGGCGCCCTGCTGGACAAATTACCTGAGGAAGCCATACACCTACTTGAGCATATGGCGGCAAATAATCAGCAGTGAAGCAAAGAGCGAACCATTGTCACCCTGACCCCCGAGGTAAAAGCTGTCAGCCACCTTGTTTCTCACATCGAGACTTTATGTAAACAGGTGGCTAGGATTGAACAACGTTTGGACTCCATCCCAACGACCACCGGCACCTCTACTTATCATCCTTCAGATGAATATGGAGGAGCACAGTTATGTTCCTAATGAGGGACATTATGATGGTGACGAATCATCTGAGTCTGTGCAGTACGTCCAAGGAGAGGGGTGCAATCAGTGGCAACACCCGACCGCTAAAAATCATCCGGGATTTTCTTACGGGAACCCAAATAGAGGGCTGCAACCTCCACAGTTTCAGAGACCGCCACCCCATCCTCAACAACAGCAAGGGCAGCCGCCAAATCAACAGCATAGTGGGTTTAGGCCAGCTGGGCCATATCGACCACCAGGCTACCAGTTCAATCGTCCACCTAAGCAGGGCTATGCACCATCTCCGCCTCGGTCCAATTTGGAGGCCACATTGGAAACATTCATGAGTGGGTAGATCAGGTTCAACCAGGACACGTCTGCTCAGTTCAAAAATATAAACACGTCACTCGATGAGCTGAGGGGCCAGATGTCCCAGTTACTCAAGAACCAAGGGAGGTTGCCTTCGCAACCGGAGCCGAATCCGAGGGCTCAAGCCAATGCCGTGGTCTCTGTTACCACACGTGGAGGACGGGCAACCGACCCCGTTATGATTCCAGTTGTGAACAAGGAACAAGTCATAACTGAGGAGGCCATCATTGGTGGTGATAGTGAAAAGGCTACGAAAGAGCCTACCAAGAATGAGGAGAAAGTGGATTCACCCTCCACCACACCCACAACAACGTCGTCTCCTAATGAAGTCGCAAGGAACAAAGGAAGCCGGCCTCCTCCTCCGTATCCACAGAGGTTGGCTTTGGCTAAAATGGAGAAGAAGTATTTCAAGTTCACGGAGCTTCTGAAGGGCATCCAGCTCAACATCCCATTCATGGATGCCATCACTGATATTCCCATTTATGCGAAGTTTTTAAAGGACCTCATCTCAGGGAAGAGAAAGCACGAGGAGATAAAGCTTATGGAGGAATCTACCTCCAATATAAAGAACCATCTGTCGAGGAAGCTACCGAATCCGGGAAGCTTCACTGTTCCATGCTCTATCAGTGGCATGCCCATCAGCCGAGCGAGCATCAGCTTGATGCCGCTTTCTATATTTGAGAGACTGCAGACCAGAAGTGAATTGGAGCCTACGAACATGTCCATACAGCTAGCAGACCATTCGATCACATATCCGGTAGGCATTGCCAGGGACATTATTCTGCAGATACCTCCTGGGTTGTGTGTGCCAGTAGATTTCGTTATTATGAGTATGCTTGAGGGAGGGTGTTCCCAGCTTATACTTGGCCGCCCCTTCATAGAGACGGCTGGCGTCTTGATAGACGTCCGTGAAGGGACTCTCTCGTTGAATGTTGGCAATATTGAAGCTGGATTCAGGCTGCAGAAACCCATGAGGGAACATGCCAGAGGAGAAGGAGCTAGCTATCTGGAGCTCCTAGAAGATGATGCAGTAGAGGAACATGTCGTTGAAGGGGCCATGAAGGCCCTGATAAGAACAAGTGTGGACGACGACGATGACCTAGTTTACAACAAAGTGGTCGCCGCCTATCTCCTTGTGTTGGATGAGGAGCTCTTGGATCATTCTTCGCACCACAAAAAACCGAAGGCCATCAGTTATGCCAAGGAAAAGCCTGGAGTGGAGGATGCCAAATACCGCCATACGGTATCGTTGGCAAGAACAATGCACGAATCTCATGCGCACCAAATAACTATTGATAATCCAGAGGGAGTCGAGCTCATGACTCAAAACGAGCGCTTATTGGGAGGCAACCCAATCTTTTATATCTTGGATTTTCTTTTCCATTTTCTTATTTTTACTTTATCTATATGAGAATACCAAATAAAAATGCCATTTATTTTTCTTAAAAATACAAAAATCATAAAAATCTGAGGGGTTCTTCCTTTCTACGGGTTGAACATGAAGGGGGCGCAAATCGACGTTTTAAATGGAAGAAAGCTGGAGGAGAGCAGCTAATTTGAAGAGCGGACCAAAGGAGAAGAGTCAAAAGGGACACAGGTGACTCGACCGAGCAGCTGCTTGCTCGGTCGAGCAGCGCAGGCACAAGAAAAGCAGACGAAAACATCGCTCTGCCTACACGGCCCGAGCAGCCTTTGCTCAGTATGTGTAGACACTGACTCGATCGAGCACCCACGTGCTCGGTCGAGTAGCGCAGGCTCGTGAAAATAAGGAAGAAACGACGTTCTATCTACGCAGCCCGAGCACCCTCTGCTCTGTCCGAGTAGCGATCCGCTCGACCGAGCAGACCATGCTCGATCGAGCATAAGAGGGAGTGTTCTAAACTTTTTTTTTGTTTGTCCAACTCGACCGAGCAGCTTCGCTTCGATCGAGTCGATTTATCCTATTTTTTGTCAGGCCCCACTTCCAAACAGGTTGGGTTATTAAAACCCAACTCGTTCTCATTTACCCCTAAGCTCTCTCGATTAATCAAAAACCATCACCCGAGCACAATCTCCTCAACCTTACTCGACCTACCCCCGCCATCGCCGCCTCCCCTTCCTCTGCCCGCACCACCGACCGCGCAGCTTGTCCAGTTAGTCTCCCTCTCTCCCTCCCTGTCTCCCTCTCTCTCTTTCTCTTTCCTCTCTCGCTCTCTGCCCCTATTCCCTTCTCCCCTTTCAGATCACCGATAGATGCCGCCGGTGCCATCCATACCGGCGGCGCCGCCCCCCACAAAACCCCCCTTCCTATTAAAACACCCCCCCCGACATCCACCCTCCTCCACCCCCCCCCCCCCCCCCCCCCTCCCATCGTGCATCACCCCCCATTCCCACGTCGTCACTGCCCTAGGGCATCCCCGCATGCTCGATCGAGCACACATGGTGATCGACCGAGCAGCTCACCTCCTTCCCAATCACGAACGACCCAGCTGACCGAGCACATTTGATGCTCGGTCAGGATATCCCAAATGAGCAGATCTGCTCGACCGAGCAGTTCAGCTGCTCGGTCTAGCAGCACCAACTCAGCAGCCCATCTCAGCATATACGCTGCTCGACCGAGCAAGGCTTGTGCTCGGTCGAGCAAATGCACACATCCCCTATTTTATTTATCAGCACATCCTCTGACATTATATTTGTTTCTATTTCAGGTACGCTTTGCCTACGTCAGAGGACACGTCCAGGATTAGCTTGGGGGAGACCACCGATCGGCAGCACTCTGTGATCGCCTTGTCGGTATATTCTTTACACTTTTTACTCTTTTTACCGACACTCCAGCATTGCCTATTGCACGATAGTTCGCACTAGAGGGGCCCCAGCACCTCCCTGTCATGCAAAGAGGCCGGCCACTGGCGCCTCCTCTTCTCGACCTGCACGACGCCCTCGCCGTGCCACTACTCCTGCCTCCGAGGAGGAGCACTTGGGCGATCCATCATCCGCGTCTGACTCTTCTCCCCCACGTCTCACATACACACCTGCCACTTCCGTACCTATCCCCACCACTACACCTACCGTCCCTCCCCCACCTCCTGATGTTCCTGCCGCTCTGTCTCCACGTGTGAAGACATTCGGCATCACCTTCCGTGATGACGAGCATCGCAAACACTTTGTCCGGCTGTCGCAGCGTCGTCTCATTTCCACACTATTCATAGACGTCCCCACCCTCCGATCTCTTGGACTCCTGCAGGGAGTACATTGGATTTATCGGATGATTGGCTTCGAGCGACTCCTAGCCGTGCACGCCCCCACCTATACTCACCTCGCTCGGGAGGCATTGAGTTCCATCGCCCGCACCGATGCGGGCAAAGGCATTACTTTCTGTCTGATGGATCACGACTTCACGATCACATATACCATGATCCGCGACCACTTCCTCTTCCCAGCCATCCCTGACCCCCGAGCCGCCTTCTTTCCAGACGACGACATTGGCACGTTCGATGCCTCAGCTTTCTGGAATCGCATTTCAGGTCTGGACCACTACCGCCCTAGCCGGACGAAGGCATCATGCATTTTGCATCCTTGCCTTCGCTACGCGCAGAGACACCTTGCCACCACCATCTTTTACAGGCCAGAGGTCGGGACCATGTCCTTAACCGAGCTTACCCATCTTATGGGAATGACCCGACCGATGCGCTTCCACCCCGACGGCTCCCTCCGCCCCTTCGTACTTTCTGACGCAGCCTACTGGCTGTGTCATCGCCTTATACAGACCGCCTGCACACACTACTCCACCAATATCTGCTACGGCGGATTTTTGTATGTATGCTTGGTATTGATCTTCCTGATGATTTGGTGACCCCTCCTGGCCACACACGTTTGACTCTAGGTGTGCTTGAGCACATGCATATTATTAGGCCTTATGGAGCCAGTCACTGGACCTACCTTGTTGGCACCCACCACACGCCCCACTTCTTCCTTCCCGCCCCTCACCTCACTACCATAGCACCTGTCCAGTAGAGCTGGATGATTGATAGGGTCGACCCACTTCTAGCACTCCACGTACTCGAGCCACCGGGAGCTCCCATCAAGGTAGCCGCCGATGACCGGGTGCCCCGCTTTTCCGAGTACGAGGAGCATGACCTGGATGCCATTGTGGCCGCTCTTCCAGCACTGCCTGCGCACCCACCACCCCCAGTATGCACTTCTTCTTCCACCTCGGTCTCTACCACCTCCACCACCGTCGAGTCCTCGGGGACTGTCACCACTATCTGCCCCGAGGCCCATACCACTGTCTCCACCGTACCCGTGCCTGAGGGCACTGCTATTTTGTCTGCTCCAGAGCCTACTTCTCTGGACTTTCTTGAGCATGATCCAGCCACCACCCTTCCACCTCTTAGGGACCTTATCGCTTCACTGCCCATCTACTTAGGGTCCCACATTCCACTCGCTAGCACCACTTCGTCACCAGCAGCAGATATCCTTACAGAGAGCGTCTCGACTTCTGTCCACACATCTGTGTCGACGACTGCGCTATCCTCTGATGCCCCTGTTTCTACCACAGTCTCTCCTGATCTCAGCCACACTACACCTCACACCTCCACTTCTTAGATCCCATCGAGTTTGCCCTCTCCGACCTTCCAGCCCAGGCACCGTGGATTATCTCCACGGGGCCGCTTTACGAGAGTGGTGTCTCATGGTTCTCGTCCTCCCCTCGACTCTCGTACTACTGACACTCGTCTGACGGCATTTGAGGACTCGACTTCTTGCCTTAGGCGAGATTTCGATGCCTTCGTCTGCTCGACGGCCACACATCATGAGAGCGTCGAGGCAGACCTAGCCTCCATCATTGACCTGCTTCAGACACGTGGCCCACCTCCTGTGATCCTAGCTCACGCCCCTCCACCCCGGCCAACCCCTGTGACGACCGTTGCACCACTCAGTGCTTCACATTCTCAGGCTCCTACAGAGCCTGCTTCTTCCACACCTGAGTCGGTCACCACAGTCCAGTCCAACACTGCTCGTGTCCTATATTCATCACCCACATTTTCTGTTCCACAGCAGGGGGACCCATCACCACCTCTAGAGGGTATTGCCCCTGCTTGATTTTGTCTATACTCACTTTTTGACTCTCTCATACTATATTGCGTCCATCTGTCTTTTTGGGGCCCTGGTCTTACATAGCTTGGGGGAAGACCCACCATACATCATTTCTTGCATACGCATCATCTTTTTAGCATTGCATCATATCACGTCTTATTTTCTTTTGCACAGTTTTATTTCTCATTCATTTTCTATCCCCTCACCTACCCACCCTTTCTAGCATCATCTCCCGCATACTAGCGTTTTCTCAGCAGTGAGGACACTGCTGGGTTTAGCTTGGGGGATGAGCGCTATCACTTTATTTTTATTTTTCTTTTATATTTTTCTTCCTTTTTCAGCTTTTTAGTTTACTTTTCCACCCATTTTCCACCTTTTTATCCTTTTTCTCATTCAGCATCACGTTTTTTATTTTTGCCATGCATGCATGTCTGTTCTCATTCTCTTATTTTCTCCACCCTTTTTCGTTTTGCCAAGGTTATTCTGCATGATGATACTCCTCATAGCCCTCAGTAGTTACTCACGGTGCTTATTATTTGATGACATGCTATTTAGGGTAGTTTCAGTCTTACTATCTATATGCGTGCATTTTTTCTTGCTGAACTCTCTAGATAAATGCCTGATATGAATTGAAATTGAATGCATGAAATAGTATCTAGTATGCGTTATGTTGGGTAATGCACCTAGGTTCACGCATCATTAGAACACTTGGAGCACCTGTTTGCTATCTCATTTACTTCTGTTTGCATGCTTGATATTATTGTGCTTATTACTGTGTGCTTTTCAGTATTCATCAAGATGAATGAAAATATACATGCTAGTTATGAGTTTAGTTAGAGTATTATCATATTGAATCGTTGTGCACCTCTGATGAGTGAACCGAGTGATTCAATATTTTCCTTCTCCACATATCTTTATGATTCTCTACATATCAGTTGATTTCACCCCCACATCTACCCTTACTGCATCTTACTTCCCAAAAATCCCAAAAGAAAAAAAAGTTAGCTTCTAAATAAAATGAAATGAAAAAGGAAAATATAAAATAAAAAATGCGAAAATAGAAAAAGAAAAGAAAAAGAGGAAAGAAATAAATAAAATTGTTTTCTATATCCTTTTATTAGAAGTTACTACAGATATTCGGGAAGAGACAAAATTTTCATATTCTATTCCTAGATGCGATGCCTCGAGCTAAGCTTGGGGGGTGAACCATTTGATCATATGAGTGAGTATAACATTAGAGTGGAGACGGTGCACAACGGGGAGATTAGATAATGCTTGAACTTTACGAAATACTCTAGTTTTGGAGATTATTCATGATTCGAAGTGTAAATTTGAACAGCATGTTTCCCTTTCCATTCTTTATTGCATGCTAGTGTGATTTCTATATGCTCCACTTGTATCTATTGATTGAAAAGTGTATTGCCAACTCTTTTTATACTAGACTCTATATATTGCATGAGATTGATATGAGTTGATGGCATTATTTTGGAAGATCCCTATTTTTGTCTTTATTGCATGCTAGCCATATAATTAGTAAAACTTGAAAATACCATTAGCATGTATTTTTACCATTCGAAGCATCGTGTTATACCGCTGAGGCTTGAGATCTGATTGAACAATCTTAGCACCCTCCATCCATCTCTATTCTCTTTTATTTTTATTTTCTTTTGTTTATCTCCCGGCGTACCTAGTATTCGTCTTCCTTGAGGACGAGTAAGAGGTAAGCTTGGGGGATTTTGATGTGTCCATATTTTCCATCTTTTCATAACATCATCCCATCGCATTTAATATCATATTCGCATCCAAGTCCCGTATTTTCCTACGATATTGCAATTCTAACGCCATATTCGAGTTTCATATAGTTTTGTGGATTTTCAGGGATATTGGAGCGATTCGGAACCTATTTTGGATATGGACACATCCGGCATGCCTTTGAGCCCATTGGCGAAGCTCTACAGGAGTTTGTCAAGTTTTGGAAGCCTATGGGAGGAGTAGAGGGGATTGCTAGGAGTGGAGGAGAAGCTGCAAGGAGTTAAGAGTTTCACAGGCGACTCGACCGAGTAGAGCACCTGCTCGGTCGAGCTGATGCACGAAGCAGGCTGAAGGCTGATACGCATGCTGCTCGGACCGAGCAGTATGGTGACTCGGTCGAGCAGCTCCCATTTTCAAAGCTCAATCAACCTCCTACTCGAGTCGAGCAGGACTCATGGCAATCGAGTCAGCTGGCTGCTCGATCGAGCAAGGCTGACTCGGGCCGAGCAGACAGAGTGGCATTTTTTGGAGAAGACCAACTCACTGACGTACTCGACCGAGCAGGAGGGCTGCTCGACCGAGCAGCCCGACCGAGCAAGCCTCTGCTCGACCAAGTCACTGACTCGGTCGGCGACAATGAAGGCTATTTTCGGAAATTCTCGTGGCCGTCTGATGCGCAGAATGGAGTGAAGTGTGGATCTGAGGATTGCGAGGATGGGGGTTCGTTTCTTTTGTATTTTTAATTACGTTTTGGGGAGAGGATAGGAGATTAGAAACGGATTGTTAAATCTAAACCTACTTGTTTAAGGATTATTGAATTGTTTTTTAAGATCTATTGCTCTTGCGTTCTGGAATCTTTGGGATCTCTTTGGATTATTCTTGGTTATTGTTTTTCTCTGCCTTCAGTACGTAAGTTATTAGATTATTATTCGATTAATTTGCTATAATGTTTTCCTCGATAAAAATCATATTTTTGCTCGTTAAAATCGCTATGTGTGAGTAGTTTCCTCTAGGGTTGATGGGTTAGCCCTAAGACTTTAGGGGGATATGTAGATCTGGATCTCTAGGTTGAATTGGGAATAAAGGGGAGTATTTCGGTCGATCCTTCCGAATCCCTAGGATAACTCGCACTGAGATCATGCCCATGGTCTGTGGAATTGATGAGCTTAAGGGGTATCCTTGGGATTTGAATAGGGAAATCTGTGGATCCAACCAAGGCTCGTGACCATGCACGGCTCGTGCCTTGAGGGGATCCACCGACGAACTATATCGCTACATTGACGGCTACCGCCATTGCGTCAATGAGAGCCACCGAAATACCTCGAAATTCTAACCCACGAGAGTGGTATGAATTGAGAGATTAACCCCTTAAACCTAATGCAACGTAAAGATCACATTCCAACATCGATCTCCGACGGTCTTATCGGTGATCCCTAAAACCATAGTTCTCTTTATTATCAAGTCAACAACAACATCAAAACCAAACTTTCCCAATTGATAGCTATCTCACTTCAAGATTTAAAGATGACCTGAGACCCCAAATACACTGTCACCATCCTATGGGATCCAACATCTTTTATAATATAATTTGACACCGTCCGCTTGCGGATAGAGCCCGGGATTGACACCTAGGATCCATCCTACGCCTAGCGACCGTGACACCGCTAGGTGGAAATTAGGTGTAGGTTCCGGGTGCGTCAAAAGGCTAAAAGAAAAATTGTCTGAGATAACAGTGCAACATGGCTGTTGGGTATGTGTGTTTTTATTTTTATGTTGGATTTTTTTCATGTGGGTTAAATAGAGATGTGGGTTAACATTATTGCACGGTTGGATTTTTCATTTATTGCATTATTTATGTTGGATATTTTTACTTACATCCACATACCCAAAAACCATCAGCTGTCATCTGGGCGCCCACTCAAATTTCTCTTTTCTCATTTTACAGAAAACGGTTTTTAGTGATCAAAGAGAATGTTGTGGGAGGAATTATAAGCAGAATTAGAAGAAGAACATGAGTATGAACAGGAACCTTCTGTCGATTTTGATTTCCTCTCGCTACTATCCATTACAAAGGTAAGCAGAATTTACTGATTACTGATTGAGATAAATCTTTCGCTTAATTTCTTCTGGAGCTGTGTTCGATTCAAACTGACTGCTTTTCTAACTGTTTTTGCTATTACTATTTAGAAACTTTTTGAAAATCTTTTTATTTTTATTTTTAGAAAAGTTAATATGGAATTTGGATTATTGAGATCAATTTTTTTAGTTATTTACTATTGGAATCGAGGTATCTTGAAATGGGTTTTTACTGCTAGGGTTTAATTCAGAGCAAAACAACACATCCACTTAATAATTAAAGCTCAAACCCCAACTCTTTAATGCAATGACTGTCATCTTCGATCCTGGTGGCATCTTGCGTACTTTTTCTTCCATTTTTGCTTAAGCAATGTAAGCCTTAGAGGGCTTGGAAAAATTCTGTGATATTTATTGTTTTCTCTTTGTTGTTTTCTTTTCGGCTTTTGCACCCAACCAGTTAATTTGGAGGAACCTCATGATTCGAAACTCATGATTCTGGTGAACTGAAAAACATTTGATGTCTAAGAAAATCTTATTTTGGTTTATATGTTTATGAACTGAAGATGATGATGTTTCTATTTATGTGGCAAATTTATTTATTATATGGAATTAGTTAGTTTTTGTTAATTCGATTGTTACTGTTGAGGACTAACATGTGTTGATTTAAGCATATGGTAGCAAATGTTTTTTGCAGTACCATAATTTTTCTTATCTGGTGCAATCTGTGATTACATATAGCATGATCACCTAATTCGCTCACTATTACATAGAGCAATGGATTTCTATGGATTGCTGAAGAATGAACAGATGACGTACGTGATCTTCAGTAAGTCAGATTTTTGTGATCAAGCAAACATTTTTGAGTAGAAATTGTTGCAGGTTGCAATCAATTATAGTAGCATCACTATAAGGATTTGGGGAAAAAGTTTTTTTTTTCATTTCAAACATAACATCCCTTGTAGTTCACATTTGTTATTGTAAACTATATTCATGTTTTTGTACTTAGCCAAATAATAACATCTCATCAATAACATCTCATCGACTACCATAATTTAGCATTCATGCATGTTTAGGATAAAATTTCTTATCAAAATAAATAGTTCCTAGCATGGATTGGTTCTTCAATTGCCTACTGGATAGACAGATGCGAATGATCGTTCAAGCTTTGCTTGAATGCCTTACGCTTGAATAAGGTAGTTATTGTGGTAGCTGCATTCCCTGCAATTGCTACAAACATCTGCTTGATTCTTTACTCTTCAGTTACTATGGATATGGAAACTGATAAGGAACCATAGTGTATTATATTGTGATGCATGGTGAAACACTTCAGTTAATATGAAAACCAATAAGGAACCATATTGTATTATATTGTGATGCATGGTGACTAATATATGTTGGTTGCATATTTACTTTGTGAATTTCAGGGGAAAAATGATTCAACTATGTTAATGATTCTTTCTCTCTTTTTATTATAGAGTTTTTGCTATCATCTAATGTGTGATGAGCTTGAGCAAATAGGTTATGGGTTAACACTCTACACCAAACAAATATAATAGAAAATAATAAAACACCACCAGCACCACCAGCATAAAAGAAAATCACCCACCCACACAACTAAAAATTATAGTCGTACAAAGATCATATGCATGCGGTTTTTTCATTTAAAAAATCCAGCTATTTCTCCCCGCTCAGTTGTTGCAGTGTTCTAAAGTTTCATCTGTACATCACTTGGATGTTCTTTCCAGTGTTTCAGAAGCGTGTATTTTTTGGATATCTTAAGATTCTTAACCAGGCATTTAGACAATTCCTTGCATGCCAAATTTCACAAATGACTGGGTGCTAGAAAGTGCTCCCAGTATTTTTGAATTTCCAATGCTCCCAACTCGCTCTGAATTGTTTGATTGGCTTATTTGTGCTTATGCTTTTTGCACATGGAAGGCATCTGAAATATTTAACTCAGGTCTGTACTAGTTTGGTGTCTCACTACACTACTTAGTTTAAAATGCATGTGCTCCTAGCGTTAATGTTGAACTAGCCATTTTATTTTTATGGATGTCAACATGCCCCAGCATTATTGCTGTATATGGATGTCAACCGTCGAGAAACCCATAAAGTTCTAATCTTTTTCTATTGTTGTTCAAATTTTAGCACAAATTGAGTTACATTGTTGGGAATTTAGGTACTGGGAGGTCAATAGAGAAGGAAGACAAGCAAGTATTTTTCTGCATCCGCTGCATCTAAAGTGCCAACCCCTAAAGCTGTTAAAGATGAACCCCTAAAGCTTAGGCAAGATGATGATGACTTACTGTGAGGAGTCATCTGACTTCTCGATTTGTACTCTTACTTTTAGGAACTTTTTATTCTTCTATACTCTGATTAGCCTTATTTTCTTTCTAATGTGTCCTTATTGTTGGTTGCAGCAAGAGTTATTCACATACTGCATTCGTGTTAAGCAGTTGTTGACACAGCTCAAGGCAAGTTACAGTGATTGAGCTGGATGCTGAAAGTGGTTACTTATTGGTGTATTTTTGTAGAGCAAATTCTTTAGGTTTCATACATGCATTACCACTTGAAGTCGTTGGGTACTTTAGTCGTTGGGTACTTGAAGTCGTTGGGTACTTTAGTTACTTTTTTAAGGCATTTGTCTCTTTCCTTTCTTTATTACCTGCAATCAACTTGATGAACTTGATCTCTAGAATATTTATGACATGCAAAAAAATGTCACCTTGACCATAGCCAAGGTGATGGATCTGAAGTTCAGTCTACGCTTGTTGAATGGATTGGACAAATGACAGTTCCAAATGTTTTTATTGGTAGGAAGCATATCGGTGGCTGTGACAGTATGATTTTGTTCCCATCATTTTGACCATACCAGTAGCATATTATATGTTTGACGCTATAACTCATTAAGAAACATATAATTTCAACAGATGTGATGGCAAGGCACAACGAAGGCAAATTAGTTCCCCTTCTTACGGAAGCTAGAGTTCTTGCAGCGTAAGGAGCGAGAATGTGTCCTGTGCTTGAAGCATTCATTCGGTTTTTATTTGCATCTTATTAAATCTGTAGTTTTAGAAATCAATAAATTTTTAATTAGATCATGATTTGAATATGAACAATCTAAAACTCTATTGATCTGATTGTAGAGTGAGCCACCACTGGTTGGAAATCTGGCACCTAATTTTGAGGCAGAAGCCGTTTTTGATCAAGAGTTCATTCGGGCATATGCTTATGATGGTGATATTCATTTTGAAATTTGAGATTTGGTGTCTTATTTGGGATATTGTAGATGTTTTGATCCTGTATATGTGGAATATAATTGCTAAGGTTTGTAGCTAATCTTAGGTACCGAGAAGAATATTTATGTTCAATATATTTTAAGTTTCTTTCTCAATTCTGTAGCGGTATTACTTTAAAACTCTATTGATTCAATTAATAGATTAGTAGTTCACAAAGGAATATAGGAAATCTAGGATATTATACCAGCTCTAATGTTTAACTTCATAAAGCATAATCTATTGTAATGTTCGTCATTTGGATGTAAGGTTTATAATTGCACTCTTTAGTATAATCTGTTGTAATTTTAACTTCATAAAGTATAATTTGTTGTAATTCTATCATCTTAAAATCCTACATCTGTTGTAATTCTATCATTTGGATGTAGGGTTTATAAGTATCTTAAACTTGATCAACAAACCCTACATCGGAAAAAGAATGCAATTATAACTTTTAATTTCTCTATAACTTTGTAACCATCTTAAACTTATTATATCAGAGCATAAAATTACAGTGCAAGCAGAATTAATCAGATCATCAAGTTTATTTAATATTTATATATACTTTTCTAAATCTTCTGTAAGAAACTCAGTGATCACTATGTCCCTTCATTGGTCTTCTTAAGAGAAGATATATAATAATTCTGTCATTTAGATATTAGAAAGAAGTTTAGCCTCTTTTTTCTCTAATTTTGGGTTTATGTTTGTTCTTTTTACTCTCTTTGTACCTTCTATTCATCTTGCTCATGTGAACCAAAGAAAACAAGATGAGTGAAAATTGTGACACCCACGTTCCATATTTGAGTCAAATCAATCTCTAGCAAAGCTAATAATACTAATCAAATATAAGCATGTGTTCAAGATAGTTATCCATTGAATGATGTGTGTGTTATATCATTATTACACTATCAGATCTCGATGTCTTATTGTCTTATTAATAATTTATTTCATGTCCATAATTTTAACCCTTCTTTGACTGAGGACAAACGATATTATTTAATATTTACAGATCCATGTCTGATATTTTTAATATTTACAAATGCAAGACAAAGCAAAGACTCCCCAATCATCAAAAATTGACTGAAAAACCATGAGCAACAGCAAGTTATGCAGCTCCTTCATCTTGGCACTCCCTCCGTTGTCCCAGAAATAAAGAGAGCTCTCAATTAGCAACTCCAACCTCACGCCTAATGCCAATAACAACAACAAGAAGAAGAAACTGATATCACGCGATCTCAAGTTTGGGGTCTCTTCTACTTCCAATGCAAAATTTAGCATGCTACTCTTTCAATCTGAAGCTTTCTTGGCCTATGTATATTAACTTCCCCTCATTTCTCTTCTTCCAACTCTAATTAATATATATAATGTTCATCACATTTCGGAATGAATGTTAAGCCAATTTTAGGAATAATGTTTGGCGTTTTTTTTGATATTGGGATTTTAATGTATGTAATGTACCACATGCTTCTTAGCTCTATTGATAATATTATCTTGATGTGTTTTATGATGATATATGATCATTTTATTTATCAATTTTGTCGTATTGGATCTGATTTTTTCTGTTTATTAGCTTTGAATCTGATGATTTATTGGATTTTTGAGTCTTTTGGCATATGTATGATGGGATTTGTCAATGATAAAAATTATGTGGGTTCACCAGTAGATGAGAATGATCAAAATCACATATGCACATGCACACGCATCATGGTCATAATATATTCCTTACTTTGAATGGTGAAAGACTTTTGAATGCAGAAAGTTTTGAATGGGAGAAGCTTTTGATTGGGTGGAAATTTTTCGAGTGAGAGAAGATTTTGAAAGGGGGGAGTATTTTTAATATGAGAAATGTTTTGAGTGGGGAAAAGTTTTGAATGTGATGTATCAAAAGGGCGGGTTATGACTGCGTATCTATTATACAATCGAGGGATGTTTTTGAATGTGTTTGCTGACTAGGTCAAAAGGTTTGATAGAAATATGGTTGGATTAAATCTTGAGAAATCAATAGGTGTTAAATCTTGAGAAATCAATAGGTATGATGAGAGTATGTGAAAATTTTTGAGGAACAAAATTTGGTGTGAACAAAAATTTTGGGTAACTAAATTCTCTGGGAAAACTAAAATTTTTGGGGAACGAAATAACAATCATAGCGCTATAATTATTGATGTTTGTTTAAAATTAGGGGGTCCAAGATTTTGAGGGAGGATAGTTTAAATGAACCGTGCCCTTGGGGCACGGGTTATGACTAGTGTATATATATATATATATATATATATATATATATATATATATATATATATATATATATATATATATATATATATATATATATATATATATATATATATACTAGTCATAACCCGTGCCCGCGGGCACGGCTCTTTTAAGATTTCCCCCGCGAAATCTTTATTCCCCGAAAAATTATTTCCACGGCCAAAATTTAACAGAACAATAAAATAGCGTAAAAATATTTAGCGGCACGGCCACCTTCGGCGCGGAACAACAAATTCGGCGTCGAACAACAAATTTGGCGCCCGCGCCTTCGGCGCGGAACAACAAATTCGGCGTCAAACAACAAATTTGGAGCCCACGCCTTCGGTGCAGAATAACAAATTAGCAGGCGCCTTCGGCGCGGGCGCGGTACAACAAACCTCAGGGTATTTTTACGCTAATTTGTTGTTCCGCTAAATTGTTTTATGCTAAATTTTTTATTTTGTTTAATTTAATGGATCATGCCTCTGCATAATCTTTCCCAAGGCACTTTTAATTTCAAAGTTTAGGTTCCCAATGCACTTTTCCCCCAAATTTATTCTCCACAATCTTTCCCAAGGCACTTCTAATTTCAAAGTTTATGTTCCCAATGCACTCTCTCTCTCCAAATTTAATCTACACAATCTTTTTCAAGACACTTCTAGTTTCAAAGTTTTGGTTCCCAAGACACTTTTCCCACCAAAATTTAAGTTTTCCCACTAAAATTGTCACAAAATCCAATCTCAACCATTGATTTCTCAAGATCAAATCTCAGCCACTCTTTATCTTGTCCTAGTCAGCCCTAGAATTCAAAAAACTTTGTCAAATGTATAATAGATATATATATATATATATATATATATATATATATATATATATATATATATATATATATATATATATATATATATATATATATATATATATATATATACCCTAATGGGTCGGGCATAACCCGACCCAACACAACCGCATTGAAAATCTACGCAGTCGCGTCGATCCTGTTCATAACACAACCTCAAAAACCCTTCAGAAAGTCAAGCACCATGTGGTCACGTGGAATTCCACGCGGTCGCATATCTACAGCCCTCAAAACATCCATTTTGTGCACTTTCAGCCTCTGCAGCGACACGGTCGCGTGCACCAATTCTGCACTGCAACCTCGTCTTCCAGAAAATGTATAAAATCGTTCCAATCTCGAACAAATGCAAATAAATATGTGTTAGAATTTTCATGAGACGCTTTTCGACAGAAAAATAAAAGGAAGTGAAGATGACCACAAAGTCGTGAGCAAATCTTCAGTCTTTGCAAGGTTGTGCACTTCTTGTGGCATCTTCTCTATGCGATCGCATGGAATGTCACACGCGACCACATGGCTCCTCTTCTATTTGGCTTGGGCTATCTCTTGCACGCGACCACGTGGCTCCTCTTCTCTTTGGCTTGGGCTGAGCTCTTGCATGCGACCGCGTGGCTCCTCTCACGCAATTGCGTAGTGCTCAATTTTTTTCAAATAAACTCTTTTTTATTTCTTCGCTTCGCCTTGCTTCTTCTCATGATTCTTTGGCTCCAAATGGCTCCGAATAACTTGATATTAACCTGAAATGCACATACACACCCAAAGAGAGAAACATAACATAAATAGAGTGAAATGACATATAAAGTGGGGTTTTATATAATGTAATGCGTGAATAGCTCCCACTAGAAACATATAAAATTTTCACTCATCAGAACTCATATACATAGAGAAGTAGGTTTCTTAGGAGATGCATTCGAAACATTTCAAGAGGTAGAAATATTTCTTTGTGAAGAAGAAGCAATAGAATTTGCTCTCTTTGTGTATATGTATGCATGATTCTTCTTATGTAGTCTAACAAAGGTTATTTTACTATTGGATGAAGATGTGTCACCAGATTTGGATATCTTCCTATGAGAATAGCCCAATTCTTATCTATGATTTCTTGGGTGTTGAAATATAAGCAAATCATTCAGATGTGTCTTACCTTTGTTAAATTTATTAACATCGGCTAGCATCTCGTCGTATCTCATCTTGAGTGATGAAACACTATCATCCATTTCGGATATGCATGCATACAATTCTTGAACATGAGGTTTGAGAGTGTACCATTCTCTTTAGTAAGATTCAAGTTTTGAGAGGTCAAAGATTACTTTTCATACTTAATTGCATCAAATGAAGTGTATGCAGATGTTAGTTCTTGATGAGCAAGAACACAAGTGTCATTGCCCTGTTTCAGGGACTTGCGTTGTGTATTTAGTCTCCTAAAACACATGAAAAGATCATTAAATGCATCTAGGGGTTCTTCATTGTCAAGATGACTTACTGCATTATCATCATTTTGTGTCATAAAGCACATAAGGGCATTCTCTTCATTGGATTGTTCATCGTTGTCTTCACCATTTGAAGACGAGTTCCATGTTGCAGCGAAGGCCTTCTTCTTCTTTTCGAACTTCTTTTCTTTCTTTGAGTAGTCATGAAGAGAAGTATCAGAATTCTTAGATTTAAAATTTTTACACTTACCTCTTCTTAAGAACTTATTAAAGTTCGTAGTGATGAGCGCATCATCATCATCCATTTCAGAATCTTCATTGTCTGATGATGCGTTGAATCCGAGTACTTTCTTCTTGGATTCTGACTGTTCCTTTCGATCTTGAAGTTGAACTTTGTAAGCCATTAGATGGCCAATAAGACTTTCCACTGAGAGGGTTGAAAGATCATTGGCCTTTTCAATTGTCGCAGTCTTCTTCTCCCATTGATGAGTCGAAGCACGGAGAATCTTGAGAACTTTTTCCGCTTGTGTATATGTCCTTTCAAGAGCAATTAGAGAATTGGTAATGTCAATGAATCTGGTGAACATTTCTCCAATAGTGTCATTCTCCTTCATCTTGAACAACTTAAATCTGTTAACCAAAACAGAAATCTTAGTCTCTTTCACCTTATTGGTTCCTTCATGAGTTACCTCGATTGTGTGCCAAATTTCATAAGCAGATTTGATCTGAGATACTCAATGAAACTCTTTCTTGTCCATAGCGTAAAAGAGTGCGTGCATGGCCTTTGAGTTGTGAGTTGCCGCATTCTTGTCGAGGCTGGTCCATTGAGAATAAGAGTATATGGTTTCTCATACTGTGTCTCCAAGATTGTCCATAACTCGTAGTCGATGCTTTGAAGGTAGATCGTCATTATCTTCTTCCTATAAGAGTAGTTTGATCCATTGAATAATGGAGGACGAGTGGTAGAGTGCCCTTCTGGAAATTGTGATGGATTACTTTCGTTTGTCAAATAAGTGTATGCCATCTTAGCCTTGCTCTGATACCAATTGTTGGATCTCCTTGCACAACCAATACATGAGAGGGGGATGAAGAGTGTATATCACGACGAATATTGCAAATTAAAAGTTACTAAAACTTGCAATAAATAATTCGGAAATGAAAACACAATCCAGAAAGGTGCCAATCACAAACATAAAGAATTTATCCTGTTTCGGATCCTTATAATCCTACGTCTAGTCTTCTACTCCAAGTACAGATTTTTCAATCCACAATGACCACTTCCTCCCCGTAGAGATTTCTTGAATAGTAGATTTGGTGGAAACTCATTTGAAAATGAAATTCCTATAGAGAAAAGATCGGCATTTTGTTCTCTAAGGAATCAAGAAGAAAACAGGCTCTCTTAAAGTTATAGAATCTGAAAATTTTAAAGCGAGAATGAAAAACTAGTTGTAAAAGACAAAGGTTTGGGCCTTATAAATAGGTGTTGACGGGGTGCCCAAAACAACTGCCAAAAACTATTTTAACCGGTCAGAAAACGGCTAGATAAAAAACTGTCAAAACTGCTGCAAGTCGACTAGGAAAATTAGTTAGTCGACCAGGCACAGAAACGGTAAAAAAAAACCGTTGAAACTGACTCTAGTTGACCAGGAAAAATATGTTAGTCGACTAAAAAAATTACGCAAACGCAATAGTCGACTAGGAAAAATATTAGTCGACTAGTGCCAAAAAAATCCAAGTTACGCAAATGCGTTGGTCGACCATGAAAAAATGTTAGTCGACTAAGACTGAAAGTTCAAGTTCCACAAATCAATTAATCGACTAGGAAAACTGTTAGTCGGCTAGGACAAAAGAATAGAAGTCACACAAAGGAGCTGGTTGACCATGAAAAAGTTAGACAAAAAAAGGTTAGGACTCGTCATTTTCGAGGGAATCATAATTTCTAAGATGGTTCATCATCATGGCTTTAACAATCTAAGTGCAAGAAGTAAAAATAAAAAAATTACAACATGATACGCTTTACAACAAGTGTGAAGATACATAATATGAAAATTAACTTGAGCTTTATCTTGATCGTAATACTTCTTGCAAAAGTCTTGATAATTTAGTAGATCTGAACCATGATGTGAAATAGACTATCTGCATAGAGAGAATTAATATGCACAGATAATATATGTGTTGTATCATCAAAACTTTATGGGAAAGAGAATCAAATGTTTGTTATGCGATGGGTCTAATGGGCCTATTGGGTATCCACCCACATTGCTTATTATATAAATGAGGCTAGGGGTTTCCTTGCCGTCAACCTTTGCTTATAACACGTTATCAGCACGCTCACAGCTGGCCGAACCTCTGCCGACGAACGAATCGCAACGCGAAAGGGCGTCTTTCACCGAACGTCGCTAGATCCGGCGGGTCGGATCTAGCGGTAACCTTTATCTCCTAGATCTAAATTTTTCATGCGCATGAGAATGAATCTGTGATTTACTTTAAATTAGATCTATCTCTGTTGCTTAGATCTAAATCAAAAATCACATTTTTAATATATATATCTCTTTTCAAAAAAGAGTTTTTATATAATTTTTGGATGAAAAAACAACTTTTTCACGCTAAAAATCATATTTTTGAGATAAAAATGTTGTTTCAAAGATTAAAAATTGTATCTTTACAATAAAAATCAAAATTTTCCTCCGAAATTCATCAATCTAGATGATTTGGCACCCCCCCCCCCCCCCGCGCCCGATGCGTACGCGCCCCGCGAAGAGCCGCCGCGCCTGATGCGGGGCCAGCGGCCGCGTGATGCGGGGGCCAGCGGCCGCGTGATGCGCGGCCCGTCGCCGTGCCTGACGAGCCTGACGAGCGGCCCGCCGCCCCCCGCCACGCCTGAAGCGCGACACACCGCCCCCCGCCGCGCCTGATGCGCGGTCCGCCGCCGCGCGCCTGTCGCGCATGTGCGTGCTCCGCCGCCGCATGCCTGACGCGCGCGCGCGCGTTTCCCGCGTGCCTCATCGCAACGAAACCCTAACTAGGGGTTTTCCATTTTTTTTAAAGCCTATTTTCAGAAATTAATTGGATTTACTGTTCGATTTTTTTCCTTTCTACGTAAATCTGATTCATCATACGTGTAAACCATCACTAATCGCATTTTTTGGATTAATTGATTATTTTTTTACGTTTAATAATTATGAGGGTCCTGATACCGCTCTCCCGTTAGTCAGCTAACCTAACGGGGTATGACGTTTCCACGTGGTCCGATTAATTAGTAAACAAAAATATTTTACTCCATTATAAATGCCTGGGATGTTGTATACTTTTATTGCATGTAGCATGAATTTACGCTTAAACACTATAAATGAATGTGTAGAAAATTATATGCCTACCGCATATTTAATGTTCTGTGATGTACATTTTATTTAGCATGCTAAAATCTCTATGATATATTTTTAATGTATGTAGCATAAATATATGTCTGAGATGAAATTATTTATATACCTGCAGAATATAAATAACATGTGTATATGTTTCAATTCATGATTAACTAAGCATACATTTTTAGCTCACATGCTTGATTTATTTGCAATGATAATTTAGTTTCTTTCAACTATTTTATTGAGCATAACTTTTTAGCTTACAAGCTTTATATTATGTGTATGATAAATCATTAATTGTTGCATTTTGCACTCTTATATGATCATCCCATGCTTTTTCTCATGCCCATGATATGACAATATTTTATGACAACACAATCATGATTTCAAAAAGTTTAACATCATATCCACTTTGACAAAATGAAACATCATATCCACTTTGACAAAATGAACCTGAAGTTCAAAATCAAATCAAAAGTCTACACCATTTCACCCCAATAAAATAAAAATTAACAAATACGATGGACTCTGCGAAAACCATTTATGCAATTTCTTTTAGAGATACGCATTTTGCGGTAAAATAAATCTCTCAGATTTATAGTTTATATAAATCAATATTGACACTAGCAGTAGTCATAACACCGCTAAACTCTTTTAGAGTAATCTCACTTTACAAGGTATGATTCTTTAATCTAGCCTTAATTTTAAGCGTACGCCTGAAGTCGTGTCTTAATAGATAAGTGAGAAATTATAAACTTCGTAGCCACGTATTTGTTTCCCCTTGAGAGCATGATTCTATATCCACACAATACTTAAATGACTCAATAAAAATGGCATGTAGACCATACTTAAGCATTCAAATAGACTTTAAAAGTCTCTCATAAATTAGAAAAGTGGAAATATAGAAACTATAACTCATTTCCCTTGTATATGTCTACTTCGTAAGACCAATATTCATTCTTCCTTATAAATGACAATAAGGAAGACTGAAAACAGGGGAAGTCTTGAATAAAATGAGAAAGGGAAGATATGAATACCTCGACATGGAATATGCAATGGCAACCCAATATCAGACCAAAAGTTCTGATAAGACCCATAATACTTTTTGCAACATGATGGGCATTAACTTATGCCATATAAAATATATACATATCTAGTCTAAATGAGCAAGTCAATTGACCTTATGTATATTTAGCTACTCCCCGAGGACAAATAAACTTTGAAAACAAATTTGATCTGTTGTCATAACATAAGTCTAAATGAGCATAATTGTGTATGTATGTTTTCTAGAGCACACATCATACTATGAAACTTGTTGCTGTAACATAATTATCAGTAGTATTCTCTTGCAGTATATATGTGTTTAAATGCATTACCACAATATTTCTTATTGACTTCATGCTTTTTACGCATTTTATTTTAGTGTGAATGATTTGTTATCCTGAATACTCCTAAAATGAGGATGCCATGTACTCTCTGAAACTTATAAAGTTTCAAAGGATATTCGTCAAAACGAAATCCCTAATGACTCAAGAAACCAATAAAGCCTGAAGCTTTGTCCAACTTTGATCCGCATAATAGTCAATGTGAAGATGTAATCCTTCACAGTTTGAACACAGTTCACCTATTACCAGACAAAATTAACTTGATCATTTTAATGGACGTTCAAAAGTCTCGCATAAATTCGAACAGATGAATTAGTTTGGAACACCAGAAGTGTCCAGAATCGACCAACCTTGGATCGATGTCAGCCTGGATTGATGATGCTAGACATCATTAACCAGGCGAACCCGCAAATTCTTCTAAAAAAAGGGTGAAACTTTCATTGTCCCATTCAAAAGGGAAAAATGATAACGAGATCATCTCCATTCACGTGGACATTGACTCTTCTCACTTCCGCAAACGATTTTAAGATGATATACTATCATCATTAGAAGAATGAGAGCTTTAGGCCTCTTGAGAGTATTTGAGGGATAAAAGTGGACTCACACACTCCCTACAGATGGCTGATGATGTACCTTAGAGTACTCATCCATATATCCTCCAAAACTGGTCATTATCAAACCTATTATCCAACCGCAGTCCGGCTTTTTCAAAGCAAATAGGACACATTACTAAATGGCTGGAACATTGGATAACACTGGGAAATCAAACTATATTTGCAACTGGAAAAATGTTGAACACCCTGACGTTTGTGTTCACACCGAAAAATGGGTTACATAAATCATTAAAATGATTTAAACGGATTACTTATCCATTAAAAATCTAGTTGTAGGTGACCATGTGTGAACATGCAATTACAATGCAAACCATCAAAACGCCTCCTTAGAACCTATTTATATGAGCCTGATCACCTCATATAAACAGTTTTCGAGAACCCCTAACGGAGGAAGCGTTTAGAGCACATCTTATCGATTGTGCCATGATGAGTATACATCCCCATATCACTACTATAGGCCATCAACACGCAGAACTATTTATCGGAAGTAATTACCCCAGATAAATAGATTCCGAGCACTCTGAACATGGGAAGCATTTAAAACCACTTCTCCTAAGATGTGCATTGATGTGCGCTCTTTTAAAGACTTGATGAGATCCTGAAGATCCTTCATAACTTTAATCCCCCAGCATTAGGTTCAACAAAAATATTATAATCATCCATGAGCCTGAAGCTCAATTTGACCATTTAAAACATTAATACCTATGATCTGATTATCATGAATTGTGATGAGATCCTGAAGATCCACACTTATGAAACTGTTAAACAGTTATCAGACATAGCTACTGACAATATAAATATTGTCAAATTCACACATCCATGCTACTAAAAATCCAGCTAGAATTGACATACCAAATATAATGGATGCAATCCACCAGTAGCAGAAGTGAATATCCTCAATGGATGAGAGGACATACCACGAGGCTACAAAGTGAGAAATAACTCCTGGAGACCCTAAAACAATACCACCACAGGAAAGTGAGCTCATCTCCATATCCTCTCCCTTTCCAGAATCTCCAAAAGAGATGAATTTGGAATAAATTGAATAATGTACGTACATGGAGAGGTATTTGGATAAAACACACTTGTCGACAATTACTCACATTTCATTTTTGCCATAGATATCGTTCCCAATCTCCGTTTCCTGAAGCAAACACAGAGATTTGGCCAGATTATGTGGAACGAGGCAATAATAAGTTGAGCTGGACTCACTTATGAATGTGAAGTTTTTGGACCCGAAGTCCTAATATTAAAAGATATCAAACCTGCGGGTTACCGAGTATTGTATAAGTAAATAAAATCGTATGCTATAAGCAAAACGATATAGCTTAGAGGTTTATTTCGTAGAAACCAGGAAGTATCCATGTAAGATGAGCTTAACTCACTTACAAAATTATTTAAACTGATGCATCAGGCTACCTGGTCATGGTTGCGAAAACCTTGCGATTGGCAAAGAAAATTTTAGTCTATGTTGCTATGGATAATGTGACAACATACCCTTACGAATTACCATCCTGAAGGTGAAACCATCATCCTGAAGATGAAACCATCATCCAGAAGATGAATAATCATCCAGAAGATGAAATTATCATCCAGTTGATGAATAAACATGGATAATTGCAATCCACTAATACACCTACTGGTTGTATGAATGCACATTAAGACTCCTTCCGTTCGCTGGAAGAGGGGAAGGATATTCTAGGTCCTGAAGTGCCTTACTCAAGTGTCTTTTGTACACTCCTTTATCTAGCCAACTGCACGCGACTCTAGAAAGCATTGGTAGTAAACCCTTTAACCAGATACGATGCAACGCCTGTAGCGCACCACTGGACCAGAGATATGTAGCTTCTGCGCTACCTCCAAGGGTCAAGGATCATCCAACATGTTAAATGTATTTGCAGATACATGTTACAGATCATCGCGATGACTACAACAAAGGAACGACCAACTCCTGGAGACCAGCAAAGCATGCTTCCAAGGCAACATCAATCCCACCATCCCGAGAGGCTCATCAATCCAAGAAGCAAATCATAAGTATGCACAGCCAGGTCCTGCAATACCTCGCAGACACAGTGACGACTGGGTCAGAGACGTGGTGCTACCTACCGAGTCTGCAGACCACTCCTCTTCAGAAGAGCTCCCTCAGATTCAGTAGCTGCCATAGATGAGCGATACTGTAAGGACCATGTCTATGGGGAAAACACTAGAAGTGGGGGTTGAATAGTGTTTATGCAAATTTAAAAGGAATTTACGCCAAATAAAATGCAATCCAACAAATAGTGCGGAATAGAAAAACAACCCAAAATGAAACACACGCAAATGCAAAGATGTTCCAAGGGTTCGGATTACCCAAGTCAACTCCCGACTTGTTCCCGGTAATCCTACGTCCCTACCACCCGGATACCACCGGATACTCAAGTTAGAACCCTAACTTGAAGTTTCCTTAAAGCCCACTTGTAGCAACCCTACAAGTGCAATCGAATACAATCGATGTCCTTGACTCCCACAACTTGAGAGCAAGCAAACCACTCTCACAACCGAGAGCACAACTCAAATAACGAATGTTATGAAATAATGAAAACAACACTTACAATCACTTATGCCTTGAAGTAGAACTTGAAGGAGGAGTGTGATGTGTGTTGAAGAACTCTCTTGGAAGAGAGTAGAAGCCTTTCTCTTGACTGCACCAATTGCCTAGAAGATCACTCTTTGGTTCTAGGTTGGAGAGCAAGAGAACAAGATTTGGAAATAATTAGGGCTTTGGATTTGAGAGCTTTGATCTTTGGAAATAAAAGCTTGAGAGATTTTGCAATGAATGAGTAACCTTCCAATGGAACAGTAGAAGTTATATTTATAGCTTTCTCAAATCCACAAAACAGTTTAGGCAAAAACCCAATTGGAATCCGTGAGAAAAATCTCAACGGATAGAAACTGCACTCGCACCAGCCGACTGATGAAGACACCTCAGTCGACTGATGCACAGTCAGCATAGGTAGGTAAGAATTCATAACTGTAACTTTCCATGTGGAGAGTCGACTGATGAAGCACAGACAGTCGTAGACAGTCGACTGGTAAGAATTCATAACGGTAACTCAAAACAAGTTTTGTTTGTTCGGGGTCTCACTAGGATCCTATTGAGCACATAACATGCCGTGTGCACCGCTTCTGCCAAAAATTGTAGTCCTAAATGACTATCATGGAGCATAGTGCGAGCACACTCAATAAGAGTCCTATTCTTTCTTTCTACAACACCATTTTGTGGTGGAGCACGAGGAAAAGAAAAGTTATGAGTTATCCTGGAGTCATCACAAAACTTAGCAAAAGACTCATTCTCAAATTCTCCTCCATGATCACTACGAATAGTGATAATGGTGGATCCTAAAAGATTCTGAATCTTCTTTGCAAATTTGGTAAACTCTTCATAAGCTTCATTCTTATTAGTTAAGAATGAAACCCAAGTAAATCAAGAAAAGTCGTCAACGACAACTAATCCATAATAAGCATTACCTAAAGAAGCAGTTCTAGTTGGCCCAAATAAATCTAGATGAAGAAGTTCTAGGGGCCTCTTAGAAGTAATCCCTTCTTTAAGCTTAAATGAAGATTTACTTAGTTTACCTCTTTGACATGAATCACAAAAGTTTTTCTTACTAAAAACAATCTTAGGAAAACCTTTGACTAGATTATACTTAGCTAACTTATATAAGTGCTTGAAGTGAACATGACCAAAACGGCGATGCCATAATAGTTGTTCACTTGTGTTAGCAACTAAGCAATGTTCTACGGTTTTAGGCAAGCTCAAATAATAAATATTTTTACGCCTAATACCGGAAAATAAAACATTTGAATCACAATCAACAATAGTACACAATCCTTCTCCAAAGTTAACCTTGTAACCTTTGTCACAAGTTGACTAATGGATATGAGATTATGACACAAACCACTAACAAGATAAACATTAGTAATTAAGGGTTTGGAAGGATTACCAACGATAACTACTCCAATGATGGTTCCCTTTTGATTACCTCCAAAAGTGACCATTGCACCATCTTTGATGCTAATCACTTCGGAGAGCAATGAGGGATCTCCCGTCATGTGTTTGGAGCAACCGCTATCAAGAATCCATCCTTTCCCTTTAGAGCTAATAAGACATTTATTGCTCTTCTTCTTTCTCTTGTGTACCTATATAATATACCATAAGCTTATGGTACCCAATGTTTGTTGGGTCCAAGGGGATTAGCCCTTTGGAAGCCAAGTCCAAGTGGACTTCCGCTTCCCAACATAATTATTATTTCTAATCACATCATGAAAATAGGAATCAACATAAGCATTCTTATCATTAAGACTAGTGTTCTTAGGACCCCAAATAGTGTACATCTTGGGAGTCTTATTCCTAGTTGCATGCATATGTGTTGGATATCTATGTGGTGCACGCTTCTTAGGAACATGATTTCTAGCATAGAGATGTGGTGGTGGATATGCATTGTACATTCTAGGATGATATGTATGCTTGGGAACATGCATATTATATGAAGCATAAGGATCATGCATGACATGTGGAGGATGAGCATACATAAAAGAATGATGCGTATGAGCATACGGGTGTATAGGAGCACGTACATGAGTATTTCTCATGTGTGGTTGTGTACGTGTCCATGGGTGCGGAGCATAGAGTGTGTCATGATTATCCACTTGTGAAGTAGGAGATTTCCTACGTGGATGAGTATTAGTGTACATATAAGCATGGCCTTGCTTTTGGTTTCCACCCTTAGTGGGTTTCTTGCCAAAAGGGAGAGAATGTGAAGTGGTGACATTCTTGGTAGGATTGCTACCTATAGTGTCTTTGACACCACTTGTGGATGCGCCGGAGGAAGGCCTCACAAAATCTATAGTGACACCACTATAAGAGGTGCGATCATTAGATGCATTTGCTTTCACAAACCCAAGACCAACACGATGTGTGGCCGGAAATTGGTTTTCAAGCAAATCATCCAATTGTCCTTTTCCCTTATTGAATCTCACAATACGGGAGGACATGAGCTCATATTTCTCCTTTAAAGAAGAAATGTTGGTATCCAAGGTGGACACCCGTGCCTTGAGCTCGTTCACTTGAGTTTTAAGAGAATCATTCTCTAAACCCAATTGTGTGTGTCGTGTAACTAGATCACTATTATCCTTAGGATGTGTTTGATCTAGTTGAGATTTGAGGGAATTCACCCCATCTCTCAATGTGACATTTTGAGAAGCTAAGTTCTCTTTCTCAAGAGTTAAAGTATCAACAATGGTGTCATTGTTGATAATGCATGGAATGGATGAATTGCTAACATTTGACTTATTTAAGCTAGTGTATCTAAGTATTAAAGATTGGTATTTAGTGTTGGGGTTTTGGCGGACCCCCAGAGCTCGGATCCGTGTCCGTCCTAAGTCGGACGGACCACGGAGGCACAAAAGCGCAGCGGAAAAACCGAAATCTAAATTTCTACACTAGCTAAACTATTTAGCTAGGCTCTGGGGGGGGGCCAGAACCTAGCCCGATCTATGCCGACTTGGAGTGGGTCTGACCACCCCAAGAAGGATCTACACTAAGCGACTAATTAAAAATTACGCTAAAAACGCTTAATCCACATACCCGGAATCTTGGCCCTGGAGCAGGCAAGATGTACCGCACCGTCTTGAGAAGCTCCTTGTAGCCAAGCCGTGTTGACCCGATCTCCCTGAGCCGCCTCGCACCCTCGCACCGATCCGCCCGAGCCGCTTTCGCCTCCGAGCCGATCACACGCGGTAGAAAGTTTCACTTGAGAAGAACCCGCGTCTTAGACGTCCGGATCAGATCCAAACCCCCTTCGTAGTCGTGCTAGGACTACTCCGGAGAATAGGAAAATTAGAGAGAGAGATTTAGTCGCCGATTGAGCCTGCTCTAAAATTCTGGAGCTACTCGATCGTTGACTGGTGTGTTTTTCAACGAGGAGAGTGCACCCCTATTTATATAGGGAGTGAGCACTCAACTTCTCGTTGCGGGCAATGTGGGACAATCCCCATGAAGAGAAAAATAAATTAAGTCATTTGGCTTAATTTCAACTTTTAAAGTTAGCCTTTCATAAAGTCAAACTTTAACGAATTAATTCTCCTCACATACTAAACTTCAGACACCAAACAAGCTATCAATCAGAAAAGCTTGGAATGGTGAACGCGTAGGAACTGACGGTGACGAATTTCGACTTCGTTTGACCCCTCAAACAATTGCTCAAAGTTTAGCAATTTTCACAAAATTCGTAGCCGTCATTAGGGTTTTCAAAAAACCTAATTTGACTTAAGTTGCGGGCGCGCCCGCTAGACTTAGCGGGCGCGCCCGCCCAAGGGGGCAAGGGCGGGCCGCCCGCCCGCTGCTAAAGCGGGCGCTGGCCCGCTGCGTGCAGCGGGCGCTGGCCCGCTGCGTGCAGCGGGCCCCGCCCGCTGTGCAACGGGCGTGCGCCCGTTGCAGCCAGCGGGCGTCGCCCGTTTGCCTTTGCACATGGGCCTTTTGGCCCAGTGGGTCTAACCCACTTCCCCTTGAACTCTTTCTGCGTTTCTGGGCTCGTTTGAGCTCCGATTTGGACGCGGTTTGAACCTGTGTTTAGACCGGGACGATCCCGTCATTCAGGTAACCCTTTCCAACAAGTTTGTTCCTACTAAATTCGTTGTAACTAATTTACAACACGTTTAGTCAAAGTTAGCATCTAATGCAACGTTGTGTCCCTATTGCTAATGCGACTAACTTTCACAACTTAACTTGTGAATATCATCAAATGACATTTCTCTCTCTATTCTATATTCCTATTACTAAGACACGAGCACTACTCGGTGTGAGACCCTACAGCCTGACCTTACTACAGGTTGGGGCTCGAAACCCCTAGACGACGGTCACTACGAGCAGTAGCTGTCGTCCCTGTTTCAGAGTCATCATAACGTGATCGACCCTTTGACAAAAGTGTCATAGGGTTTGCATTGGCTGTGTCAGTGATGAATTCCGTTAGCTAAAATCCCTTCGTCAAGACTGTGTCATTGTTGGCCTAGGGTATGGTCTACTGTCAACCCTATCAGACAACATTGGTCAGTATACGGCGGTCTTTATTGTATACACGTTGTAATACTTGCAACGTACCCCGGCCGAGGATTAACATAAAGACCGTACTGAGCCTATAACACTAACTTCCCTTTAATGGAAGTGACGAATCCCATCTTAGTCACTTACTCACCTTGGGAGCTTCAGGTGCAACCCAACCTAAGATCTTTCATCGGGACTGGTCCTCGAAGCTAGATCATGGGTCTAAGCTACACCGTCCGCTCATAGGTTGGTACAGATGACTTCAGGTCTTAAGGATCAACTAACCTATCATCACCCTAGAGTTATTAAAGACAGATCATTAAAGTTAACCATTTAATAACTCTAACTTGGTCGTTCAGTGAACTCATTCTCTAATGAGCACCTGTGTCTCGTCTCCGACTTCGCTAAGTCGAATGACTATGAGATCATCATTACCCGAAGGCAAGACGAAGACACAGTGATCTATCCGATGTGTCGATATCCAGTTCTCGACACATCTATGATCACGAACCGTTTAAGACTTACGTTTCTATTCGGTCACTTACTTACTCATAATCGAGATCTCATCTAGATATGTAAGGACCTAACTATAAGTCTATGGATATCATCTAAGTATATTAATACAAATCTTTTTATACCTAGAATAATACGTACCATATACGGTATGAACAAGACGTATAATAAAAATAAATTGCCTTATGGGCATATATCTTCCTACATCTCCCACTTGCACTTAGGCTATTTATCTCGGTATCTCATACCGTTATAGCATATCTGTCACTTTGACATTTGATATGACAAACCTAAGAATGGTTCTACTAATAGGTATCTACAACGAATTTTAATGGATTGAAATTACATCTCTTGATCACACAGGGTTGATCCTTTGGAAAAATGATCTGGATCAATTTTCCTAATTTTGTATAGCTAACAGTTAGCTTATACGATTTAGATGTGGGGCCTAACATTTCCGTAAGTCAGTTCTAGCTCATTCCACTTTATTGTGTCAATATGTCAAGTACATATTTGACACCCTAAGTCTATATATATATACTATTAAATCAAAACAATTTTGACTTAATGATTTATATAGAAGATTCATTAAAGTGAAAAAATCCTTTTTACTTAGTCCGAAAAACGGAACTAAGTATATGAGCTCGCTCCCACTGACTTTAAGAATTAACTGGTCAAATTTCTTTAACATAATATCTAAATCATATTTAGGTTTATGTGCAAAATATAACCATTTGGTAAGTGCCTCAGATGGAATGTACAAGTGTCAGATTCGGTTTGACGAATGAGTCAAGTCAAGATCGTTTTAAGGAAACTTGACATTGACTCGTTCAATCAAAACGTCCTACACTGTCCTTATTCCTTTAACCACATTTAGTATTACTCTATTAATAACTAAATGCAGATAATCAAGATTTAATCTTGATTTGCGTATTTTTGTGTTCGCACACAATTTATACGCCCCCTGGAACCTGCACTTAACTACTGATTGACTTCTAGCATTTAGTCAGCTCCAAAATCAATATTATCGAAGCAATACACCATTATTCGAAAATATACGCAACCATCACAGAAAAGCCACATCCACAGAATTTAAGCCAATTCAATTTCAATTGCAACAAACGAGACATCCATTCCAAAACAACGGGTTCATTAAAAGAACCTTAATTTGTTTATCAAAAATAAACCTTGAGTGCAAAGCACTCATTCATTGTTTTCGATCCTTAAAGATGATACATTTTATTCAAATAAGAAAAATATCATCTCCATCACGATCAGCGTCTCCAGAAGTCTTTGAGCGGTCCCAGCAGCAACTGTTGCTTTAATTACCGACCGATATCCGTGCTTCTCTAATCTCCAGTTCTTATCAGCCACCTGTATACAGTACACAGATGTCTATAAGTATCTCATACTATATGAATGGAAATAATTGCATTTAATTGAATTTTAATTTGTACCTGAGGTGGAGGCATCAGTATGCCCCTTCTTCTTCTCTGCAAGATAGATCTTGCAGTTCCTCTTCCAGTGGCCAATCTTGTGGCAATGGAAGCACTCAGATTTCGACGGGGCCCCTTTGTTCTTCTTCTTCCCATTCTTAGCCTTCGCAGGTTGTGGGACCTGCCTCTTCTTTCCTTTGCCTTTCGGCTTGTCGGAAGTAGCAGAGCCAACAACCAGTGCAGCCGGCTTCTTCTCAAAACCAGTGCAGCCGGCTTCTTCTCAATCTCCTCAAATTGCCGGAGCATATTGAGGAGACCAGGAAGATCCGTCTCAAGGCTGTTCATTATAAAGCCAGTTATAAAGGGCTTGAACTCGGGAGTTAAAGACTTTGGGATAATGTCCGTGGACATCTCATTGTCCAGGACAAATCCTAACTGGGCGGCGTCCTCCACGTACCCGATCATTTTGATAACATGATCTTGTACGGGTCCTGTCGTCATCTTCGTGCCCCAGAGGTTACTAGTAGCTTCGAACTTGGCAGCTCTGGATCGCTTGCCATACAACTCTTGTGCATTAAGGAGTATGCTCTGAACATCCATATGTTCATGCTTCCTTTGCAGCTCGTTGGTCATCGAAGCTAGAGCAAGGCATCTTGCCTTCTCAGCATCCCTCTGGTACAACTTGAAGGCTTCTTTCTCTTCGTGGGTTGAATCCTCATCGGGCTTGTCCGGAGCGTCCTCGAATAATATGTATCCAATCCCAGCTAGGGAAAGGACCAACTTAATGTTCCTAAGCCAGTCTTTGTAGTTGGTTCCATCCAGCACGTTCTTTTCTACCATGTATTTTAGACCTGAGTCCATTCTGCATTTTATAGATACTTTAGTTAGTATATGTTCGTAGTATAGTTTTAATGGTTTTAATAAAACTATATTCTCCCACCAAATTTATTTAAAGCCATAATAACAAACAATTTATTATAAAATAATATTTGTGAGAGTGGGATCCGACTACCATGAGTCTGACAACCTTGAGTGTATCTCAACAAGTTGTCCGACTCTGCAGTCGGTAGACGAACTCGTCGTCAATCATATTTATTATGATTCCCTATCGATTTTTACCCCTAGTCATTTGTGATCATGAGTGTGCTCAACCGGATCACAATGGCTAGCCTAGTCGGACCCTTGTTTTCGTGTCTAGCCTGACTTGCCCCTTTGCTCGGTGTATGCACGACGCGCCGGTTTGGGTCAGGTCTTAGACTACATTCTTGGTTAGACTTACGCCGAAGCTCGAGGGATGAGACAACGGTTTCAGTCAGGTCAAGATGTCAATCAAGAAATCGGTTTCTATAAGATTGACATGTCACGGCTTGAGTGTAGCTCAACAACCGGAACATGTTTCTTACAGTTGCCAACTCCTAAAACAAGGAGGGCTACGATTTATCTTGAACAAGATTATTATCGTATTGACTTAGGTATAGTCGATGGACTTACATAGTCATGAATCGACTCCTTGCGGTCCAGCGGACGCGGCCAGGGAATTGACTAAGCCAGGACCACTTGTTACCCAGTCTAGCTAGGTTGGTCCAAAAACTTTAGCCAAGCACATTGACCGACATCATGATCCATTGAAGGAGTTGTCATCAATCTTATGTTTTCCAAACAACTAAATGGCTTTTAATTAAAAGAACTAGTTAATCCTTATCAACTAGTGGATCCTAAAATTCAAAATTTTTCAGATTGGTTGAACATCTTTTATTAAGTCCTTATCAACTATAAGGTTCATAGTTCAACTTTCTACCCCAATCTTATTAGGATTTTAATAAAACAATTCAACATTTTGTCTTTTATGAAAATCATTATTTAAACATTTTAATGAAATGATTTACAACAAAGGGGACTACCCTAATCAGGAATTAGGTTCGAATGTTGTTTTGTTTTATCAAACATAGCATGTCACTAATTAAAATTTCATCTCATAAAATTTTAAATATTTAATGGCTAACCTAATAAGGTTCACATGTCCATTAAAAAGAAACATCTAATTTATCAACATAAATAAAATATTCATTTTGTGACATACATGAGCATTTGCAAGTTCTAAAAATTTATCTACATAATAAAACATGCAAATCTAAATTTTAACACTTTAAATTAAAGATTAAAATTTAAAGCCTCCACAAAAATTTTATCGCATAAAACTAGGTCGTACAAAATTATCTAATAATTTTAAACCTAGGCCTTTAAAAAATTTTAACCTTATTTCTAAAATTAAAATGTCACATAATAATTTTAGAAACATCTATGTAATAAAAGAAATTTAATATATGTTTCATCTCATGAAAATAAAACATTTCTATTATTTACATATTTCAAAACAATTTTTAAAACTCTTTTAAAACATTTAGAAATCCTTATAGAAGCTTTCAAATAAAGTTTTAAAGATCTCTAACTTTATGTAACTAAAGAAAAATTCTTAAATTTCAAAAATAAAATTTTTCTAAAGTTTACATAAACTTTAAACACTCTTTAAAATTTTTCATATCTCATAAAAATTTTATACAGTATTTAAATGTTGGATACCTATTTAAAATTTATCGCATAAAGTAAATAGTCCAAAATAAAATTTCCGTGTTGCATAAACTAATTTTTAAAAACAAGAAACAATTTTTAAAACTTTTTAACATTAAGCAAAAAAGTTTGTACATGAAAGCTAAGCATTTTTTAACTATTTTAAAAAAGTCGCTATAGTAGATCTATAGCATAACCGTGGCTCTGATACCACTGTTGGGGTTTTGGCGGACCCCCAGAGCTCGGATCCGTGTCCGTCCTAAGTTGGACGGACCACGGAGGCACAAAAGCGCAGCGGAAAAACCGAAATCTAAATTTCTACACTAGCTAAACTATTTAGCTAGGCTCTGGGGGGGCCAGAACCTAGCCCGATCTATGCCGACTTGGAGTGGGTCTGACCACCCCAAGAAGGATCTACACTAAGCGACTAATTAAAAATTACGCTAAAAACGCTTAATCCACATACCCGGAATCTTGGCCCTGGCGCAGGCAAGATGTACCGCACCGTCTTGAGAAGCTCCTTGTAGCCGAGCCGCGTTGACCCGATCTCCCTGAGCCGCCTCGCACCATCGCACCGATCCGCCCGAGCCGCTTTCGCCTCCGAGCCGATCACACGCTGTAGAAAGTTTCACTTGAGAAGAACCCGCGTCTTAGACGTCCGGATCAGATCCAAACCCCCTTCGTAGTCGTGCTAGGACTACTCCGGAGAATAGGAAAATTAGAGAGAGAGAGATTTAGTCGCCGATCGAGCCTGCTCTAAAATTCTGGAGCTACTCGATCGTTGACTGGTGTGTTTTTCAACGAGGAGAGTGCACCCCTATTTATATAGGGAGTGAGCACTCAACTTCTCGTTGCGGGCAATGTGGGACAATCCCCATGAAGAGAAAAATAAATTAAGTCATTTGGCTTAATTTCAACTTTTAAAGTTAGCCTTTCATAAAGTCAAACTTTAACGAATTAATTCTCCTCACATACTAAACTTGAGACACCAAACAAGCTATCAATCAGAAAAGCTTGGAATGGTGAACGCGTAGGAACTGACGGTGACGAATTTCGACTTCGTTTGACCCCTCAAACAATTGCTCAAAGTTTAGCAATTTTCACAAAATTCGTAGCCGTCATTAGGGTTTTCAAAAAACCTAATTTGACTTAAGTTGCGGGCGCGCCCGCTAGACTTAGCGGGCGCGCCCGCCCGCTGCAAGCAGCGGGCGGGCGCCCGCTGCAGCAGCGGGCGCGGGCCCGCTGCGTGCAGCGGGCTCTGGCCCGCTGCCTCAGCGGGCCACGCCCGATGTGCATCGGGCGGGCGGGCGCCCGCCCGCTGTGCAGCGGGCGGGCGGGCGCCCGCCCGCTGCACACAGCGGGCCATGCCCGCTGCTGCAACGGGCGTGCGCCCGTTGCAGCCAGCGGGCGTCGCCCGTTTGCCTTTGCACATGGGCCTTTTGGCCCAGTGGGTCTAACCCACTTCCCCTTGAACTCTTTCTGCGTTTCTGGGCTCGTTTGAGCTCCGATTTGGACGCGGTTTGAACCTGTGTTTAGACCGGGACGATCCCGTCATTCAGGTAACCCTTTCCAACAAGTTTGTTCCTACTAAATTCGTTGTAACTAATTTACAACACGTTTAGTCAAAGTTAGCATCTAATGCAACGTTGTGTCCCTATTGCTAATGCGACTAACTTTCACAACTTAACTTGTGAATATCATCAAATGACATTTCTCTCTCTATTCTATATTCCTATTACTAAGACACGAGCACTACTCGGTGTGAGACCCTACAGCCTGACCTTACTACAGGTTGGGGCTCGAAACCCCTAGACGACGGTCACTACGAGCAGTAGCTGTCGTCCCTGTTTCAGAGTCATCATAACGTGATCGACCCTTTGACAAAAGTGTCATAGGGTTTGCATTGGCTGTGTCAGTGATGAATTCCGTTAGCTAAAATCCCTTCGTCAAGACTGTGTTATTGTTGGCCTAGGGTATGGTCTACTGTCAACCCTATCAGACAACATTGGTCAGTATACGGCGGTCTTTATTGTATACACGTTGTAATACTTGCAACGTACCCCGGCCGAGGATTAACATAAAGACCGTACTAAGCCTATAACACTAACTTCCCTTTAATGGAAGTGACGAATCCCATCTTAGTCACTTACTCACCTTGGGAGCTTCAGGTGCAACCCAACCTAAGATCTTTCATCAGGACTGGTCCTCGAAGCTAGATCATGGGTCTAAGCTACACCGTCCGCTCATAGGTTGGTACAGATGACTTCAGGTCTTAAGGATCAACTAACCTATCATCACCCTCGAGTTATTAAAGACAGATCATTAAAGTTAACCATTTAATAACTCTAACTTGGTCGTTCAGTGAACTCATTCTCTAATGAGCACCTGTGTCTCGTCTCCGACTTCGCTAAGTCGAATGACTATGAGATCATCATTACCCGAAGGCAAGACGAAGACACAGTGATCTATCCGATGTGTCGATATCCAGTTCTCGACACATCTATGATCACGAACCGTTTAAGACTTACGTTTCTATTCGGTCACTTACTTACTCATAATCGAGATCTCATCTAGATATGTAAGGACCTAACTATAAGTCTATGGATATCATCTAAGTATATTAATACAAATCTTTTTATACCTAGAATAATACGTACCATATACGGTATGAACAAGACGTATAATCAAGATAAATTGCCTTATGGGCATATATCTTCCTACATTTAGCAAATAGTTCTTCATTAGCAATACGAAGTTCATCCATTGTTACATTGTTGTCATCCGTGTCGGAATCACTCTCATCCGAGAGTGGGTCTTCTAGTGCCATGAAACACATGTGGGCGCTCTCACCCTTCTCATCATCGGAATCGCTTGATGAGTCATCACTTGAGTCATCGAAGGTACCAACGAGTCCTTTCTTCTTGTCTCTCATATAACTTTGAAAGTTTTACCATATTCGTTCCCTCGTGGGTAACGATGAGATGGTTCCAAATTTGATATGCACTCTTACATGTGCATATTTTGTTGAACTCATTCGGGTCCAACGCACAATGAAGAGCGTTCATTGCTTTAGCGTTGTTGACTTCGGCGGACTTCTCGGAAGTCGTCCATTTGTCGAAATCTACTTCGGTGGGCTCGACGTATTCCTTGTGGAGGGTTCTCCAAAGCGAAGCACTCCTAAGGAACGTCTCCATCCTGCATTTCCAATAGCTAAAATTTGTACCATTGAAACGCGGAGGGCGCACCGTAGATTGACCTTCAAAAAGTGTGGACGCTCCATCACGATCGTGATTGTTGTATGAAGGCGGCGGTGGAACGTTATTGTTGTTAGATGCCATAGATGTAACCTTGCGCTCTGATACCAATTGTAAGGACCCTGTCTATGGGGAAAACACTAACAGTGGGGGTTGAATAGTGTTTATGCAAATTTAAAAGGAATGTGCGCCAAATAAAATGCAATCCAACAAATAGTGCGGAATAGAAAAACAACCCAAAATGAAACACACGCAAACGCAAAGATGTTTCAAGGGTTCGGATTACCCAAGTCAACTCCCGACTTGTTCCCGGTAATCCTACGTCCCTACCACCCGGATACCACCGGATACTCAAGTTAGAACCCTAACTTGAAGTTTCCTTAAAGCCCACTTGTAGCAACCCTACAAGTGCAATCGAATACAATCGATGTCCTTGACTCCCACAACTTGAGAGCAAGCAAACCACTCTCACAACCGAGAGCACAACTCAAATAACGAATGTTATGAAATAATGAAAACAACACTTACAATCACTTATGCCTTGAAGTAGAACTTGAAGGAGGAGTGTGATGTGTGTTGAAGAACTCTCTTGGAAGAGAGTAGAAAGCCCTTTCTCTTGACTGCACCAATTGCCTAGAAGATCACTCTTTGGTTCTAGGTTGGAGAGCAAGAGAACAAGATTTGGAAATAATTAGGGCTTTGGATTTGAGAGCTTTGATCTTTGGAAATAAAAGCTTGAGAGATTTTGCAATGAATGAGTAACCTTCCAATGGAACAGTAGAAGCTCTATTTATAGCTTTCTCAAATCCACAAAACAGTTTAGGCAAAAACCCAATTGGAATCCGTGAGAAAAATCTCAACGGATAGAAATTACACCCGCACCAGTCGACTGATGAAGACACCTCAGTCGATTGATGCACAGTCAGCATGGGTAGGTAAGAATTCATAACGGTAACTTACCATGTGGACAGTCGACTGATGAAGCACAGACATTCGTCTGTTAAACCACCAGGCGACTGTAATTTCTTCGACAGGCGACTGGCCGAGAGAAGGGTAAGCTATACAAATACTGGAAATCTCACAAGAAACAGGACAGACAACTGATTCAAGTAATACAGTCGACTGTTAATCAGAACAGGCGACTGTAAATCCTTAAACAGACGACTGTCAAAAGCAAGAGAAATTTCCAGAGAGCTGAGTCAAAGAAATGACTTACAGACAGGCGACTGTTGCAGCATAGACAGTCGACTGATCCAATAGACAGTCGACTGTATCTACAGCATTAGTCGACTGACCGTAAAAGTCAGCTCAAACAAAGTTTGGGCAAGGATAGACAGGCGACTGATTTACAAAACACTGTCGACTGTCATTTGGACAGGCGCCTGTGAGTCGTTCATCAGTAGCATGTGCGAAATAATCATAGAAGGCCCAAAACTTTATTGTAATAGTCTGTGCATAACAGGCGACTGTAGAACAAAACACAGTCGACTGTTTTTGAGACAGGCGACTGTAAACTGTTCAGCAGTCGGCTGTTATAAACAATCCTAGCATAAACAATAAAGAATTGAATTGGGATCAAAGGACAATTGATCTAATGAAGTCCTATGACTGAATGTAGATGTGTGTGAGTGCTCCATCAAAGTTCTACTTCTAAGCTACATACTAGAAGAGATAAAAGAAAAATTACATTGACGAATAATCTCTTCTTTCCATCGTATGAGCTTGAAGTCTTTACGGAGCTTCAATCAACATCTACGATCATCCAATTCATGTCATTTGCCTTCAATGAAGTTTGTGAGTCATCCATTGCTAGAAGATCTTCATAATTAGCTTAGACAATGGATTAACTGCAAAATAGGGGATTAGTCACAAGTATTTATGTTTGCTCATCATTAACACCAAGTAGGAAGAAGTCCAATACTCAACAGATACTTGTATAGATGAGCGATATCTTGTATAGATGAGCGATGCCTTGTACTGTGTACTTATTATCGGAACACTGTAAAAGATTGATGTATAGCTGCAGCTTGTACAAATAGGGGGAGTCAAATGTAGTGTTGTACTCTTTTTCCTTGGCTATTGGTTTTTCCCACTGGGTTTTTCATAGCTAAAGGTTTTAACGATGCAATCTCATTGACTCTAGATCCAGAAGTATCCACCCCTAAATACTTCCACTAATCAGGGGAAAGTTATGGAAAATTGTACTCTTTTTTCTTGGCTATTAGGTTTTCCCACTAGGTTTTCCATAGCTAAAGGTTTTAACGAGGCAGTTATCCCTAACTTAGGATCTGGAAGTATCCGCCCCTTATGATACTCATAAGCACTATGGATCTTGCAGTATTCATATGTCGAGTATACAACTATGGTTGGATAAGGGGAAGTGTTATGAGATGGGCCTAATGGGCCTATTGGATATCCACCCACATTGTGTATTATATATATGAGGCTAGGAGTTTCCTAGCCGTCAACCTTTGCTTATAACAATGTTTTCCTAGCCGTCAACCTTTGCTTATAACAATGTTATCATTTTCCAACAACTACTTGGTTAAATGTTCATATTATTGAGTCTTTACAAGTCCCTTCTATATCACATACAATACCTTCAATAAACACCATATGAACAAGTTGATTGATTGCAAAGAATGATCAAGTCCAAAGTCCCGTCAATTTCAACTTCCTAATATAACATATATCATAACTGTGTTTAGCAGGACTCCATCCTTATATAACCTACGGTTGGCGCTAAAGCTTCCAACCAGCCGACAACAGTCAAGTGTCTTCATATCGACACTTTCATGTTGAGCATGATCTCACTTTTTAACCTTTGGAACATGGGACACCGATCTTTCAACGAGTTTACTGATCTTATGGAGGATTCCAAAATCCTTTCCACCCATAACTGTGTGGATCCATTTCTAAATTTTAGCACTCCATCTTGACGTGAACATCGACACCCTTGGAGCTTTAAGTATCAGATATGATCATGCGTATATGGCAGTCAAACATCCTGAACATCATTCTTCTTTCACTAAGGACCCCAATTGCAAATGTCAAACTTCATTACTTCTGTATGCCAAAATCAACATACTACATATTCCACTAGGATAATGAATATCTACCCACTATGATCAGACTTACTAGACAGATTGATACATGCTGAAAATAGGAACATAAAGAAACTTAGATTATCAATTGCAGAGCATCAGGAACAAAAATTGAATCTGCATCACTAGCATGGGTGGATTCCACAATAAAAGAGATTACTAAGTACCCTAAAATGGTCAAGTAGGACTTAATTTCAAAAAAAACATAAAGAACAGAATATGTATGCTCATTCTATATCGATAGAAATATTAAGATATATAAGGATGCCACTTAGAAAGCTGGGATTTGTCTGCCATCCAAACTTTGCCACATGTTACTGAAATGTCATAGGAACCAAGTTACCATAAAACGACGGCAGTGCATAAAATATGCAAAATACTTCAAGATCAAGAAAGTACAAACACAAAACGTACCGAGGCAATATACTCAAAACAGATAGAGTGATTGTAGACATCGAGCTTTTATAGTTACCTTATCAATACCAAGGAAACTGCCACTAGATTGGGGAACTTACAAAACCCAAAAGAACTGTAGAACCAACCAGCCTATTCCAATCAATCACATACGTCGGCACAAGAGCCAATAAAAACCTCCATCAAATCTTTACCAGAAGCGTTCAGTAAGTATGATTTGCATTGAAATTGTTCAAAAACTTCACCAGCTTCAGATCTCTAAAACCTGTAAATTTCTGCTGCTTTCATCTGAAGATCTAGGCCTTTACCAGAAGCGTTGCCAATGGGAAATGGCAATGCTGAATGTGTGGGCCTAGAAGTATCTTGATCCATACCTTGACTGGGTTTCAGTATATGCTTTGCTCCCGAACACAGTTTGATAGGTCCAGATTTTGACACACCATCAGGTTTCAATGGGCATGATAAAGACCTACTCCTCAAACCTTCATTTTCACTAATTATCTCTGGACTTTTTGCATCAGCTGCATCCTTGGCTGGTGGTGTGGATCTGTGTGTCTGTTCTCCTTGTCTGGGACCGGCTGAAGTACTTGCGTCCTCTTGCATTTTCAGAAAAGGCTTCTTTGTTGGTTTCATGAACACATCATCTTTAGCTGCATGCCTTTTTCTAGTTCTGCCAGCAGTATCCAGAGATTTCAGATATGTAAAATTAAAATTTGCCCCTCCGATCATGTTCTGCCTTTTGCAGGAGTTATCCACTGCATCCCTTGATTTGCTTGTCGTACAAGGTGACATGAATGAACATTGAACAGCAGATGGAGTCGCTACTGCACTCATTTGGGAGGCAGCAGCAGTACAAACATGAAAACTTACAGTTGATGTGGGATAAGGGGGAAGAAAGGGACAAGTACAAGCCATGTTACCATGGTGACGGGAAGGAACCGCGTCAGAATAACATGAACAAGAAGGTTCTTGGCTTCTTTTCTGCTGCTTTGTGTTTAACAACCACCGAGGAAGATTTGATGAAGTGTGAGGCGGTGTTGGTAGGGTAGAACTCCTTGTTTCCTGATACAATGGAGGTCGAAAAGTTGATGTACAGTATGCAAGGCCCTGGCCATGGTTGCAATGAGTAGAATTCAAAAGTGTAGGCTGATAAGCTTTATGAGGATTGGATGACATGAAAGGAATTCCATTCCCTACATTCACAGCGGAGAACTCTGGAGTTGAAGCCACTACGGATTTGGAGGTCACATTCAGCGAAGACTGTGAGTTAAGTGGGTGGCTAAAAAGGTCTACCTTCAAACACTGATTTCCCGTGGTTGAGGAAGTAGCATTTCTGGATATCCATTCTGGTCGACAATTGGACTGCATGATGCCCAATCTAGCTGCAGTTGCCGGCATATGATAAAGGTTTGATGAAGCATCTACTGGATGAAAATAATTAGTGTTAGTCATTCCATACGATTGATTTGGAACCCATTGTTGCTGCAACCATTGTCGTGGAAGTGGCTTCTTAGATGCTCTTGATGAGGCACAGTTATCACTTACTACTTCTTTGTCAGTCCATATCATCCCATCGTCATAGCCATGGCATCCTTTGTTATGTTTACTTACTGTAACATTTGTACCCATCAGCCGCATTGTTTGTTGAATAATGGGTTGTTGCACATGATCCTTTTTCCCTTCCGGTTGAAAATTTACCCTGTCAATATAGTTCTGAGTACGATTATCCTCTCTGCACCCATTGCAAGATATGTCCCTCGGATTACAGTCATGAAGAAAAATTTGCTCGTTATCGCTCAGCGTTGTATTTCTTTGAACTCCAAACCTCTCAAAACCTTGCAAGTTAGTAAATCGGTTTCCGGATATTGCCGGTTTGCTAACATGAAAGTACTGATCCTGAAACCAGCTCGACTGGTTCTGTGGATTCAATGTTGCACCTGGCTGTTTTCCTTTGATAATTTTCACGTGGTCAACACTAGTCCTAGGTTCGGCATAGTTAGAAACTGGATAGCTAGTGATTGAACCCTGCATCGCATTTTGCCCGATTCTCATGTCCCTGTAACCAAATTTTGCACCTGAATTCAAATGGATAAGCTCCCCTTGTGAATTAAGAGGCAGACCAACAAAACCCTCATTGATGCATTTGTCATTGCAGGTCATAACTTGATGCGGCACCAGTCTTGGCCCCACAGAAGGCCGCATGCTTGCCATTACGTCTTTTGATCTCGGCCCCTCGGAAGAATGCATGCTTGGCATCAAGTTTATTGACGGGCGATGACAAATTGGCTGACACTCTGTGATCTGCCAACAGGAGTCTACCAAGGGGTCTACGGGTGGCTGGCGTTGCCTTCCGTTTTCCACAATGCTAATTACTGAGCAGGACGCTGAGTGCCGTGGACTTGGATTTCTGATAAAGCTTGGTGAACCAGTTGCATCAGACCTAGAAGTACACATTTGAACGGCAGAAACAAGAGAGTGTGAATCTGATGTCATGGGACAAGTTTCTTTCACTTGAACATCAGAATAGGAACTGTATTCCTGCATGCGGATGGTGTCCAAAATTCTTGGGTCTTCAAAATGCCGGTCACTAGCTAATGAAACTGAGGTGCCAGGGCTAACGTGATCCACATCATTGCAACTCTGCACAGAATGCTGTTGGTCTGTGGATACAGAAACCGCAGCCTCTATGTCAGAACAGTTCTTGCCACTAGGATATGGATATATGGGAGGCCTGAGATCACTATGAGATTCGGACACTTGTTCCTTTTCTGATAATGTTCCATTCTTCCTCTCTACTGCCGCAACATCCATATCACGAGTGTTCGCAGCGTGAGCCACATCAGCAGCCACTGCAACATGGTGTCCTTTGCATGTATCCAATGCTGATGATGCAGCCAACACATCTGAGAATATTTTGCAAAGGTTCCGCAATTGAGGAATATCAATTGGTGAACAGCTTTTGGTATGCTCAATTATGTCATCTTTAACAGAAAAAGCAGTACGACCTTCTGATTCACAACTGAAGTTTTTGATACTGCCTCTTTGAGGAGGTGTTTTGGTACCTGCTTTTTTGATAGAACCGCTACCAGAATCCTTTGGAGTGTTGTGCATAATATGAACCTTTCCTGGATCCTTCTTGGAGACTGGTTTTGAAGATTTCAGAAGTTTTAACTTACGATTCTTTGCAAGGTTCTTTAGATACACAGGCTTCTTTCCACTATCAGCAGACTTGTTACTTTTCTTTAGTTTACACATTGAACCTTGAACTGTCTGCAAAGTATGAGATGAAGATGTTGGCTTATTTAGTTTTCCCTGAGGCATTAAAAACCATGCAGATACTTTTTAGTGCAACATTCATAATTGTCATGCTTTAATCTATACATGGAAAATGATAAAAACATGGCAGAGCCACAAAACCTTCATACTATAAAGAGTAAATTTATGCCTGAATGATTCAATGATATTGTGAACTTTGGGGTGAAAGTTGTGATAAGCCCTAATGATGGCTATCACATCATATTTATATCACCTTGGTCTTTTCTTTACACACACACACCCAATAACACACAGTACTCCCCCTCAAGATGAGCAAAAGATATTTATCATGCACATCTTGTTACAAGCATCCTCAACTCCTTTAGAGTTCAACCCCTTTGTAAGGCAATCAGCTAGTTGCTGTCCAGAAGTAATGTAGGAGATCTCCAACTGTTTCTTGTCTAATCTTTCTTTAATGAAGAACCTGTCAATCTCTATGTGCTTCGTTCTATCATGTTGCACTGGGTTGTTGGCAATGTTAATTGCTGACTTGTTATCACACAACAACTGCAATGGTCCTTCTCTCAGCAGACGCAGCTCTTGTAGAAGTGATCTCAACCAGATCATCTCACAGGTACTAAACACCATAGCACGATACTCTGCCTCTGCAGTGGAACGAGCCACCAAATCCTGCTTTTTGCTGCGCCAAGAGACTAAGTTGCCCCCAACGAACACACAGTAGCCCGAGGTCGATCTCCTATCATCCAAGCAACTGGCCCAATCTGCATCACAGTAGCCTGTCACATTCATGTGACCATGACTACCAAATAATATGCCTTTTCCTGGACTATTCTTCAGATACCTCAGTATCCTGAAGACTGCCTCCATATGTCCAGTCCTAGGATCATGCATGTATCTACTTACCACACTGATAGCATAGGCAATGTCAGGTCTGGTATGGCATAAGTAGATAAGGCGTCCAACAAGTCTCTGGTACCTTTCTTTGTCTACTGGCTCCCCTGATTGTGAATGCAATCTATGATTCTGATCAATAGGAGTAGCTGCTGGACGACACCCCAGCATACCAGTCTCAGCCAGTAAATCCAGGGCATACTTCCTCTGTGAGAGAACTATACCCTTCCTGGACCTAGCAATCTCCAGTACTAGGAAATACCCCAACTGTCCAAGGTCCTTGACCTCAAATTCTTTCGCCAATCTAGCCTTCAAGTGAGAGATTCCCTCTTCATCATCTCCAGTGATAATAATATCATCAACATACACAGCCAGAAGGGTAATCCTCTGTCCTGAATGCCTATAGAATACAGTATGATCACCATTACACTGCTTGTAGCCCATATTGATGACTGCACGCCTGAATCTGTCAAACCATGCCCTTGGAGATTGCTTCAGCCCATACAAAGACTTGTCCAGTCTACACACCTTTCCCATCGTCTGTTGTGGGCTAAAGCCAGGTGGAACCTCCATATATACCTCCTCCTGTAAGTCTCCATGCAAGAAGGCATTTTTTACATCCAACTGGTGCAATTTCCATCCAAAATTCGCTGCACAGGATACCAGTACTCTCACAGTACTCATCTTTGCCACTGGGACAAATGTCTCATCATAATCAATCCCATAAGTCTGACTGTAGCCCTTGGCAACCAGCCTCGCTTTGTACCTATCCACCTTCCCTTCTGGAGTTTGCTTTATTGTGAATACCCACTTGCAGCCCACAGCTTTCTTCCCTGCTGGAAGTGAGACAAGTCTCCATGTCTTGTTCTTCTCCAGTGCTTCAAGTTCTTCGAGCATTGCTTTCTTCCACTGGGGATGTTGCTTTGCCACTCGACAATCACTTGGTATAGAGATAGACTGTAAGGATGCAATGATAGCCCTATATGCAGGTGTAAGAGAAGCATAGGAGACATGATTAGCAATATCAGTCTCATATCCATACCGTACAGGAGGCCTGCCGGCATTGATACGAGGCTCCCTACGAGATGCAAGTGGAAGATCTAAACTAGAGGAAGGCAAAGAAAGGTTACCATCTGTGTTAGGAGAGGAAGGCAGTAAGGAAGTCGGGACTCGAGCAGGCGTGATAGACTGATCAATCTCGACATGTGGCTGTGGAGCTAGTGGTTCTTCAGTGTGGGAGATGTCTTCTTGTTGTTCTCCATCGCCATGACTACCCTTCTGTCTCCTGCTATATTTCTTGCCGTACAACCTGTCTTCCTCCTCTTCCACCAAGGTCATTTCCTCCTCACTGCTATCAGGACCAGTACCAGTAGGCCCGACAAGACACGGTATAAGTCCAACCACTACCCTCCTGTCATCAGTCTCCCCCTCTCGACCAACTCCTCCTATGTTTGGAGAGGCACCAATATCAAATACTGATGTAGAATCTGTCAGTCCTCCATAAAAAGGCTCAGTCTCCCTGAACGTCACATCCATACTCACAAACAGCCTTCTTTCTGAGGGACTCCAACACCTATAGCCTTTCTGATTTGAAGGATACCCAACAAATATGCATTTAATTGCCTGAGCATCCAGCTTCCCCACAGAAGGTCTATGATCCCTCACAAAGCATATGCATCCAAACACTTTTGGTGGAACTACAAAAGTGTTCTTTCCCATAAGAATCTCACATGAGGACTTCATACCAAGGATCCGCGAAGGCATCCTGTTGATGAGATAGGTAGCTGTCATCACTGCTTCACTCCACAATATCTTGGGTACATTCATGGTGAGCATGAGTGACCTAGTTACCTCCAACAAGTGTCTATTTTTCCTTTCAGCAACTCCGTTCTGTTGAGGCGTGTTGGGACAAGTGGTTTGATGAGTTATCCCACTCTCAGATAGATAAGATGCAAACTCCTTGTTTACATACTCTGTCCCATTATCCGTTCTCGAGACACGGATCTTGGCCTCATACACATTTCTGACACTTCTATGGAAGTCCTGAAAACACTTCAACGCTTCGCTTTTGTTTTTCATCATGTAAAGCCATGTCATCCGAGAATGACAATCTATGAAAGTGATAAACCACCTGAACCCACTTACTGAAGTCACTGGGCAGGGCCCCCAAACATCTGAGTGAATAAGATGAAATCTCTCTACACTCCCCATCCCCACACTAGGATATGATGTCCTAGTGTGTTTCCCAAATTCACATGCATCACACTTCAAATTCATTTCATTCATTCTATTCAAAATCTCAGGATACATTTTACTCAACATATCAAAAGGCAAGTGTCCCAACTGACAATGTAAAGAAAAGACCAAGGTGATATAAATATGATGTGATAGCCATCATTAGGGCTTATCACAACTTTCACCCCAAAGTTCACATGGTATCAGAGCAATAGCTGTGCGCGCCGCCAGAGAGAAAAAAAAAGAAAAAAGAAAAAACAAACAAAACCCTAGCTGCCGCGGCAAGATCCTCTGCCAGCCTGCTTCGTCCGCAGCCCGCCGCCCCTCTTCCTCGCCGGATAGCAGCGTCGCCGCCCACCTGCGCGCCCGCCCGCCGCCCGCCTGCATGCGCGCCCGCCGCCGCCGCTGCTGATCCGCGCGCCCGCCGCTGCTGATCCGCCGCCGCTGCTGATCGCTTCCACTGCTGATCCGCCGCGCGCCGCTTCCACTGCTGATCCGCGCGCGCCGCTGCTGATCCACGCGCATGCTGCCGCTGCTGCTTCTCCGCTGCCCCTTCTCCCCAAAAGAGAACCCCAAGAAAAAAAAAACCCTAACCCTAGATCTATGGTAGAGTCATGAAAATGACTCCATAGATTTACGGTTAGGGTATGACCTAGAAGAGGAAGAAAAGAAGTAGATCTGCGGATCTAAGGAGGGAGAAGGGAGAGATCTGCGGATCTGGAGAGATGGGAGACAATCTTACCTCAGCTGACATGAAGGCCTTCATTGGGGAGATAACGAAGCTGCTTGCTTCGAAGGAGTTGGGATCCTCGAGCGGATCGACGCCTTCGCGACCAGTGCAGAAGCTGGAGTTGATGCCCAATGATGTGAAATTGGAAGGGACGAAGAATTACCTCAGTTGGTCCAGGATGGTGCTTCTCATCCTGAAGTCGAAGGGATTAGAAGGCTATGTTCTGGGTTCATGTAGTGAACCGGCGGATAAGCCTGGTGATGATTGGAAAGTGTGGAGCACCACCAACTCACTGGTGGTTGCTTGGTTGATGACATCGATGGTTCCACCCATTGCTGGGATGGTGGAGGCCATAGAGAGTGCTGCAGGGATATGGAGTATGGTGGAGAAAATGTATTCTGGAGCAGGGAATGTGATGCTTATGATAAAGGTTCAGGGCAAGGTCGACACCTTGAAGCAGGGGGAGATGTCTATTCTAGCCTACTCTACGGAGTTGAAGAGGCTGTGGTCAGAGTTAGACCACTATGCTCCTATTGATCTGCCTGATCCTAGGAGTGCTGCGATACACAGGAAGTGGGTGGAGCGTAGGCGTGTGACACATTTTCTGAGGAACTTGAATGGAGATTTTGAGGTCAGGAGGGCGAGTATGTGTCACTTATCCTCCATCCCATCTCTGGAGGAGGCCATAGCTGCAATGGCACAGGAGGAGACTAGACTGAGAGTTATGAAGGATGAGGGTACTCAGGTCACTCGGGCTGCACTGGCTGTACCGGCAGTGGCAGCAGTGAGCGAGGATCGAGAGTGCTACACCTGTGGGGTGAAGGGGCACCTGAGCTTTAACTGCCCACAGAAGGGTAGTGGACGAGGACATGGCACAGGAGGCAGAGGAGGAGGTCGGTGGGGCCGTGGAGGCCGTGGAGGAGGTCGCGGCAGCCCACTGGCCAAGTTTGCTAATGCTGATGGACGACAGGAGACAGTGATGATTGAGGCTACGCCAGCTGAGGCGTCAGATCTAGAGCAGCGGAGACAGTCCATGTCTACTACTGAGAGTTCGGAGAGTCATGCAGACCAGACTAGAGATGTTGCTTCGCCATTCGGTAACTTTGCACACTTCGCTCACACAGGATCAGGTAACCAATTAGCCCTTTCATGTAGAGATCATATAGAGTAGATTATTGACTCAGGTGCATCTAGTCATGTGTCAGGTGCATATAGACAATTTTCCACATATAAACCACATACCATTCATGAAACTGTTCAGACAGCTGATGGCACATCCCAACCCATTAGAGGGATTGGCACTATTCAGTGCACTCCCTCCATACGTCTCTCTTCAGTCATTCACGTCCCATCATTTCCAGTCAACCTTTTATCTGTTGGCTCTATTGTTGATGATCTCGACTGTAGCATTACTTTTGACTCTACTCATTGTGTGTTGCAGGAAAGGAAGACTGGGAGGAGGCTTGGGACTGGCGTCAGGCGTGATGGACTGTGGTATCTTGACAGAGCTAGTGGGGATGCTGCATTGGCTGTCGTTGGTGGAGAGAAGGAAAGGGATGTACTTTTATTACATTGTCAGTTGGGACACTTGCCTTTTGATATGTTGCGTAAAATGTATCCTGAGATTTTGAATAGAATGAATGAAATGAATTTGAAGTGTGATGCATATGAATTTGGGAAACACACTAGGACATCATATCCTAGTGTGGGGATGAGGAGTGTAGAGAGATTTCATCTTATTCACTCAGATGTTTGGGGGCCCTGCCCAGTGACTTCAGTAAGTGGGTTCAGGTGGTTTATCACTTTCATAGATTGTCATTCTCGGATGACATGGCTCAAGTCTAAAGAGGAAGAAAGTATGATGCAGGACATGGTGGGATTAAGGGATTTGGTGGGAGATTTGAGGAAGAATTGGGAGCTTTTGGGAATAAATTGGATAGCTAGGGTTCCATGGCTTAGCACCAAGGATTCCATGGATTCTCACCAAGGAAGGGGGAACCTTTCACAGATTTTTGGAGAAATATCTCATTTGATTTCTTCATTGATGGTTTAAAATAAAACAAGTCCAACTTTTATATAGTCTTACAAAGTCTGTACTTTTTCAATTCCGCCCGATGTGGTATTAACTCACCCAAAAAAATAAAACTCTTAAACATAAATAACATAAATAAAAGACTCTGAAATAACTAAAATTCTAAAAGTCAAACTAAAATTAAAATAAATAAAAAATAAAAATTCTCGATCTATATCATTCTCCGCGGCTTAAGAACTTCACCACCTGGTGAAGGACGACAAAAGTAGCACAGCTGGAAAGAAATCAATAATATTCTGCATTTGGAGAAGACGTGTCTACGAACCTTGAAGTGTAATGGGATGCGGAAGGGCAGACGAACATTCTCCAATAAATTTTCCGATTTTTTGAAAGATAGAAAATCGTGCAGTCCATGTTTATTAGTTAGGAGTGGAAGATCAGGAATAACAAACTCAATGTGCTCAATTTGAACCAGTGGTGTTTCTTTCGGCAGTTGTGACGCACGCCCCACAGATGGATCTAAAAAGGCTCTGGTTGAGGTTGCAGTGCTAAATCAAGTTCTGTCTCTGGCTAAGAATGTTGCGTTGGATCAACTATGATTCAGTCTTTAATTGCGTTACTGAATCAATCTCGGATTCAAGCTCTAACTCTGGTTCGGGTTAGCCTATTGCTGTTTCTCCAATACTGGCTCTGGCTTAGGGTCGAACTGAAGCTCCAATTCAAGCTCAAGTGCAAGTTTTGCCTCAGGTGTTAGATCAATCTTTATCGTGGGCTGTGGCATCATGGCATGAGTTTACTCTTTTGTTTCTTCTGTATAGTGTTGTCTAGGCATTCCAAACAGTCTATAATCTGACGAGTATTGGTCGTACCATTACAAACATCGGCTGTTAAGGAAGTGAGCCCTTTAAGGAGATCTTTCGCCCATGTTGGTGGATCATTCTCAATCTTTAGACTTGAGGCTTTCTGAGGTGTCTGTGAAATAGGTTGATGTGTGGGAGAAAACCGATATCGAAGAGTGAATCTGGACATAGACCATTGATGATAAGTAACTACAGGATTCGAACACCAAGATAGTGTTTCTCCACCCAGTTTGACATACGTGATAAGAGGATAATTTGGCATGTTTTAACCCCCCATTCATGGGTATTTTGCACATATTATTTGCTTAATTTGACTCTAATTCATACATGTTTTCAATATCATTCGATATTAGAGCTTTTCATCTTTTTCTGTGCGAAATATGATTTTTATGCCCTAATTTTTGTCTTATCTCTTATTTTTCAATCGAAGATGGCTTTCTCCCGATTCCAACAAAAATTTTTGCAGATTTTTCTGAGCTTGAGACTAATTTCTACATTTTCTAGAAGACAGTGCATCGAAGCTAAAAATTCTATACGGACGTGCAAAGTCAACAGAACGTCCAGATTTGTGCACAATTACAGTACACAGCCAAACCAGACTTTGCACGGCTATGCCAAACTCACAGAATAGGGTTTTGACTTGTTTTTTGAACACGAATTTGATGAGAATTGGTATTTGGTATAAATACAACTTTTGAAGGGGGTTTAAGGATGTTTTCCTAGGTTTTTTGCATTGTAATTCGACGGCTATTGTTCTTACTTTTTGAAGACTCTTTATTCAATTCTCTTGGTGATCAAAGTTGAAGATTTGTGAACTTCATTGGGTTCATCAATATTATTAACTATTTTCTTTTCTCTTTCTCTTTGAATTTTATGATCTATAATTGAATTGTTTGATTGCTTTTTATATGGCTAGTGAGTAATATGCCTTGGTTAGGGTTGAGCTGAACCCTATTGTAAATTAATTGTATGGATTGAGTGTCCTATTATACATTTATTGAATTAATTATTAAGGTTTAGTCTTTGATGTACTTAATATTAATTTATCCATGGATTTGCTATACAAACCTAATCACCACGAGAAATCGAGGTTTTGGTTTGATGTTCTTCAATAGATAGATTAATTTTCTATTGCTCTAGAGTTATCAACGAGAAATTGGACTCGGATTGATTAAAGCAACTTTAGTATGGTTACCAACAAGAAATTGGAGCCCTAGTTTAGATATCCTTGACTTTGATCCGAGTTCCCTGCGAGAAATGGTGAGATCGAGGGTTGAGAATTAGTTCAAAAATATCACCCAATGCATTAATTCGATAAATTGATATTTGAGATCAATCTTATAATTAATTCATAATAGTGAGGATACTTAGCACTAACATTTTCTCATCTTGATAAACTCTTAAGCATAAATTCTCCAATTGGATAAGAAAATCGCGTAGCTAATTATAATTCGAAATTGATTGGTACTTAGTCTATCGTCTCCCTGAGTGCAATCTGTTTGCTATGACCACATGTACGATTGCGGTTAATATTAAAACACTCAACAGTTTTTGACGCCGTTGCCGGAGAGGCAATCAGATTAATATTGATTTAATTTTGGATTTGTTAGACTATAATATTCTTTTCTTTTGATATTCTCCTTGTTCTACTGACAGCTATCTTCCAGATTCTCTTTTTCTTACATGCGCAGGTGAGACCGAACGAAGAGAGGAGAAGGAAGCTGAGACAAGAAAGGATAGCAAAGACAAAGTTACCAAAGATTAGGGGTGGTAACTCGGGTTGGTCCGGTCTTATCGGTCCGAGCCGGTCCGGTCCGATTTTCTTAAAGGACCGGCCCGGCCCGACCGGGCCCGATAAAACTTCAGGCCATTCCAGTGCATCCCGGGCACGATCCGATAAAAATTCGAGCCATCTGGCCCGGTCGGATAGGGTAGCAAAGATTATGTATGTTCATGAATTTATGTTGCTATGGTATTGCAAATGATCGTCATTTGCTTTTTCGCTATTCATTTTTGGGCAAGGAAGCTGTTAGGTGGTTCTCCATTCGATTTGTTATCTGCTGGCATGAATAGATAATTCGGCATATGCATTGCATTTTGTAGTCAAGGAGCATGTCATGTGGGTTAGAACAGCGATGGATCTTCACTAGGGCATTATGTTGCCACATGAAGTAATGAGGAAACACACAAGTAGGTTTGTGTGTTAAATAAATTAAAACTACGTCCCATGAATTAAATTATAGGCTCATGTTTGTTTATTGTGTATATTCGTTCATCTGTTTAGATGTTTAACAGCAACAGTAGATATATTGTTTCTTATTCATGAAGTCTTTTGCATATTCGTGTTGCAGTCATCAGTTTCTTCAACAGTTAGCATGGACAACCTCATATGAGTTACACTCCTTGCAAATTTTATTTATTACTGTGATTGTTATGAGAAATATGTTTCTACTTCACACTCTTACTTTGCCCTTCTTAAATGCTTAGACCTTCTCCAAATCCACATATATACCATCAAAACGAGCAGGAATCTCTAGAATAGTAGGCAAATGTGTTTAGTGGGACGGTCAAGCAAACTCAAAAGGATTTCATGTCGTGCCATGTCGCCCAATGGACCAAATAGTTTGGCTCGAGCCCGTCACGAAAATGAACCGGGCTGGGCCAGCCCAGCCCGATAAGCATTTCGGGCCAAAATTGCTGGCACAGGCACGGCCATATCGTACCGGGCTATCGTGCTGGTCCAAAAATTGATACCCCTACCAATGATTTACTGAAGCTACTCGCCAATAAGATGGATTACCTATCACAACAGATTGCTCAGATGGGAATTGAAGCAATTGTTTTTGGTCCGTCTATTTTTTTCCGAGTTGTAGAGCTTATGGTGTGCAGGGGCACTTATCTAATGAGTGTCAGTTCAACACTCCGCAAACTCAAAGGTTAAGCATCGCGCAACTTAGTGCTGTGTACAACAACCAAAGGCATGTACATGGGCAACAGGTATTTAAGCTACATAAGGCAAACTTCTCTCAGTTTGACGAGGAGGTATATTGCAGACTTGGGAGAGCTTCCACGATTTAGTGTTTGGTTGCCCACACCATGGCTTCCACCAAGACCATCTGCTTCATATCTTCGACACAGGGTTGTAGCCTCCTACACGGGATTTTGTATAAAGTATGAGCAATGAAGAATTATTTGCATATACAACCGAGGATGCATGGTAAACTTGCAGAGCCTTACAGTGTATAAGCGAACTGTGCCACCCCTACGACAAAAATCCAACCTAGGGACCCTCTTTGTGTATTTCATAGTCACCAAGACCAAAAGAACGACCACTTCCACAACTCAGCTGATTATTCACTTGATTTGGAGATGTAGTCCAGCAGGAGCTAGGGACCACGACTCAGCCGGATGACACGCTCTAGCAACTCAGCCAGCGCCTTCAGGATCAAATTCAGCCGCTGTTGAAATTCCAGCATGTTTAGAGCTAACCTGAGGAGCCATCTGTACACTCTTCCTAATACGACCCCGTGGAAGACCAGGACGAACAGGATGATATGGTGCATTGGAGCCAAGTGGGAGTAGCGACACATCCATATTGTGATGAACATGAGGAGATGAACGATGGGATGCATGTTAGCAATGTGGGAAACACGATGCATTTTTATACAGATGATGATGAGGTGGAGACGAATGAAGGTGAGAGCAAGACTGATGACGGTAAGGAGCTTGAGCCATGTTTCCCTTTTGATTCATCTTGAGGTGTACGAGAGCATTGAGGGACTGCTGAGAGTGTTTATTTCGATAGCAATGAGGAAGATGTGTGCAAAGGAAAGAGCATACATAACATGATGGAACCCGAGCCACACCTCCCTACTGATTCAGCTCCGCACCTATCATTTTTTTCATCTCAGTCTGCGCACCAGGCCATCCACGGAGATTTTCAGGAAGGACCGTAGAGTACAGAGAGGATTGTGAAGCATGTATACTCGAAGGTGGGGATGAGGGGAGTGAAGGCGATTGTTATGGTCCACATTGAACCTGAGCTGCATTCTTCTCCAGATTTCTCTCAGCATCCACGCCATCCTCCTCCAGAAGCCTTGATCACCCAGAGCACATCGATCTATTTGAGGGAAGTGTCCATCCAAACACTCTTGTTATTTCTGAATCTCAGTCATTAGTTCTATATCATTTAGATTCTGATAGTTGTTATTTAGTGTTAAATTCTTTTATTTGTTTTGATGACCCTTTGTGGCAAGTTTATTTGGATGTGCAAGTGTGCCCAGATTATTTCGACACAATGTATATCCTGCAAGACACATGTTTATATTTGAAGGAGATATGCTTGGTTGTGTCACTTGGCAACAAAGCTGTTGTTAATGGAAAGACGCTCGCTGAAAATCGCAAGGAGCTATTTAAGCATCTTCCTCCAAAAATAAAGAATTATGATACGCCGTTTAACACGGTGTGTTCTTTCCTTTACTGTAATTAAGACTTTTAAGCTCTCTAGGTTAAGTAATTATTTTGAATAAATCTAATACTCTATTAGCATTGAGTACAATGTTTGTCTTTAAGTTGGGTGGAGAATGTTAGAATATTTAGGATTTTAACGATTTTCTTCCAAAAATTTTTGTTGTGAAAGCAGACATCCAATCCCTTCACATACATATCTATTCCTCCAACCACACTCACTTGCTTGATTGCTTAGTTCATTTGTGAATAGAGATCTAGACTCTTTTGGATTATTACCCATTGTTCAAAGCATTAATATTGCCAACGACATGACTTGGAGTGTGTTTTCGCATGGAATAATAAGTTAATATGCCTTTTATGAAACATATACATAGTGTCCATGATATATGTTCTCGAAACGGCTTAATTTAGCTTTTTGTCTTATAAATACACAGGATGCATGTATCATGGTAGTCATTATTGAATAGAGTGTTTGGTAATCTAAAGTGAAATTGGATAACAAATTATTCAATTTAGTACTGAGGAGTGGTTACTTGCCTTGTTGATTTTAAAAAAAGTGTTAAGTGCATCGTTCGTCCAACTCTTGTTGAGTAGTCGGTTCATCGTGCCTCAAGAAGCATTAGGAATTCGCACCGAAAGATAGAATATGGAGGAGTCCACAAAAGAATAAATGAAACTTAGGTGGTTTGAATTAGTAGGTCCGATGGGTTTCTTTAAGCCTAATGTCCTAAAATCATTTGATTTGGGAGCCACTAACCAAATGCTCGCTATATGATTTCATTCAAAAAAGAAAGAATAAAAGAGAATAAAATAACACGAATGATGCTAGTCGATAACCACAAATCAAGGAACGATCGACATGTTGTGAGTGTCATTTTCTTGAAAGATTCGTAAAACCAAGCCATGACATTATGATTTACTCTTGATTTGGGAATAATGTTGAATTATATCTTACTAATTGAAAGCCGGATAGAGAAAATGTCAAGTGATTTTTCATGGTTGTGCATTTATGTGTTAATCTATGTTGGAAAATGATGCTTTGTGTTTGGTCATTGTCAATGGAAAGAGTTTAATGTACTTTTTATAGATGATCCAAATTTATCGTTTGTTTGCTATGGACTAGCAAAAAGCTAGTTGGGGGTGTTTGTTAAGAGGATAATTTGGCTGGTTTTAAACTCACATTCATGGGTATTTTGCACAAATTATTTGCTTTCTATATCATTCGATATTAAAGCGTATCCTATCTTTATGTGCAAAATATGATTTTTATAATCTAATTTTTGACTTCTATCTTATTTTTCAATTAAAGATGGCTTTCTCCCGATTCCAATGGATATTTCTGCGGATTTTTTTAAGATCGTGTGTATTTTCTATATTTTTTGGAAGACATGACATTGAAGCTATATATTCTGCACGGCCGTGCCATATTTGCACAACGGTGCAAAGCCCACAGAACATCTAAATTTCTACCAGTTACAGTGCACAGCCATGTCAAATTCGCAGAATAAGGTTTTGACTTGATTTTTGAACCCGAAATTGATGAGAATTGGTTGGGGGTGTAAATACAACTTTTGAAATGTGTTTTGGGGACGTTTTTCTTAGGGTTTTTGCATAATTCGACAGCTATTATTCTAACTTTTTGAAGACTCTTTGTTGATTTCTCTTGGTGATCAAAGTTGAATACTTGTGAAGTTCAGTGGGTTCATCAATAGTAGTAACTATTTTATTCTCTTTCTCCTTGAATTTTATGATATATATTGAATTATTTGATTGCTTTTTCTATGGCTAGTGAGTAATTCTCATTACTTAGGGTTGATTTAAACCCTATTGTGAAATAATTGTACGGATTGATTGTCATATCATCCATTTATTGAATTAATTGTTAGGGTTTAGTCTTCTTAGATGTACTTAAAATTAATTTATCCATTGATTTACTATACAACTCTAATCCCTGACAAGATATCGAGGTTTTGGTTTGATTTTCTTCGATAGATAGATTAATTATCCACTAATCTAGGGTTATTAATGAGAAATTGGACCCGGATTGATTAGAGCAACTTAATTAGGGTTACCAATGAGAAATTAGAGCCCTAGTTTAGAGATCCTTGACTTTGATCCGAGTTTTTCCACGAGAAATGACGAGTACGAGACTTGAGAATTAGTTCGAAAATCTCACCCGATCTATTAATTCGATAAATTGACATTTGGTATCAATCTTATAATTAATTCATCATTGTGTGGATACTTAGCCCTAACATCTTCTCATCTTGTTAGACTCTTAGCAAAAACTCTCCCGTCTGATAAGAAAATCACAGAGCTAACTATAATTCGAAATTGATTGGTACTTAATCCATCGCGTCCCTGAGTTCGACCCGTTTGTTACAACTCCCGTACGCTTGCGGTTAATATTAAAACACTCGACAAAACGTATACATATATTTTGCTTCATTTGAAAAATCAAAACGAGAGAAGAAATATTATAGACGTTACTCCCAATTATCATAACCATGTCTATCATCGAAGCTAAAAAAGATTGGTACTCGTCCGAACACCTCAAGGTCAACAGATGTTAAGAGGGAATATTCACCATAGTAAGTAATGTAATATCCCATAATATAAAGCAGATTTTCTTGCATAGAGGGTGTCTTTTTGTGTAATTGGTTGAGTCAGCTATCCACTGGTGCAAACGGCACTGAATTTGGGCTTCAAACGGAACCAGATCTGTCATAATAGTGAAGATGTGCAGACAATTCTAAAAAATAGACCAGAATATCACAAAAAGGGCGGGCATACTATGTAGCCATTGACCAGTTAGCGGCTTCGGCTAAGCCGTTGACTGGTCAACCAGCTCGGCTGAGCTGACATGACAGATGCTCCGGGTCGGCTCAATGTCGTTCCGCGGCGATTCCGAGGGCGTTTCACCATCGGGCTTGGTCCTGTAGCCTTGCTCAGGATCGGCGAAGCTCCTCAGGTGGTTGACGGCATCGGTCGGTGCCGGTGGTGGTGCCGACGAACCTCCTAGGGTTTGAAGACGGTCTGGAGGTTCTGGGTGTCGGTGAGGGCATTGAGGGTTATGGAGGAGGTCGTTCGGAGGTGGAGAGTACTGCTAGAGGTTTGCTGACTCTGATCATCACTGGTGATGGCACCGAAGACTTTCGACAAATTCTTTAAATAGTGATTCGAAGGTTTTATGACACCGAAGTTGACGTTGCTAGGTGTGGCTATCGTGGACGAAGTCATGGCAAAATTTGGAGGCGGTGATAGGACCCTACGGGTGGACTGTGTGATTTCCTAGTTAGTGGTGGCTGCATGAGGAATAGGCGTGGCAGACGGCGACAGTTGGAGCTGAATGCTAGGGTTTCATATTAGGGCTTTTAATTTTTTGTGAAGTGTTCGGAGTAGAGGGAAGAAGGACGACGGCGTGGGTTGGACAGAATTAGGGGTTTTTATAATGAAATCAAAGAGTGAAGATTAGATCTTCGGCTTAGAGTTGGCATAGAACATGATGGGAATTAGAGATTTGATGGGGGCTTTGTGGAAGAAATGGAAGATTTTGGGAATAAATTGGATAATTATGGTTCCTTGGCTGCGCACCAAGGATTCCAAGGCTTCTCGCTGAGAAAGGGGTACCATTCACATGTTTTTGGAAGAAATATATCTTTTCATTGATTCTTCATTGATTGATTTAAAATAAAACAAGTCTAGCCATTATAAAGGCTGACTTTTTCTATTCCTCATGAGATGTGGTACTAAACTTACCCATAAAAGACTTTGAAATAACTAAAATTCTAAAGCTCAAAATAAAATAAAAGTTAAAAATAAAAATTCTCGATCCCTATCAAAGTAACTTGACAAATTTGTGACAACATACTTGCACATAATTACACAAATAAACAAATGCACATGAATGGTGCGCGGGCGCACTGACAGTGTGCCAACGGACTCACACATAATCACACAAATAAACACAAGACATGAAAGGTGCACAAACGCGCGCGCGCACACACACACAGAGGGTGACAACCTAATTGGATGTACTTCCACAACTAAACACACATGAACAATCCTGGCACATGCACGCACCCACGCACATGCACCTACCCGCACACATAAATACGGATATGTATGTGTGAGTGAATGCATGTGATGTGTCTCGCGTGCGCACACATGCAAATTCTAATATATATGTATGTGTGTGGGTAAATGTGTCTGATGTGCGTGCGCATGCGTGCTTGCATATGTGCACATGCAGACACATAGATGCATGTATGTACGCAAGCACATCATCCATCAATACATCATGCACATCCATCCATCAATACATCATGCACACATACATGAACACCATTTATAGTGTGTCCACTTCTAAGCCATGTTGAACTGATATAGACATTTTGAAAGGGGACAGCTAGAGAGAACATTGAGACGCAAACAAAATCCAAAAAAAGTGTACTCAAAAGGATAAGTATCCTGTGCAATACATATGTCCAGTACGACATGTCCTCAAGGCTGAAGTGGCCATGCTACTTTGGTTATAAATCTATAGCACAAGCGGCTTAATACAGAACACCTGCCAAGGTACCGATCCCCTACTATGGAAATGTTGTTAGGATGTAGTGTTTCTCAAATTCAGGAAGATTGTATATAATGTTCCACTCACGGGGAGACGGTTGCTAACGTTGTGAAGGAAAAGTTCAAGGTAAAGGAGAAATGGGTTCCATCCATAGATAATGCACCTAAATTTCCCATATTTCTTTAGTGGGGCGGCTTGTTTTTCTTCATACAGTTCAAAATTTCAATGGTACAAGCATATGAGGCATAACAAAAGAAAACCTGAGTCTATTTAGGGGCTGGAAACATATAGGCATCATCACCTTTAATAATTTTTAAATAAACCTCAGAGTCTCAGACATATTAGACCAAACACTTTGACATGTTTTAGAACAGTAGAGATTTGAACTTATTTTCTACATGATCTTGAAAGGATGGAAATGCAGTCTATGAATTCCGTTGGTCAAAACCTGAACAGTTTCCCAGACGCCACATTCCAGCATTTGTTGAATAGCATGATGATTAATCTCAACATGCTTTTGTTTAGATATACAGATGCTTTTGTCTGTGCTAGAGTATTACAATTTAGTTGACCAGTTTACCAATCAACTGAATACAAATTATCTTTCCGCAAAACCCCAGCATAATTCCTGGATATATTTCTCCGGTGTCTAAATTGCATTTCCTCCCCTCTTTCCATAAATCTAAGTATCCCGAATTCTGGTGCCTATATCTAGTTTCTGGCTTGGCTGATTTAATCTTAAAATGTATATCATTGGTGCATAACCAGTTGTGAACATAAACCTATTCCACAGTGGCATGAACACATGCCCAACATGCCCTTATCTTTGCATACAATATGTGGTCAATGTTTTCCGCCTACCAGAAACACTCAAAGCAACACTAAAGACACTCTGTAAGGATTTGTTGCTATATTTTCAAGGTTGAAAGGTCAACAAGTTGCCAGTTAATAAGAAATTATTAGAAAGCGAGATTCAGAGTTCAATCTTTTTAAATTGTCAGAATAAATATATTGAATACTAAGTTGTCCTTTGTGGAAGAGGATCACATTGTTTTTGTCTCCTAACAATGAACTGTAGGTATAAGAAAAGACCACATACTCTAAACCTTCTCCAAACAATCTCCTTGCCTTTTATTTTAAATGGTATCAGAGCCATGGTCTAACCCTAACTATAATCTTTATTTACTTTAATCCCACCCTTCTCATCCAGTGACACCCATTGCCGACACCATCAACACCTGAAGCTTTGTCACCACGTCCTGGCTGTTAGATGTATATGTATATACCCCTTTTGTATAGGGTCTTTTGTGCTTATTTACCATTGCATGTACTCTCTATATATCGGGCTATTGCCCTTGGAATAATACAAGAGAGTTTATTCCTAACATGGTATCAGAACTAGGTTTAACCTAAACCCTAGCCGTCTTTTTGCACTCTCCCCCGCCGCGTCTCCCACCCGCGCCGTCCGCCCGCGCCCGCGTCTCCCACGCACCGGCGCCCGATCTTGGTGTCTCGCCGGTGCCCGCGCCCGCCTGCGCCCGATCCGCGCCCGCGCCGCTGCCGGCGCCCGCCTGCGCCCGCGCCCGCCTGCGCCCGCCCGCACACGCGCCGTCCGCACGCCTGCCACGGCCCTCTTCGCGCACTCATCCGCGCGATCCGCCTGCGCACCCTCATCCGCGCCCTCATCCGCCTGATCCGCCTGCGCCGATCCGATCCGAGTGCGCCCGATCTGTGCCGCCTGTGCCCGATCACCAGCATCCGCCCGCGCCGCCCGCGCCGGCAACCGCCTGCGCCCGATCCGCGCCGCGTCCGATCCGCGTCGCGCCGCTGCCGGTGCCCCCTTCATATGGCGTCTCCTACGGATCTACCTCTTCTTCATCATCATGTTGCTATCCCTCGGTGTTCGTTGATTTTTGATGGCCTTAATTATAAGGAGTGGATACCGTACATTCGTCTCCATATGCGCGGTCAGCGCCTTTGGGACCTTCTCACCGACGATCGTCCTTGCCCACTGCGACCGGTGCTTCCCAGCGAGACACCACTCCCCCCACTGCTGATGACACCGCCAAAAGGCGACAACCGATGCGTATGCGACTGCTGTTGCTGCTTATTCCTCTCAGGATGTTCTCTATCGGCGGTGGTGTGATGACGATGCTCGTGCCGCCAACATCCTCATCGCTAGCATTGATGTGTCCCTGACTGGCGACATTGTGAGTTTGGCGACGTCTCAGCTGATGTGGGATCATCTTCGCTCTCACTATGAGCCTACCGGTGACTCCCTCTACCTTGATGTCGTCAGACAGGAGCACGCTCTTCAGCAGGGTGATGCCATGGTCGATGAGTTCTATGCACAGATATCTGCTATCTGGCGTCAGCTCGACTCTTTGGGACCAGCGATCTGTCGTATCTGCCAGTGTTGTCAGCATCAGCACTCCCACCTGCAGCTTCGTCGGGTCTATGACTTTTTGACCCGACTTCGGCCTGAGTTCGAGCAGATACGTGCCCAGCTGCTTGCCCGTCACCCGCGCGTGACGTTCTTGGAGGTTCTTGCTGCTATTCGTATTGAGGAGACTCGTCTTCGTACTGCTGGTCTTGTGGCACCTTCTGCTTCTGTTTTGGCGACCCGTGCTCCTGCTTCTTCTGCTCCTATCACACCAGATCTGCCTTCTGCTACAACATCCGTGCGAGGTGACACCAGACGCTGCACCTACTGCCACCGAGACAGACATGTGGAGACGCAGTGTCACAAGAAGCGGAGGGATCAGGCTGCTGCCAAGAAGGAGACTGACACTGGGGGTTTCACCTCTCAGAGGAGCACTACCCCATCTGATACTGAGCAGGAGCTTCTCACGTTATTTCGTCGGATGTCTGCTTCTGGGGCATCAGGCTCTGCTTCTTCTGCCAGTCAGCCTCCAGGTACTGCGACACCATCTTCCACCACCTCAGGTACCTCTCCTTGGATCCTTGACTCTGGTGCTTCATTTCATATGACTCCTGACTCTACTACTTTACATTCCATTAGTACTCCCTCCAGCCCTGTCACAGTTCTCACTGCAGATGGCACCCCACTTTCAGTTACAGGGCTAGGCACACTTTCTAATCCCACTTTTCATGTCCCTGCTGTGTCTCTCGTTCCAAAACTCACCATGCAGCTTATGTCGGCAGGCTAACTTACTGATCATGGCTGTCGTGTTATTCTTGATTCTGACTCTTGTTCTATCCAGGATCGTCGCACGGGCACTCTAGTTGGTTCTGGCCCCCGCAGGCGTGATTCTCCGCGTCTTTGGGAGCTTGACTGGCTTCATCTTCCTTCCGCTGCCTCTACCAGTCCTCCCATCACCACTATTGCCTCCGCCTCTGCTGCATCCTCTACCGGTTCGTTTGCCCAGTGGCATCATCGCTTAGGACATCTCTGTGGTTCGCGTCTTTCTTCTTTGGTTCGTAGAGGTTTATTAGGGTCTGTCTCTGGTGATGTCTTTAGACTGTATGGGCTGTAAACTTGGCAAACAGTTACAGCAACCTTATCCTACTAGTGAGTCTGTCTCTCATAGTCCTTTTGATCTTGTTCACTCAGATGTATGGGGTCCGGCCCCCTTCGTTTCGAAAGGGGGTCATCGCTACTATATTATATTTATAGATGATTTTTCTCGCTACACTTGGATATACTTTATGTCCTCTCGTACTGAGGTTTTGTCTATTTATAAATCTTTTGCTACCATGATCCGTACACAGTAGAACACTCCCATTCGGGTTCTTCGTGCTGACTCTGCTGGAGAATACTTATCTCGGCACCTTCGTGCCTTTCTTGATACCCAGGGCACTCTCTCACAGTTTTCCTGTCCTGGTGCTCATGCCCAGAATGGCGTTGCTGAGCGCAAGCATCGTCATTTACTTGAGACTGCTTGTGCCCTCATGATTGCTTCCTCTGTTCCCCCTCAGTTTTGGGCTGAGGATGTATCTACTGCAACATATCTCAGCAACATGCAGCCATCCTCTCCTCTTCAGGGTGCGATTCCACTTGAGCGCCTTCCTACACCACCTCCAGATCTGCCGTCTTATCCTGAGCTTCGTCTTTTTGATTGTGTCTGCTATGTCTTGTTGGCTCATCGTGAGCGCACCAAGTTGACAGCCCAGTCTGCTGAGTGTGTCTTTCTTGGATATAGTGCTGTGCACAAGGGATATCGGTGTTAGGATCCTGTTGCTCGACGGATGCGGATTTCTCGTGATGTGACTTTTGATGAGTCTCGTCCCTTCTTCCCTCGTCCTTCTTCATCTTCCAGTCCGGCTTCTATTGTTGAGCCTCTTTTGTTTCTCATTTTTCCTGATAGTCCACTATCCACCATTCCACCACACATACCCCCATCACCTGTGCCCTCAGCTCCACCACCAGTGCCCCATGTGCCTCCGGTCACCTCTGCACCTTCCCCAGGACATGTTTCTCCCTTTCCTCTTCACTACACTCGTCGTCAGCGAGTCGAGGATCCTCCTGCAGTGCCTTCTCATGAGATGCCCTCCATCACCAGTGACCCTCCTGAGTTGCCCTCTTCCTCCAGTGACCCTCCTCGTTACCACCTTCGTGATCGTGAGTCACTACGCCCTCCTGGTCGGTTTACTTCTCTGGGTGCTATTCTTGCCGAGCCGACCTCTTATCTGGATGCCGCTGCTCAGCAGGAGTGGCAGCATGCTATGGCAGAGGAGATTGCTGCGCTTGAGCGTACTGGTACGTGGGATCTTGTACCCCTGCCTGCCCGTGTTCGTCCTATCATGTGCAAGTGGGTTTACAAGGTCAAGACCAGATCTGATGGTTCTCTGGAGCGCTACAAGGCTCGTCTTGTAGCGTGCGGTTTTCAGCAGGAGCATGGGATAGATTTTGAGGAGACATTTGCTCCTGTTGCTCATATGACTACTGTTCGCAGTCTTATTGTTGTTGCTGCTGTTCGTTCATGGACTATTTCCCAGCTTGATGTCAAGAATGCTTTTCTTAATGGCGTTCTTGATGAGGAGGTTTATATGCGACCACCACCTGGTTATTCTGTCCCCGAGGGCATGGTTTGTCGCCTTCTTCGCTCTCTATATGGTCTTCGGCAGGCTCCACGTGCTTGGTTTCAGCGGTTCTCTTCTATCGTCACTACTGCTGGTTTTATTGCGAGTGATCATGATCCTGCTCTCTTTGTTCATACTTCATCTCGTGGTCGGACGCTTCTCCTTTTGTATGTGGATGATATGATTATCACTAGAGATGATCCCCAGTATATTGCTTTTGTGAAAGCACGACTGAGCGAGCAGTTTCTTATGACGGATCTTGGCCCTCTTCGTTACTTTCTGGGGATTGAGTTTTCCTCCACACCTGATGGCTTCTATCTCTCTCAGGAGAAGTATATTCAGGATCTTCTTGATCGGGCTTCTCTTGTTGATCAGCATACCGCTGATACACCGATGGAGCTGAATGCACATCTTCGCTCTACTGACGGTGAGCCTCTTCCGGACCCCACTCGTTATCGCCATCTTGTTGGCAGTCTGGTCTATCTTGGGATCACTCGACCGGATATTTCATATTCCGTGCACATCTTGAGCCAGTTTGTTTCTGCACCTACTCAGACAGCCACCTTCTTCGTGTCCTGCGTTACCTGCGCGGGACCAGCCACCGTCGATTATTCTTTCCACGCTCTGGTCCTTTACAGCTCCATGCTTACTCTGATGCGACTTGGGCCAGTGATCCTTCTGATCGTCGGTCTCTATCTGCCTATTGCGTCTTCCTGGGTGGCTCTCTCATCACTTGGAAGACCAAGAAGCAGCAGGCGGTTTCTCGATCGAGTGCCGAGGCTGAGTTGCGTGCTATGGCCTTGTTGACAGCAGAGATTATTTGGCTACGTTGGTTACTTGAGGATTTTGGCGTCTCTATTTCCACACCTACTCCTTTGTTGTCTGACAGTACATGTGCCATCGGTATTGCTCGTGACCCGGTGAAGCATGAGCTCACCAAGCACATTGGTGTGGACGCCTCTTTTACGCGTTCACAGGTACGGGATAAGGTTATTGCTCTACAGTATGTGCCTTCTGAGTATCAGCTCGCAGATTTCTTCACAAAGGCCCTGACTAGAGCACAGCACAGTTTTTATCTTTCCAAACTCAGTGTTGTTGATCCACCATCAGTTTGAGGGGGGGTGTTAGATGTATATGTATATACCCCTTTTGTATAGGGTCTTTTGTGCTTATTTACCATTGCATGTACTCTATATATATCGGGATATTGCCCTTGGAATAATACAAGAGAGTTTATTCCTAACACTGGCAACATTGTCGAAGCTCGGCGTTAACCATGCCCACAAGATCCAGCCACATTGACAACTCTCGACGTCGTCTCCAACTTCGCTAGCACCTTCTCTCGCCATTTCATAGCAACTTTAACTTCATCACCATTTATTGTCTTTCATGTCATCTCTGGCCAGATATAACCACGTCATTGCTCGATCCCGACCTGATTCACGACAATGAACTCACCAAAGGATTTTAACCTCTAAGCTACCTTCATTCACCAACTTCGATGCTGTGCTGACATCTAATCATTTGTTTCAACCCCTGTTTTGAGCAATCAGAACTAGGTTTGACCCATTTCAATTTTTGACCCTATCGGACTGCAATCTTCCTTTTAACACCACAAACATTATCCTAACTGTCGCCATCCAACCACCTTCGAACACATTCAGCCATGTTCACCTTCCCTGTCGTCATCATCTTCTTCAATTTTTTATATTCCTTACTATTTCAAAATAGAACCAATATATTTGTATAAAAAGAATTTTAAAAAAATTAGATGTTAGCTTCCTGAGCACTTAAGCTCTCCTACATCCCTTTAAGAATTTACGCTCATTTTCATCAAGCACTTGTACTAATCTATACCAATACTAAGGGATTGTAATATGTTTGATGAGTAGTGTGTTCTTGTGACCTAAGAAAAGATCTCTATGGTGGACTGAAAAGTGTATATTCGATGTGTCTGTTGGATAATGAATGATGAGTGAAACTATTTGGAAGTGTTTTGTGAATCCTTAGGGAGGATCATAATGCACCCGTTGGGTCCCAAAGGAAGAACATATTTGCTTGTAATCTGTTTTGTTTGCCCGAATAGCCTCAAGGAGTGTTGGTTGAAAAGGATCTTTTTTGCATGCTTGTTATAGTTGATTAGACGGGCAACCATGTAAAGCTATAAGAGATGAAGCTGATTGCTCCAGAATTAGTTTCCCATAAAAATTTACTTATAAGAAACTAAACTAGAATTTTCAGTAGTGAAAGAGATCGGTGGAGATTCACTTCAAAGAAAAGACGATTGATGATCCTCCAACACAAATGACATCAGAGTGAATACATGATAATAATCTGATTTACAGTCAGATGCTAAACTCGGTGAAACAAGATTATAAATGACTTTGTAGTGGACACACTGAGAGTGGAGTTATAAACGTATTTGGACGTGTTATGTTTGAGGAGAATTACCTTCCAGGGGTACGTTAAGTAAAAAAACTGTATAAATTGTTTTCTCATAACTATACAGAGTTATATAAATCTTCTGACGAGCTAAATGCAAAGATTACGATATCATGCTTATAAAGATGCCACAATAGCAACAGCAGTGGGCTAAGTCATTTAGGTAGATGTATATGTCCCTTTGTATAGGGTCTTTTGTGCTTATTTACCTTTTCCCTGTACTCGATATATATCGGGCTATTGTCCTTGGAATAATACAAGAGAGTTTATTCCTAACATGGTATCAGAGCTAGGTTTAACCTAAACCCTAGCCGTCTTTTTTTGCTCTCTCCCCCGCCGCGTCCCGCTCTCACCGGAACCGCCACATCCCGACGTCACATCAGCGAGATCCGAGTCAGAAGTTGCCTCTCGCCTGTGGGTCTCGCCTGCGGTGGTATCTCGCCGCATCGCCAAGCCGCCCCGTCGCATCGCCAAGCCTGCGGGGTCTCGCCTGCGATCAGCTTCGCAGCAGCCGGCGCAGCTTTCGCCGCCGGGGCCTTAGGCTTAGTCGGCTTCCTCGCGGGCGACTTGACCCTAGCAGTCGCCGCCTCTCGCCGCATCGCCAAGCCGCCCCGTCGCATCGCCAAGCCGCTTCGCCTGCGGGGCCTCTCGCCGCATCGCCAACACCGATATTCCTCTGTCTCGATCTCCCTCCCAAAGTAGCAGCCCCGATTTCCTCCTCTGCTCCGATCTCTCTCCCCGCATCGTCGGCGCAGCCTTCCTCTTTGGTGCAGCCGCCTTCCCCGACTTCCCCTGTCTCCGCTCCCCTCCTCTGTTCGGAACAGAGGAGCCCGCATCGCACTCGTCCAGCAGCAAATCCTTCTCCCGCCGCATCGTCCAGCAGCAAATCCCGCCGTCCAGCAGCAAATCCTCCTGTCCCCTGTCCCTGTTCGACGCCAAGTTATCTGCACATCACAATGGTTGCTCTTTAAGAACAGACATTGAGACTGGAATGCAATTGATACATATCATAACAAATCGAATCGGGATACTTACTCTGTCTATATAGAGAGCACCCATAGTGGTATTTGCTGCGACCGCCAGTGGCAGTTCGACACCGCCGCCCCCGCCTCTGATCCGACTGCCGGTGCCCCCCTTCATATGGCGTCTCCTACGGATCTACCTCTTCATCATCATCATGTTGCTATCCCTCGGTGTTCGTTGATTTTTGATGGCCTTAATTATAAGGAGTGGGTACCGCACATTCGTCTCCATATGCGCGGTCAGCGTCTTTGGGACCTTCTCACCGGCGATCGTCCTTGCCCACCGCGACCGGTGCTTCCTAGCGAGAGCCCACTCCCCCCACTGCTGATGACACCGCCAAGAAGGCGGCAACCGATGCGTATGCGACTGCTGTTGCTGCTTATTCCTCTCAGGATGTTCTCTATCGGCGGTGGTGTGATGACGATGCTCGTGCCGCCAACATCCTCATCGCTAGCATTGATGTGTCCCTGACAGGCGACATTGTGAGTTTGGCAACGTCTCAGCTGATGTGGGATCATCTTCGCTCTCACTATGAGCCTACCGGTGACTCCCTCTACCTTGCTGTCGTCCGACAGGAGCAGGCTCTTCAGCAGGGTGATGCCACGGTCGATGAGTTCTATGCACAGATATCTGCTATCTGGCGTCAGCTCGACTCTTTGGGACCAGCGATCTGTCGTATCTGCCAGTGTTGCCAGCATCAGCACTCCCACCTGCAGCTTCGTCGGGTCTATGACTTTTTGACCCGACTTCGGCCTGAGTTCGAGCAGATACGTGCCCAGCTGCTTGCCCGTCACCCACGCGTGACGTTCTTGGAGGTACTTGCTGCTATTCGTACTGAGGAGACTCGTCTTCGTACTGCTGGTCTACTGTCACCCTCTGCTTCTGTTTTGGCGACCCGTGCTCCTGCTTCTTCTGCTCCTATCACACCAGATCTGCCTTCTGCTACAGCACCCGTGCGAGGTGACACCAGACGCTGCACCTACTGCCACCGAGACAGACATGTGGAGGCGCAGTGTCACAAGAAGCGGAGGGATCAGGCTGCTGCCAAGAAGGAGACTGACACTGGGGGTTTCCCCTATCAGAGGAGCTCTACCCCGTCTGATACTGAGCAAGAGCTTCTCACGTTATTTCGTCGGATGTCTGCTTCTGGGGCATCAGGCTCTGCTTCTTCTGCCAGTCAGCCTACAGGTACTGCGACACCATCTTCCACCACCTCAGGTACCTCTCCTTGGATCCTTGACTCTGGCGCTTCATTTCATATGACTCCTGACCCTACCACTTTACATTCCATTAGTACTCCCTCCCGCTCTGTCACAGTTCTCACTGCAGATGGCACACCACTTTCAGTTACAGGGCTAGGCACACTTTCTAATCCCACTTTTCATGTCCCTGCTGTGTCCCTCGTTCCAAAACTCACCATGCAGCTTATGTCGGCAGGCCAACTTACTGATCATGGCTGTCGTGTTATTCTTGATTCTGACTCTTGTTCTATCCAGGATCGTCGCACGGGCACTCTAGTTGGTTCTGGCCCCCGCAGGCGTGATTCTCCGCGTCTTTGGGAGCTTGACTGGCTTCATCTTCCTTCCGCTGCCTCTGCCAGTCCTCCCATCACCACTATTGCCTCCGCCTCTGCTGCATCCTCCACCGGCTCATTTGCCCAGTGGCATCATCGCTTAGGACATCTCTGTGGTTCGCGTCTTTCTTCTTTGGTTCGTAGAGGTTTATTAGGGTCTGTCTCTGGGATATGTCTTTAGACTGTATGGGCTGTAAACTAGGCAAACAGTTACAGCTACCTTATCCTACTAGTGAGTCTGTCTCCCAGAGTCCTTTTGATCTTGTTCACTCAGATGTATGGGGTCCGGCTCCCTTCGTTTCGAAAGGGGGTCATCGTTACTATATTATATTTATAGATGATTTTTCTCGCTACACGTGGATATACTTTATGTCCTCTCGTACTGAGGTTTTGTCTATTTATAAATCTTTTGCTACCATGATCCGTACACAGTATAGCACTCCCATTCGGGTTCTTCGTGCTGACTCTGCTGCAGAATACTTATCTCGGCATCTTCGTGCCTTTCTTGATACCCAGGGCACTCTCTCACAGTTTTCCTGTCCTGGGGCTCATGCCCGGAATGGCGTTGCTGAGCGCAAGCATCGTCATTTACTTGAGACTGCTCGTGCCCTCATGATTGCTTCCTCTGTTCCCCCTCAGTTTTGGGCTGAGGCTGTATCTACTGCTACATATCTCAGCAACATGCAGCCATCCTCTCCTCTTCAGGGTGCGATTCCACTTGAGCGCCTTCCTACACCACCTCCAGATCTACCGTCCTATCCTGAGCTTCGTCTTTTTGGCTGTGTCTGCTATGTCTTGTTGGCCCCTCGTGAGTGTACCAAGTTGACAGCCCAGTCTGCTGAGTGCGTCTTTCTTGGATATAGTGCTGTGCACAAGGGATATCGGTGTTGGGATCCTGTTGCTCGACGGATGCGGATTTCTCGTGATGTGACTTTCGATGAGTCTCGTCCCTTCTTCCCTCGTCCTTCTTCATCTTCCAGTCCGGCTTCCATTGTTGAGCCTCTTTTGTTTCTCACTTTTCCTGATAGTCCACTATCCACCATTCCACCACCCATACCTCCATCACCTGTGCCCTCAGCTCCACCACCAGTGCCCCTTGTGCCTCCGGTCACCTCTGCTCCTACCCCAGGACGTGTTTCTCCCTTTCCTCTTCACTACACTCGTCGTCAACGAGTCGAGGATCCTCCTGCAGTGCCTTCTCATGAGATGCCCTCCATCACCAGTGACCCTCCTGAGTTGCCCTCTTCCTCCAGTGACCCTCCTCGTTACCACCTTCGTGATCGTGACTCACTACGCCCTCCTGGTCGGTTTACTTCTCTGGGTGCTATTCTTTCTGAGCCGACCTCTTATCGGGATGCCGCTGCTCACCAGGAGTGGCAGCATGCTATGGCAGAGGAGATTGCTGCGCTTGAGCGTACTGGTACATGGGATCTTGTACCCCTGCCTGCCCGTGTTCGTCCTATCACGTGCAAGTGGGTTTACAAGGTCAAGACCAGATCTGATGGTACTCTGGAGCGCTACAAGGCTCGTCTTGTAGCGCGCGGTTTTCAGCAGGAGCATGGGATAGATTTTGAGGAGACTTTTGCTCCTGTTGCTCATATGACTACTGTTCGCAGTCTTATTGCTGTTGCTGCTGTTCGTTCATGGACTATTTCCCAGCTTGATGTCAAGAATGCTTTTCTAAATGGCGTTCTTGATGAGGAGGTTTATATGCGGCCACCACCTGGTTATTCTGTCCCCGAGGGCATGGTTTGCCGCCTTCGTCGCTCTCTATATGGACTTCGGCAGGCTCCCCGTGCTTGGTTTCAGCGGTTCTCTTCTGTCGTCACTGCTGCTGGTTTTATTGCGAGTGATCATGATCCTGCTCTCTTTGTTCATACTTCATCTCGTGGTCGGACGCTTCTCCTTTTGTATGTGGATGATATGATTATCACTGGAGATGATTCCCAGTTTATTGCTTTTGTGAAAGCACGGCTGAGCGAGCAGTTCCTTATGACGGATCTTGGCCCTCTTCGTTACTTTCTGGGGATTGAGTTTTCCTCCACACCTGATGGCTACTATCTCTCTCAGGAGAAGTATATTCAGGATCTTCTTGATCGGGCTTCTCTTGTTGATCAGCGTACCGCTGATACACCGATGGAGCTGAATGTCCATCTTTGCTCAACTGATGGTGAGCCTCTTCCGGACCCCACTCGTTATCGCCATCTTGTTGGCAGTCTGGTCTATCTTGGGATCACTCGGCCGGATATTTCATATTCCGTGCACATCCTGAGCCAGTTTGTTTCTGCACCTACTCAGCTTCACTACAGCCACCTTCTTCGTGTCCTGCGTTATCTGCGCGGGACCAACCACCGTCGATTATTTTTTCCACGCTCTGGCCCTTTACAGCTCCATGCTTACTCTGATGCGACTTGGGCCAGTGATCCTTCTGATCGTCGGTCTCTATCTGCCTATTGCGTCTTCCTGGGTGGCTCTCTCATCACTTGGAAGACCAAGAAGCAGCAGGCGGTTTCTCGATCGAGTGCAGAGGCTGAGTTGCGTGCTATGGCCTTGTTGACCGCAGAGATTATTTGGTTACGTTGGTTACTTGAGGATTTTGGCGTCCCCATTTCCACACCTACTCCTTTGTTGTCTGACAGTACAGGTGCCATCCGTATTGCTCGTGACCCGGTGAAGCATGAGCTCACCAAGCACATTGGTGTGGACGCCTCTTTTACGCGTTCACAGGTACGGGATAAGGTTATTGCTCTCAAGTATGTGCCTTCTGAGTATCAGCTCGCGGATTTCTTCACAAAGGCCCAGACTAGAGCACAGCACAGCTTTTATCTTTCCAAACTCAGTGTTGTTGATCCACCATGAGTTTGAGGGGGGGTGTTAGATGTATATGTCCCTTTGTATAGGGTCTTTTGTGCTTATTTACCTTTTCCCTGTACTCTATATATATCGGGCTATTGCCCTTGGAATAATACAAGAGAGTTTATTCCTAACAGTTTGTGACTGGAGTATGCAGCCGCTCGCCATCAATTATTGGAAGCTCATCCATAAAGTCTCTTTTGGAGAATTTTCACACATTTCAATCAATATTACCATAGAGTTCACATGTTCAGATAATACCAAGTTGTAGAGAAAGGTCAACGTTAGCCACCTAGAAATCATGTAGAAAGCCTTCAGGAGGTAGATGTGTTTGTGAATGATGTACAGACAAATGTAATGTAATCATGTTGGTAAAGGCAAGAACATATATCACACAGAAGGTTTTGATAGTATAGGTAGAGGTAAAGACATGTATACGACTAGTTTTGGCTAGAGATCTGTAATTTCTAAAATGATAAACATACAGAGTTTACTTGCCAGAAGTAAAACAAAGAGAGTGGCATGCTGATCTGCACATGTAGATTATTCTCAAATGTATGTCATTGCCGCAAGTGGTGTGAAGATGACAAATGATCAGCGAAGTAAGTTTCAGAAGTTTCTGTTGTGCGACAGCGGATGATCACCGAAGATTAGACGAAGAAGAACGAGCAACAAACAGATATGGGACTATGAAAGACTATAATTTTATGTCGTTGGCCGGTCAAGGGAACACAATGAGCTTTATTACGAAAGGAAAGAATGAATACAATTCTTATCTTTTCACAGCGAAGAAGTGCACAATATCTCTCCAAAATCTCTCAACAATCTCTCAAAATTGGCTCTCACAAAGACGGCTCAACGTTCTCTCAAAATGTGTTTCACATGAAAACCCCTCGTCTAAACACCTTATATATAGCCCTAGGTTATAATAAGTGTTATCATGAAAGAGAGATTCTCAATAGATACGAATTCAGACGTTAACGAAATTCCAATCCAATCGCAACTCTACTACAACGTCCTGGGGTGGGCCCCCTCCATGTTGTCGAGCTTCTCGCTGAAGTCTGAGCCAACGAAGTGCCAAGCTGAGCTATCCGAGCTACCCAAAACTCGAACTGTAGAGCTGCCGACCTATGAGCTGTCGATCCTCCGAATCGAGAATCCAATGCACTATCGAAATCCAATTGCTCGGCACCCTCGTATATGACTTGTGTAGAATCATATAGGTCGTATCCGAACACAACCGAGCTAGCTCTGCACACGAAAACTCAGGTGTCGATCCAATACTTCTTCAGCGACTCAATCGAGCCAACTTTCACAAATCTTCACATTGGCAGATTTAGGCCTCCATCACATAATCGACATTCATTGCACCTCCTTGGTATAGTCACATCTGAGGTTCCCCGTATTTTTGCTCCGAAGAGCCCAATGCCCCTCCGGGCTCAACTGTCTTCACCGAGCCTCAATGCCCCTAACTGGGGGGTCATCTTAACCTCATCTTAGAACACCATTGAGCAAATCCAAGCAGTAGTTAAAACTTAGCTCCCGATACAACCTTAGTCAACATGTCCACATGGTTATCATTTGTTCTGATCTTCAACAAATTGATGCCATCGTCTTCTTCTCTCACATAGTCCCGGACAAAGTGGTATCCTACGTCGATATGCTTGGTGTGAACATGAAAGACCTGATTCTTAGATAAGTACACCGCACACTGGCTATCACAATGGAGGTCATACTTTTTCTGGTATACTCCCAGATGATGCAACAAGCCCATCTGTCATATCGTCTCTTTCACAGCTTCAGCCAATGCCATATATTCTGCCTCTGTTATATTTGCAAAGTCAGAATCAACATAGCCAATAGCTTGTGGACCTTCATCTCCTCGGTTATATGTCAATCCAACGTCACTTGCACCATTAATATATCTAAGTATCCATTAAACATCTTGCCAGTATACTTTTTCCAGATTGTGCATATATATACTCACCAAGCGACTGCATGTGATAGTCGGATCAGGTACATACCATAGCATACATCAAGGCCACTACTGCATTGGCATAAGGTATGCTCTCTATGAGCTTCTTCTCTTCTTCGTTCTTCGGGCAATGATCAGCACAGAGTTTGAAATAAAGTACTAGCAGAGTAACTACGGGCTTCATACTTTCACAACCAAATCTCTGTATCACACAGGACTTCAAATATCGACACCGCCACTTCAATCTCTTGTGATTTCCATCCCAAGAATCCTCCTTGATTCGTCTAGATCCTTCATCTCAAATGTACAACTTAGCACAGACTTTGGTCTCTAAATCTCTGCTTTATTTGATGAAGCGATGAAGATATCATCACCATAAAACAGAGATAGATGAAGAACTCATCATCCAACCTCCGAAAGAACACGCAATGATCATAGGGCTGCGAACATACCCTTAATCATTCGTCATGAAACGTTCGAAACATTTGTATCATTGTCTAGGTGATTGCTTCAGCCCATAAAGCGATGTCTGCGGCCTATATGCAAGCCCATCGTCGCTCCTATAAATATCGGACTGAGCCATATAAATCTCTTTCTCGAGCTCTCCATGCAATAATGACGTCCTGACATCTAGTTGCAACCGGTTAAGGTCTAGCTATGCCACTAGTGCCAATAGGATCCGAACTGAGCAATACTTCAACGGAGAGAAGACTTCATTATAGTCAATGCCATTCATTTGTGCATAGCCCTTCGTTGCAAGGCGAGCTTTGTAGCGAACTTTTACAGATTCGACTTTGTCTTTTCTTGGTGTAGACCCATTTACAACATATTGTCATCTTACCCTCTGGAAGCTCTACCAGATTCCATGTCGCATTCTTTATCAGCGATTCCATCTCCTCGTCCATCAATTTCTTCCACTTGTCTATGCCTTCAAATGCTCCACCTCTCTGAAAGAAATGTGTATGTATATACTTACAGCAGGAAAAGCGAATGAGAACATCTCAGTGTATCATGCAGGTTTTCATATCTCACGTTTCGGCCTCGACACTGCAATGGAATCCTTCGGTTGTGCAATCTATGGAGCCTAGCTATCTCCACCATCCGAGCTTGAACCATCCACATCACCATCATTTGTCTGGAGTACGTCTTCTGCAGCCTCTAGTGTAGATCGGCTTAAGTTAGTAGATGAGCTATTTGGGACCTTAGACACATCCAAGTAGAAATGCTTCGTCTGTATCTGTTAGGCATCCACCATCGATTCACGCTCCTTCATCAGTAACGCTGACTCATCGAACGTTACGTATTTGCTTACAATCACCTTTCTTTGCCTCTGACGCCATAGCTTGTATTATTTGACATCATCGCTAAAACCCAGGAAGATGGCTTTCTTGGCTGTAGCGTCGAGCTTGTCTTCTTTCACAGCATAATAGCTCGGACAGCCCCATATTCATAGAGACTCATAGTCGGAAACTAGCTTTCCCGACCAGACCTCCAGAGGAAATTTTCCTTCCAATGCAGCAGATGGTAGGTGATTGACCAAGTAGGTCGCGTACGCCAGGGCCTTAAAACTCCTCTGGTAGGTCGGCGGTAGACAACATGCATCGGAATTTCTCTAGCACAGTCTAATTTATCCTTTTAGATACTCCATTCTGTTGTAGCGTACCACCAACGGTGAAGTGTCTGTGAATCCCTTTCTGATCTGCATAACTTCTGGAAGAGGTCCGACCTATACACTCCACCTTTGTCACTTCGGAGCAGCCTGACTTTCCAGACTATTTGAGACTCAACTAGCTTCTTGCACTGTATGAAAGTGAAAGTGTTCAGAACTTGATCTTTTAACTTCTCTTTTAACTTTAGAAAAAACACCAAAGCCATGCGTGAAAATCATTAATAAATGATACAAAGTAGTGTTTATCTCCCAATGAGGCTGACCTACTCGGCCCCTATACGTCGGTATGAATGTAGTCGAGCACTCCCTTCGTATTAGGGATGACCATCCCAAAAGAAGCACGTGTCTGTTTGCCAAAGACAATGCTCGCAAAACTCTATTTTCCCGATCTTGGCTCCTTTCAGACGATCTCCTTCGATCAACTTCTACAAAGCTTTATCTCTAACATGACCTAGTCACATGTGCCAAAGAAGCGAGTCATCTTGGTCGACCTCACAGGTCAGAGCTACAGTGCCAGTCACGACCAAACCATGCAAGTAGTAGAGTTTGCATTTCTGATTCTCATTCATCACGATCATAGCTCCTCGGGTCACCCTTAGAGCACCATTCTCCATTGTTACTCTGTAGCCTTTGGCTTCGAGTGAAGCGAGCGATATGAGGTTACGCTTTAGGTCGGGAACATAGCGTACAACATCGATGACTCGTGCAACACCGTTGCCAATCTTCATCCGAACTGTCCCGATACCCGCAGTGCTACAAGCTCGGTCATCGCCCAATAGGACCGTACTCTTACCCCTTCACGGAAGGTTGTAAAGTACTCTCTGTATTTGTCATCATATGGAAAAAGCAGCCCGAGTCGAGCACCCAACAATCTGACGTCATCCCCTCCGAAGCACCGACCAATACCCATTCCTCGACCTCAGTGTCCTTAGCAACGTTGGTTGTTGTGACGTGCTTCTTCTTTGCCCTTGGACAATCTTTGACCCAATGTCCTATTTTTCTGTAGAAGGCCCAATGGTCCTTTGCCAAAGTCCTTATGAAGAGGGCCACTACTCTTGTCCCAGATCTTGGATCCGAAATACCCCTTTCGAGCTCCACCCATCACATTACTCAGACCTCTTACCACGATAAGACCGCCGTTAGTTCGGCCTCTAGTGTCCTCGTCATTCTTCCTGAACTCGTTGCTCGTCAGAGCATTGGACACTTCTCCAAACGTGATCGAGTCATTACCATAAGTAAGGACCGACACCAAGTACTCAGATTCAATAGGTAGAGAGTTGATGAGAATCATAGCTTTATATTCATCGTCGACCTTAACATCGACGTTTCTTAGGTTACTCAGAAGCTTGTCGTAGTAGTCGAGATGTTTCTCGATAGAAACACACTCTTCAAGCTTCAGACCGAAAAGCTTCTTCAAATATAAGTGGTGTTGGATGTTCTTCTTCATATACTTATCGCCGAGCTCCTTCCAAAACTTCTTCGCATTTGTCTCCTTCATGAACGAGTATTTCTTTTCCTTCGTCAGATATAGTCGGATCGTTCCACATGCATTCCGATTTAGAGTTCTCCACTCCAAATGGGACATGCTCATCGGCTTCTCATCCAATGCGATATCTTAACCAAGTTGGTACAAGACATCCAAAACTTCGTATTTCCTCATACCGAAGTTGATCTTTCCATCAACTTCTCAATTTCAAACTTCGTGTTAAACACGATAGTCTAAGTCGCTGGAGCATGCTCTCTAGAAGTCGACGCCTCTGAAGAACTGTAATCGCCACAGTTGCTCATCTTCGCCTTCTACGTTGATCTCTAAAACCATGAGCTTTGATACGTGGATGATTGCCGAAGATCGGACGACGAAGAACGAGCAACAAACAAATAGAGGACTATGAAAGACTATAACTTTAGGCCATTGGCCGGCCAAGAGAACGCCAATGAGCTTTATTACGAAAGGAAAGAACGTATATAATCTTTTCTCTTACAGTGAAGAAGAAGCACACAAGATCTCTCCAAAAGCTCTCAATAATCTCTTAAAGTTGGCTCTCACAAAGGCTGCTCAACGTTCTCTCAATATATGTTCCACACGAAAAACCATCATCTAAACATCCTATATATAGCCCTAGGGTACAATGGGTGTTTTTATGGAAGAGGGATTCCCAATATATATGAATCCCAACTTTAATGGAATTCCAATCCAATCGCAACTCTACTACAAATAGGACAATGCGTCCTATGATGGGCCACCTCCGTGCTATCGAGCTTCTTGCTGAAGTCTGAGCCAACGAAGTGCCGAGTCGAGCTATCTGAGTTATCCGAAGCTCGGACGGTAGAGATGCTGACTTATGAGATGTCGATCCTCCGAACCAAGATCCAATGCAATGTCAAAGTCCAATTGCTCGGCATCCTTGTATCTGAATTGTACAGAGTCGAATAGGTCGGATCCAAGCACAGACGAGCTAGCTCTGCACAAGATAGCTCGCTGTCAATTTAAAACTTCTTCATGCCTCAATCGAGCCAACTTTCACGGTTTCAATGGTTCCAAGATACTTAGATTGTGCCATTTTCTTGTATTGCAACATTGGCAACGACATGTTGTCATACTGTTTGTCTTTCATCTACAACTCTACAACTTGGAAGCATATATATTACAAATGAGGGAGGTTAATGGGATGTTTGTTACATGTTGCACCTTTGTCTCATGTGGCAATGGGGATGGGTGCCACCTTATCATAGTAAGACACACTTGGGGTTGGGTGTGGGGTTGGGTGTACTTTGGGATAATGTTGTGGATCACCCAAGGAAAAGCCCAATTCATCCCCCTTATTTGCAAGCTTGTCATTGCTTTTTCATCAAACCCAAATGCCCCTCCCTCCTCTACATGTTTACGTGTTTGCAATCAATGTTTTTCACTTTGACAATATTCGTGTTTTGCACTTTAACACATGTTTTCCCCCATTTTACTCCCAGCTGATACCCACACACACCCACATTTCTTGTTCTTTTCAGTTGCATGTGGGTCTCGCATCCTGTGTGTGTTTCTTCTTGGGTCCCCGTTGCAAGGAGATAGGGTGACACATAGGCATGGTGGGACACACTTGGGGTGGTGCATGTGGTGTTGGTTGTATTTTTCGGTAATGTTGTGAAAATCCCAAATAAAAACCCCCCTCATTCCCATTATTTGCAAGCTTGTCATTGCTTTTCATCAAACCCAAATGCCACTCACTCTTCCTCATATCTACGGGTTTGTCATCAACCAACTTTTACTTTGACCCGCCGCATTTTTTGCACTTTAATACATGTTTTTCCAGTTTTATCCCCGGACGATATCCACACGCTCACGCACACGCACACTTCTCTCTTTTTGAGTTGCGTGCAAGCACGTCATCCTGTGAATGTTTCTTCTTGAGTACATGTGTACTATGTGCACGGATTATTTTGAGGACAAACATGTGTGGCACCCTTTGTCCATATGGCAAAGGGAAATGGGTGCCACATCAACCATTACGAGTTTGGTTTGGTTTAGGGTGTATTTGTGGAGCACCCAAATGAAAGCCCACATTCAAATGAATTACAAGCTTACCATTGGGATTTATGCACTATGTCTCCCAAGGTTTTTTGCGATTTAACCTCTGCTTTCCCCATTTTACTCCGCAACGATGCCCACACACACCCAAACACACACTTCTCACTCCTTTTCGGTTGCACACGTTCACCACATCCTGTTTGTGGGGATTTTTTTCATATGCACTAGTACACGGGTTATTTCTATTATACTCAAATGATGAAGGATTTAGGGATATTGTCTTCCTTTAACTTTACACCCATCACTCCAACGATGACATTAGCTTATGGCTCTAAATTCACAATGGATAAAATTGGCACAATAGCACCTATATCCTTCATTTTATATCTACCAAACTCTATGTTCAGTTTGTTGGTTGTTAGCCAGTTAGTTGTTAGCCAGTTAACGTGTTTTGAATAGGCCAATAATCGATGAATATTAGCATCAAAATTGAATCTCTGCGAATGGTTCAATATTGAGAAATTTTGAAATATTGAGAAATTTTGAATGATTGAATGATTGCTGATACTTCCTTTCATCGTCAATGTTGCTATTAAATACAAGATAATTGACCTAACTTTAGCTATTTACAAGGAAATAACTATAAGCAAACAAACTAACAATCAGAGAAAATATCTTGGAACTAACAAACTAACAAACAGTTTGTTAGGAAATGTCACGGCGCTAACAAACTAAAAAACTACAAACAGTTTGTTAACAAACTGACTAGCTAACTTCCTTAAACTTCGTAACAAACAGTTTGAAGTTTGTTAGCTAAACTTTGTGAACAAACTGACTAACTGTTTGTTTTTCCAACACCTCCGCTGAAGCTGGTGAATGTGCATCTCGCATTCCCAGCTGGCTGAAGAATCTCTAAAATGCTTCGATGTTTAGTCATTTGTGAGAACTTCTACAATTGACTATTTGCTAGAACGTATGGTGTGCAAATCTGCCTGCTGACCAATTTAATGTATGTCAACTTCGATGTACTTTGCTATGTCGTGTTGAACCGGATCATGAGCTATGCTGATGACAGATTTGCTGTCACAATATAGTCGTACAGGTCTTTCCCATTTAATCATCAGGTCTTCTAGGATGATTTTGGTCCATAGTAACTCACAAACTCCATGGGCCATAGCTCTAAATTCGGATTCAGTACTTGATCTTGCTACTACGTTATGTTTCTTGCTCCTCTACGTAACTAGGTTGCCATCGTAGAAGGTGCAATACCGGATTGTGGATTTTCTATCAACAAGGGAACCTACATAATCAACGTCCATATAGAATTCAAGGGTCAATTGACCAAGCCTTTTGAATAAAATCCATTGGCCCGAATTAACCTTGGTATGCAATGAGCAGCTTGTAAGTGAACCTCCTTTGGATTGAGCATAAACTAACTAATACCACTCACAACATAAGCCATTTCCGGACGTGTGTGCGCTAAATTTATCAGCCTTCCGATAAGCCTTTGATATCCGTCTCATTCTACATGTGTGTCTTCTCTAGCTTCCCCGAGTCGATGGTTTTGCTCTATTGATGTGGATATTGGTCTACAAGCTATCTTTCCCGTCTCTTTAAGAAAATATATCACATATTTCTGTTGTGATATGAAAATACCATCTCTAGAGTGTGTTCCTTCAATTCCTAGGAAATATTTCAACTTTCCCAATTCCTTTTGTAACGACCCACTTTCAGGGGGGTTATTACTTATTTGATATATTTGCAGGTCTGCAGATCACCAGTGAAAACAACATAAGCACGATACAGAGATGTATAAAATACTCAAATAGTGTCCATTATTACAATTGATACAATACAATTGATACAGTACAACATTCTCCAACGGAAATACATGTAAAAAAGAAGTATATATGGAAATACACAACTCAGAACAAAAAGTCGACAGTATCAGGGTCGCACTCTGGCTCCGAAAACTCAGGAGTCTCCTCTTCAACCTGTACGTCGTCTTACGGTGCCATGAATATGGAACCATAGGTAAATCACAATTCTAACGATAGAAATAGAGTAGTGCAGAAGCATGTGACAGGCTATGAAAAGTAACTAAGGATTATCATGCAAGTGTCATAGGTACTGTAAAAGTAAACATGCATGCAAGTACAATAAGTAAAGAAAAAGATGGTTGTGCAGGTACAATAAGTAACGTACAACTACAATGATAGCAATAATAAGATTAGCGGGCATGAATTGCAACAATAGTAAACATGTAAAGTACTGAAAAGATGTGCATTCAATTAAATAGTTATTGTGATGCTAGGAGTAATTAGCTAAACTAAGTGACTCACGTAGGAGTATGATATGCAACCATTGAGCCCATCTCTTTCGCAACAGGGAGCTAATCACGTGCGTCTATGTACAACATACTTTTGAAAACAGATACTTTTCGAAAAAGGTCATGACGTAAAAAGGAGACGAGCTCCTATTCACTTGATAAGAGAGGTGCCTCCCAGTCATAGCTCCCACACACTCTCTACAATGAGTTACCTCAAAACCCAGTGATCTGTCAAATGTGTCAATTATATGTTTCTTACGAGATGTTTCAGAAGATATTCCACAAGACGTTCCACAAGACGTTCCTCAAGATATTTCATACAATAATTCATTAGCATTCACTGATTCATAGATGACATGCAGCATGTGATGTGATTATTTAAATGTAAGCAATCGTTAACAAGAGTACAATATTTCATGCATAGTTTTCAAGTGACAAGCATCATGACATGGTAGGCAAGGGTGAAGAGTTATCATAGTAAATATGAGTTTAAGTGTGATGAAAGGTTGAAGTAACTCATTTAAAGGTATTTATAATCAATGTTTGCAAACTGATGATATTTGAAATTCTAGCAGTGATCGATACATACACGGCCAGTCAGGTTTGGCCAAGCATGTCATTATCCCCGCAAGTAGTGTGATCCAAATTTGGATGCAAACGATCTTAGACACTGGGTGGTAACAATGTTAAGATTGCCAATTATCACATCTGTTCTATTAATTATATAAACAACAATAAAGTAGTTCCCTATTTATTCACTATGATAGTTAAAACAGGACCACTGATTGACTTTATTATTGAAAACCAGAAAGTTAGGAACACAATTCAGATTGATTGGGCCAAAGCAAAGCAGATGCTAAAACATTTGAGGATAAAGACAAGTCCAACAAACATGGAAAACAAAATTGTTGGTTAAACTGAACAGTCGTTCTGTAGTTAATTAGTTTCTTATTTAATTAGGTCTTCAAGTCAATAGCCGTTTTGAGATTATATGTGATATTCTAACTTCGTACTAATACACTATCTAAATTTCTAACATTAGAATTAGAGTGACTTACGGGTTTCGAGGTCGTCGTCGTAGGCCGGGGCTGGAGCTAAAGCTTCCAAGGATATTGGTGCACGAGAATCGGTACCTGCAATCACAAAAATTTATTGGTTATATGCCGGACAACTTTCTATCTAATTTTATTAGCCGTTTCTATTTTTATTATAGTTCAAAACGTGACAAAACGTGCATTAATAATTTTTAGAAAAGCAAGATGTGAGTAAAATAATTTTATATATGAAGAAAATATTTTTCTGAAGCTCATAGGTATTTTTATAATTTTTAAAAGCCTAAAATCAATTAAAAACTAATTTTCTAAATTATAAAATACATATCGTAAACGTTCAATGATTTATTTAGGAAAATATACTCGTCAAAATATTTCATATGATATGTCAAAATGATACTCTCGATTAGTAGAATTCGACGGCAGTTTTGTATTAGAAAAATACGTGTAATGTTTGAGGATACGAATTTTAAAATCAATTTAGAAATAATTACATATAACTTTGAAAATTCATATTTAAAAATATAAGTCTCAGATTGGGATGATTCTAGCGTCTACACATTCGCTTCGACGCATAGAATTTTCTCATGTTCTCTGTGTATTTTTCTGATTCTTATAAGATTTACTATGATTTTTATATCATTAGCTCTTATATAGTATTTTTTAATATACATATATACGCATGTACATCCGTGTATATGTGTGTGCGTGTATGTATTTCTCTACTTTCCTCTACCTCTCACTGGCGAGAACACGACATGGGGGTCTTCGCGTTTAGCGAAGTCTGCAGTGAAGAGGGGGCGTACGGCTATCAGGGGTGGAGCCGGCGGAGGGCAACGCCGGCAGACAGAGGTGGCGAAACGGTGGCATCGCCGGGAGGCGCTAGCGACGGCGATGGAAGCGTAGGCAGCGGGGGTTGCTTGGGGCCGGCTGTGATCGCACGACGAGCGGGAGTCTGCAGTGGCGAGAGGGCGTACGGCTGTCGGGAGTGGAGCCGACGGAGGGCAACGCCGGCAGACGGCGGTAGCGGAACGGTGGCATCGCCGGGAGGTGCTAGCGGCGGCGATGGAAGCGTGGGAAGCGGGGCTGCTTGGAGCGGGATGTGCTCACATGGCGAGCGGGAGGGGTCACGATGGACTGGACGACGGCTGTTCTATCGGCTTAGCGGGCGAAGGCAGAGGCCGGCGAGGCAAGGCAAGAGTTCAGGCGTCAGCAGCGGCTGCTCGAGCGACGAGTCGAGGAGCGGGCAACAAGGTGACGATGTGAGGCCTTGCGGGCCTGTGTAAGCTGAGGTACGGATGTGGAGCCGTCGAAGAGTGGGCGGCACGGCATCGGATGAGATGGCAAGGTCGCAGTGTAGAGGGGGCGGCGGCGTAGATCTCCGATGGAGCTTGGGGGCTTGTGTGGCTTGGTGGTAGCGAAAGGAGGGCCGTGCGTGTAGTCGGGGACGGTGAGCTCCACTGAAGACGACGGTAGTGAGGGTGAGACGGAGGTGGTGGTTGCCTTGGCAGTGGTTAGAAGAGTGAGACGGAGTGGGGTCAACGGGGAGGGAGTGAAAGGAGAGGGAGAAGCCACGGGCTGCCGTGGGTTTTGGCAGTGCATGGGTTTCGAGTTGTTTGGTTGTGGGCTTGGGATGAAGAAGAAGTAATAAGATGATGATGTTGCTGGTGCTGATGGTGGTGGAGATAGTTGAGTAAGGGAGAAGAACTGGCAGAGGATAGAGGGTGAGAGGACGCCAACATGGGAAGCGTGAGTTGAACTGAGGAGGATAAGAAGAGGTATTTATAACACAGAATTTTTTGATACAATGTATCAGTTCAATGGGTAATGATAAGAGTACTTAATATGGTATGTTAGTGTTTTTGACTAACGTATGACATGGTTTTAGCATTTCCCTCATGGGCTGCTAACGAGGGTTCCATGAGTAATTTTTAAAGGTAATTAATTAAGTAAAACGTAATTCGTAAAACGTCAATTAGTAAATAATAACTTAAAATACGAAATTACGATGTTACCCCTGAAACTAAACGTGTCTGAAAAATTACGGAAAAAAATACCACGTGTTCGTATTGTCGCGACAATCATGAAAATGAAGTCCATTTTCAGATCTGGTCGACAAAAAATAGAAAAAAATCATTTTACTTATTTTGAAATCGTTTGAAATCGTTTTCGTTACAGAAAAATGTAAATGCCGTTACATCTTTATCTCAAATTCTCAAATGAGAAACTTTTTTCAATTCTTCTCTTCCATGCTCGTCATTCCTGATGAGAAACATTTAAGAATACTTAGAAAAAGTTGAGTCTGCTGCATGGGTTGGTGTAGTTGTCTGGTGGTGGTAGAGAGTTGTTGATTAGGTCCCACAGAAGTCATTGGAGGTGATTGCTTTAGATGTGCAACCACTAGTTGCTCTTGTTCAACATCTCTCTACATACTCATGTTTCCAAGCCGCTTATACGTGGTCAAGTCCACAAAGATCAACTTCCTTCGAATTTCTATGTTCAGTCCTTGCTGGAAACGCATAACACGACTCAAAGGCGTTGCAACCATCTCTGGAGCGAACTTGCAGAGTATGAAAAATTCAGAATCGTACTGATGTACCGTCATCGAGCCTTGCTTCAAATTAATGAACTTATTTTGTAACTCCATGTTCTCCTGTGGTGGAAATAACTTTGTGTTGAAGACCAAAGTGAAGGTAATCCAATCGAGTGGTAGCTCTAAGCGAGCCTCCTTTGCCTTCCACCAGATTCTGATTTGTAACTTTCCTATGTCCACGCATATGTCCTCCGGAATCCGTATGGCATGCACATTGTCAACAGTACTACTCAGCCATTCATTCGTCGGTAGAGGACACTCCGTCCCAATGAAGCTCTTCGGACCTAGTGCCCGAAATTGTCAAACGCCTCTCTCAGCTCGTGATTTCTTCTGCAGAACTTGCTTCATCATGTCGGCATGCTGCTGTTGCAGACCAAAATGCCATACATGATGTCTTCCTGTGTCAAGTGCTCCAGTGAAGATGGTCCGATATTGTTGTTGTTGTCATTGACATTGTTATTGACGATGTTATTGTTGATATTGTTGTTGATGGTGCCAGACACACTTCTGTCGCCTTGATTCTCGTCATGTCCTCGTTATGAACAGTTAAGTTGTTCCCAGCAGGACGTCCGCGACGATTGTATGTCTTCGACATTCTGTATTCCAATGAGGAATGTTCGTTTGGTTGATTTTTTAATTCGTATTTCCTGCTTATTATATATTGTGCACAAGGTGGTTGTGCAGATCTGCATGGGTCACCACTTATAACGTCCCAGATTCGGCTGTCATTACAATTTCAAGAGATATGCAGATCATGCAGATACCTGTAAAAACATTATAGCAAGAGAACAGAAAATATTATAAAATTAAGGGTTATTTAGTACTGACCCCATGTGTTTTCTCGGAAATTAGTAGTACTCCCCTATGGTTTCAATAATTAGTAAGACCCCCCTGCCATAGGGGGGTAATACTAATTTTTGAGAAACCCTGGGGGGGTGATACTAATTGCGGAGGGGGGTCTTACTAATTATTGAAACCATATGGGGGTACTACTAATTTCCGAGAAAACACAGGGGGTCAGTACTAAATAACCCTAAAATTAAAACACTCATTTATTCATCCTTCAACGAATGTACAGTGTATAATGCAGAAAAGAAAACTACAATCTCTCGACTACAAAAGAGTAAAAGGAATTAAATAACGAAACATCATAATACCCTTCTACTAAGTCCTGAAGCTCAAAACTCCACGTTCTCCATTCAAACTCAGACTCCTCGTACTATGGTGCCTCCTCGTAAACATGTCCGTCATCTACCGGTGACAACAAAAATTGTACTACTAAATAGAGTAGATTAAATTAATACTAAACATTTAATTTATCATGCTGGAAGTAACAGACATGCAACTTGCACCTGAAAAACTACAAATAGAAAAGTACCAAGCTATGTATAGTCTAACAATGAGTAAAGATGTCTGCAGTTAATCTAACAGTTTGTGTATTGTGACTTATAATGGAGAGCACGATGTGTAACCTAAAATCCACCTTGGACCATGGAGTGTGACCCCGGGCCGAGTGCAAGAACAAAGAAGCAGGATAAAGACCCATGATCCTGAAGGGTTTTCTGGGTCATTGTGGCTACAAAATCGACGTCCGGCCTAGGTCAGGCGGACGATGAAAGAAAAACAATGCATGGAAAAACAACTTAAACCAGTTTTAAGTTAAGCCCTAAAGAAATAAACTCTAGCCAGAATCTCTACTATCCCGAGGTTGGGTCCGACCAACCACTAAAGATAAATCTATCAATCTATTGCAATTATAAATGCATGAATATTAAACTACATACATGTCACTCCGCTACCGCGCGAAGCGTCTCAGCAACCTGTCTTTAATCCCCGAAGCGAAGCCCAGCGTTGGGGCTAAGCTGCTTCCCCCGAGCTGAACTGCATCCCGAGGCGACCTATCCCCTTGTCGCCGAGCCTACCACGCGTTCCCGAAAGTTTCACCTTGAGTGGCTCATCCGTAAAAACTTCGGATCCTATCCGAACTCCTTCGTAACTTTGCTAGAGCCCGATCAGGTGCAAGGAAGAATAAGGAAGAAAGTTGTAATAGTAATTAAGCTTAGATCTGGGCTTACTCATGTTTAATGGAGCTACTCAGATCTGAATCTTGGTGCATGTTTCAAGGTGGGGGGGTTGGCCCCTATTTATATAGGTGGTTGACCCCTCCCATTTTCTCCATATCTGACGTGGGACTAAATGTTTGAGGAGAAAATTAATTTAAGTTTGACTTTAACGAAGACCAAACTTTAGCGAATTTTCCTTCCCTCACCGTTGAGCTTCGCAAGAGATATCGTATATCAAATCGAAGAGCACTGAACGCATAAAACAAACGGGGCTTAATTCCGACTTCGTTCGACCCCTCAAATGTATTTTCAAAGTTAGCCAAAAACTTATGTTTCAAAAACAAACCAGCCATCAAAATTACTTTAGGGTTTTCAACCATGTGGGGCCCACCCGCGTTGACCTTTAACCTGGGCGCCCGCCTGGGTGCCTGCGGGCGCCTACCTGGGCGCTTGCAGGCGCCTGCCCGCTAATAGGCAGGCATGTACCCTCTAAGGGGTCGGGCCCTGCCTGGGCTCTGCCTGGGCCCAAGCCCAGGTTGCGGCTGGGCAAGTATTTAAACCCTTTTTGGTTTTCTTCAACCACACTAGGCTTGCACCAAAACAAAATAAGTTTAAGACATTCCTAGACTTCTAATTGAGCTTGTTCTGTGTTTATTGTAAAATATATTCGTAAACGTTTTACGATATATTTTATTCTCATTTGCATCATATGCAATAAGTCCCACATCTTTAATATTCTTTAGGCTATATCGCAAACCTTTTGCGACGTAATTAATTCACATACATCCGAGTATTATCTTCCTAATTCTACCTATTACTTGACGAAGGTCTCACTCTGTATGAGATCCTACAGCCTGACCCCACTACAGGTGGGGCTCGAAACCCCTGACGGCAATGACACGACAGTGACTACGTATAGCAGGTGACGTCCTTGTTTTGGTATCATCATTATGTGAATAGCCAATTAATATGTGCATTGTCGGGACCACAATGACTATGTCCGTGATGAATGCTGCAATTTTAGTCCCTTTGTCAAAACCATGTCGCTTAGTCAAACTTAAGATACGGTCAACTATCAATCCTAATAGCTTGAACTCGGTTAGTCTCCATCGGTCTTTAGTCTGTCAATATCGGACTTCTTCCAACATACTTTGGTCAAAGTTTTTACTAAATACCGAACCAACTCGTGCGATACTAACTCCCCATTAGCGACAGATACGAATCCTCTTTTGGTCATTATTCTCGTCGCACGCTTCAAATGTCACCCAATCAAAGCCCTTTCGACAGGCCTTGTCTCAAAACTATGTCAGAGATCTAAGTGACACTGTTTATGTATAAGTTCGTACAATGACCTCGAGTCTAAGGACCAACTTGCATATCATCACTGAAAGTTATCACTGACAGATTAGTTAATGTTAACCATATGATAACTCTCGTTGGGTCGTTCAGTGAACTCATTCTCCAATGAGCATATGTGTCTCGTATCGGACTTCGCCAAGTCGAACGACCATGAGATCATCATCACCACTCTATGGTGAAGACAAAGACGCAATGGTCTATCTGATGTATCAATATCCTTTCTCGATACAACTATGACCACGAACGAGTTTAGACTTATGCTACAAATGATCAAGCAATTTTCTATGATCGAGATCCCCATCTCGATACTTATTTGACCTCGCATCAAGTCTCAGGACTTTACCTAAGTTCTAATGTAAACTACAATATTTTAACTTAAATACATTCTTACCAAACAGCTTACAGTTATTTCGAACAAGATGTTTGTACACATACACAGAGATAAATTTACCTCGAGGGCATAGACATCTCCCAACATCTCTCACTTGCACTCAGGCCCATTTATCTCGGTATTGCATACCGCTTTTACACATAAGTGTATCTAGACTTTATGTGGTAGAGCCTTCATGAGTGAATCTGCTAAACTGTCTTTCGTATAGACTTAAGGGGTTTCTATGTACATGCTAGACCATTCATTTGACTGTCATCCAAATTATTACATTGGTCTTTTGGAATCCATAACATTTGAATTGCCTGGATCTCATTTAGTTCATCGTTCTCACTTGAGACTTAAAACAATATTCTTTACGTACCTTGTGAGAATGCTCCAAAATAGTCACTAGTCATCTGCACGGTTCATTATCATTTCTAATAAAGTGTCAAACTATTTGACCACTTTGTCAAAACATATGTTCCAACTCCTTGATGCCTCACATGCCTTTTATTCGCTCACACTTACCTTGAAAACTCTCTAGCCGATTCATATAATTTCGTTCTTTTAAATCATATTTAGAAAACAGATTATACATGTATACTCTAGTTTTCATAGTCATCATGAGCATTTACCTCAAGTCTGATCCGAATAAATCTGTACACGGCTGTCAATGAGAAAATTTCATCACAATCCATTTATAAGAGTTTTGATGATAATTATTCTCAACCAGCATAACTTGTACTTCACTATTTTCCATCTGCACTAATCTTCTGTCTTGAAGATTTACTTGCAGCCAAAGGGAACACTTCCCTTGGACACGTCTTCTGAAGTCCATACTTTATTTACATACAAAGATATTTTTCGGATCCCATCAAGTCATTTCTTAGAGTCACTACTCCGAATGGCATCTTGGAAGTTGTCTATGACATCATCAATTATGATGTTTTATTCGACTCATTTGTCTCACGAGGCTCGTGTAATCCTGTGACTCCCTAACAATTGATATGAGAAATATGTTCTTGATAAGGTCCTCACAGAACCTTATCAAGAACATAGGCATTACTGTCTGGGGCTTATCCCAGGAGGATTGTAACTCAAAATCATTTGCCATGTATCGCACAATGTCTAACAGATGTGATTCATGCTTTCCAACACACGATGTGTTAAGAAACTTGACCTCTGAGAAAATCTCATTTTCTTTTAATTATGCAAGAATTACGCATCTAAGTATTTGCCTCTTCGATCTGATCGAAGCAGTTCAAATACTTCTGTCATTATGTTCTCTTTTTTATCAAACTTGTATTTCATCAAGAACACGTGTCATAATAAAATAAAAATATCATATCCTAGCTAATTTAGACTTGGGTCTAGATACATCCGTATATATGAGACCCGAGTTCTCCAACTCAATCTCCTACTGTTTTACAAAAAAAGTTGGCAATCATACATTTGAGACAACACTCACAAGTGTATTTCGACTCATAATACGAGAGGTAAAGAGACCTCTTTATGTGACTTGTCAAGTCTGTTCTCTTTGGTACGGCCTAGTCTATTTTGCCATAGATAAGTTTTCTGTAACTTGCGCATTAACTCTTAATACAATATTATTCTGAAACGGATGCATCAAATATATCTCATTTTCAATTCCTCCTACTTATGCCTTTTCTTATGATAGACAAAACAATCCTTCTCAACCGAATTTCCTGAATGCCTTCTTCTTTTCTAAATCACATTTAGATATTACACGTCTCAATACAAATATTAGCTGTGCAAGCACCTCATGCATCCAAACACTTGAGCTTCACAACCTTGAGTTAACTCAATAAGTTGCTTGACTCAAGATCTGATTTGGATACATTGTCTTGCACCGCTCATGCACTCAACTTCAAGTCAAACAATTTGATCGAAGTTTCAAACTTTGCGATTCGAACCCGTTATCCGTACAACCTTGAGTTGACTGAACAATTCGTATGGAGAAACATGCTTTAAACATCAGTATGTTCAAGCAGCCCCTCATAGAGGCGAGTGACAAGTAGTGTGCTTTTATTGTGCTAGACCCAGAGATCAAAAAAATCGTTGTCCGTAAGCATGTGCTAAGAAGGACACTTTAAGGTTAGTGAGAACTTAGTTTAGACTATCAAATTTGATTTTAAGTTGTTATTCCTTAACCAATCATTTTGAGCAGTTAACTTATTTCTTTAGGATATTATGTTTTGGATTTCATCTGGCAAAACATAGAACTATCCTAGTTTAGCATATGTTCATGATTTTTAAATATAGTTAAATTGATTTTTATCCAACTATATCCTCTGACTATTTTAGCGATCATCTTAAGCCATATAGATGAACGAATAATAATATTTAGTGCGAAAGGGACCCAACCATCCAGAGTCTAACAAGCTTGAGTTGGCTCAATAAGTTGCTTAACTCTGTAATGAGTAGATGACTCTTCATTAATCACATTGTATATGATTCCCTTATCGGTTTTTACCCCTAGTCACTTATGATCTTGAGTTGGCTCAACAAATCATAAAGACTAGCCTAGTCACACTCTTACTTTCTTGTCCAATCCTAACTTATGCAGGCACTCAGTTATATTCACGACGTGACGGTTTGAGTTAAATCGAGCTACATCACATGTTTAATGGAATTAGTTCCAAAAGATAGTCATGTTATAGCTTGAGTTGACTCACCAACTATAACATGAATCCCCGGTTACCAAATTCCAAAAGTAAGGAGGGCTACAGCTAATCTTGAGGAAGATTTTAAACGTATTTGACTAGATGTGATCGATGGTTTCACATAATAATAATTTGCATTTTTGTGATCCAGCGGAACACGGCTAGGTGATTTGGCTAGGCCAGGATCACTATCCCCAGTCGAGCTAAGGTGATCTACAATATTAGTCGCAAAAATTCTAGACACCGATTCATGTTCCTCTAAGGTACCAATTATTTATGTGTGCAACATCGACTTAATATGGCTTCATTAAACTAGTTAATCCTATCGACTAGCTGAATCCTAAAATTCAAAATTATTAGGATTGGTTAATAACTTTTATTAAGGTCCTTATCAAATATAAGGAATTTTAGGGTGCTATCCTAATCACGTATTAGGTATTTAAAAAATTCAAGTTGCAACAAATTAAATCATAGTTGGCTAGCCAAATCAAGTATTAGGAATTTAATGGTTGCAACAATTTTTAAATCATAACACATCTATTTAAAAATTATCTCATAAGTTTTAGAAAGCTTTTAATGGCTAACCTAAAAGTTTTTCTTGTATTATCACATAATAAACAAGAAAAGAAAATAACCATAAAAATTATCAACTAAGAATTTTATCTCATAAAATTTTAGCATGATAACAGAGCAACTAAAAGTTTATCCCATAAAAATTTTTAGCTTAACATGCAAATTTAAAAAAATTATCGCATAAGTTTAAGTTACATAAAAATTAATAATCATCATATAATTATTAAGATCTAATTTTCGAAATTATCACATGATTTTAAAATAGATCTAATTTTCAAAAAACAGTTTTTTAAAAATAAAACCATCACATGGGAACGACAATTTTTAATTTCTTAATAATAACCTACATCTTATGGAGAAACTTAATGCATCTTATGCACTTTATAATTGCAATAAAATTACAGATCAAGGTAGACTGGCTCTGATACCATTAAAGGGTTTTCTGAGTCATTGGCTATAAAATCGACGTTCGGCCTAAGTTGGGCAGACGACGAACGCAAAACAACACAACAGAAAACAACTTAAAACAGTTCTAAGTTAAGCCCTAAAAATAAACACTAACCAGAATCTCTATTATCCCAGGGTTAGGTCCGCCCAGCCCCTAAAGATTGATCTATCAATCTTTAGCAATTATAAATGCATGAATATTAAATTACATAAATGTCACTTCGCTACCGCACGAAATGTCGTTTTCAACATGTCTTTAATCCCCGAAGCGATGCCCCATGTTGGGCTGAGCTGCTTCTCCTGAGCTGAACCGCATACCGAAGCGAGCAATCTCCTTGTCGTCGAGCCTAACATGAGCTTCAGAACGTTTCACCTTGAGTGGATTCTCCGTCAAAACTTCGGATTCGATCCGAACTCCTTCGTAACTTTGCTAGAACCCGATCAGGTGCAAGGAAGAATAAGGGAGAAAGTTGGGATATTAATTAAGCTTTATATCCAGGCTTGCTCACGTTTAATGGAGCTACTCAGGTCTTGAGCTTGGTGAAAGTTTCAAGGAGGGGCGTTGGTCCATATTTATCTAGGCGGCTGACCTCTCCCCTTTGCTCCATATCCGATATGGGACAAAACATTTGAGAAGAAAATTAATTTTAAGTTTGACTTTAACGAAGCCAAACTTCAACGAATTTTTCCTCCCTCACCGTTGAGCTTCGCAAGCAATACCAAATATCAAATCGAAGAGCACTAAACGAAAAACGCATAAAAACAAACGGAGCTCAATTCCGACTTTGTTTGAGCCCTCGAACGTATGTCCAAAAGTAGCCAAAAACCTATGTTTCAAAAACAAAACCAGCCATCAAAATTATTTTTAGGGGTTCTCAACTATGTGGGCCCCACCGTGGGGCCTACCCGCGTTGACCTTCAACCTGGTTTCATGCGGGCGCCTACCCGCTAATAGGCAGGCCCGTGCCCACTAAGGGGTCGTGCTCCCGCCTGGGCCTGGGCCCAGGCGACCATCTCGTGGGTAAGCACAGGCTGCGGCTGGGCAAGTATTTGACCCATTTTTTCCTTCAGTTTTTGGTTTTCTTCAGCCCCACTAGGCTTGGATCAAAACAAAATAAGTCTAGAACATTCCTAGACTTCTAATTGAGCTTGTTCTATGTGTTTATTGTAAAATATATTCGTAAAAGTTTACGATATATTTTATCATTTACATCATATACAATAAATCTCACACCTTTAATATTCTTTAGGCTATATCGCAACCAGTGTTCTAAATATCGGTCCGCTATCCGCAATATCGGCCGCTATAGCGGAAAAATTACAAGCCCGTTACGATATGGGCTAGTTCATATCGTTTTCCGCTTTTCAAGGGAGTAGCGGCCGCTATCCGCTATATCGGCCGATATTTCGGCCGATATTGCGGCTGGAAATATCGGCCGATATACGGCAAATTTTTTTGCACTTCGTTAATGGGTTATGGGTCGGGTCCTTGCCTATACCCGTCGCTGATCGAATAGTTAATATCCATCGCTGATCGAATATCCATTGCTGCGTTCGATCGTGAGAGAATTCGATCTGAAAAAAAACCCTAAAACCCCCGCCGTCTGCTCCTCTTCCCCCCATCTTCCTGTGGAGCTGATTACTTCGCCGTCTGCGGGAGATTAACAAAAGTCGGAGGAGCTCCTCTAGAGGAAATCAGCTTATCGACGTGTGCTCTCGTGGACTTTCCATCTTCAGCAGCTCTCGTGGACTCTCGCCGTCTGCTCTCGAGGAAGCTCTCGTGGACTTTCCATCTTCAGCCGTTCTCGTGGACACTCGCCGTCTGTTGATCGGAGCTGCGGAGCTGACTTCATCGACGGTGGAGCTGCGTGAGCTGATCGAAGCTCGGAAAGGTACGTTTTTTCGATTTTTTTCTTTTTTCCGACCTTTTCTGTTTTCGTTTTTTTATATTTTAATTTTTTTTCATGTTTTCGTTTTTTTTTCTGTTTTTGTTTTTCTCTTACTCCCTCTCTCTTCTCCCCTCAGGAAATTTCTCTTCTCCCCTCAGGAAATTGCATCCGTTAAAATAGATGCTTGGAGATTCCTCAGTGCTCTACCTCTAGGTAAAAAAATTTAATTTTTTTTGAGATTTCTGATGAGTTTTGTAGTTTTATATATTGTTTTCATTGTTTTCATTATTTTTTCAGTAATAGTAATTTATGCGGTATCATTAGGGAAGTAATCTGCTCTTGAGCAACTTACAATCTGCACTTGGGCAGTTTGGCCGTAACATATCTGAAATTATAAAGATGCAACACCATAAAGAATACAATACTGAAAATAGAAACAAAATTGCAGAAGAATGTTGATTAACTAATGACATCTGAAACCAAAAGGCCGGCTGGCTAAAACTGAGTGGCTCACTCCACAGACCATCTCCTCATTGCTTTTGTTAATGATACTAATACAGTAATACATCCTACATTTGATTTGCTATAGATATGAATTTATGAATAAACTTGCACGTTGCGTTATTTTTGCATATTCCAATTCTTTTGCATGATCATGTGACATGTCCATGTGTAATTCTCGTTGCTACAAGCCTGCAAAAAAAATTCAAAGAAAAGTTAGAACACATAAGTAAATACATCGGTAAGTTACATTACATGAAAAATACATAATAAAATGTTAAGAATGCAAACTTCTATTATTAATGTAGAATTGCATTTTGACAATATTCAATTCTATTTATTTGTTGCATTGTTGTTTTGTTTTATTTCATTTATTAATATTTTTATGTATTTTTGGCATATGATTCTTAAGGTACAAGATTTATAGTGTGTGAAGATGGCGTCGTCTGGAGCTTCAAGCAAAAGTGTTCCAAAAGGGGACCCTTGCTGGGCTTATGGCAAGCAAGTGGATAGCAATAGTACGTCTAAGATCCAATGCAACTATTGCAATCAAATTGTTAATGAAGGAATTACCCGGTTCAAGGCGCATCTTGCGGGAAGAAGGGGAAATGTGAGGCCATGTGGTAGTGTCCCGGATGATGTGAAGAGCAATGTGTTAGAAATTCTTACCAAGCTTGACAAGGAAAAGGAGCGCAAGGCGACGGGGGTGCAAGCTTTAATGGATGACGTTAACATTGGTGGAGAGGAACATGTTCAACAAGAGGAACAAGAGAGTGGGACCCGCCAGGAGTCTTCATCACGATCGAGTGTGTTTTCTTCATTTAAGAAGATAGGACCGATGGATAGGTATGCCACTCAAGCTCCAGGAGATTTGGATGTTGCTATGGGAAGGACAAAGCAGACTACAATTGATTCAAAGGAGAGAAAGAAGAGGAGGGAGAGCACGATTCGATATATTGCGAGGTGGTTCTTTGAAGCCGGAATTTCTTTCAATGCTGCAACACTTGGATCATTTCAGCAAATGTTGCAGGCTGTAGGTCAATTTGGGCCAGGCTTGGAGGCTCCCACTCCTTATGAGCTAGGAGAGATGTGTCTTGAGAAGGAGGTTGAGGAGACTCATGAAAGATTGAAATCTTTCAGAGAGAGCTGTAGCATTCATGGATGCTCCATTATGACCGATGCTTGGTCTGATCGAAAGCAACGGAGCATTATGAATATAGTGGTGCACTGTCCAGCAGGGATTGCTTTTCTGGACTCGGAGGATGTTTCGGCTGAGCGCCATAGTGGTGCGTTTATTCATGCTTTTGTTGATAGGGCAATTGAGAAGCTGGGGGAGGATAATGTTGTTCAGATAATTACAGATAATGCATCTAATAATATGGCGGCGGCAAAAATACTGGCAGTGAAGAGGCCAAGGATCTTTTGGACGAGTTGTGGCGCACACACCGTTAATTTGATGCTCGTGGACATCGCCAAAATCAAGCCAATCAGGAGTGCCATTACAATGGGCAGAGATGTCTCTATTTTCATTTACAGTCACACCATCACTTTGAGCTTGATGAGAGACTTTACAAAAGGAGACATAGTTAGGCCCGGTGCGACTAGATTTGCCACTGCCTTCTTATCTTTGAGTTCACTGAGAGATAAGAAAAAAGAATTAAAGCAGATGTTTAGTTCTGAACAATGGGAAGAGTGTGACCTTTCCAGCAAGCCTGCAGGAAGGAAGGTAATCATAATTAAAATTTATTTACATTGATATAAGATTATTTCATCAATTTATTTAATCATAACTGAATTATTAATCCTTGCTTTGTAGGTTCAAGAAATTGTTTTGAGCAATAAGTTTTGGGACAATGTTGATCTGGCGTTGAAGGTTTTCACTCCATTGGTGAAAGTTTTGAGGAGAGTGGATGGTGACAAAGTCCCGTCGATGGGCTTTGTGTATGGTGATTTGGTTGAAACCAAGGTTGAAATTGCATCGGCCCTGGCCCAGAAGGAGAAGATGTATCTTCCAATATGGAAGATAATAGATAAAATATGGGATGAGAAGCTTAAGTCGCCATTGCATAGGACTGGGTATTACTTGAACCCTTTTTATTATTACCCTAATAAGGAAGCAATCGAAAAGGGTAATATTTTTGATGGTTTTGTGGAGTGCATGCATCTCATGTATGGGAATGATCATGATATTATTGAGAAGATTGGAGAGCAGCTCTACCTTTATCAAAACCAAAAGGGTTCATTTGGTCGGGATTTTGCAAAGAATGCTGCAAAAAATCCAAAAATTAACCCAGGTATAATTTTTATTATTTATCAATTTTTGACAATTAACACTTGTTAAGCGATGATTTTTATATTTGTTAATTTAACAGTCACATGGTGGAGTTTTTATGGGACCGATGCTCCAGAATTGAAACAAATGGCATTGAGGGTCCTTAATTTGGCCACTAGCTCTTCTGGGTGCGAAAGAAACTGGAGCACATTTGAGATGGTAAATAGTATAATATATTCATCATATATTTATATTCTAAAACTTTTAATTTATTGAAAATAATCAGTTAATGATTTCTTTATCTTTTGTAGACTCATACCAAGAAGAGAAATAGACTAAGTCACAATAAGCTACGTGACTTAGTTTTCGTCAAGTTCAATGCCGAATTGAAAAATAAGCATGAGAATAAAGAGAGGGATCCTTTGGCTGCTTATAATGATAATGAAAAGGTCTCTGATTGGTTGGTATCAAAAAAATGATGGTGCTTCAGTTTCTGATAGCGATGATGAGGTGTTTCCAGGTGAGCAGTTGACTTGGAGACAAGTTGCCACAGCAATGGGAGCTAATCCTAAAAGAAAGAAGAGCTCAAGAATGGTGACATATAAAAGAACAAAGAAAGGTGCATCTTCATCATCCAAAGGAAAAGAACCAGCCATGGAAGAAGATGAATTTGAATCATCATCAGAATCATCGGGGGACGAGCTAGATGAGGGCAATGATGATTCCGATCAGGGAGATGATTATTGATTACTTTGATGTTTTAGAGACTGGGACATGTTTTAAATCTATGTACTGATATTATTTTCTGCTTTTAATATGATGTTTGTGGTTTACTTTTTATTATATAACAATTTGAATTGTTTTGTCATTGAATCAGGTTTGGCCTAATCATATGATTCATTTCGTAAATGTTAAATTATTCATGTTTATTGTTTATTAATTTAATAATTTTTAACGCATGCCTACTTGCCTATTGATTTTATTATCATATTTTGTAGGTTTTTAATTCGCTTGGTTCGTGATCTCTTAAAGAAATATTCTACCAAGTGGATGGCCGGTATTCACGTTTAATGAGGTAAGTATACTGAAAATATACTTTTATTTGAGTTTCTATAGTTTATATTTTGTTAGACATATCTATGCTTTTATTTGATATTATATTAGCCTCTGATATGGATGCCACTTTGAATCTGATATTTAGTCAATATCCTGATATTCATGTTTAACGAAAGAAGTATAACCAAAATATACTTTTATTTGAGTTAGTATAGTTTATATCTTCTTAAATACATTTATGCTTGCATATATCATCATTTTTAAGCATCCGATATGACAGTCCGATATTTAGTCAATATCCCCGATATATCCCCGATATCCGCAATCCGATATCAAATTTCATAGGCCGATACGCGACCGATATCCGCTATTTAGAACACTGATCGCAACCCTTTTGCGATGTAATTAATTCACATACATGCAATGTATTCTCTCCCTAATTTTTCTTATTACTTGACGAATGTCTCACTCTGTGTGAGACCCTACGGCCTGACCCTATTACAGGTGGGGCTCGAAACCCAGATGACAGTGACCATGAGCAGCAAGCGTCGTCCCTTTTTTGGTATCATCATTATATGGTTAGCCCATTGACATGGACAATGTCGGGACCACCCTGACTGTGTCCGTGATGAATGCCACAGTTTTAGTCCTTTCGTCAAAACTATGTCGCTTAGTCAAGTCGTGAGTACGGTCAATTGTCAACCCTAATAGCTTGAACTCGGTTAGTCTACATCGGTTTTTAGTCTGTCAATGTTGAATTTCTTTCAACATAGTTAGCCAAAGTTTTTACTAAAGACAGAGCCAACTCATGCGACACTAACTCCCCATTAACGGGAGAGACGAATCCTCTCTTGGTTATTACTCTCCGCGCACGCTTCAAGTGTCACCCAACCAAAGAACTTTCGACAGGCCTTGTCTCGAAGCTAGGTCAGAGATCTAAGTGACACCGTTCACGTACAGATTCATACAATTACCTAAATTCTAAGGACCAACTTGCCTATTATCACTGAGAGTTAACACTGACAGATTAGTTAATGTTAACTATATGATAACTCTCGTTGGGTCGTTCAGTGAACTCATTCTCCAATGAGCACATGTGTCTCGTCTCCGACTTTTCCAAGTAGAACGACCATGATATCATCGTCACCACTCCATAGTGAAGACAAAAACGCAATGGTTTATCTGATGTATAGATATCCTTTCTCGAAACATCTAAGACCACAAACGAATTTAGATTTATACTACAACCGGTCATTTAATTCTTCATGATTGAGATCCTTATCTCGATACTTGTTTGACCTCGCATCAAGTCTCATGACTTTACCTAAGTTCTAATGTAGACTACATTATTAGTAACTTAGATAAATTCTTAGCAAACAGCTTACTATTATTTCGAAGAAGATGTTTGTACACATACACAGAGATAAATTTTCCTCGAGGGCATACACATCTCCCAACAGATCCTTACGACACGAAGACAGGAAAAGATGATCCTTCTAAATACGGTTCGAACGCTGGTTTCAATCGTTACCGCACTCTCTCAAGTATAAGTTTTCCAAAACACTATGAATCATGTGTCAAGAGTACAGTTGTTCTAGTTCTATTTATGTCAAGTGTCATGTCATGTATCAGTTTCATGTTAACAGTTTAGAAGTGATCATGTCTCTAGTCCCTAAATTACGTAGTTAAAATGCTATGCATGAATTTTATGTTTCAGTTGTAACATGTCAGGTGTCTGATAGAAGTATCAAGTCATAAACAGTTATAGCAAGATCATGCATAGCCCTTAAATTATGTAGTTAAAGTGCTACGCAGGAATTTTATGTTTCAGTTGTAGCATGTCAGGTGTCTGATAGAAGTATCAAGTCATAAACAGTTATATCAAGATCAAGCATAGCCCTCTTAAATAACGCAATCTAGTTGATACAATAACGGTCCAATGTTCCAGTTATGCAATATAAACAAGTTGATACAATAACAGTCCAATATTCCAGTTATGCAATATAACCATTCTCATATTCAAGAGGCAATTAATTGTTTAACAGTTAATTTCAGTATTCTGCATAAAACTAATAAAGTTCAGAAACAATCTAAAACCAACGATTTTAAAATAAATAAAAAGAAACAAAAACAAAATGACTTGTAGAATCATATTCATGTTTTGACACCCTAATAGATTACAGTCTACCTACCAAGAGGGGTTGCTCAGACCAAACGAAAACGTACATAAAATAATCAATCATAAGCCCACAACAATTATATCTCCAAATTACTAAGGTCCAACCCATTAACATAACAAAAGACCAAACAAAGCCCTAAGAGAAGCCCGTGAGTCATGGCCAAAAGAGGCCCAAAAAAGAAAACAGCTAGCCTAATAACAAATCAGCAGCATAAAGGAAAACTGCAGAACATACTGTGAAACATACCACAGAAAAATCATCCACGGTCAAGCATCGGCCAGTAGAACAAGCATCGGCCAGTAGAACACAACAATTGCCAGCAACCCACGGAAAACCCATGCCCTGAAAACCCTAAACATCCAATAGAACACAACATAATCACAATCACTAACAAAGAGCCACAAGCAACCCACGGCGAGCCTCTGCCCTCGGCGACTAACCACAACCAAACTCCTAACAACAAAGACAACCAAGGCATCGGCAAGGGTCATCGAAACCCTAGAGTTAGGGTGCCAAAAGAGTAGTCATCGGAGAAAGAACCCCTTTAAATAAACCTCATAAATCATCATCCCCGACAAACAAATTCTAATATATAAATACTGAAAAGTTGGCAAGATTCGAATCTATTTTACACAGATTCTTGCGCAAATTGCGCAAAGAACTCAAAAATCCAAACTTCAAAAAACCACAAAATCCATATCCAAAGATTTTTGAAGAAGAAAGTAAAAAATTTCATATGAAATATAACCCTAGGTTACATCCTCTTAAATAGAGAAGAAGACGGGATAAATAGGGAATTCATGTGATCCGATAATGCATAGAGATAAGAATTTCGAATCGAATCGAACTCGTCGCAAGAGGCGTTGTCGTGATCGTTAGAGTTTGTTGTCGGGCCGTGTTTTGCCGCGAGAGAGAGAGAGAGAGAGAGAGAGAGAGAGAGAGAGAGAGAGAGCCATCTGATGGGAAGTGAGGGGGATGGGCTTTGGCCCCTTGGTTAAGTACGGAGGAAAAAAAGAGAAAGCAAAATAAGAGAAAAGAAAAGAGAGAGAGAAGTGGGTAGTGGGAAATACTTAGGCCGTTGTTATAGGCTTGCGGTTTTGGTCCAAGTAAAAATAAAAGAAATGAAATGAAATGAGAAGAGTAAAGAAAAAGAAGAGAAAGAAAAGAGAAAATTTGGAATAAATCCACAAAATATGGACGATTACACTGTGTTTGTGTGTGTGTGTGAAAAAGGGCGAATCTCTTAGAATGATGGCTCCTTAGATTGTGTGCACTTTCTTCTTAGATCTATAAATCATAACCAAGAACTAATTAGGAGGAGATTGGTATAGCACCTCACAAAAAAAATCCTATGCGACTCAAGTGAAACTATAGTATTCTACAAATATTTAATTACATAGTCTTAAACTGTGTGCCTGGTATCATAATTATAAGGGGTTAACATATCCAAAACATAGGGGCATTCTCATCAATACAAGTCAAAACCCTAGTTGTCGCTTTCCTAACTTGTATTGCGGTGAAGCTCACTACAACCTTAGTAAGACCGAAGCATCTTGAAGTGGGATCACAGCCCCCTGTATAAGTTCTACGTGGGCCACAGCCATGCATCGATCTAAAGTTTTGCCTTGAGTCAAAAGACCATTCAAGCATGACAGCATAGCCTTCTTTACTGTTTTTAGATGATCATCCAAGCTTTAAGCCCGTGCTGATATCTATGCATAACAAATAATAAGACATAACCGAACTAGGTTCCATGTAGCAGCTGACCATATGGTTTGAAGATTACCACCATCACATTTCCATAGGAGTAAACCGTAATAAAAATACTTAGTCTGTGACTCCCCAAAATTGTCAAAAAGGCATTTTTTTTTTAAATCATTGCTTCTGTTCATCTTGACGTAAATGACCTCAAAGCATTTCGATCTTGCAGACAAAATAGATTCCGGTTACTGAAATATTGACTCATATATAGTAGAACAAGCATGATAATCATCTAAACCCTAGTATGTGCCAGTAGCGTAGCATCCATGTATGGACATCGCTGCAAGCCAATATATAGTAACAGATCTTAACATCATTTTTCATTTGGAACACTAGGAGAAAGCAACTACAACTGCCGAGAGATAAAAAGAAGAGAGAGAAAAGAAAGAGAACGGAAATAGGAAGAGAAAAATTGTGGACCATATGATGTTTGTTCATATAGTCACAGCATTTTATAAACCAGAACGACTGTCCATTTTGAAACTGCGCATGATGTATTACATAATTGCATCCTACAAAGTATAGACCTCGTGAGGGAACGCAGTCCACCTTTAATAATAGTACACCTGACAGCAAACGGGTACCACCATTGATATCCTTATTCAGTTTCGTTACCAACTACTATATCACGCTTACCCTTCTTATATATACCCCAAAATACATTTTCACATTAAACAAGCTTGAAAACATTTGACTTCACAATGCCATTTTAGCCGATCGACTAACGCACCTGCTTCGCAAGGTACAAAAATATTGACACAACATCACTCCTAATGACTGATGAGATGGAACAAATGGAATAGTGTCCGACCATGCCCAAAACAATCATGCATGCACCTAAAAGGATTACACCTTTGTGAGTTTCGCATGGATAGTTTCAATCCTAGTCCCATGCCATAAAAGATTAATATCGCATTGCGACATGCTACATACTGCTCGAGTAACAGTCGGTAGTTCCCTCGCGATCTAGCACACGTCGACGTAAAGAGAGCAACTCAATATGCATCTTGCAACTCAACCATCAGCACACGATACGGCCTCATATTATGCTATATGAAGTATGGATACTGTTACAGTTTTGTGTGTGGGATCGAGTGTTAACCGAGCATCGCCTCGCACATGCGATGTTGTCACGACTAAATTCGCAAGTAGTGACATCTATACCTACAATCTTTACAAGCTACGAATATTGAAGAACGACACCATAAACTGATGGGACCATAATACTTTCATCGAACACTTTGCAGCAGCTACCACTACTACTACTACAAATAGTATTAGTGGCGAGTTAAAGATGCGACCATATTCGCACCTTAATCCAATTTAAATCACATAATTTTATGTGCAATAACACAAAACAGTGATCTCAAGTGCGGGCATGTGAAAATCTAATCTTTAATTACATGAAATATAGGCAGCCCTAGATGCCCCCAATAAAGAAATTAATCCACAGTCAGCTGTGTTACTGTGCTAAATGGGGGGAAAAGGGCAAAACATGTACGACTAGGACTAGATCTAAACAAGTTAAAAGGGAGGATTTAAAAGTGGAAGGAAAGCAAGGAAATTAAATAAAATTAAAAGAGGAAAAAAACGGTACCTTTTTTGGAGCACAGATCTCAACCTTAGGCTTCTTAATCTTCCTCTTCGTTGTTACCTTTTTGCCCTTGCTATTCTGCAGCAGCAGTTTCTTCATCCTCATGATCTTCCCCTTCTGCTCGCCCTGTAATTCTTTGATCGCTGATCCCTTCCCTTCTACTTCTTCCTCTTCGTCCTCCTCTTGGGCATCGTCGGATTCTGCCGCCTCGACAGGCGGCGCCACCGCAAACAACTCAACGATGGATCGCTTCTTTGGGGTCCTTTGCTTCCCTTTAGACAGCGGCGTGGCCTTGGCTGATGGGACCACGATCCCCCCCTCGGCGTCGTCATCGGCCTTATTTCCTTCCCCCGCTGCAGCTTTGAGCTCGTCGGACCAGAACCGGAATTTCCGTACGGAGATCTGCGGCAGCGATCTCGGTCCACCGTCGTCGCCGTCGAAAGGCCAGCACTTGTCGAAGTTGATGCTCCTCATTTTAGCAGCATACTCTCTATTAACAAAAAAAACAGATTGAAGCCAAAAATAATTAACTTAGATTGTGAGAAAGAGAAAACGAAATAGACCTGATGGAGAATCCCTCAAACGCCACCGCCATTGAGATGAGGAGAGTGGATGGTGGGAATATTACTGCAGTACTAGAAAGAGGAGCAAAGAGATAAAAAGAGACTGAGTCCAGCTCTCTCACTTTTATTTATTTATTTATTTATAGGTTTATTTAATGAGGTTGTCTCCTCTCTCTCTCTCTCTGTTTCTAATTTTCCCGCTCATTGCATCGGTACCGCAACCCCACTAGCCCCTCAATTTGATGACAGAAAGCGACGTATGATGGGTGGGCCGAATTATTAATAATAAACTTAAATTTTTTTATGCGACGTGGGGTAATCTGGACCGTTGGTTTCGGTTGCTTTCTCAGATGGGATGATGACATGGGCATGATGATGATGGATGGATGGTAATTGGGTAGGCGGGTGGATGGTGGGGGTGGGGGTGGGTGAGCGTGCGCGCACATGGGATTGGGACGGAGGGAAGGGTAAAGTGGGGGATTCTGTCCTGAAGGCGACAACGCCTCGCAGGGCTCCCGTTGGCGCGGACAGTGGGGCCCGTATTTTAGTGTACCTGTCACCGTCGCCGTCGCTAACGACACCGGTCCGATTGCGAAGTTTTGCATCAAAGTCCACATCCATTGTTTGTTTTGATTTTCCTCTATCTTTATTTACCTTTTTCTATATTGTTTTTAAGAGTCTGCGAAAGCAGGGTGCAAGTGCAGTTGGATCCATTGACTCAAAGAGTACTATAGTCATCATATCGCACAAGAAGCATTTTTTAAAAAAAAAATTGGAAATGGAAAAAAAATCTCATTTCATAATTAGCAATGTACAACGCAAGACAAGACGATTTTGGGAATATATCATAGGTTTAGAGAATTGCTCCCTGCACCTCAAACTGAGGTGCAGGGAGGTGACATTGGTTTTAAATGGGAAGAATTTGGAGTTGATTAAGTGAGAATTGACCCAATGATTCAATTTTTTTTCTAATTTTAGTAAAGAGTCTCTTCTCTGCACCTCATTTTGAGGTGCAGAGAGCAATTCTCTAGGTTTATAGTAGAATGTGTTGGTAAACTTTTTGAAAATTGCTATATGCACCTCATTTTTGAGGTGCATATAGGATTTAGTGCCAGCATTTGCCGTTTTGGGATGGAGAAAGAATTGTGTGAACAATTTGATGGAAAAGATCCTACTCTTTCTGGGAAGAAACGGTCGGTGCACCTCATTCTCTGAGGCGCACAAAGCAATTCTCAACTTTTTTTATCTGTCAGACCATCCCTAGTTAGCATTATTAACTGTCATCATTGTTGTCTTTGTCTGTCAAATTGTTACCATCAGCATTAGACAATCACGATTATTGCTATCGGAGTTGCTATGTTTATCAACCGAACCACACATTTGTCATAGCTATCATAGTCTCCCTGCCTGAATGCTACTGATGTCACTGATAACGCCACCACAACAATCTCTACGTATTTGACCATTGTTTCAGAGTGTTTTCTCACTACAGAAGCGTTGACCGTGGACTGCCCGGTCAACGTGGTCAAGGGGCCGATTTGGGTCCCTTGGGTGCGTCGAGCACGTGCAGACGCGACGCGAATCGGAGATGCAGACGACGTGGGGCACGTCAGCTGGACCGGGTCTGGGTCCTCGGCCTCGAGGGGGCTGAGGGGAAGCCTCGGCCCGGTGTGAGATGTTCGGCCTCGGACGGTCGGACGACGAGGGGAAGCCTCGGCGTCTGGACTTAATGCACGGCCGATGCGGAGCTGAGGGGGAGCCTCGGCTCGGATGGATGCGCTCGGCCTCGTTCGGTCGGACGACGAGGGGTAGCCTCGGTCGTCTCGCTTGATGCGCGGCCGGCGTGGAGCGGAGGGGAAGCCTCGGCTCGTGGATCCGACGTCCTCCTGAACAGACGAGAACACTCGTTAGGGAGGCCGGACCTTGGTTCCGGCCAAATCCCCTCCGATGCCTAAGTCAGATGACGATCTGAAAGAGGAGGCTCGACGGGGACGGTTCGACTCGAGAGGAGATCGGAACGACGTCCTCCGGCGCGAGCGGGGGGAAGGAGATGAAGTGTGGGAACTAGGTCGTTGATGGAGTACCTTAGGTTTTGTTACCTGAGATGCGGTCCTTCGTCCAGTCGTCCTTCTAGCCCTTTTATAGGCCTCTCGTCGTGATTGCCCACGACTCACGTCCCTCGTCCGCCCCCAATCGTGCCCCCTCAATCCGCCTCCCCATCGCCGCTCCCTGCGCCATCCCAGCACATCCCCATAACGGCCATTAAGTGGTAGCGGGCCTGGGGGAACGGTTGTCGCTGGAGTGGGCGAGTGACTTGCGCGTTTTCGGGGTCGGGTCGGATCGACGTTCGGGGGTCCTCTAGGCGGCCTTGTCGGGCGGGCCTGATCTCACAGACGGGCTTCTGATCGGTAGTTGGGTTTCGGGGCTCGTGCCTTTCGGGCTTCGTTTGGTGGGCTTGGACCCCCCATGATTTCGTGTAGTAGGCCGCGCTTTTGGGCTCATGCTGTTGGGCCTCCCCAAAATAGACGTATCAATTGCCCCCATCGGTGGGGCCGATCGGCCTTGGCCGGTTCGGTTCGACCGATGTGACTCCTGGGGTTCCGATTGGCGCGTCAGTCGAGGCGCGGTCATAAATGAAGGTTATGATGAGGCGGATCGATAGGACTTCCCTTGGCGCCGATTTCGAAACGCCGCCGGCTCTTTGAGGCTCGCCACGCGTTCCTGTCAGGCGTTTTGAATTCGCCCCTGGGTCTTGTACATAAGTGCCCCGGCTGCTTTGATCCCAACTTCTTCCTCGCTCTTCTCTTTGTTCCGGGCTTTCCACAAACTCGGAGTCTTCCGCCGCCTTCGTTTCCTTGCCTTCTCCAAATAAACAAAAAGGTAACCCCTTTCCCATCCTCATATTATGGCAGCTCTTAGGATAGGTGGCTCTGGCCAAGGGGCAAGGGATCCTCCTGAGTCCAGGCGGGGCGGGCCCCGATCTGTGGGATCCGGTTCCTCCTCGGGGAGCCGTTCCCTCAGAGATAAAGGGAAAGGGAAGCTCTTCACATACTATGCTGGCGATGATGTGGCGTCGGCTGCCGTGCGGCTTAATGTTCCTCCGGTTGTCCTCAGAACGCCGTCGAGGACTTCTTTTCGGGCGGCTGCGGAGATTCGGGGAAGGTACCTCTGTCACCCGTATGATGTTCGAGTCCCTTTCATCGACGAGCGGATCTGTCTTCCGAGGAGCAACGAAGTCGGTGTTTACGTCGAGATGGTCCGTCTGTGTCTTCGTTTCCCGCTCAATCCCTTCTTTATCCAAGTCATGGAGTACCTCATGGTGCCCCCTTGTCAGTTTACCCCCTGTTCGGTTGCGGTTCTGACAGGCTTTGTGATGCTCTGCTGCACTCGTGGTTTGGAGCCATCTCTCCCCCTCCTCTTCTATTTTTATCAGATCCAGACGGTCGGTCTAGGGTCATGGCTGCACCTCCGAGCCCGCGCGGGGAGGGAATGCCTGATCGGGCTACCCCACTGGGCGGGGGATTGGAGCTCGGATTATGTCTTCGTGGTCTTCCTTGAGGATGCTCAGATTTTGACAGGTTGGGGTGGGCCAGGTCGGCCTTGCCCCACGCTAACCCTCTCCGAGGCTGATCGGGCGACCGTCGCGCTACTGTCGGCCCTCCCTTTGGAGGCGAAATCTATTTGGCCTTTGCTGGACGACCTACTCCTGAAGGCCGTCTTGTGGTCTCCGGGTAGGTCGCTTTTTCAGTCTTGGATTGCCCCGTGGCTTACCCTGATTTCGGTTTCGCTTGCAGGAATGGCTGGTCGCGAGTTCACCTGCAACGTTGATGAGCTGATTCGGCGTGGAGCCGCTCGGAGCCAAGGTAGAACCTCAGGAAGGGCACCTCGGCAGTCCGTTGAGGAGGAGGTGCGCCGAGCCGAGCCCACCGTGGGCAAGGTGGTGGTCGCGCCTCCCGCCTCTTCTCCTAGTAGTCTCCTCCCCGGGGGGGTCGCAAGGGTCGGATCCGTCCCACCAGCCCAAGTAGCGGGGGGTAACGACGGGTCCGGTGCAGCTCCTCTTGCGCTTGGCGTGCCCCCTCTTGTCCCCGAGGGTGGAGGTGGCACAAGGCGGAAGCGCTCCCCTTCGGCGCCTGTCGAGCCTCACGGAGGGAAGAGGAGGAAGGAAGGCGTGGATCCTTCCAGTCCGGTGTGCTCCGTGCCCCGGCGGTGGCCGCCGAGGATCTTCCAGTGGCCCTGACGACCACCCCCGTCGCAGCGTCTCCGCCTCCATTATCGGGAATCGGTGCCCTGTTGGCGAGCAGCTCGGCCTCCCTCGAGGTCACCCCCGGGGATTCGATGTTTGTCGACCGAGCCTTGGCTCAGCAGTTGGCCGAGGGCTCCGTCCTCCCCCGGGACCGTAGTCTCACTGAGAGGGCCCCCGCCGACAAGGTGTCAGACACCTTGGTCTGGATCCTTCAGCAGGTCTGGCTATCCCGCTGTCCCTTTCTTTCCTTCGCTCTCTTCTTGGCTCATGTCTTGTTGTTCATGGTTCAACACTCACTGTCGAGTCGCAGCGTCGAGCTGTCCGTTTGAGGGAGCTGGAGGAGTCCTCTGCGAAGGACCACGAGCGGGCTGGGGCGGCGGAGGTAGCTGCGGTGGCGGCCCAGATGGAGTCTCGGCAACTCAAGCTCCGGGTGGCCGAGCTAGAGGGACGAGTGGCCGATCTCCAGGGAGAGTTGGAGGATGCTCGGCGGTCGGCCGAGGAAGCGACGGAGTCGTTCCGCCTGGAGAGGGAGGAGTTTCAGAGGGAACTGTCGGATCGGCGTCAGGTGGCGCAGTTTGCGGATGAGGTGGAGAGGGGCGTCGTCGGGACTCTGGAGGAGAGGATCTTCGAGGTCCTCAGGGAGGCCTTCGGAAAGTATGAAGACCGTATCGGCCATCGGATCGTCGAAGTCGTCCAGTCCTCCTTCCGGGATTGTGCGGAGCGCGTCCGGCAAGCCCCTCCGCCTGTCGATCCCCCTCGCTCCGAGCAGGGGGAGGCGCCTGAGGATGCGTCCTCCCGAGCCCGGGTTCCCTCGGTCGTCCTTCCCGGCATGTCATCCTTGTTTTTATCCTCAAATTTTTTAGCATCCGCTTCGCTTTGGCCCGGCCTACTTGAAATGGATCCCTGACCTCGCAATCTCCATTGGCTTCTTTACCGGCTCTCTGCTTCGGAGCAAACAATTGCTGATTGCAAGGATGTTCGTTTAAGCCAGCAACTTTGTGTTCTTGGTCGACAAGTTTTGCTCTGCCGGCGTTACCCTAGTTTTCGTGGGTGATGAATTTTGTTGTTCGCCGAGAGCGGATTATTTGTAAGGAGGTTTCTCCACTTCGATTTCCTGTAAAAAAGACACACTTTTGTACCTTGGTTAATTGTTGGAAATGAAATTGACCTACTTGAATTTCCCGCGCATTTTGCTTTGTTGCTGCGACCTCGGCTCTTCTGCTGATGGTGGTCGCTCGGCTCCTTTCTCCGGGAGGTCGCCCCTTGCCCCTCGAGTGGACAAGTCGGTTGACGTCCTTAATGGCTGGGGGGGCTGCCCCCAGTCTTATGAGTAACGGAGTCGGTCAGCGAGGGCGAAGCTCCTCGGCTTAGGACCGGTCAGCGTCCGCGCTGGCTGGGGGAATTGCCCCCAGACTCACGAGCGATGTAGTCGGTCAGCGAGGGTGAAGTTCCTCGGCTTAGGACCGGTCGGCGTCTGCACTGGCTGGGGGGATTGCCCCCAGACTTACGAGCGAAGGAGTCGGTCAGCGAGGGCGAAGCTCCTCGGCTTAGGACCGGTCGGCGTCTGCGCTGGCTGGGGGAATTGCCCCCAGACTTACGAGCGGTGGAGTCGGTCAGCGAGGGCGAAGCTCCTCGGCTTAGGACCGGTCGGCGTCTGCGCTGGCTGGGGGAATTTTCCCCAGACTTACGAGCGATGGAGTCGGTCAGCGAGGGTGAAGCTCCTCGGCTTAGGACCGGTCGGCGTCTGTGCTGGCTGGGGGAGGTGCCCCCAGACTTACGAGCGATGGAGTCGGTCAGCGAGGGTGAAGCTCCTCGGCTTAGGACCGGTTTTGGTTGACCCCCGTCCGGTGAGGTGGCAGTCTTCACTCTTATGCACCCTTAGCGAAATGTTGATTCCGTCGGAGATGAAGAAAAGGTAAAAGGAGTTCATTTGTACTCTCAAAGGTCCTATTGGACTAGTACATTTGGAGGAAAAAAGAAATAAAGCTAGACGGAGGGATGTGAACCTAGATAATCTCCTCCTGACTAGGCTGCGACTGGGGGGTCTCGCCTGCTCACTCTATGATGCGGAGGGGTCCTTGGACGGTGTTGACCTTCTTCCCTTTGTCCGGCTGCATGGAGGTTCCTTCCCCGTGGGCCGGCTCATCGGCTAAGTTCCTTGCGTGTCCTCGGCTCATCAACTTCTCAATGTCCTTCTTTAGGTGCCAGCAGTCTTCAGTGTCGTGGCCGTTGTCCTTGTGGTATTTGCAATATTTTTCCCCATTTTCCCCCCTCTTTTTGTCTTCGGCGGGGGGCGATCAGCACGCTCTTCCTTCTGCACTTGAGCGAGGACGGCGTCTGGGGTGGCGTCCCTCGTATCCTCTCTCCGCTGCTTGTTTCTCGCCGTCTTCTCTGTCCGGTACCCTTCGGGGCTGCGGCGCTCGCTATCGCCGCGCTTGGTCCCTCGTCTGGCCTTTCCTGCCTCGATGGCCAAAGTCTCCTCGGTCAACATGAAGCGCTCGGCCCTTGCCATGATCCCAGGGAGGTCTTTCGGGGGATCATTATGCAGAGATTTCTTCAAGCCTCTATGACGCAGCCCTTTCTTTAGGGCCGTTTGGACAACGAGGTCGGGAGGGCTGTTTACGTTCAGCCGTTCCGCGTTGAAGCGGCGCATAAATTGTCGAAGCGGCTCGGTCGGGCCCTGCACTATGTTAAACAAATGTTCAGCATCAGGCATTACCTGTCGCCCTGCCATGAACTGTTTGCAGAACAGCTGGGTGAGTTCCTCGAAGCTGTCAATGGAGCGGCTGGGTAGGCTGCGGTACCAAGTTCTCGCTGCTCCCCTGAGGGTCGAATAAAAGCCCCTGCAGAGCAGGGTATCATCGGCTCCCTGGAAGGACATGTCCCCCTCGTAGTCCATCACGTGGTTCCCTGGATCTCCTATCCCGTCGTACTTCCCCAGCGCTGGGATCTTGAATCGAGAGGGGACCCGCGCGTCGGTTATTCTCCGCGACAGGGGGCACCGGTCTCCGTGGATGCCTCCGGGGGTCCGACACCCGCCTACCTCCGGCTCGTTCGGTTGTGGAGGTGGCACAGGCGCTGGCTGGGCTGGCTCCACAGCCCTCGCCACACTGGGGGTGGGGCTGATCCGGCGTTCCCGGCTCCTCCGGCGGGAGCTTCCGCTTCGCCGTGATCGGTCCCTCGAGTGGTACCGATCACTTCTTCTACGGTGGGGTGATCGTGGCCGACGAGATGACGCGGTCACCGACTCGTCCCCCGTGCCTTCGGTTCCCCTCCGGCTCCTTTCGCGATAAGGGGAGGAGGCGCGCGATCTCGCCTGGTGGAAGCTGGGTAGTGTGAACCGACGCTCCGTGTTCGGTCTTCGGTTTCCATGGTCATCGACCACAGCGGACCGCAAGAGCGGGGGGCCCCCCTCCCAACGATGGCCGTCGCCCAACACGTCTCCGTTGGCTGGCGCGGCGCCGATGAGCTGCTGTACCGTCGCGACCTACGTCTGGATGTTCGCGTTGGTCTCTTGGGCCAGGGCGCGGAGCTGCCCCTGCGTGGCCAGCTCGGACCCGCCAGCCTCTTCAGCTGAGGGGGCGGGGTGATTGCCGTTGGGTGCGCCCTCAAGGTTGCTGTTGGGTGCGCCATTCCCCTCCTCCGGGATGGGGGGCATGCGTCTCTTCCCGTTGCAGGCGCGTGCCATTGCAAGTGCGGTTTGTTTCTTCGTGGGATAGTTCGTTCCCACAGACGGCGCCAGATGTTTCAGAGTGTTTTCTCACTACAGAAGCGTTGACTGTGGACTGCCCGGTCAACGTGGCCAAGGGGCCGATTTGGGTCCCTTGGGTGCGTCGAGCACTGATTTGGGTTCAATATTGTGTATTTGACCCCCCCATTTAGCCCTATTTTGTGCTCATGTGATGCTATATTGGTCTCTAGTACATACGTATTTTCTACACATTTATTTATTAGAGCAAACACACTATTTGAGCACAAAACAGCATTTAACGAAGTATTTCTGCACTTATTATATTTTTCCTAGCACCGTCTCGATCTCACGATTCCAACGACTATTTATTTGCATTTTTCTGAGACCTGTGCTAATTTCTATGAATTTTTGAATGCAGAATGCTATTTATTGGAAAATAAATAAAGCACACGAATCTTAAAGCGCCACGTGGCATCATCCTCGCCGTCCGTGCTTGATCTAACGGCCCGATCTTTGAGTTGATGTACAATTTTCCTGGCCGTTGGATCACAATCCAACGGATCGCATCCGCGATCTGATCCAACAAAGCGGGCGTAACGACGACCGTTGGATTCTAATCCAACGGACGATAATCGCGACGAACGAAGCGACGGGCGCGAGATCAAAAGGACACGCGGCAGCCATCGACCGAGTCCCCGCTTCATCCGACGGCCAGCACTTATCCCGCTTCGCGATTTCGCAGCGGACGACGCGGCCTTTTCTCAGCCGCGAGATCACGATCGAACGGCGGAGAGCAATCAGCAGCGAAGTGCGGAGTGCGACATTTAACGGCCACGTGGCTCCATCTCAGCGGATCTCCGCGCGATCGAACGGCCAGATTTTATCCCGCTTCGCGATTTCGGAGCGGTCGACGCGGCCAAATCGTAGCCATTGACTCGAGATCGGACGGCTGCGATCGACTCCGAAGCGAATTCGGATCCGCGAAGAGCTGGGCGCGAATCTTGGAAGCCACGCGTCATCCCCACGATAGATCCCGCTTTGAGCAACGGACAGGAATTGATCCGCTCGAGATCAGCGGCTCAGATCTGTTCGGGTTTGATTACTGTGCGGGTTTAAACCCGTTAAGCCCAATAAACCCGCAATCTTATTATTTAAGCGTATTCTAGGGTTTTTGGGCGTATAATTGGCGTATTGGAGCACTTAGAGGCCGTAATTTCTTCTGAAAAAATTCTGTAAAATTCCAGAGCCTTGTTTCTAATTTCCAGAGAGTTTTGAAGACTTTTCAGAGAGATTTGGTGATATTCTCTTCAACTTTAGCTTGTATTTGGGTGTATTAGCTTGTATTTTGCCTCTAAACTTCCGTATTTTGCTATGAAACTTATGTATTTGAATCTGAAAATTGTGTATTTTTGCACCATGAGTAGCTAAATATTTTATGTGCATGGTATGGATTAATTAGGTGATGTGAATCGTATTCTTTGGTTGTGTTATTGCGCTTAATCGTTGTATTTGCTAAAGTTTTAATCGTCGCTCTTAAATCTACTATTTCGTATTCCAAAAGAATTGTTCTAGTAGATGTTCACCCCACAAGGGTGAGATTTGATCTCTCCAAAAGAGAGGTTCATACTTCATATATACGTTTACAACTTTAGCAATATTAGAATTGATGCGTTAACTCCCAAAAGGATATCTTCCGACGATTTGCTCCCAAAAGGAGGTTTCGTTGAGTTATACTTGATCAACCAAAGCTTACGACTCGCTGATCCTAATGAACCCATGCCATGTACATGCTTTTTATATCTATTCTTCACAAATTAGAGTTCGTTGTTCGCATTGATCGCACGTAACAATTCCATCACCACACTTTTCATACCACCTTCACCATCACTATTAAAGTGCTTAGATTTTATTCGTTGTTACTCTATTTGATTTAGATTTGTGGTTTCAACAGATTCTCCCAAGGATTCGACATCTGGACTCCCAGATTTACTACTTGAACGGACTCTTGCGCTTGAGAGAAGCACCTTTCGGAGCCCACCAAGTTTTTGGCGCCGTTGCCGGGGAGAACGGTTTGTTACTACGGTCTATTTCATTCAGAGGACCTTCGGTGAGATCCTTCCACTTTATTGTATATAAAACTTTTGTTTGCTTTCATTAAAAAAAAATATTTGTGCTGGTTTATGTGGCATAGGACTCCTAGGACACATAGGTTGACTCGACGTTTTGATATGGCTAATAATAATATTGATGAAAACTTTAGCAACAATAACGAGAATAATGTGCAACCTGGAGTGCCTAGGACTTTAAAAGATTTACTTCGACCCACTAGGACTAGCACAGCTTCATGCTTTGTTCTACCTGCCGATGCAAATTCTTTCAATTTTAAACCTGGGGTGATCCAACTCTTACCCACCTTTCATGGGTTAGACAAGGAAAATCCATACCTTCATATCAAAGGATTTGAGGAGGTTTGCTTGACATGCTTTGATGGGAAAACTAGCGAGGATACGATATATCTTAAACTGTTCCCATTTTCATTAAAAGACAAAGCTAAAAATTGGTTGAATGCATTGCCATCACGCTCTATTACTACATGGATTGATTTGCAGGCTGAATTTCTAAAGAAGTTTTTTCCTATTCACCGGACACAGGGACTGAAGCGGCAGATTATGAACTTTGCCCAGAAAAGCGAAGAAACATTCTACCAGGCATTTGAAAGGTTCAATGAGTTGCTGCTCGCTTGTCCGCACAATGGCTTCGACAAAAGCAGGATTATTGGCTTCTTCTACGATGGACTGCAGCCGCAAATGAAGCAATTTGTAGAGATGATGTGCAATGGAGGATTCTTTGATAAAGAGCCAGACGAAGCTTGGACGTACCTGGAGGAGATAGCAGAGAATGCGCAGACATGGGACACTACTTCAGACTACGAGAGAGGAGGCCATTCTGCACCATCCCAGCCTACGCGAGGAGTGACTTACAATTTGAAGCAAGAGGATGCGTTGGAGGCAAAGATGGAGGCCATGATCTCAAACAAGCTTCACGCCATGAATCTGAAAGAGGCCAAGGCAGTCGAGATAGAGCAGATTTGCGCACTTTGCGACGTTGGTGGCCACGACACGAGTGCTTGTCCTACACTCCCAGCTTTGAAGAGCATGCTAGGAAATCCTACTGGGGTGAATCAAGTCTCTTCGAACTACCAGAACTTTAATTCCAACAAGGGGTGGCGCAACAATCCAAATTTGAACTGGGGCCCCAATCAGCAGACTCAGTAGCAGCAGGCTCCCCCTCCGTTCCGACAACCTCAATACAACAACAACAACTATCAAGGTGGGAACCAGAGGAGGGACCCCGAGCCAGTGCAACAACAGCAGATGCAACCATTTGGCGATGCGCTTCAGCAGCTTATCCAATTGCAACAAGCCCAGATGCAGCAGCAGCAGGCTCAATTTCAGGCTCAGCAGACTCAGAATCAGCAGATGAGCGAGAGCTTGGCGAGGCTTACAGCGACATTAGAAAAAGGTAAGCTTCCATCTCAGTCAATTCCAAATCCTAATATGGGCTCATCTTCTTCTGCAGGAAATAATATGAAGCCTTGCCAAGCGGTGTCCACTTTGAGGAGTGGAAAAGAGATTCAAAAGCCTGATCCACCGAGCAAACAAGCTGAGCAGGAAGAGGAAATTCAGATCCAGCAAGAGGAAATTCAAGAGCAAGAGGAGCTGCAGGAAAAGAGCACGGAAGTGGGGTTGAGCAAAAATGTCATTAAAGAGAAGGAACCCGCAGCATACGTACCTGCAGCGCCTTTCCCTCAGCGGCTACTTCAGAAAAATAAAGATAAGTACCAAAATGAAATTCGTGAAATTTTTCAGAAGTGCCAGATCAACATCCTATTGCTTGATGCTATTAATCAAATACCTGCCTATGCTAAATTTCTAAAAGATTTGTGCACTGTTAAAAGAAAGTTAAATGTAAAAAAGAAAGCATTCTTGACTGAACAGGTTAGCTCTATTGTGCAACAAAATACACCACCTAAATTTAGAGACCCTGGATCACCCACCATCACTTGCAACATTGGCACTAAGAAAATTGGAAATGCTTTATTGGATTTAGGATCTAGTGTCAATATATTGCCATATCCTATTTTTGTGCAGCTTGGGTTAGGACAGCTAAAGCCTACATCTGTTATATTACAACTAGCTGATAGATCTATTAAAGTTCCTAAGGGATGCATTGAGGATGTCCTCGTTCAGGTGGACAAATTTTACTACCCTGCGGACTTTATAGTTCTAGACATCCAGGGACCCCAAACTGCCAATGCTACTCCTATCATCCTAGGTAGACCATTTCTAGCTACATGTAATGCTTTGATAAATTGTAGGGATGGTCAACTGAAAATTACTTTTGGCAACATGACTTTAGATTTGAATATCTTTAATACTTGCAAGTTGCCACATGTGGATGATGAGATTGAGAGGGTGCATATGATTGATTCGTTGGTGGATGATTATATTTGTTCTGAATTTTGTGATGATGCTTCTATTGTTGAGACTTTTATTGGTGATTCTGATGACACATCTTTTGTGCAGGAGAACGTGAAGGAGCTCAATGCAGTATGGGAGCCTAGGTTCGAGGCTTTGCCACCTAATGCATCAATTCAAATTTCATCTGAGGTGGAGGATCCAAAGCCAGAGTTGAAGCCACTTCCTGACTACCTTAAGTATGCTTTTCTTGGCGATGAAAACAGCTTCCCTGTGGTAATATCTTCTAAACTTTCTTTAGAACAGGAAAGCTCTTTACTTGATGTGCTGAGGAAACATAGAGGTGCTATTGGTTGGTCCATTGCTGACATTAAAGGTATAAGCCCTATTGTATGCATGCATCACATTTATTTAGAGGATGACGCCAAACCCACTAGAGAAATGCAACGTAGGTTAAATCCAACATTAAAAGAAGTGGTTAAAGGCGAGGTACTAAAATTATTGGATGCAGGCATTATATATCCTATTTCTGACAGCAAGTGGGTTAGTCCTACACAGGTTGTTCCTAAAAAGTCTGGCCTCACCGTGGTTAAAAATGAGAATAATGAGCTTATCCCAGTTAGAGCCACCACAGGTTGGAGGATGTGCATAGACTATAGGAAGTTGAATTCTAGAACTAGAAAAGATCATTTCCCTCTTCCATTTCTTGACCAAATTTTAGAGAGGGTAGCTGGACATGAATATTATTGCTTTCTAGACGGTTATTCAGGTTATTACCAGATTGAGATTGCACCTGAGGACCAGGAAAAGACCACTTTTACCTGTCCCTTTGGTACTTTTGCATTTAAAAGAATGCCGTTTGGTTTATGTAATGCTCCAGCTACCTTTCAGCGATGCATGCTCAGTATTTTTGATGATATGGTTGAGAAAATCGTTGAGGTATTTATGGATGATTTTTCAGTATATGGTAGCTCTTTTCATGATTGTTTGGCTAACTTGGCTCTTGTTCTTGACAGGTGCATTGAAAAGAACCTCCTATTGAATTGGGAGAAGTGTCATTTTATGACCACAGAGGGACTTGTCCTAGGTCACCTGGTTTCTAAAGATGGTATACAGGTAGACAGAGCCAAGGTAGCGGTAATTGAGAAGCTACCAAGTCCTAAATGCGTGAAGGACATCAGATCATTTTTGGGACATGCAGGATTTTATAGGCGGTTCATCAAAGATTTCAGCGCTATATCTCGCCCTCTTTGCAACTTACTTACTTTAAATGTGGACTTTATTTGGACACCTGAGTGTCAACTTTCTTTTGAAACTTTAAAGAAGTTGCTGATTTCTGCTCCCATTTTGCAGGTGCCAGACTGGTCCCTACCATTTGAAATAATGTGTGACGCAAGCAATTACGCAGTTGGTGCAGTCCTAGGCCAAAGAAAAGACAAAGTTCCAGTCGTAATTTACTACGCCAGCAAGACACTAAATGATGCTCAGAGGAATTATACGACCACAGAGAAGGAGTTGCTGGCTGTAGTATTTGCGTTGGAAAAATTCAGGAGCTATATTTTGGGATCACCAATTTTGATATATACTGATCACTCTGCTTTAAAATATTTGTTGTCTAAAAAAGATGCTAAGCCTCGATTGATACGATGGATTTTATTGTTGCAGGAGTTCAATGTCACAATCAGGGACAAGAAAGGCGTGGAGAATCTAGTAGCTGACCATTTATCACGTTTGACAGTAGGCCTTAATTCAGCAGATGTGCCCTTGAAGGACTCCTTTCCCGACGAGCATCTTTTTAGCGTCTCCACCTCTCCATGGTATGCTGATATCGTTAATTATCTGGTAACTGGTAAGACCCCTGACACTTGGTCTCTTCAAGACTTTAAACGGTTCAAGTACGAGGTAAAATATTTCTTCTTTGATGATCCGTACTTATATAAATATTGTAGTGACCAAATTGTTAGGAGATGCATTCCTGATCATGAAATAACCAGTGTGATACAATTTTGCCATGATGGAGTCTGTGGTGGACACTTTTCAGCGAACAAAACTGTGGCAAAAATCTCGCAATGTGGCTTTTATTGGCCATCTATGTTTAAAGACACATTTCATTATTGCAAGACTTGTGCTGCATGCCAACAATTAGGGGGTATTACTAAACGTAACATGATGCCTCTGAACCCCATTTTAGAGATTGAAATATTTGATTGTTGGGGCATAGACTTCATGGGACCTTTCCCACCTTCATTTGGATATGCTTATATTTTGGTTTGTATTGATTATGTTTCTAAATGGGTGGAAGCTATTCCTTGCAGGTCGAACGACACTTCCGTTGTGCTTAAGTTCCTCAAAGAGAACATTTTCTCTAGGTTTGGAGTGCCCAAGGCCTTGATCAGTGATGGAGGGTCTCATTTTTGCAACCGCATGTTCGCTACTTTAATGAAGAGGTTTGGTGTCACACATAAAGTTTCTACTCCGTATCACCCCCAAACCAATGGCCAAGCAGAGTTGGCAAATAGAGAGATCAAAGGAATTCTATAGAAAACGGTGAATCCATCAAGGAAAGATTGGAGCTTGCGCTTACCTGAAGCGTTGTGGGCCTACAGGACGGCCTACAAAACAATTTTGGGGATGTCACCGTACCGTCTAGTTTTTGGGAAGTCTTGTCATTTACCTGTTGAGATAGAGCATAGATCTTATTGGGCTATAAAGAAAATGAATTTTGATACTGATGTCTCTTTTTCTTCTCGCAGGTTGCAATTGTTGGAGCTGGAGGAATTGAGGAGAAATGCGTACGACAACGCTAAAATTTCAAAAGAGAGGATGAAATCCGTCCACGACATGATGATTTTGAGGAGGGAGTTCACCCCAGGCCAAAAAGTACTCCTATACAATTCCAGGCTGCACATCTTTCCTGGGAAGCTTCGCTCTAGGTGGTATGGACCTTTCGTCGTCAAAGAAGTTTTCCCACATGGCGCTGTGCTCTTACTAAATGAGAAAGATGGAAGCGAGTTCAAGGTGAATGGCCAGAGATTGAAACATTTTCACGAGCCTTGGACCAAGGAAGCGAGCACCATGGATCTCACAGACCCACCTTCGGGTGGGAACTAATCAGGTGTGTTATTTCCATGATTCCCTCTTCCTAACATTGAGGACAATGTCTATTTTAAGTTCGGGGGAGGGAAATAACTTTTAGGATTTTCATTTTCTTTTTATTTTCTTTGGATTTTTATTTTCTTTTTCTTTTTCTTCTAGGATTTTATTTTTTTTAGTTCCCTTTTTGCATTGAAAAAAAAAATTTTTGAGTTAAGAAATATCACCAAAATCTATCTCTACCTAGAAATGACCCTCATGTGATGAAATTTCTCGATATTTATTCACCACCGTACACTCGTGATTTATTTTCTCCACCACTATTATTCAACATTTCAATCTCATTTTACATGAATGTGAGTGCTTGTGGTGAATTTCTTTTTACACATCTCAATGGCAAGATTAATTGACGACTTAATGAATCTAGAAATTATGGATTAGCAAGTGGTATGCTTTCATTGGAACACACCAAAATTCATGTGCCAATAATTCATAAATTAACTGGAGCATTGTTCTTTATCTCGTATTCATTGACATTTGCATGCTTGGTGTGATTTTGGGTAGAAAAACGTACCACGTTATTTGAAATGATTAGGATACCCATTCTTGTGAACAATTAATGAAGAGGAAGTTATTCTACCACGTTGTTTATGCACACACAAACGAAGAAAAAATGAGATGAATGAGGAAGAAAAGAATGAATAAATGTGCTATTAAAGAAATAACTTGGTTGGCTTGAGTAGTACAGTCCGAGGGGTCCTTCTTGGCCTAATGCCCTATAATCGTCTGATTTGGGAGCCATTGACCGGAACCTCAATTATTTGATGGAGCGATCCAAGTTATATACTTTTCTGCGAATGTTGCTTGATGCGCGTTACGCGGAACTATGGAGAAAAGTGAAAGAACATAGAGAATAAGTGTGCATGATTAGCGAGGCAAGAAAACTTCCAAAGCTTAAAGGAAACACAAGATGTGGTGTGAGTTCCTATGAATAGAGATTGACGTGTGTATGTCTTGATACCATCCTACTTTTGATGCTTGCTTTGCATGAACCATCTACGCTCCAAGTTAAAATATTTGATTGAACGGTGTGGGCCATTGATTTTGTGTACTATGAGCTATGAAGTAATTGATAGTGAATTTGAGTCTATTTTATAACCATTTGAGATGCTTGACTTTTATTTTTGAAAACCCACAAGTACCATTACTTGATGAGTTTGAAATATTGATATTAGTGTTTGGTTATCTCTTTTGTCGTTGTAGTATGGTGGTGAAAGATTTGAGATCTGATAAGGTGATCTAGGCGTATTTTTTATCGCTCTTTTTGACTAGAGACTAGCAAAACGCTAGTTGGGGGGTGTGATTTGGGTTCAATATTGTGTATTTGACCCCCCCATTTAGCCCTATTTTGTGCTCATGTGATGCTATATTGGTCTCTAGTACATACGTATTTTCTACACATTTATTTATTAGAGCAAACACACTATTTGAGCACAAAACAGCATTTAACGAAGTATTTCTGCACTTATTATATTTTTCCTAGCACCGTCTCGATCTCACGATTCCAACGACTATTTATTTGCATTTTTCTGAGACCTGTGCTAATTTCTATGAATTTTTGAATGCAGAATGCTATTTATTGGAAAATAAATAAAGCACACGAATCTTAAAGCGCCACGTGGCATCATCCTCGCCGTCCGTGCTTGATCTAACGGCCCGATCTTTGAGTTGATGTACAATTTTCCTGGCCGTTGGATCACAATCCAACGGATCGCATCCGCGATCTGATCCAACAAAGCGGGCGTAACGACGACCGTTGGATTCTAATCCAACGGACGATAATCGCGACGAACGAAGCGACGGGCGCGAGATCAAAAGGACACGCGGCAGCCATCGACCGAGTCCCCGCTTCATCCGACGGCCAGCACTTATCCCGCTTCGCGATTTCGCAGCGGACGACGCGGCCTTTTCTCAGCCGCGAGATCACGATCGAACGGCGGAGAGCAATCAGCAGCGAAGTGCGGAGTGCGACATTTAACGGCCACGTGGCTCCATCTCAGCGGATCTCCGCGCGATCGAACGGCCAGATTTTATCCCGCTTCGTGATTTCGGAGCGGTCGACGCGGCCAAATCGTAGCCATTGACTCGAGATCGGACGGCTGCGATCGACTCCGAAGCGAATTCGGATCCGCGAAGAGCTGGGCGCGAATCTTGGAAGCCACGCGTCATCCCCACGATAGATCCCGCTTTGAGCAACGGACAGGAATTGATCCGCTCGAGATCAAGCACGTGCAGACGCGACACGAATCGGAGATGCAGACGACGTGGGGCACGTCAGTTGGGCCGGGTCTGGGTCCTCGGCCTCGAGGGGGCTGAGGGGAAGCCTCGGCCCGGTGTGAGATGTTCGGCCTCGGACGGTCGGACGACGAGGGGAATCCTCGGCGTCTGGGCTTAATGCACGGCCGATGCGGAGCTGAGGGGGAGCCTCGGCTCGGATGGATGCGCTCGGCCTCGGTCGGTCGGACGACGAGGGGTAGCCTCGGTCGTCTCGCTTGATGCGCGGCCGATACGGAGCTGAGGGGGAGCCTCGGCTCGGATGGATGCGCTCGGCCTCGGTCGGTCGGACGACGAGGGGTAGCCTCGGTCGTCTCGCTTGATGCGCGGCCGATACGGAGCTGAGGGGGAGCCTCGGCTCGGATGGATGCGCTCGGCCTCGGTCGGTCGGACGACGAGGGGTAACCTCGGTCGTCTCGCTTGATGCGCGGCCGACGTGGAGCGGAGGGGAAGCCTCGGCTCGTGGATCCGACGTCCTCCTGAACAGACGAGAACACTCGTCAGGGAGGCCGGACCTTGGTTCCGGCCAAATCCCCTCCGATGCCTAAGTCAGATGACGATTTGAAAGAGGAGGCTCGGCGGGGACGGTTCGACTCGAGAGGAGATCGGAACAACGTCCTCCGGCGCGAGCGGGGGGAAGGAGATGAAGTGGGGGAACTAGGTCGTTGATGGAGTACCTTAGGTTTTGTTACTTGAGATGCGGTCCTTCGTCCAGTCATCCTTCTAGCCCTTTTATAGGCCTCTCGTCGTGATTGCCCACGACTCACGTCCCTCGTCCGCCCCCAATCGTACCCCCTCAATCCGCCTCCCCATCGCCGCTCCCTGCGCCATCCCAGCACATCCCCATAACGGCCATTAAGTGGTAGCGGGCCTGGGGGAACGGTTGTCGCTGGAGTGGGCGAGTGACTTGCGCGTTTTCGGGGTCGGGTCGGATCGACGTTCGGGGGTCCTCTAGGGGGCCTTGTCAGGCGGGCCTGATCTCACAGACGGGCTTCTGATCGGTAGTTGGGTTTCGGGGCTCGTGCCTTTCGGGCTTCGTTTGGTAGGCTTGGACCCCCCATGATTTCGTGTAGTAGGCCGCGCTTTTGGGCTCATGCTATTGGGCCTCCGCAAAATAGACGTATCAACCATCATCGGCATTATAGCAATCACTACTATCTCTACCCTCCTAACTATCATTGTTATTCCCGGACCGTCCACTATCATTAACATCGTCTGCAGAACTACTAAAATTGTTATTGATGTCTTCTCCACTTATCAAACCAACGTTATTGTCGTCGTCATTTCTACTATTTTCAAGTGTAAAACTGTGGCTATTGTCATCAAACCATATATTGCTACCACCACACCCTCTTCGTTGATACCACCACTAACTTTACTTTCCAAACAAGTAGAGTCGTCATCATATTGTTGAAAAAGAATCAAGTGAAAAAGAAAAAAAATCAGAGATCATACGTAAATAAGAAGGATTTGCATGGTCCGACATAAATTACCAACGTCCACGGCCTCCGCAATAAGAGTTTTCATTATATATTTACAAAGTATAAGATATGTACACATATACAAATACATAAAATTTATGATGAATTCTTAGCTGGACCTTCAGAACAACTCTGTGAAGGTACAACTTTATGATGATATAATCCAAATCCATATTGGACTACGTAACTCATACAGTCTAATAGACTGCCACCACAGTCATCGCCACAATCGATGCTATCATTTTCACTTACCAAAACACGACATCCTTATCACCACCGATTTCTTCACATACCAAATTCCCACCGTCGACACCAAGTATCCACAATTATTGCTTATATAGCATACATTACAATCTTCAAATATTGGATCATCACGGTTATTGTCATCATCCCTACCATTTCCATATGTTTAACAACAATGATTTTCATCAAATTGGCACCACATCCATCAATATCTCCGCCTGTCAAACAGTCACAAATTCATTCAATTTGCCACTACTGCTATGATCACCATCTCCACTTGGCGAATCATCACCATTGTCTTTTCCATACCATAATCTACCTCTGTCAAATTGCTACCATCACCATCATGCTGCCACTAATGTTGTCTTTGCATCCTCTCTATCTTCTAAGCTACCATTATCGTAGTCGCTTCTTTCATAATCTTCACTTACCAACCCGCCATCGCTACCATCGAATTGCCATCATCGTCGCCTTACCATCCTTATCTACCTAGCCGCCAACAACTTTGTATATTCTAAAGAATCTTTTAGATATATCAAACATGAGAATGATCAATTTAGATGAATTATCATTGATGTGCCAAGCGTGATACTGTGATATTTCATGAAATCTGATTATTGAGAATGTGATTCCAAAAAGAAATATAGAATTATGCCTACCAAATGTACACATGTATCCCATTTAATTATAACCAATATTAAATGCCAATAGCTTTCAAGCTCTTATATCTCTTCATGTGTCCTTTTCTTTTTTCTGATCAGAATACTTTAGTAAATAGATAAATTGTAGTCTTTGTTAGAATAGAATTAGAGAGGATTAACCATGGCCAATAGCCATGGTCCTTTATTTATAGAAATCTCATGATGAGTTAGGAGTCCAAGGGACTCCCCACTAAGTTAGTGGGGAGTAATGGTGAGATGTTGAGGGGGGAGGCCAAAGGCCTCCCTCAACTCACAACACTCCCCCTCATCTCTCCATTACCTTGGCTTAAGCATATGAATACTTCAGGATTCGTTATGTTAATGTGGTGGATACTTCTGGATCCAGAGCCACTGTGGTTGCCTCGTTAAAACCTTAGCTGAGGAAAACCCAGTGGGAAAAACCAGCAGCTTAAGGGAAAAGAGTACAACTATCGAGGGACTCCCTCTGATCTGTACAAGCTTCAGGCTTACAAATCTCCTATATATCTATATAATCATCTCCTATTTGTCTATACATCCATCATGTTCTGAAAGAAAATACAATCATCACTCATCTTATACAAGTTTCACTCATCTAGCGGCTATAGTAAAGCAGTAGCGTTCTGGAGTGGAATGCTCTTCGAAGTTGGTAGATGACGCCACTAAAGTATTCATTGAATCAGTCTTCAGTGTGTCTGCAAGGTACTGCTGGACCTGGCTGAGCATTTCTAATACATGCTTCTTGGATGATGAGCTTCTCAGAAGATGTAGACATTGGAGGATGATGTCTAGATATTTAGGAGGTGGCCGACCAATTGTGTTGTAGTCATCGCGTTGATCTTTAAACCTGCATATGCGATATATATTCCTTGACCCTTGGAAGTTGTGCAGAAGCAGCTTTTCCTTGGTCTAGTGTTGCTCTCCAGGGCAACACTGTATCTGATTAACAACTTTACTGGAGATGTTCTATCAAAGATACGTGCAGTTGGCCAGATAAAGAAATGTAACAAGTACACTAGAGCTAGGCTCTTCGGGACCTAGGATGTCCTTCCCCTCTTCCAGCTATTGGAAGGTGTCATACATAAGTATCCATTTTTAATAGGATGCAAGTGGACATCATTCTTTATAAACTCCATGTGTATGAAAGATATTAAAGGGTTCCACCACGAAGGGGTTAAATATATAAGCCGAGATAATACCTTGTTATACCTAGGTTTTTCATTTACAAGGTATGATTAAAGCTATCTGCTATCTAAATGGTCTCTGCAGGAGATCCTATTAGCTTTAAATCGACCACATATACGGCGAATATTACAAATCTTGTCAAAGATCTTTCGAAAAAGATACACATGCAGAATATTGCTAAGATCAACTAATGATCTTTGTAGCCTTTATGGAGAAGACGTTTCTACGTCTCTCTTTCATCTCTGGGGGTAGAGTATACCCTTCTGGAAGTTTTATATAGATCTCTATATCTATATTGCCGTATATATATGCTGTCACAACGTCCATGAGCTGCATGTATTGGCTTTTTCAGAGAAGTGTAGGCTTAGTAGGAAAATGATCACATTTCCTTCATTTCAATTTCTTTATGAAATCTGAATTATATTCCACAGGTTTTTACACATTCAGGTGTATGGACTACTGGTCCAAAGACTTTGCTTTTCAAGAGTGAGTCCAGCTATACTCTTATTGCCTCGTCCCACTTTGGCCATTCTATGCGTTTACGCTATAGAAAAGTGGGAAGACGTCATCGTCGTATTCAGCGACGTGAACGACAATAGCGAAAGCAAAACCGTTGTCGACGACTGTGCTATATCTGTCCAGTACCTCTCCAGTACGCACGTAATATAATGATGTTTCTCCTTTTGTTTCCTCTGCAGGGGAAATTAGGAGGGGAGAGGTTGCTGGTCTGAGCTCAGCATCCTGTGGTTGGATCATTTTGATATATCCAGGAATCTTCCTCTTTTGAGGAATTTTATATTTTGAATCTGGCAGGCGTCCTCTTTTAAATTAGGTACAGCCAATTCTGCTGCCGGTGGATTGCATCCATTTTTGGGAATGTCAATCCTAGCTGGCGTGTTGGCAGCAGGGACGTGTGAACGAACAATCTTCTGGTTGTCCGCAATTTTATCTGGCAATTGATATACTTTAATCTGAATGTGAAGGATCTTCTGGATATCAACTTCACACAGAAAAAGTATGCGGATCATAACGAGATGACGACTTTTGTGTCCCATGATATGGTCTAAGAAGCTTCAGGCTTCTTTAAACTGCGTGCCTATTTCAATTGAGAATTTTCTCATCAAATTCACATTTATCAAGACTTGGTGGTAAACCATAAGCTAGCAGCATCAACAATAAGATATGGCAACAAGCGGGCCGCATCGTGATAAGCGATGTGGAATGCAGTGTAATGGTCCCTAAACATCAACATGCAACTGCGATTTTACAATGGACATGAAATCCATTGGAGTCTCTTTACCAGAGACTTTGCTAACCCGTTATGAGGTTGAACATGCTGCAGGATGTTCAATTTTAATGCCAGTTGCTTGGCAGAAGTCTTGAATGATATGTGTAGTAAATTCACCCACATTATAAGCTTTTGAGAAAGCTAGGTTGCGAGTGAATATAAAGGCACACATAAGACCATCTAGTAGATGCATATATCAGTACAGTAATGAAGTACCGAAAATGGGCCATTTGCGGGGTGAATAGGCCCGCAAAAGGTCACCATGTATTCTCTCAATGAAGCCAGGAGACTCTAAACCCACTTTCAAGAGGGAAGGTCTCTCTATTAGTTTTCCCTTATGACAAAGGGGGACAAGGAAACTCAACCTTTTGAAGAATCTTCAGGTTCTCCAATGGATTCATTTGATGATGCGTCCATCATCGCTGATACAGGATGACAAAGTCCATTTTGCCAGAGTTAAAAACTATGGCAAAGAAAGGCACTTCTGGTGCTCAGTCGAGTTGGCTTTCTATAGGATGAATATCTGTAATTATAGGGGCCCGACGGGGGTCCAATGAAATCGTAAGTAGATGGTCTTCTGGCCATTCTCTTGACGAGTTACATATTGAATATTATCCACAATTTTCAAGTTATTTTCTTTAAAAGAAATATCCTTGAAAATTGGAGATTTCCTATATGTTTGAGAGGAGAATTTGCATCTTATATTCTCGTTGTATGTGGGAGCAATATCAATGCTACACCAGTGCAACGAGGCACTGTCCACAATATTCCATACTTCATCTATAAGTAAAACGAAATTTTATTTAAGTTAATGAAATAGACATTCAAAATAAAAGCTCGTACTTAAGCAAATTAAAGATGAAGCAACATTGAATTTTAAATGCATAGATAAAAGATGAAGCTTAATCGAGCAGGTCGTCGTTCTCGAAGTCATTTGCAGTGAACATCATTGGGGGCTGAACAGCCGCCAAGTTTGTTTCAGGCAGAGACTTCTGGCTCGCCTGATATAGTTCCTGGAGGTGGCGAGGAGTGCGGTAGATTCTGGACCAATGGCCAGTCATGCCGCATCTATGGCATTTATCCTCCCAGTTCTTCTTAGGAAGTGACACTTGGTCAGTGTTCTTTTGCTTCCATATGAAGTTACTCTTTCCTGTATTGTTGTTGTTGGACGGGGGTGCTGCTCCTCGTCCATTCTTCATCACAGCTTTCCCTTTGTTATTATTAGCCTTCTTCTTGTTTTTCCACTTCTGGGGAGAAACGTGGTGGGCTTCAGGGATAGGTGCAGTGCCAGCTGGACGTAAATTATGAGTGGCTAGCAGTAAATCTCGATTCTGCTCTGACCTAAGTAGGCATGAGATCAGATCAGAGAATTTCGTGAAGTTACGTTCACGATACTTCTGCATGAGGATTGCATCTTTCTCGTGAAACGAGGTAAATGTCTTTTTCAACATGCGTTGTTCTGTCATTTCTTCACCGCACAACTTCAGGCGTGAGGTGATATTATGAAGTGCAGAATTATACTCAGCGACGGACTTATAGTCATGAAGTCTGAGGTTTTCCCACTCATAACTGGCACACAGTAATATTACATCAATTTGATGTTTATACCATGCCTCCAGTGCTGTCCACAGCTCCATTGGGTCCTCTACCGTTAGGTATTCGGCCTTTAAGGTCCGATCTATATGTTTCCTAATGTAGATAATGACTTTCGCCTTATCCACATTGGAGACAGTAGTAGGAGTGATGCTGCTAGATGTAGCAGAAGCATCGGCCGCTGCTGGGGCCGATGAAGGAGCCAAAATTGAGCCAAGGGTGGCCATTGAACGCAAGTGGAACTTCAGGTCCACTCGCCAACTCAGGTAATTTTTTTTCTTGCAGCATCAAGGACCTCGAAATCGACGCTTGCCAATTTAGCCATTTATCTATGCAATTTAAAATAAGCATGAATTAATTAAAATTGAAATTCACGTATTAACAATAAAATAAGTAAAGTGTGGGGATTGGCCAGATACCCAAAAACATACATAGTCCAAAGTCCGATATACAGTTCATAAAGAAAAGAAAAATACAAGTTGGAAACCCAGAATGGGTCCCTATATTTTGCAAATTTCACCACCGTCTTCATATGTTGGTACACCGGTCTTTGACATTAATACATTTGATCCTCACTTACAAATTCTCTCAGAAGAAAATAAAAGTGCAAGGAATATTGTAACGACTGTTTTTCTTGTATCTGATTATAATATAATATAATATGTGTTTTGGTGGATTTTCTCCTCTTGTGTGGTTTTCGTCTCCGTAGATTTCATTTTCGATCGATTCGTCGTATTTTCTCGCTTCTTCCTTAGGATTGTCGATTTCGAAGTATGTCACTCGTGACGGACTTCATAACGGTCGTATCTAACTGTTAGATCAAGCCTAGGAGTCTTAGGAATCGATCCCGGGGCCCCGCGCTCCGTATCGGTACTTTCTGTGCTCATTAGCCGGTGCAAGAAAGGCCACCGACCGACTAGATGACGATCCAGTCGGTCGGCAATCCTTCTTGGACCGACTAGTTAGCTTTCTAAATTTCTCAGGAGTTACTGTTTATCGTTAGTCGGTCTAAGAACGTTGGTTGACCGACTAGGTTGCAAACTAGTCGGTCAGCAATGCTTCTTGAACCGACTAACTCATCAAATTATTTTTGTATCAGTTACTGTTTACTCTTAGTCGGTCTAAGAACGTTCATCGACCGACTAGATGCCAAACTAGTCGGTCAGTACTTGTTCATGGACCGACTAACTTTAGAATCCTATTTTCGTTCAGGAGTTACTGTTTGCACTTAGTCGGTCAGCGTTGGTCGACCGACCGACTAGTTGCCAAACTAGTCGGTCAGTGGTTGCTCTTTGACCGACTAACCAGTGTTAAAACCCTAATTTCTGGGCAGCCGCCAGCCTAGCCTATTTAAACCCAACCCATTCGACTTCTTCTTCTCCAACACGACCCAAAACCCTAAAAACCTCCCCCTTCAGCCCCCATCTTCCTCCAAGCTCCATTTCTCCATTCCAAGCCCTAGAATCATCATCCAATCCAACCATTCACTCCATCCACCTCTCATCTTCCCCAAATCTCCATCAAAACCCATCAAAATCCCCAAATCCCCCAAAACCCTAGTTTCCCCAAACTTCTCCAATCTTTTCCAGATCTGATCCTAGGGTTCCCCGGAGTGTTCCTTCCGTCTCCTCTTGGTAAGAAATCGATTCCTCTATGTTTTCATAGTCTATTAGTATTTTTTATGAAACCCTAATTAATTTCAAGTGTTTGGTGCTTGTTTCCCCCACAACAGCGATTTCCCCCGTAGATAGCATCCGTGTGACGAAGTGATCGTAAATCCCCGGTGCTAGGCAAGTGAAACTTGCATCTCTTGATTTAGGCCATGTTTTGGGCCATTTACCTTGCTTTAGCATAAAAGAGACTAGACGGTGAAAGGATAGCCGTTTAGACGCCATTAACCTAGCTTGACAAAGAAGCTTGGTCCGTCACCATCATCATGCTTGTATGTCACGTTTACTTTCCAATTAAACGGTACGCGTATCAAATGTTCATGTCATCCATGCATCCTTAACTGCTAATGCATTTTGCCTGTCATGTTTCGTTTAAATAAACGGTACGCGAATATCTGTTCATGTCATTGCATTTTGCCTGTCCTGTTTAATTACAATTAACGGTACGCGAATTAACCGCTCATGTCATTGCATGCTTGAATACTCATCGTGATTGCGTAGCATCGCTACATACTAGTGTTACTTGTTCCGGCTAGGTGCACCCCTACGCCATACTTATCAAATACACTTTCTGGCTCGTGTTCCAGAAGACGAGCTCATCACAGCCTGCGGGCAATAGGGCACTCGTTGAGTGATCCCCTGTACTTGATACTTGAACACAGCCTGCGGGCAATAGGGCACTCGTTGAGTGATCCCTTGTACTTGTACTTGTTACTTGACATTACATGTCACAACAACCCCTTGCCGCTTGTACTACACTTTACCTTACTTGTTACTTGACATTACATGTCACCCCTACTACTTGATACTTGCCACGTGTACTCTCCTTTACCTCACTTGTTACCACCGTACTTTACTTGCCATGCACCATGATTTAATTGCTAGGTTGCTAGTTTACCATTATTCCCGTTTCCTTGCACAAGTCTTTCGACTTGCTGACATGTGCCCTTTTCTCTTTTGGGTGACACATGTTAGAGCCCGAGCCTGAGTTACTAGTTGAGGACGAGGTGTTTGCTGACGCCGAGCCCGTGCTTGTGTTTGACGGGGAGTACGTGGACACTGGGGACCAGTCCTAGTGTCCTCGTTGTGTTTTACTTTTATTAGTCAGTTGTTTTGTTATCGGTGCGTATCACCCATACTTGTTGTTGTGGCATCTTTTGTTGGCCTTGTTCTGGGCCTTTAGACTCTTTTCTTTTAGCCTGGTGGCTTTTCTGGATGTTGGACTTTTCTTGATGTTGGACAATTTGTGAGATGTGGAATTTTATTTCAGTCTCGCCTTGTGTTATTATTGCTATTCTGTTGTGGTTACAGGGACCTGCTTATGTATTGTGGACGCTTATCGGGTTTGGGGCTTCACAGATCCACTCCCGTGCGGACCTTTTCACGTCTCGCCTCCATTTCAGGGAAGCGGGTCGTGACAGGTTTTAGTGGTGGCCCATGCATGTCCTTCTGTAACTGCGATTCTTGGAATGGCGATAATAATATTTGAATGTCCAACAAATTAAGTTCGACGTTCGAGTCATAAGCTATGAGTCTAATCTGATTCGTTTTCTGTGTCACTAGATGGCAGGAAGACGATTCACCCGTGGTGGTGGTAGTGGTGCGCTCCCTCATGATGAGGAGCCTGAGCGGGAACCCACCAGCGGTGAGATGATGCGGATGATGATCCAGATGATGCAAGTGCAGCAGGGCGTGCTTCTGCAAGTCCAGAATGCTCCACCTGCTCGAGCTGCCCGGGCTCTTCCGGATGCCCCACGCTCTGAGCCAGGAGCGAAGCAATTTCGGGAGCTGGGTCCCGCATATTTTGATGGTTCTGAGGGTCCTCTGGCTACCGACGAGTGGATAAGGAACATTGAGGATAACTTGGCAATGGCGAAGATTAACCCGGCTGGATGGGTTGATTTGGCTAAGAGGCAGCTGAAGGACAACGCCAGGAATTGGTGGGATGCTGAAGAGAAGATGCTAGTGGAGCCGATCGTCTGGGCTACCTTCAAGTCCAGATTTGATGGAGAATTCTTCCCGAAGGCTGCTAGACAGGTGATGCTGCAGCGCTTCATAGATCTGAAGCAGGGGAGCTTGTCGGTGGATCAGTACCACCAGGAGTTCACGAGGCTCAGTCGGTTTGCACCTAAGATGGTGCAGGATGCCGATGAGAAAGCTCAGCGATTTCTTCAGGGACTTGCCTTGGAGCTTCAGAGCTTTGTGACCTCTTCTGACTTGGAGACATATCAGAAGGTTCTGATTGCTGCGAGGCGGCAAGAGTTAAATTTGAATCAGAGGAAGGGACATGTTTCTGGAGCTGGGAAGAGGCCTATGGAGCAGGCCAGGGCGGTGGTTAGGCCTGGTTTCAAGCCTAGTCACCCGGTGAAGTTCAAGAGGCCAGGAGGGCCTATTCTGAAGACTTGCCATTTCTGTGGCAAGACTGGACACCTCAGGGATCAGTGTAGGAGGTTTCTAGGGCAGTGCATTGTCTGCGGAGATCCTGCCCACACCATCCGGGAGTGTCCGAAGTCGAGGCAGCCTTGGCGGGCTCCTATTGCAGCACAGTCGTTGCAGCAGCGAGCTCCTGTGCCCGTTGGACGTGGAGCGCCCCTTGTTCCACAGAGACAGGCCTTTCGGCAGGCTGTTCCGCCGAGAGGGCAGGCCTTCCTGATGACTGAGGAGGAGAGCATGGCCGTGGATGAAGTTATTGCAGGTAACGCTCATTCTAGCTATTTATCTTCCTTAGTTAATTTGATTTTGATTATATTGGTTGCTTGCTCATGATTGTTTGCTAGACTAGGATTTGATTGTTAATTGCTTGTTAGGTGTGGTTTTGGTTTGCACGTTCCCTGCACGAGTCCTCTTTGACTCTGGTGCATCGATGTGCATTTTGGCCCGGAGCTTCGTGGAGAAGCATTCTTTGACGACGTCCTCTCTTCCTAAGAGTTGTAATATCGTCACAGGGAACGGTGTAGTCTCGGTGCATCGTGGGTGCAATTCTTGCCCGTTGGTGGTTTGTGGACGTGAGCTTTGTGCTGATTTCATTGTCCACGACATCATCAACTATGATGCTGTTCTTGGGATGGACTGGCTTGCGAGCTTCTATGCTACGATCGACTGTCGGAGGAAGAAGGTGGTGTTCGAGATCCCCGGACATCCAGTGTTTGAGTTCAGTCGTGGTAGCAGTTCGCTTGGTCCTGTCAGATTTCGGGCCAGGCCGGTGGAGGCTGTGGCTATGCAGATGGAGCTGGAGTGGCCAGCTGTGGTGCGTGATTTTGGCGACGTCTTCCCCGGGGAGATGTCTGGTTTGCCGCCTGATCGAGCTTTGGAATTTTCTATCGATCTTGTTCCAGGTGCGCAGCCGATTTCGAAGGCACCGTATCGTATGGCACCTGCAGAGTTGGAAGAGTTGCGAAAGCAGTTGGATGAGCTTTTGCAGAAGGGTTATATTAATCCTAGCGTGTCTCCGTGGGGAGCACCGGTGTTGTTGGTTAAGAAGAAGGATGGTTCGCGTCGCATGTGCGTGGACTATCGGGAGTTGAATGCGGTAACCATTAAGAATAAATACCCGTTGCCTCGCATCGATGATATTTTTGATCAGCTTGGAGGTTCGAGAGTGTTTTCTAAATTGGATTTGAGGAGTGGTTACCATCAGTTGAAGGTGAAGAAGGATGATGTTCCGAAGACAGCGTTCAGGACGAAGTATGGACACTATGAGTTCGTGGTTATGCCTTTTGGCGTAACTAACGCGCCCGCAGTTTTCATGAATCTGATGAACCTGATTTTCTACGACTTTTTGGATAAGTTTGTCGTTATCTTTATTGACGACATTCTGATCTATTCGAAGTCGGAGGAAGAGCATGCCTCGAACTTGAGAACGATGTTGGAAATTTTGAGGAAGCATTGTTTGTATGCTAAGTTTTCGAAGTGCGAGTTTTGGTTGGATCGAGTTGCTTTTCTCGGGCATGTGGTGACTGGAGATGGTATTTCAGTGGATCCCGAGAAGATTCGGGCCATCAGGGAGTGGCCTGTTCCATCGTCTGCATCTGAGATTCGGAGTTTTCTTGGACTTGCTGGTTATTATCGGCGATTCATCAAGGACTTTTCCCGTATTGCTGAGCCGATGACCAGGTTGACGCGGAAGGACGTTGCTTTTGCTTGGTCGGGTGATTGTGAGAGTGCTTTTGGTATTCTGAAGGAGAGGTTGACGACTGCCCCTATTCTTGTTGTGCCTGATCGCAGCGGTGGATTTGAGATCTTTTGCGATGCATCTGGCAAGGGTCTCGGTTGTGTGTTGCATCAGCACGGGCATGTTGTGGCGTATGCGTCTCGTCAGCTTAAGGTTCATGAGAAGAATTACCCGACGCATGATTTGGAGTTGGCTGCCGTTGTGTTTGCTCTTAAGATTTGGAGGCACTTCTTGCTGAGTGAGAAAGTGAAGATTTTCACCGATCACAAAAGCTTGAAGTACATTTTCACTCAGAAGGAGCTCAACATGCGACAACGTCGATGGTTGGAGCTTATGGCGGATTATGATATTGATTTGCAGTTTCACCCTGGCAAGGTGAATGTGGTTCCAGATGCTTTGAGTAGGCTGCCAGTGGTGATGATTTTGACCTCGCAGTGGAGATTGCAGCAGGATTTTTGCGAGTCTGGCGTGGAGATTGTTCTTCCTGGGGAGGCTTCTTCGTTGATGTACATGCAGGTACAGTCGACGATCGTGGATCGGATTAAGGCTGGCCAGGCTGAGGATCCGAAGCTGGTGAGGATTCGGGAGATGGTGGAAGCCGGTCTGCGGACTGACTTTTTGATTCATGAGGATGGCTCGCTGAGGTTTGGAGCCAGGTTGTGTGTGCCTGCTGGGGATATCAGAGAGGAGCTGATGGTGGAGGCTCACAGTTCGCCGTATTCTGTGCATCCTGGTGGCACCAAGATGTACCAGGATCTTCGTCTGAATTATTGGTGGCATGGTATGAAGAGGAGCGTGGCTCGGAGTGTAGCCAAGTGCTTGGTTTGCCAGCAAGTGAAGGCGGAGCATCAGCGTTCGGCCGGGTTGCTACAACCGCTTCCGATTCCGGAGTGGAAGTGGCAACACATCACTATGGATTTCGTGACTGGACTACCTCGGAGTCCGAAGCAGAATGACGCGATTTGGGTGATCGTAGATCGATTGACCAAATCCGCGCACTTTATTCCGTTCCGAGTGGGACAGTCCACTGAGGCGCTAGCAAGGAGATATATGGAGGTAAAATTCTTTTACTCTCCGTTTTTATTTCCTTTTCCTAGTTTGGATAGTGATGTAACGTGAATCGTGCAGGAAGTTGTGCGACTTCATGGAGTCCCCGTGAGTATCGTGTCTGACAGAGACACGAGGTTCACATCTCAGTTCTGGCAGAGTTTGCAGAAGAGCTTGGGTACGCGTCTGAGTTTCAGCACGGCGTACCACCCGCAGACGGATGGCCAGTCCGAGAGGACGATTCAGATTTTGGAAGACATGCTGAGGGCGTGCATGTTGTATTTCAAGGGTTCGTGGGAGGACCATCTACACTTGGTGGAGTTCTCTTACAACAACGGCTTCCAGGCGAGTATTGGCATGGCGCCTTTCGCCGCTCTTTATGGGAGGAAATGTCGATCGCCATTGAGTTGGGATGACGTTGGAGATCGGGAGTTGTTGGGACCTGAGATGATCGTGGAGGCCGTGGATATCGTCAGGAATATTCGGGAGAGGTTGAGAATTGCTCAGGACCGTTTTAAGCATTGGGCGGATGCTAAACGTCGTCCTTTGGAGTTTCAGCCGGGCGACCATGTGTTCTTGAAGATTTCCCCGAATCGTGGTGTGATTCGTTTTGGGAAGCGTGGGAAGTTGAGCCCGCGATACATTGGACCATTTGACATTTTGGAGAGGGTTGGCGAGGTAGCTTATCGCTTGGCCTTGCCGCCATCTTTGGAAGGAGTTCACAATGTTTTCCATGTGTCACAGCTTCGTCGATACATTAGCGATCCGTCTCATGCGGTGGATTTTTCGGAGATTACCGTTCGCCCCGATATGACGTATGACCAGCATCCAGTGCAGATTCTGGACAGGCGTCAGAAATCGCTTCGGAACAAGATTGTCAATCTTGTGAGGGTGATGTGGCGACACGGTTCACCTGGAGAGTCTACTTGGGAGAATGAGGATGAGATGCGAGAGCGTTTCCCACTTTTGTTTCCGGACTCGTGAGTTTTTGGAAATTCCGAGGACGGAATTTTTCTTAAGTTGGGGAGGATGTAACGACTGTTTTTCTTGTATCTGATTATAATATAATATAATATGTGTTTTGGTGGATTTTCTCCTCTTGTGTGGTTTTCGTCTCCGTAGATTTCATTTTCGATCGATTCGTCGTATTTTCTCGCTTCTTCCTTAGGATTGTCGATTTCGAAGTATGTCACTCGTGACGGACTTCATAACGGTCGTATCTAACTGTTAGATCAAGCCTAGGAGTCTTAGGAATCGATCCCGGGGCCCCGCGCTCCGTATCGGTACTTTCTGTGCTCATTAGCCGGTGCAAGAAGGGCCACCGACCGACTAGATGACGATCCAGTCGGTCGGCAATCCTTCTTGGACCGACTAGTTAGCTTTCTAAATTTCTCAGGAGTTACTGTTTATCGTTAGTCGGTCTAAGAACGTTGGTTGACCGACTAGGTTGCAAACTAGTCGGTCAGCAATGCTTCTTGAACCGACTAACTCATCAAATTATTTTTGTATCAGTTACTGTTTACTCTTAGTCGGTCTAAGAACGTTCATCGACCGACTAGATGCCAAACTAGTCGGTCAGTACTTGTTCATGGACCGACTAACTTTAGAATCCTATTTTCGTTCAGGAGTTACTGTTTGCACTTAGTCGGTCAGCGTTGGTCGACCGACCGACTAGTTGCCAAACTAGTCGGTCAGTGGTTGCTCTTTGACCGACTAACCAGTGTTAAAACCCTAATTTCTGGGCAGCCGCCAGCCTAGCCTATTTAAACCCAACCCATTCGACTTCTTCTTCTCCAACACGACCCAAAACCCTAAAAACCTCCCCCTTCAGCCCCCATCTTCCTCCAAGCTCCATTTCTCCATTCCAAGCCCTAGAATCATCATCCAATCCAACCATTCACTCCATCCACCTCTCATCTTCCCCAAATCTCCATCAAAACCCATCAAAATCCCCAAATCCCCCAAAACTCTAGTTTCCCCAAACTTCTCCAATCTTTTCCAGATCTGATCCTAGGGTTCCCCAGAGTGTTCCTTCCGTCTCCTCTTGGTAAGAAATCGATTCCTCTATGTTTTCATAGTCTATTAGTATTTTTTATGAAACCCTAATTAATTTCAAGTGTTTGGTGCTTGTTTCCCCCACAACAGCGATTTCCCCCGTAGATAGCATCCGTGTGACGAAGTGATCGTAAATCCCCGGTGCTAGGCAAGTGAAACTTGCATCTCTTGATTTAGGCCATGTTTTGGGCCATTTACCTTGCTTTAGCGTAAAAGAGACTAGACGGTGAAAGGATAGCCGTTTAGACGCCATTGACCTAGCTTGACAACGAAGCTTGGTCCGTCACCATCATCATGCTTGTATGTCACGTTTACTTTCCAATTAAACGGTACGCGTATCAAATGTTCATGTCATCCATGCATCCTTAACTGCTAATGCATTTTGCCTGTCATGTTTCGTTTAAATAAACGGTACGCGAATATCTGTTCATGTCATTGCATTTTGCCTGCCCTGTTTAATTACAATTAACGGTACGCGAATTAACCGCTCATGTCATTGCATGCTTGAATACTCATCGTGATTGCGTAGCATCGCTACATACTAGTGTTACTTGTTCCGGCTAGGTGCACCCCTACGCCATACTTATCAAATACACTTTCTGGCTCGTGTTCCAGAAGACGAGCTCATCACAGCCTGCGGGCAATAGGGCACTCGTTGAGTGATCCCCTGTACTTGATACTTGAACACAGCCTGCGGGCAATAGGGCACTCGTTGAGTGATCCCTTGTACTTGTACTTGTTACTTGACATTACATGTCACAACAACCCCTTGCCGCTTGTACTACACTTTACCTTACTTGTTACTTGACATTACATGTCACCCCTACTACTTGATACTTGCCACGTGTACTCTCCTTTACCTCACTTGTTACCACCGTACTTTACTTGCCATGCACCATGATTTAATTGCTAGGTTGCTAGTTTACCATTATTCCCGTTTCCTTGCACAAGTCTTTCGACTTGCTGACATGTGCCCTTTTCTCTTTTGGGTGACACATGTTAGAGCCCGAGCCTGAGTTACTAGTTGAGGACGAGGTGTTTGCTGACGCCGAGCCCGTGCTTGTGTTTGACGGGGAGTACGTGGACACTGGGGACCAGTCCTAGTGTCCTCGTTGTGTTTTACTTTTATTAGTCAGTTGTTTTGTTATCGGTGCGTAGCACCCATACTTGTTGTTGTGGCATCTTATGTTGGTATTGTTCTGGGTCTTTAGACTCTTTTCTTTTAGCCTGGTGGCTTTTCTGGATGTTGGACTTTTCTTGATGTTGGACAATTTGTGAGATGTGGAATTTTATTTCAGTCTCGCCTTGTGTTATTATTGCTATTTTGTTGTGGTTACAGGGACCTGCTTATGTATTGTGGACGCTTATCGGGTTTGGGGCTTCACAGCTCCACTCCCGTGCGGACCTTTTCACGTCTCGCCTCCATTTCAGGGAAGCGGGTCGTGACAAATATTAAAGGTATCAAACTGGCCGATCCCAAAAATACATTTTAACTTATATAAACATCCACGCAGTTATTAATATGCTACAGGCACAAAGAAACAACCACGCAGGCATATAACACCGGCATATATAATATGGAAAAAGAGACTATAAAATATAATAATCTCTCGGACCACGGGGAGACGTCATACACCGTTAGGTTAGTTGACTAACGGCAGAGCGGTCGCAGGATCTTTAAGATAATTATATTTTGAAAAAAATCCTAATATTCCATAAATTAATAATAATGCAAGAGTGTTATAAATTTAGCAATATGAAAGACTAGGCGACATGCCCATAACAAGGAACTAAAATAAATTAATATTTTGAATATGGCTGCAGGCCCATCAATATTAATCATTTTAATATATTATTAATATTTGGGCTTCCGGCCCATTTGCCAAAAATTTAACAAATTATTGCAATTGAATTAATTTGGCTTCAGGCCCAATAAGTCAATATTAAGATGTTATTAATATCTGAGCTTCAGGCCCATTAGCAAAATTTTAATTAACTTTTTAAGTTTGCAATTGGATTAAACGGGCTTCTGGCCCAATTTTGGTACTCAAAATTAATTGTAAATCTAAATGGGGCTGCTGGCCCATAAAAAATTATTTTGTTTTTTCATTTATAAACTGGGCTTCAGGCCCAATAAACAGCACATCAATTGTAATGATAAAAAAAATTTAATTTAAGGTAATATTAACTTAAACCCTAAATCAAATTTTTAGTATATTTGGTAGGGGAGCTGAAGAGTCCCCAAATTCCAAAAGCAATAGCCTCCACCTTGCCAAGATTACATAGTCCCCCGTCGCTACAGAGGCAGATGCCATCCGATGAAGCCCACAGCCGTGCGCCTCTTCCTCAACGCCCATCTCCCTACCTGTTCACTTCCGATACATTGCAACCTCGATTAAAACCCATCTCGACATGGCACCGCCGGCATCAGCCGCTCGGTGAGGTCAGAGGCCCCCCCTTCGGGGGGGGGGGGGGGAACGGCGATCGGAGACCCCCCTCCGGGGGGGGGTGCGAGGGCAGAGGCCCCCCCCTCTTCGGGGGGGGGGGGGGGGGAGGCGATCAGAGAAACCCCCCCCGCCAGGGGGGTGCAAGCACAGAGACCCCCCCGCTTCGGGGGGAGGCGATCGGAGCCCCCCCCGCTTTGTGAGGGAGGCGATCGGAGAACCCCCCCACCGCCGGGGGGTGCGAGCACAGAGACCCCCCCCGCTTCGGGGGGGGAGGCGATCGGAGGCCCCCCCCCCGCTTCGGGGGGGGGGGGGGGGGTGCGAGCACAGAGGCCCCCCCCCCCCCGCTTCGGGGGGGAGGCGATCGGAGAACCCCCCGCCAGGGGGGTGCGAGCACAGAGACCCCCCCGCTTCGGGGGGGGGGGGGGGAGGCGATCGGAGGGTGCGAGCATAGAGGCCCACCCGCTTCGGGGGGAGGCGATCGGAGCCCCCCCCCGCTTTGGGAGGGAGGCGATCGGAGAACCCCCCCCCCCCGCCGGGGGGTGCGAGCACAGAGACCCCCCCGCTTCGGGGGGGAGGCGATCGGAGGCCCCCCCCGCTTCGGGGGGGGTGCGAGCACAGAGGCCCCCCCCGCTTCGGGGGGGAGGCGATCGGAGAACCCCCCGCCAGGGGGGTGCGAGCACAGAGACCCCCCCGCTTCGGGGGGGAGGCGATCGGAGGGTGCGAGCACAGAGGCCCACCCGCTTCGGGGGGGAGGCGATCGGAGAGGAGGGCCTGCCTTCCGATTCAGCGAAGTGTTCACTGGATAGGCAAATCGGGCAGCAGGACTTTGCTTTCATGTGGGTAAGAATCAAGAACCTTTTCATGTTGCCCTCAACCAAGAACCTTCGGATTCATGCCCATCCTGGTTTTCAGATTCGAGTGTGTGGCGGTGCCACCATCGGCGCTCCGGGAGCCCTTCCGACGGGGCGAGAAAGCCCCCACAATCCCAAACAGGGGGTGCGTCCGAGCTTCGGCCAGCAACAGGAGTTCCCACAATCCCTTCCGACGGGGCGAGAAAGCCCTTCCGACAGGGGGTGCGCCGTACCGACAGTAGGCCGGTGCCCCCCCTCCGACCGGGTTGGTGGCCGGTGGTCCGAAGGAGGTCCCCCCCTGTCGGTGGGTGGGTGGTTCATCTCCGGTATATATATTTTTTAATTTAAATGGAGAAATGTTTAATCCATTGAAAACTGAGTACCTATATATTTGATTTAGAAAAGATTTTCTTGCTATAGGTTTTACTATAGATCTCATGGAAAATAGATTTCACAGATTTATTTAACATTTGCATCTAAAAAGATGATCTAGGGATTTATTAGAATTTACCTCTAAATCGATGATATAGGGAAGAATAAATATCCGTAGATAATAAAAAAATAATCCCCGCTCCCGCAAAACGACGTCGCAAGAGCTTTACCGCAATGGATCGCTGCACCAATAGATTCCTAAGCGCGGTGAGGATGATATGAGGTGATTAATTGGAGAAGCTCAAGAAATAAGAGAGCTAACGTGATGATAACGTGTTAGAATAGAATTAGAGAGGATTAACCATGGCCAATAGCCATGGTACTTTATTTATAGAAATCTCACGATGAGTTAGGAGTCCAAGGGACTCCCCACTAAGTTAGTGGGAAGTAATGGTGAGATGTTGAGGGGGGAGGCCAAAGGCCTCCCTCAACTCACAACAGTCTTCAGTTATTACCATGGTAATATATTTGAATCACTTAAACCCCTAGTATACTAGAATTAAGGGTAAATTGAAAAAAAAAGCCATCCCATGTTCCTCGTTTATAATTAACACTATTAATTTTTAAAATTAGCAAAACACTCTCATGTATTACCCCTAAAACATAACTTTCCCTACGTTTAAGTGAATTGATCGGGTGGTCCTTATCCAAAATGAAGAAATTACGTTTTTCTCGCCAATTTACCTGCTCGAAGGAGATTTTGTGTGGAAGAGGCGAAAATTGGGGTTGTTTGAAGGATAAATGAGCTTGAACAAATCGATAGAGATGTGACTCATGTGAGAATTATTTAAGTTTCAAATCGATCAAAAGTAACTCAAAATTAGACTCCTCAGTTACAAAATTCCAAGAAAATGTTGGGTATAAATTGACAGTCTATTTACCTAGAAGAAGTTTCTGAATAGCAAAATTTATAAGATCCACACTGGCATACAAATTGTAAGAGTAAAATAAATGGGCATAAATTATCTCCCCCTTACAAACCCTTGTACCCTGAACGAGCTTTCACCCCATTGTCATTATTTTCAAATTCTACACCGGTTAGGAGTTCAATTAGGTTGTTAATGTTGTTGTTATGATAAATATAAACTCTAAGTTGGCTGTTTCGAAAAATAGAGTATACAGAATATTGCCAACTAGTCATGCAATATGGAAACTTGGACTACATTTCTTGAGAAGCAGAATAATGCTTAGATAAATTAGAATATGCTCAGAACGAATGGGTCTTAATTTGAATTATAAATTATTTAGAAACCATAAACTGTAAAGTCCACTAAGTTAACAAGTTGTACACTATGTATAATTTCCTTGTAATGCTCTTAAAGACAAATACAAAAGAGTTTGATCTTCACGTGTATGGCACGTACCAAATACTACAATCTCATATGTTGACTGATAAGGAAACCTACGAAAACACATCATATATATTCCCCTTAGGGCCTGTTCTTTTGAGTGTAATGGGGTTGGGGAAAGTGGGTGGAATAAAGGAATCAAGAGAGAGAAAATTTTTGTTTTGTGTTCTTTTGGATGAGAAAGTGGAAAGAGAAAGTGGAGGAGAAATGAATTCCTCATGAAATCCCTCATTTTAGTTTCTTTTTAGAGGGGAATAGAGAGGGAAAGAGGTTTTGGGAATCCCTTTACGCTGGGAAAGCAAAAGAACGGGTTTGGGGAATCCCAATCGGTTTTCCCCCAAAACACTGTTCACAACAGTGAAAAAAGTGGGATTCCCCTCGTTTACACTTAAAAGAACAGGCCCTTATTGTCATCTCTGTCTAAACTGAGGGGGTCCATGGACACTTTTTTGTTAGAGTTTTCAAAGGTAAATTTAGCATCTATTTTCAAGCCACTACCATCTTTTGAAATATATATATTCCCCTAGACTCTTTATTTATATTGTAAGAAAACATGTTTATTTGAAGGGAATCATGTAGATCAGGTGGTACATGATCTAGGTGTAAGACACAAAAAGACGTGTATAAAAAAAAAGACACAAAAAGACGGGCCCCATGGAACAAGCTCAAATGTGACTTATACTTTCCAACTTTATGTATCTTGCCATCTGATCTATTAGATCACGTGACACTTTTTCTACATTATTCTCTTATTTGAATCTCGGACAATTTGAAATGTAAGGCCATGTTACTTGCTACTTAAATGGAAGTCCAAATTGTAATCAAAACTGAATGGCATTGTTTTTAAGCCAACGGACTGTAGTCCTATTGGCATCGCCCCCGCTTCTATGCCGGGTCATGTCCGGCCCTGACCCAGGGCACATAGGGCTGGCTGGGCAGCCGTCCAGGGCCCAAGGCCAGGTGGGGCCCATTTTTTGAATAATATGAGCCAGCTTGATCGCTAACTAAATTGAGGTACCTTCATGATGTCAAGAAATGGGATTAAATCAGTGTTAACCCCTATAGGCTTAAAAAGCCAAATTTCACTACTACAAAATGGACCTTTAATAGCACACCTTTAATAGCGCTTGCCAATTATAAGCGCTGTTAATTAGAGTCACACATATTAGACAGCGCTTCTTTTTGCAAGCGCTCTTAAAGGTCGGAGAATAGACATCGCTTCTTTCTGCAAGCGCTGTTAAAGGTCCGACAATAGACAACGCTTATTTCTGCAAGCGCTGTGTATTAGAGACACAGATAATACACAGCGCTTGTAGAAAGAAGCGCTGTTAAATGTCAGACAATAGACATCGCTTCTTTCTACAAGCGTTGTTATAGGTCCAAATAGACAGCGCTTCTTTAGAACAAGCGCTGTTAAAAGTCACAATAGACAGCGCTTGTTTAATACAAGCGCTGTTAAAGGCCACCCTTTAGCAGCGCTTACACAACAAGCGCTGTTAAAGATACCAATAGACAGCGCTTTTTTAAAATAAGCGCTATTAAATGTATCAATTGATAGCGCTTGTGCAAGCGCCGTTAAAAGTGCCCATCAAATCTCATTATTTTTACTCAAGCCCCAGCTGTATCCATGTTCGCCGAAAAATTTTCACCCATCAAGTCCCCAATTCGCAGCGCGAAAATTTTCGACCGCGAAAATTTTCAGCCCTAGTTTCTCTCGATCGAAAATCTTCAGCCCTAACTGTATCCTTGTGCGATCGAAAATTTTCTCTCGGTCGATTGCTTTGGAGATTGACTCGGAGATTGCTTGGGCGAAGAAAATCTCCGAAAATTTCTTGGGCGATTGCATCGGAGAAAAACTTTCTTTGGCGATTTCGTGCGGTCCCTCTTTCTTGGGCGATTGCTTCGGATATAATTTTCTTGGGTGAGAAGAAGCCGACACAGAAGGAGATCCGGTTGCTGTTCAGGGGCTTCATCTGCCCCGTTGCTGCTTACAGAGGCTCATCAATGGTGACCTCGTTGTCCCCGACAAGGATGTTAGCACCTGGGGCTGAACTGCAAAGGTGAGAGGTATTTTGCTGCTGATCCTTCTGCCTTCAAGTGTTCCACATGTCTGATGAGTTCTGGGATTTCTCTTGTTTCCATGATGTAGCTCTCCTGTTTGCTGAACGAAGAAGATAGATTTTAGTGTGCAAGCCATCTCCTGTGTCTAAGATAGACTTCGAGTTTGTTTCTTGGGCGATTTCGTGCGCTCGATTCGATCGAACCAATCGACTGAAACCCAGAAAAATCTGCGTCTTCTCTCGTCGTGTGATCGATTAAGGAGTTGATTCTTCGTTGACGTTGCCGCCGCTCAAGAATCATCCGCCTCTCTGGGAAAAAGATTAGGGTTTGTTTCTTGTATCCATTATTGATAAGATTATTTGCAGGGTTCTGTGTTATTTTTCATGTGGTCTCTTTGAATTCATTCCTAGTTGTGGATTTGTTGATTTTAAATCCTTGCTAAGCCTTCTACATTATCATTTAACATATATGGGGCATTTTTATGAATGGTTCCTGATGGTAATCTTTGATTTTTTGTTTGCCAATGAAAGGAGATGTTTTGCGTCTCACATTTCTTGCTATGCGGATCAGACACTTGATCTTGTTTAGCGAGCTTTTGGTTGTCATGCAGTGTGTTGTTATTGATTGTGTAGCATTACAATACATGTATCCATATGTACTTTTGGTTGTCATGCAGGAATATTAGCCCTAATCTAGTTCAATGCAAGGTTAGAATTTAATGTTCCCTACATTCATTTTATGGTCTTTACTCAAGAGTAATGTAATTATGTAATTGAGATTGGGCACTTGCTGCTATCAATATCTCTACCTGCTGCTTGTATTTTCTTCACCTTCTATCATGTGGAAGGTGATACCAGTTGCTTTCTTGTTTTCAGTTAGTTCAGTGGCACGCAAAACCTTATAGAATCGGTACATTTTCGCACCACACATACCATTGGGATCTCTCCTGCCTCCTCATCTGGGTATCTATATTCATTATTTTTCCAAGTTTAGAGTCGATACACAATTTTGTATTTTCTCTCGAACAAAACTGGAAATATATCAAGTTATATTTATTAGCTAACTACAGGTTCTGACTTCAACATTTTTTGAAACTTCCCTTTCTTTATGATTGTGGTAATCTTCTTATGTAGTTTGAGGATTTTACAATACTTGGTTGAACCGATTGTTTTCTTATATTACAAAAAGCAATTAGCACAACAGCTGCCTTTTTATGGTTGAGATATTAGTCTCATGATTTACCCGTTTTTGGGTATACAAGTCAATAACTATAGCATTATATGACTTGCAACGGTACCTCATTTAGAAACTGTTCCTTAGTATCTACTTCCTACAAGTCATTTGCCTACAGTTTTCGGTTGTCTGGCATGATTGTTGAAGTTTCGTTATGAGTAGCATCTTGTATGTTCAACTTTTGTTAGTCCAAGTAGCTGACAGTGTGGTTTTTTTCCAATTATCTTTCCTCTTTAGGAGGAAAATAAAGTTATTTGGTGGCTGATATTGGTGTTATTTGATAATGTAGAGATTTAAGAAGATCTTGATTTATTAAGAATATCAGTGTAATTTTTTAATCTCTGGCAATGAGGTGCATGCTCCTTTTGCTATGCTTTATAATCATTTGTTTTCTGTTTTGCCTAATTATGTTGATATGATGAGTTAATTTCTTATGGTGTGTGGACATTATCAAGGACGGAAGATTTAGTTAATATCAACTGTAGAATTGCTGTTGATGTTCAACTGGAACTGTACATTGTTTTTCATGTGTGTGTGCTTTCTTTAACGTGTGTGTTTTAATTTCTTTCCATTTCAGCTTCTTGTCAAGCGATCATATTTTCATCCTAAATTTTTCTAGCAACATGTACTGGTCCTGAAATTTACGAAATTTTAGTAGGAAATGTAGAAATTTCTGTAATTTTTCCTGTAATTATTTATAGCTAATTTCCTAATAATTTCCAAGGTCAAGCTAGTTTAGCATATTCATCCATCATTCCTACATTTTGAGTTTCAACTTCATATCCTATAATATTATGATAAATAGATTTTAATGTGTTTGGACCTGTACCACTGGGTGCTAAGTGAATAGCGGGTACAAGTGATACTGGCAAGGTCTAACCTATGATATAACTAACAAAGTAGCACCCCAGATATAGCCGTTTCTGTGTTTGATTAAATTAAATATATTTCATAGTTTGTACCATTGTTCATAATGGCTTCAATTGGTTGAATCGATTGTTGCCTGAGGAATCTGCGATGAAGATGGTATTAGAATAACAGCGAACAGATACATATTTTTAGGGTTAAATATGAGATTTTTTCTTGGTAATTAAGAGGAAATACAAGCATGAATTCCCCTTATCATATATGCAGTCACATATTTGGGAATTTAGCCACTTATGCAGCATTTGTCTCTGTGTTGCATTTATTGCCGGAATACGATGACACACACACACACACATTGTTAATATAATTTTCTAGTACAAGCTTATTGTTTTTCCCCATATTCGTTGGCTCATTTGCAGCATGTCTTTTCACTTTTCAGTACTTCTAGAACTTGTGATTGGTCTTCTCTAAGGCCTACTTTGCTATAACGGTGCCATTTCCATCTGCTTGTTTTATCTCCAGGTTAGCCTTCTACTTGCATTCAGACCTTAACCTCTCGAATAACAAAATAACTAATGTTAATAATTTTTTTTTGTTAGATTGATAAATATGGATCGAAAATGGATGTCGGCAAATCGTTTATCGAAAGAATACGAGGATGGAGTGAAAGAGTTCATTAGATTTGCAGTTGATCATGCAGAAAATCCAAGGAAAATCATATGCCCCTGTTTAAAGTGTTGCTATGCAAGGGGAGTTAGCGAGGATGAGTTGAAAGATCATTTAGTGTGCAATGGAATTGATCGAAGTTATACATGTTGTACAAGGCATGGTGAGACAAGAGAAGAGTGCAGTGAATTTGGAAGTACAGAGAGGTATGCTACAAGTGATACAAACACAAATACATATGACGACGATCGCCTAGAAGAGATGGCAAATATGGTTAAAGAGGATCTCCGGGATTGTCCTGAAATGTTTACGAGGTTGGTAAGTAATGCGGAGAAGCCATTGTACAGTGGTTGTACTAAGTTCAACCGATTGTCGGCGGTATTAAAATTGTATAACTTGAAAGCGAGCAATGTATGGTCTGATAAGAGCTTCACAGAGTTACTCATAATTCTAAAGGATATGTTGCCAGAAGATAATGTGCTTCCTAGTCGAACATATGAGGCTAAGCGAATGTTATGCTCTATAGGCATGAGCTATGAGAGGATTCATGCTTGTCCTAACGATTGCATCTTATTTCGTAATGAATATGCATCGTTAAACATGTGTCCTAAATGTAATGCCTCACGATATAAAAGAAAAGAATCAACTCCAGTGAAGGTGGCATGGTATTTCCCCATAATACCGAGATTTAGGCGCATGTATCGCAGTCCAGAAGATGCAAAACACTTGACGTGACATTCAAATGAACGGATTAAAGATGGCATGTTCCGTCACCCGGCAGATTCTCCTCAATGGACAAAATTTGATCACGATTATCCTGAATTTGGGGAAGAAGCAAGAAACCTACGAATTGCATTGTCTACCGACGGAATGAACCCACATGGTATTCAAAGTAGTTCCCACAGCACATGGCCAGTGATTTTGATGATTTATAATCTACCTCCATGGTTATGCATGAAGCGCAAGTACATGATGTTGTCTATGTTAATTTCTGGGCCTAAACAACCAGGAAATGATATAGACATATACTTGTCTCCGTTAATTGAAGATTTGAAACAAATGTGGGACACAGGTGTAGAGGTGTACAATGGGTACAAGAAAGAGAATTTCAACTTGAGGGCTATGTTATTTGGCACAATTAATGATTTTCCAGCATATGGTAATCTGTCAGGATATAGTATCAAAGGAAAGTGTGCATGCCCTTTATGTGAAGAGAGTACGTATTGGATGCGGTTGGAACATTATAAGAAGAATGTCTTCCTCGGACATCGTAAATTTTTACCCGTGAGGCATCGTTACCAGTGGTTGAGGAAAGCATTCAATGGGAATACAGAGGAATGTAGAGCTCCTGTTCCATTGACCGGTGATAAGCTGTTTGAAAAGGTAAAGGATTTAAGTAGTAATTTTGGTAAGCCATTTGCAGGAGAACTTGTCACCAGCGGGTGGAAGAAAAACTATATTTTCTTTGAATTACCATATTGGAAGTCATTGTATGTAAGTCATTGCACAAACAAGCGCTGTTAAAGGGGGGCCTTTAACAGCGCTTGCACTAAAGAAGCGCTGTTAAAGGCCCCCCTTTAATAGCGCTTGCACTAACAAGCGCTGTTAAAGGCCACCCCTTTAACAGCGCTTGCACTAACAAGCGCTGTTAAAGGCCACCCCTTTAACAGCGCTTGCACAAACAAGCGCTGTTAAAGGACCCCTTTAACAGCGCTTGTAAAGCGCTATTAAAACCAGCCCCCTATAGCAGCGGCGAGATAGACAGCGTTTGTAAAGCACTATTAAAGGCCTTATTTAAGCACTGTTAAAGGTCCATTTTGTAGTAGTGTTTGATACTCTCTTCGCACTCGCAGGTCCAAGACCTCATGTTCTCATGAAGCAAATTTCCCATACTTTGCCATCATATTTAGACATCACCACCTCAAGAGCCATGAATCATGGTTTATGTGCCACCTCTCTCTCTCTCTCTCTCTCTCTCTCTCTCTCTCAAACTCCCATTATATGAGGAAATCATTGAAACCTTTTGCTTATAAAATCTTCATTGTTTGGGACACATCAAGAAATACCAAACTTTCATGTATCCCTTTTTTAAGAAATAAGCAAAAAGGGCCTCATGCCAACATGTGCCAGAGATAACAAGATTTAATTTTAAATAAATGTATAATGTATATAATATATTAATATATTATTTAATAAATTAATAATAATACGAAAAACGGTTCCGGCAGTGAATTATCTCTTCGCAGACGGTTCTGATTCTTCGAGACGGTTCCTATTCTTCGTGTTTCAGAGTGTTTTCTCACTACAGTATCGTTGACCGTGGACTACCCGGTCAACGTGGTCAAGGGGCCGGTTAGGGTCTCTTGGGTGCGTCGAGCGCGTGTAGACGTGACACGAATCGGGGATGTAGTTGACGCTGAGCACGTCAGCTGGGCCGGATCTGGATCCTCGGCCTCTGGGGAGCTGAGGGGAAGCCTCAGCCCGGTGTGAGGTGCTCGGCCTCGGACGGTCGGGCGACGAGGGGAAGCCTCGACGCCTTGGCTTGACGCGGGACCGACGCGGAGCTGAGGGGAAGCCTCGGCTCAGATGGGTGTGCTCGGCCTCGGTCGGTCGGACGACGAGGGGTAGCCTCAGTCGTCTCGCTTGATGCGCGGCCGGCGTGGAGCTGAGGGGAAGCCTCGGCTCAGACGGATGGGTTCGGTCTCGGTCTCTCCTGGCGTCGAGGGGTGGCCTCGATGCCTTGGCTGATGCTTGATGGCGTTCGCCTGGTGTCGAAGGGAAGCTTCGGCACCTGGATCTAACGTCTTCCTGAACAGACGAGAACACTCGTTAGGGAGGCCGGACCTTGGTTCCGGCCAAATCTCCTCCGATGCCTAAGTCAGATGACAGTCTGAAAGAGGAGGCTCGGCGGGGACGGTTCGACTCGAGAGGAGATCGGAACGACGTCCTCCGGCGCGAGCGGGGGGAAGGAGATGAAGTGGGGGAACTAGGTCGTTGATGGAGTACCTTAGGTTTGTTTCCTGAGATGCGGTCCCCTGTTCAGTCGTCCTCCTAGTCCTTTTATAGGCCTCTCGTCGCGACCACCCATGACTCACGTCCTTCGTCCGCCCCCAATCGTGCCCCCTCAATCCGCCTCCCCATCACCGCTCCCCGCGCCATGCCAGCACCTCCCCATAACAGCCATTACGTGGCAGCGGGCCTGGGGGAACGGTTATTGCTGGAGTGGGCGAGTGACTCGCGCGTTTCCGGGGTCGGGCCGATTTGACGTTCGGGGGCCCTCTAGTGGGCCTTGTCGGGCGGGCCCGATCTCGCAGATGGGCTTCTGATTGGTAGTCGGGTTTCTGGGCTCGTGTTTTTCGGGCTTCGGCCAAATAGGCGTAACAATTGCCCCCATCGGTCGGGTCGATCGGCCTCGGCTGGTTCGGCTCGGCCGATGTGACTTCCACCGATTTCGACAGGCTCGTCAGTCGAAGCTGATTCATTAATTGGGCATCATCATGAGTCGGTCCGTTCGATACCTTTAAGACGCGGGTTCCGAAGCGCCGTCGGTCCCCTGATGCTGCCACGTGTAACTGCGGGTTTATCCCCACCATTCGCGGAGTCGTCTTTGGTAGAGAAGCTGTGTGGGTTGTGAGCCGCCATCCCGTCATCTTCTTCTTCGTGTTGATCTTGATCCTGCCCGAGCTCTGCCCTATGTCGTCTTCCTCTGCCACTGGTTCGGGTCAGCCGGAGCGTGACGTCACTCCTATCCTGATGGGTAGTCCTCCTTTGGCGATTCGTCGGAATGGGGGCGAGCTTTCAGGGGTGCCTCCAGAGGTCTTAGCGTGGCCTTCGTCGGTCTGTGCCACCACCATCGGGGGTATGCGCTCGGCCTACCTGCTTCCACCTTATTCGGCTCGTGCTCCCGGGTCCGACGAGCGGATCTGCCTTCCCGGTCCCAACGAGGTTGGAGTGTACGAGAAGTGCTTCTGCTACGGGCTCCGTTTCCCGCTCCACCCCTTTATCATCGAGTTCCTTCAAGCCTACAACGTGGGCTTGTGCCAATTCTGCCCCAACGCCATCGGCTCCTCGTCGGGTTTGTCGTCATCTGCATGCTGAAGGGAGTGGTGCCCTCGCTCCGCCTATTCGCCCAGTTCTACCGCATGAGTCATCACCAGTCGGGGGCGTGGATTTACATCAGCGCCCGTCCGAAGATGAGCCTTGTGTTGGGGTTGCCGAGCTCCCTGAAGCGTTGGAAGGGGGAGTACGTATTTGTCGTTTCCCGTCGAGTGTACCTTTCCCGATTCGTTGGGAAGCGGCCGGCGCGGTCATCCTTGATCTGGGTGACCCAACTGCCGCCGAGCTACAGACGGCGAAGGCCCTGCTGGCGATTCCTTCGAGGGATCGGATGATCGACGTCCTCTTCAGCAGCTATAACTTGCGCAAGACTGTGTGGCCATTGGGTAAGTTCTCCGAATGTTTCGCCATTCAGGGTTTCTCGGGCTCTTCTCGGCCCCTTACTTCTTCTTTGGGTGCAGGTGGATTCCCTCTCGATTCTTCTCCCGCCAGCCCTCACGTGCTGGCCCCGGATCCGGGCCCGCGTAAGAGGGATCATGTGTTGGAGGTCCGGAAGAAGCAGCGGATCGTGACCTCTGCTGTTGGTTCCAAAAGGAAGAAGGGGCCATCTCCTTCCACCCCCTTGTTGGAGTCTTCCAAGAGGGTCCGCGGGGAGGCCGAGGAAGTTAACGTCTCGCCGTCCACTGATTAGCACCGGCCTGCCCCCGTTGAGATTGCCTGGCCGTGGGTCGGCCCCTCGCCTCTCTCGAACGGTTCTCTCCCAGACGCCTACGATCGGTATCTAGGAGCGTTTCGCTCTGACCCGGGTGAGTTTCCTTCGTTAGGGGAAGGCCTTCTTCGTCCACGCTACCCGGTGGGGGAGAAGGAGTCGGTGTTTTTGAGCCGCGGAACTGCCGCACGAGTGGCTGAGAATAGTTGCCTCCCTCCTGATCAGGCTGCGCTGGATGGAGTCAGAGGCGACTGTTTGGCCACCTTCGTGATTCAGGCTGGCCAACAGGTGGAGTGTCTCTGCTTGCTCTCCCTCTAGCTGCTTTCGCCGTCTTACCTTTGTCTCCTTGGTGCAGTTGTCCTCGGTGGGGCTTTCGATGATGCGCCAGTTTGCGGCGCTCCCTAAGGCCAAGTCCGACGCCGGGCGAGATCCTGATGTCTACGGTGATGAGGGGGAGGCAGGTCAGTTAGACGAGGCGCGAGTCAAGCCCTTGGAGACCCGCATAACTGAGCTGTCCTCCTCCCTCGAAGAGTCGGACCGTGAGAGAGCCTTGGCTTTGGTTGCAAAGTCAAAGGCCGAGGAGCGGGTCGCCGTGCTTTTGGGAGACGCTGACACACCTGGGGGAGCTGACGAGATCCCCGTCTCCGTCGCTTCCCCCGAGGCCCTGGAGCTTTTCGGTCGTCTGGAGGCAGCGGAGGAACGGGAGAGGGCTCTCCCTGCTCGACTCGGCGAGAGATCCCGGGAGATTGAGGTGGAGAGGGCGGAGCTCCAACACCAGATCGAGACCTTGAAGGCTCGGGTGTGTGAGCTTGAGGAGGTGGATCCATCCCAGATCGACCAAGACGCTGTGGAGGAGTATACCACCTCCTTTGTTGAGTCAGCCGTGGCTGAGGCGTTCGAGAAGGGTTTCGCCCGTTGCCAATCCGAGATCCAGAAGAAGTTCCCGCTCTCGGGAGTCAATTTCGTGGATCTCCGAGCGCACTCTGACGGCGAAACGGAGCGTGGGGGCGACCCAAGTGAACAGCCAGCATGTGGCTCCACGGGTGCCCCTGGAGATGTTTGAGGGAGGGGAATGCCCCTCGGGCTCTTCGTACGTCTCTTTGTATATCCTTTTGTTAGGCGCACGCTTAGCAGGCGTCCCATCGGGCGAGGCTTCCCTTGTCCCGGGTGGGATTCTTGTGAACACATTTATTTGCTTAAGTGTTCCGTGTTCCAGGCGTGAGTGAGGATCCTCCCTTCCATATTGGCTAGACGGTAGGTTGCGGGTCCGAGGACCTCGATGACTTTGTAGGGTCCCTCCCATTTAGCCGCGAGCTTCCCTTTGCGAGCAATATCCGGGTTGAAGCTTGCTTTCCTGAGGACCAGGTCCCCAAGGTGGAAACTCCTTCCCTTGACCCGAGAATTGTAGTATCTGGCCACCTTCTGCTTCTGGCGGATAATGGTGGCTAGGGCTTGCTCCCGCCGCTCACCGAGGAGCTCCAGACCGAGCTCCAGGCCTTGCGAATTCCTGTCTTTGTCGAAGTACTTGAGGCGGAGAGACTCTTCACCCAGTTCGACCGGTACCACTGCCTCGGCTCCGTAGGCAAGCATGAACGGGGTTTCGCCGGTGGCCTCCTTGTGGGTCGTCCGGTATGACCAGAGTATCCCAGGGAGCTCTTCCGGCCAGTTTCCTTCGGAGTCCTTCACTTTCTTTCGGAGGGGCTCTATGATGCATTTGTTGGCTGCTTCCGCCATCCCGTTGGTCTGGGGGTGCGCTACAGAGGCGAAGAGGAGCTTGATCCCCTATTCCGCGCAAAAGTCTTTGAACCCCGCGGAGTCGAACTGTTTCCCGTTGTCTGTGACGATGGCCCATGGTACTCCGAATCTGGAGATGATGGAGTTCCATACGAAGCTTTTCGCTTTCTTCCACGTGATGGTGTCCATTGGTTCAGCCTCGATCCATTTGGTAAAGTAGTCCACCGCCACAATCAGATACTTCCGCTGCCCCGACCCGGCTTAAATGGTCCGAGGATGTCGAGCCCCCATTTCGCAAAGGGAATGGGGCTCACGATAGGGATGAGCTCCGATGGGGGAGTTGAGGTGTGGTTGGCAAACCTCTGACATTCTTGGCACTTTTGGACGTAGTCCGTTGCGTCTTGGGCTAGGGTCGGCCAGTAATATCCCTGCCTCAAGATCTTCTGTGCGACCATCTTGCCCCCGTGGTGATTTCCGCAGATCCCTTCGTGAACCTCCCGCAGGACGTAGTCGGCTTCCTGCGGTCCGATGCATTTCAGGTATGGGAGAACATCCGTCTTCGTCCAGCGTCTTCGGTAGAGCGTCCCCTCATGGATCACGTATCGGAGCGCTTTCCTTTCCAGGGTCCGACGCTCGTCCCAATCCGTCGGCACCTCCCCATGAGTGAGGTACCGTATGATCGGGTCCATCCAGGTGGGATCTTAGTCGATCGCCATCACCTCCCGCTCTTCCGTGCTGGGGGACTGCAGGTTCTCCACGTAAATGGTGTGGCCCAGCTCCTTGGTCGAGGACGAGGCTAGCTTCGTCAGCGCGTCTGCCTGCTCATTCTCCGACCGTGGGAGATGTAAGACTTCCGCGCTCTTGAACTTGGACAGCGCCGCTTTGGCGACGACGAGATACCTCTGCTTTGCTTCCTCCCGCGCCTCGTAACTTCCCAGAAGCTGGTTGACAATGAGCTTCGAGTCGCTGAGGAGGCGCACTGACTCGGCCCCGAGCTCTGTTGAATATTGGACTCCCCGGATTTGGTTTTGATGATGAGCAAACATAAATAATCCATGAACTAACAATTTGTGAGCGCAGTATTGGAGATCGTCGCCAATTTCTCGAGAACATTAAAAGCGACATCTCAACACTTCCCAAAGCTCATATTCATGCCTAAAGCTTCGTTGAAGCTCTTGCGACGCTTTGGAAGATATGAAGATTCAATCGAAGCTCTCAAAGACCGTTTATTAAGGTTTTATTTATAGTCTTTTAGCTTCGATATATAGAATGTTAAGCCTTGAGTATATCTTACGTTTCTATCTTCATTACGCTCATTTCGTAGCTCTAGGATCCTTGCACAAGTTCATTCTATCTTCCTCGAAGCGTCGCGCTTCGATTCGGATTTGTATGTGCATGTTAGTTGGTACAAGAACAAGTACTGACCGACTAGATGGTGATCTAGTCGGTCGGCAACTGTTCTTGGACCGACTAGTTTGACTCCTTAATTTCTTGGACTTTACTGTTTACAGTTAGTCGGTCTACGTTGACTCACCGACCGACTAGTTTGTGAACTAGTCGGTCAGTGATGCTTCTTTGACCGACTAGTTGTGACTTACTGTTCATGCTAAATTTCTCCTAAGCTACTGTTTATCGTTAGTCGGTCTAAGAACGTTTGGTGACCGACTAGTTGACAATCTAGTCGGTCAACTTTTGTTCTTGGACCGACTAAGTCAACTTGCATTCAGACTAGTTCATTTTGCCTCTTAGTCGGTCTACGTTCACTGACTGACCGACTAGTTGTGAAACTAGTCGGTCAGAAAGTCTTCTTGGACCGACTAGATTTCTAGGTCTGAAATTCTATCTCTTCTCAGATCTACTCTTAGTCGGTCCACGTTGTTTGGCTGACCGACTAGTTGATGAACTAGTCGGTCAGTGATTGTTCTTTGACCGACTAATTCTCACAGATTTCTATCCGTTGGTGAATGACCTAACTTGTTTTTATGGGACCCTATAAATACGAACCTAGGTCATTTCTATCTAGGTAAGAGCTGCCATTAAGAGATTCATTGAGTTCTAAAGAGATAGCCATTCTCCCTCAAATCTAAAGCTCTCTTCCTCACAAGAAACCCATTCTCTCTCATTTCTAGATCTAGAGAGAAGCTTGTTCTTGGTGAGCTCTTCAAGCTATTGCTTGATCCAAGTCTCCAACTCTTTCCTAGGCACCGATTGCTGGTCATTTCCTTGGTGCTAGGTCTTGGTGACTTCATCTTCCTCAAATCCTTCATTCCACCTATTGGGTAAGAAAAAATCAAGGTATAGGATTTTGTGGTAAGATTGTTTATTTCATATTAAACTCTTTAATATTGCTTTGTGATTCTCTCGGTTGTGAGAGAAGGTTGTGATCTCGGGTTGTGGGATTCACGTTTGCTATTGCATGTATGATTTGATCTTGTGAAGGTTTTTCACAAGATATTCATAGTGAAAATCTTGAGTTAGGGTTTCTAACTCAAGTATCCGGAGGGGATCCGGGTGGTTGGGACGTAGGATCACCGGGAACAAGTCGGGGAGACTTGGGTGAATCCAAACCCATTAACATCGTTTGTTTGCATTGTTAATTTAATTGTTGTCATTCAATTTAAGCTTCCGCAAATTGATTTGGTAGTTGTTTGCAATTTAATTTGGAATTATACTCCTTATTATTTTAAAGTACTATTCACCCCCCCTCTAGTACTTGTGCAGTAGCTTGTAGGGCATTACATTTGGTATCAGAGCCAGATACTCAGCTATGTCTGCCAACGACAACAAGACCGTGCCTCCACCCTCCAACTATGACACCTTTAGGAACCGTGAAGGAGCGTCATCGGTGATGGAAGGACATTCGTCTACGAGGCCTCCATTCTTCAACGGTACCAACTACGGGTACTGGAAGTGCCGGATGGAGACTTTCCTCCGGAGTGCATCCTTATGGAGGACTACAATGAAGGAATACATCGAACCCAAAGAAGAAGACTTTGAGAAATGGACTACCGCGGAGGTCGCCGCGGAGGTAACCAATGCCAAGGCAATGAACGCCTTGCAATGTGCATTGGAGCCCGAGGATTTCAATAAGATATGCACATGTAAGAGTGCATATCAAATTTGGAACTCCCTCCTCATTCTTCATGAAGGGACGAGTAGGGTAAGAGACTCTAAACTCGTAGTCGTAAACAAAGATTACGAAATGTTTCATATGCAACAGGGCGAGAAGATGAAAGAATATTACGCTCGCTTCGTTGACATAATAAACGAGTTAGAGGCCCTCGGCAAGTCCTACACTCAAAAGGAGAAGTGCTCAAAGATTATTGAAGGACTTCCATCTTCTTGGGAAAAACGTACCTTCGCCATCGAGGAAGGTAATGACATGAATAAATATACCGTTGTTCAACTAATGGGTACTTTGATGTCATACGAGGTACGCAAAGATAGCAAGGTGAAGTTACACGAAAAGATGAAGTCCTATTTGAACCTAGATGCGCCTAAGAAAAAGGCGATTGCATTCAAGGCGGCTTCATCCACCTCTACCGATGATGAGGACTCGGAAGAAGAAATGGACATGGAATCCATTGCACTCATGGAAAAGAAGTTCAATCGCTTCTTCCGAAAGGGTAACTTCAAACAAAAATCTAAGTTTACTTCTACTAACGCCTCTCCACCTTTGTGTTTTAAATGCAATAAGCCGGGACACATCAAAGCGGATTGTCCTCAAAACAAGCAAAAGGAGAAGTGGAAGGCGCCGAAGTTCGACAAGTCAAAGAAGTACAAAAAGGGGTACAAAAAGGGACTTGTCGGAACAACATTCACCGACTCCGAGGATTCCTCAAGCGGAGAGTCGGATGATGAGAAAGTGGAGCAAGCGCACATGTGCTTCATGGCGAGAGAGGAGCATGATCAAGGATCTTCCTCCTCCGATGATAGCGACGACGAAGGCGATGAGGTAACGATGGATGATCTTAGGGATGCTAACTCTCACTTATGGTCTAAATATACAAAATTAGTAAATCGATATACTAAAGTAAAAGATGATTTAGCTAGCATTCAAACCTCGCCTAAGACTATCATCACCAACAACGACACCGTTGTTGAAGAGTTAAGAAATGAGATTGTTAATCTCAAATCTAAACTTGAATATGTTAGCATAGATGATCCGGAAGAACATAGGATAGCGGATTTAACTTCTCAAAACTCGACTTTGAGTATTGAGAACGAGAATCTTAAATCTCGTGTTTTTGTGCTCACATCGCAAGTATCCAATTTGGATACTTCTATGCGTTCTCTCAAAGAGAAATATGAGAACACATTGGGCCGAATTAACAAATTCAACAAAGGTAAGGACCATTTGGATAAAATCCTAAGTGACTTACTTCCGGCCAATCACCACATTGGTTTGGGGTACACGATGGGATGTCCATCCAAAGCGGCCACTACTTTTGTTAGGCCAACTTCCGGTGACTCTACGAGTGGTAGCAAACACTCTATTGGTAGTTCATCTACCAATGGTGCTTCCACCTCGTCCACGCCCTCTTTTGGAAAGAAACCCACTTTGGGTGGACCTCCAAAGAAGGGGCATGCTTATATGTACACCAATACCATGCCACGTAGGAACACACGTCCTACTCCACCATCTCACACATATGATGATTTTTATGCAACACATTCTCGGGCACGTGCACACCATGTGAGACACCCTCACGCACGTGTTCCCACACATGCATATGTTCACCCACCGCATCATATGAATAATTCTCATCGTGCACCATTCCATCATGTCCCGTATGCCTATCCACAACATGCATCACATAGAAATCAACGTTGCATGCATGCACCCAATAGGATGATGGCTCCCAAAATATTCACTATTGGGAGCCCGAAGGACACAAGCATGGATGAAAAACAAGTATATATGAATGCTTATTTTTCGAATGTTGTGCATAGTAGGAATTATGTGGGGAAGTCAAAGTCCAATTGGACTTGGCTTCCAAAGGTCTAACCTTTGAGGACCCAATGACCTTGGGTACCATGATATGAAAGTCTCTATCTTTAGGTACTCAAGGAAAAGAAAAAGAAAAGGAGCAACAAATATAAATTTAGCTCCAAAGGGAATTGGATACTCGATAGTGGGTGTTCAAAACACATGACGGGTGACGCTAAATTGCTCTCCGGAATTGTTCCCATTGCAAATGGAAATCGCGTCGTATTCGGAGGCAATGAGAGCGGAACCATCGTCGGTGTTGGTAAAGTGGGTAACCCTTCTAAACCCTTAATTAGCGATGTTTATCTAGTTGATGGTTTAAATCATAATCTTATTTCAATAAGCCAACTTTGTGACAAATGTTACAAAGTTAGTTTTGCGAAAGGATTGTGTCATATTTCAAATGATAATAATAAATTATTATTTTCCGGCACACGCCATAAAGATATTTATATTTTGGATCTTCCTAAGTCATATGAACAATGTCTCGTTGCCAACATAAGTGAACAACACTTATGGCATCGACGCTTTGGACATGTGAACTTTGGAACACTTTATAAGCTTTCGAAATTAAATTCCATTAAAGGTTTTCCGAAGCTAGTTTTTGAAAAGAAAAGTTTTTGTGATTCTTGTCAACGTGGCAAGCTTTCTAAATCTTCATTTAAACCTAAGAAAAGCATTTCTACGAAACAGCCACTAGAGCTATTACATTTAGATTTATTTGGGCCAACTAGAGTTGCTTCCTTAGGAAATGCAAGATATGGACTAGTCATCGTTGATGATTATTCAAGATTTACATGGGTATTTTTCTTATGTAATAAAAATTAAGCTTTTGAAAACTTCACAATATTTGTAAAGAAAGTACAAAATCTCATCGGAACCACCATTGTCACTATTCATAGTGATCATGGGGGTGAATTTGAGAATGAGTCTTTCTCAAATTTTTGTGATGATCTTGGAATTACTCACACGTTTTCTTTCCCTCGCGCACCTCCTCAAAATGGTGTTGTTGAGAGGAAGAATAGAACGCTTGTGGAGTGTGCTCGCACTATGCTCGAAGATAGTCAACTTGGCTATCAATTTTGGGCGGAAGCGGTACACACCGCTTGCTATGTGTTTAATAGAATACTTTTGAGGCCCGGCACCAAACAAACTTGCTATGAATTGTTGTTTGGTAGATTGCCTCAAGTTAAACATTTTCGTGTTTTCGGCGCAAAATGTTTTATTAAAAACACATATGATAATTTGGACAAGTTTGATCCGAGATCTGATGAGGGGATATTTGTTGGGTATTCATCACGTAGCAAAGCCTACCGGATATACAACAAAAGATCTTATACGATCGAGGAATCACTTCATGTCTCTTTTAATGAGAATTTTATTACTTCTAGAATTTCAAATGACAATGATTCTATGGATGTTTTATGCGATTCGTTTGAAAATTCTAAGTCCATTGATTCAATTGATTCTATTGAGACTAACCCGACTAATGAAGTTGTTGAGAATGTGCCTAGTGATCAAGGTATTCCCAAGCGGCTTCAAACCGTCCGCGACCATCCCCATGAGCAAGTAATTGGCAATATTCATGATAGTGTCAAGACGAGATCGCAAGTCCACCACTTCGCCAATAGTGCCTTTGTCTCATCAATAGAGCCAAAGAATATAATTGAAGCTTGCGAAGATAGTGCTTGGATCCTTGCCATGGAGGAGGAACTCATTCAATTCGAGAGGAATGAGGTATGGGAGCTTGTTCCTTTGCCATCGAAGAACCACACCGTCATAGGGACAAAGTGGATCTTCAAGAACAAATCCGACGAAAATTATGTCGTCATCCGAAACAAAGCTCGGTTAGTTGCTCAAGGCTATCGCCAAGAGGAAGGTATCGATTTCGAAGAATCCTTCGCTCCGGTAGCTAGATTAGAATCAATTAGACTTTTATTGTCTTATGCATGCCATAAAAATTTTAAGTTATTTCAAATGGATGTTAAAAGTGCATTTTTAAACGGAGATGTCGTTGAGGAAGTTTACGTTTCTCAACCTCCGGGCTTCATAAATGAAAAATTTCCAAATCATGTTTTTAAATTAAAGAAAGCTCTTTATGGTTTGAGACAAGCTCCTCGAGCTTGGTATGATCGCCTAAAGAATTTTCTTTTGGATTTGAATTTTAAAATGGGTGAAGCCGATTCTACACTTTTTGTTAAGCATGCGAATAATGATATTTTATTAGTTCAAATTTATGTTGATGATATCATTTTCGGTGCTACTAACTTCACTCTTTGCGAAGAGTTTTCTAATGTTATGAAGGAACAATTTGAGATGAGCCACATGGGCGAACTCAAATATTTCTTAGGTCTCCAAATTCGCCAAATGAACGATGCAATCTTCATCCACCAAACGAAGTATACAGTGGAGTTGCTTAAGAGATTTGGAATGGAAAGTGCTTCCGGGAAAAAGACTCCAATGAGCACGACTACGCATCTCGACAAGGATACGGGTGGTAAGGATGTAGACATTCGTCTATATCGAGGTATGATAGGTAGCTTACTTTATCTTACCGCAAGTAGGCCCGATATTATGTTTGCCGTATGCATTTGTGCTCGTTATCAGTCTCTACCTAAGGAGTCTCACTTAGTAGCGGTAAAGCGTATTTTCCGTTATCTAAGTTACACTTTAGATTTTGGGTTACTTTATCCGAAATCTAGCACGTATGAGTTAGTCTCATACAGTGATGCCGATTATGCGGGATGCAAATCCGACAGAAAAAGTACTAGTGGCACTTGCCATTTTCTAGGAAATTCTATTGTCTCTTGGTTTTCCAAGAAGCAAAATTCCGTATCACTTTCAACCACCGAGGCGGAATATATTGCCGCCGGTGCCGCTTGTGCCCAGGTTCTTTGGATGAGACACACTTTGAAGGATTTTGGTATTCAATATGATACTAGCCCTATCTTGGTGGATAACCAAAGTGCTATCTGTCTTTCAAAGAATCCGGTGCACCATTCCCGATCAAAACACATAGATGTCCGACACCATTTCTTAGATGATCATGTTGCTAAAAAGGACATCATTTTAGTGTACGTTGAAACCCAAAAGCAAATCGCCGATATTTTCACGAAACCCCTAAAGGAGGACTCCTTTGTGCGGTTGCGTCGAGAATTGGGGATTATGGGTGAATCCGAGATATAGGATTCATATTTCATTCAATTATCTTGCATACTATTCGATTTCGCGATATTTTGTTCATGCTAGATTAATTGAATTTTTGGGAATTTTATGTGATATATTTGAATTTATGATCGAATTCGTATTTGAAAGTCGTATTTAAGATTTCGACGTTTTATGGGGTAATTTAGATGACTAATGAGTGAGTTATGATGTTTCATCCAAGTGGTTTGTGAAGAGAAATCAATTATCAATTTTTGGACTCCTCTAGTCGGTCTAAGTTCACTTGTCAACCGACTAGATGCTCATCTAGTCGGTCAGCAAATGAACTCAGACCGACTAGATCAAGCCTATATCTAACTCCTATCATTTTCTTTCGTTAGTCGGTCATAGTACACTTTCCGACCGACTAGATCAAGCCTATATCTAACTCCTATCATTTTCTTTCGTTAGTCGGTCATAGTACACTTTCCGACCGACTAGATTGAAAACTAGTCGGTCAGTAAGTATACTGCGACCGACTAAATCTTGCCCTAGAAATTCACTGTTTGCCTCTGTTTTGACTTAGTCGGTTCAAGCTCATTGACCGACCGACTAGATCGTAATCTAGTCGGTCAGTGCTTGAACTGTGACCGACTAAGTGTGTTAGGGCAGTTGAGTCTTTTCGTTTCCCGACCGACTTATACTCTTATTTCGTTCGACTAAATCATTTTTTAGTCGGTCTCCTCTCAGCTCAAACTCGAAAACCCCCAAACCCCCACTCGAAACCCTTCGACTTCCGGCCATCTCTCCGTCGATCGCCGCCGTCCGCCGCCGTCGACTCCACCTCCTAGGTATCTCCCTCCCTCTCCTTGGTCGATTCCTACCCTAGGGTTCGATTTTATCTCATCTAGCTCCTAGGGTTTCTAGTTTTAACCTAGGGTTTGTGTGTTCGGATTTCTTTTGATTTCTAGGGTTTGTGCTAGGCTGTTTTTGATCTTATCATCGATTGCTTATGCTCGTAGTGCTATGGCTAAGACAAGAATTCCTATCGCCTCTTCCGGGGCTTCTCCTATGACCGTAGGGCCTTCCGACCCTAGGAATCCCCCGAAGCCTAAGCGTCGTGCCAAGTTAACCCAAGCCTCTCCATCTTCGCCTCCTCCTAAGAAGCCTAGGACTGCCACAGCTAAACCCCACAAATCCAAGACCAAAAAGCCTATTCTTCAGTCTCTGAGGCCGAGGAGATGGACGATGAGGAGATTGACGCGCTTGTCACTTCTTTTGCCCGTGGCGATGAGGCCACTGCTGCTGCTGCTGCTGCTACCACATCTTCTGCTCCTGGAGATGGCACCACTTCCGGTGCTCCAGAGCCTCCTGCTGATCCTGTTGCCGAGCCTGCTGATATTCCTGTTGACACATCTGCCGTCGAGCCCGTCGTTGACGTCTCGACTCCTGCCCCGACGATCCCGTCTGTTGAGACACCTCTACTCCCTGCAGAGCCTGAGTCCACTCCGTCGACTGGACCCACGGACACTGCAGATCCAGCCACTCCCTCGTGATCGTTGTTCCGAGGACTCTCCACTACGCTTTGGATGATATATCTTAGTGAGAGTATTTTGGGTTAGGATAGAGTATGAGGGTTATGATGTTTTGATGTATTTTGATGATGTTGATAATGATGATGTATTTTTTTGATGTTTATATAGATGATGTGTCTCGCTTCATAAGATGTACCGCATGTATTCGATGAGATACCTTTTTGATATACTCAGGATGTCTATATATATATATATTCATCGTCATTCACTTTGTCATTTATTCGTCGTGCATTTTTTTTATATATTCGTTGAATGCATTTGAATTGTGAATTCGTCGCTCGATGATTAAAAACTTGGTTAAATAGATTATATTTCTATAATTATATAGAATTGTTTTCCATGCACAAAATTAACCAAGAATATTGAATATTGGAGAGTATGTTTCTTTATTCAAGAAATGAATAATTATTTGGTATTTTTGATGATTTTTTTGATCTTTTTGTGATAATGGACATTTTGGCACACCTTGATTTGATTTCCACATTTTTTTCCTTGGTGTCAATTTGGTCCATCGTCATTGTCTACGACTCCCGATGTTGGATTTTACATTTCCTAATTGTTGTCGTTGTATGCCCCCCATTTTTGGGATAATGCCAAAGGGGGAGAGATAATGATAATAAATAGCGCAAATGAAAATTTAACTCATTTTCCAAGAATCTAGTTTGATATGTTAGATTCAGGGGGAGTTAAGATATATATAAGGATTTTCAAAATCCGATATTTCGAAAATTGATTCGCTTTATTTATCTTACTCATCTGATTGATGCAATTCATATATATTCTTTTTGGAATTAACGTGTCATTAATGCAGGGGGAGTAAGTATTTTACATTTGAATCATTATTTTTTATTATTATTTATGTTGGTTTGTCATCACCAAAATGGGGAGAATGTTGAATATTGGACTCCCCGGATTTGGTTTTGATGATGAGCAAACATAAATAATCCATGAACTAACAATTTGTGAGCGCAGTATTGGAGATCGTCGCCAATTTCACGAGAACATTCAAAGCGATATCTCAACACTTCCCAAAGCTCATATTCATGCCTAAAGCTTCGTTGAAGCTCTTGCGACGCTTTGGAAGATATGAAGATTCAATCGAAGCTCTCAAAGACCGTTTATTAAGGTTTTATTTATAGTCTTTTAGCTTCGATATATAGAATGTTAAGCCTTGAGTATATCTTACGTTTCTATCTTCATTACGCTCATTTCGTAGCTCTAGGATCCTTGCACAAGTTCATTCTATCTTCCTCGAAGCGTCGCGCTTCGATTCGGATTTGTATGTGCATGTTAGTTGGTACAAGAACAAGTACTGACCGACTAGATGGTGATCTAGTCGGTCGGCAACTGTTCTTGGACCGACTAGTTTGACTCCTTAATTTCTTGGACTTTACTGTTTACAGTTAGTCGGTCTACGTTGACTCACCGACCGACTAGTTTGTGAACTAGTCGGTCAGTGATGCTTCTTTGACCGACTAGTTGTGACTTACTGTTCATGCTAAATTTCTCCTAAGCTACTGTTTACCGTTAGTCGGTCTAAGAACGTTTGGTGACCGACTAGTTGACAATCTAGTCGGTCAACTTTTGTTCTTGGACCGACTAAGTCAACTTGCATTCAGACTTCATTTTGCCTCTTAGTCGGTCTACGTTCACTGACTGACCGACTAGTTGTGAAACTAGTCGGTCAGAAAGTCTTCTTGGACCGACTAGATTTCTAGGTCTGAAATTCTATCTCTTCTCAGATCTACTCTTAGTCAGTCCACGTTGTTTGGCTGACCGACTAGTTGATGAACTAGTCGGTCAGTGATTGTTCTTTGACCGACTAATTCTCACAGATTTCTATCCGTTGGTGAATGACCTAACTTGTTTTTATGGGACCCTATAAATACGAACCTAGGTCATTTCTATCTAGGTAAGAGCTGCCATTAAGAGATTCATTGAGTTCTAAAGAGATAGCCATTCTCCCTCAAATCTAAAGCTCTCTTCCTCACAAGAAACCCATTCTCTCTCATTTCTAGATCTAGAGAGAAGCTTGTTCTTGGTGAGCTCTTCAAGCTATTGCTTGATCCAAGTCTCCAACTCTTTCCTAGGCACCGATTGCTGGTCATTTCCTTGGTGCTAGGTCTTGGTGACTTCATCTTCCTCAAATCCTTCATTCCACCTATTGGGTAAGAAAAACTCAAGGTATATGATTTTGTGGTAAGATTGTTTATTTCATATTAAACTCTTTAATATTGCTTTGTGATTCTCTTGGTTGTGAGAGAAGGTTGTGATCCCGGATTGTGGGATTCACGTTTGCTATTGCATGTATGATTTGATCTTGTGAAGGTTTTTCACAAGATATTCATAGTGGAAATCTTGAGTTAGGGTTTCTAACTCAAGTATCCGGAGGGGATCCGGGTGGTTGGGACGTAGGATCACCGGGAACAAGTCGGGGAGACTTGGGTGGATCCGAACCCATTAACATCGTTTGTTTGCATTGTTAATTTAATTGTTGTCATTCAATTTAAGCTTCCGCAAATTGATTTGGTAGTTGTTTGCAATTTAATTTGGAATTATACTCCTTATTATTTTAAAGTACTATTCACCCCCCCTCTAGTACTTGTGCAGTAGCTGGTAGGGCATTACAAGCTCCTGGGCCAGCCTCAGGCCGTTGATTACCGCTTCGTACTCCGCCACGTTGTTGGTGGCCGGGAACTCGAACCGCAACGCGTATTCCATGATGTTCCCTTCCAGAGACCAGATCGCGATCCCAGCCCCGCCTCCTGACTGTGTTACCGATCCGTCCACATGGACTATCCATGCTTCTGGGACTCCTGACTGGACAGGGTGGAGGTGGTCAGCCGAAAGAAAAGATAAGGGCTGGGTGATTACCGTTGCTGGGCCTTCTCCCTCTGGGGGATGTCCTCCTTCCGTAGTGCATTCAGCGATGAAGTCAGCCAAGGCCTGCCCTTTGATGGCAGTGCATGGCTTGAATCGGAGGTCGAACTCGCTCAATTCCACTCCCAGTTCAGCATCCTTCCCATTCGATCGAATCTCTTGAGATTCTGCTCCAATTGCGAGTCGGTCAAGACCAATATGGTGTGGGCTTGGAAGTAGGGCCTGAGCCTTCGCGCTGAGAGAACGAGGGCGTATGCCAGTTTCTCCATGAGCGAGTATCGCACCTCCGCTCCCTTCAAGACCCGGCTCGTGTAGTACACCGGCCATTGCACCCCACCGTCTTCCCTGATCAGTACCGAGCTCACCGCTTCTTCCGCGCGTGCCAGGCAAAGGCTTAGCGATTCCCCTTCTCGTAGCTTGGACAGGAGAGGCGGGCTGCGAAGGTACTCCTTGAGATCCGTGAATGCCCTGGAGTAGTCTTCGTCCCATGGTATCGCCTTCCTGTTGTCTGATGGTTCTGCGATCGCTTTCCTCAGAACTTTGAAGAAGGGGAGCGATCTCTCCGCCGATTTGGATAGGAATCGCCCCAAGGCCGCGATGTGCCCATTCAGCCTTTGCAGTTCTTTGATCGTCGTTGGCTCCCGCATATTGATCAATGCCTCGATCTTGTCAGGGTTAGCTTCAATGCCATGGTTAGTTATCATAAATCCCAAGAATTTGCCGGACCTTACCCCGAACGTGCACTTAGTGGGGTTGAGTCGGATGTTGTGTCGTCGTAACCGCTCGAAAGTTTCATGGAGGTCGGCGACATGGTCCTCCGGTTTTCTCGACTTGACAAGCATGTCGTCGACGTAGACCTCCAGGTTCCTCCCGATCTGGGAGTGAAAAGCCTTGTTGACCATTCTCTGGTAGGTGGCCCCTGCGTTCTTCAAGCCGAAGGGCATCTTCTTATATCAGTAGGTTCCCCGGTCCGTCGTGAAGGCTGTCATCTCTTCGTCCCGAGGATCCATCTGGACCTGATTGTACCCTGAGTAGGCGTCCATGAAGCTAAGCATCTCGTACCACGAGGCATTGTCCACAAGGTGGTCTATGCGCGACAGGGGGTAGCTGTCCTTGGGACAGGCTTTGTTGAGGTTGTTGGAAACAGCATTCTAGCCTATGTTTGATGATAACAAACCCTACTGAACTGTTCTAATATGTTTGTTGAGTGTGTCACAGGTCCCTATAGTCATGATTGCGCAGGTTACACATGAACGTACTCAAGTACGTTGAAATACGGAGCTGAAACTTCATTTGGAATTACACAAGCTGCTCAAACAAGAGAGTATAGCTATGAAACTCTACCCTAGAGTTAAACATAGGCTATAAACATCATGGAAATTTTCTCAGGATTTATGGAGATTGTTTGAAGTCAAAATACGGGGAAATACGAGAAAATACAGAGTATACAAAGAAGAAACTTTTTCTACAAGTGGAGAAATGAGGTGAAACAATTCTCACATGTCAATATGAAGCTCTGGGATTTTTGAGAATTTTTTCAGAATTTTTGGGATTTATCTGATGCCAAAATACGGTGGAATACGTCAGAAATACACTGAAAAATCGACATACGGTACTGTTCATACGACGGCTGCCGACATACCGACTTTGCGGACAGCAAATTTAACACGGGTTTGACCCACGAGCCGCCTCGTGGCGGATCCCTTGGAACAGTAACCAAACCCGTTAAGCTCAATCCTATATAAACCCATGTACACTCTTCACATTTTCATCAATAACTTGAGTTCTAGAGATCCAAATTGAGCACCGTTTGCGGCGTTGCGACCGTGACTTCATCCCCGACACAGTGACAGCAAGTTGAGCAGCTAGTTCCTCCTGTGCAGCAAATGAGATCATTTTGAGTGAGGAACTTCTACCGACTACTTCCACGGGGACAGCGACTACTTCTTCTACAGACATCCGATCATCATTCCGTAAGAAGCGTTGCGAAGCTACTGATGTGCTGAAAGAAGACAACCAGAGAGATCTTCACAAATGAGCTTTCTAAACTCTTGATCTTATTTATTTGTGAAGTTATTAATGTTTTGATCAGCATTTCTGTAATATAATTTCTTCCGCTATTTGGGACTCTGGGAACCAAACTTGTTGGGGCAAGTTGGGTTGGGGAGTGATACTTGTATGTTTCTTTTTGGCTTTGGTGAGCTTGAGTTGGTCTGACAGGTTGGTGTTGGGGCACCAATCTAAGGGAGATTGTAACTTCTAAAAGAAACAGTATAAGTGATTGCTCATTGGGGTGGACGTAGGTCATGGGGACCGAACCACGTTAAATTCTGTGTCTTCTGTGATTGCTTTGATTGTCTGATTCCTAAACTGCATGTTGTAAACTAGGCTTAAATTTTTATCTTGCGATAATTTGGTCAAAGGCCTATTCACCCCCCCTCTAGGCCTTATTTAGATCCTACAAGTGGTATCAAAGCACCAGGCCTGGCCATTTGAGTCTAGTTCATAATGAATACATATGATTCAGCATTTGCTGAAGGACAGTCTACAGTTAGACCACCCAAATTTAATGGGACTGATTTTGCTTACTGGAAAGCTAGGATGAAAATTTTCTTAGTATCTTCAGATCTTGAAATTTGGAAAATTGTTGCTAAAGGCTATCACCCACCTACAATCAAAATTGAAGATATTGATGTACCAAAACCAGAAGATAAATAGGATGATAACGATAACAAACTTTATGCTCTGAATGGTAAAGCTATGAATGCAATTATCTGTGCACTTGACAGAACTGAGTTTAACCGTATATCTCATTGTCTTACTGCGCAGGAAATCTGGAACACTCTCGAAGTCACTCACGAAGGAACCTCTCAGGTGAAGGAGTCCAGATTAGCGCTGCTGAGCTCAGAGTATGATGGTTTCCACATGCTACCAGGAGAATCCATCAAGGACATGTACACTCGCTTCACCGACATCGTATATAACTCAAAAGCCTTGGGAAAGTCTTACGACAGCATCGACCTCATTCGGAAAATCCTAAGAGCGCTTCCTAGTTCCTTCCGACCTAAAGTGACGGCCATCCAAGAAGCTAGAGATCTCACTAAGCTGAAGCTGGATGATCTGATTGGGAATCTGTTATCCCATGAGCTGGAACTCAAAACCGTCGAGACAAGAGAGAAAGGTGAGGCTAAACCTTTAAAGACCATCGCTCTCAAAGCCGAAGAAAGCGACAAAGAAGATCTCGACGAGGAACATGCACTGATGGTCAGAGGATTCCGACGCTTCATCAGAACTCCTGCCGGAAAATCTGAAATGGCAAAAAGGTTCAATCGTTTTAATAAGTTTAATCCTTTGAATTCCTCGTCTGAACAGAATACTACTAAAAGTGTTCAATGTTTCAACTGCAAGAAATTTGGACATTTCATGAAAAATTGTCCAACAAAGAACGCGTCATCCGAAGCCAAAGGGAAATCATTTGCGGTAACATGGGATGATGACGATGAAGACGAACCACAAGACGACGTAGCGCAATCATCACTTTGCCTAATAGGTGAAAGCGACACGAACAAGGTAAGAGATGAATTTTCTTTACCAGAATTAATGAACATTTGTGAAAACATGAATTCAGAAATTACTTCTCTTGAATCCTCTATAGAAAATTATAAAGAAATGAATTTCCAACTACAGCAGGAAAATTATAATGTTTTGCAAAATGAAATAAAATTGAAAAATGAAATTGCATCGCTCAAAATTACCATTGAAAAACTCAAAGGAAAGTCTAGTATTACTGAAGCTATACCTTGTCAGACTTGTGCTTCATTAAAGCTAGAAATTAAGAATGGTAATGAAAAGATTGTTGGCCTAAATAAAAGAATAGAAACTCTCGCTAAAAATGAAGATAATGTTAGAAAGAGTTTTATAAATAAAAGTGTCATGCTTGTAAATGAAAACATCTTTTTGAAATCCAAAGTCTCTGATTTAGAACTGAGTATCAGAAAATTTGGTGTAGGAAGGAAATCACTAGACATCATTCTTGGATACCAGTCAATTAAAAACGATAAACAAGGACTAGGATTTGGAAATGTTTATAATGAAAACATGATAAAGAAAAATCATTACATCAAGAAAAAGAAACGGAACGCCAAATGTTATACATGTGGTTCTTTTGAGCATTTATATAGAAATTGTCGTTATAAGAACCAAACCATGAAGTTCAAACAAGTATGGGTTCCGAAAGGTACTATGACTAACCATTGTGGACCTATTTGGCTACCCAGGTCACACATACCTTGTTCTTCTTATGTGTAGGGACTCAGCGTGGCTAAGGAACAACTGTGTGAGTGGTATTTGGATTCAGGCTGCTCAAGACACATGACAGGGAACAGCGACAAGTTTCTTAGCCTCGTGAAGCAAGAAGGAGGAAGTGTTACATTAGGGGACAACGGCAAGTGCAAGGTAATGGGTAAAGGTATTGTTGGCAACAATACTTTTAAAATTTCTGACGTCCTCTGGGTTGAAAATCTCAAACACAACCTCATCTCCATAAGCCAACTCTGTGACAAAGGTATGAAAGTACTTTTTGATGAGAAAATTTGTAAAATTTATGACTCGGTCACAGGTAATACCCTCTTCATAGCCAATAGGAAAAATAATGTTTATACAATAATGATTGAAGAAATGACAATTGCTAAATGTTTGATTGGCAGGGAGGAGGAGGCTATACTATGGCACCGGAGACTATCACATGCCAGCATGAAGTTGCTACATAAGCTGGAGAATAAAAACCTGGTCCGAGGCTTGCCACATCAACAGTACGAGAATGGTAAGTTGTGTGTTGCATGCACAAAAGGTAAGCAAACTAGATCCACTTTTACAGGAATTCGGGAAGTTACCACTTCACGAGTCCTAGAATTGATTCATATGGATTTGTTTGGGCCTACCGATGTTGCTAGCCTCAATGGAAAGAGATTTTGTTTTGTTTTGATCGATGATTTTTCTAGATATACATGGGTTTACTTCTTAGCCAAGAAATCAGATTCCTTTGAAAATTTCCAAAATTTTTGTAATCAAGTTTCAAATGAGAAAAATCTTTCAATTATGAAAATTAGAAGTGATCACGGTTGTGAATTTGAAAACTCTGTTTTTGAAAACTTCTGTTTGGAAAAAGGGATCTTACATGAATTTTCTTCTCCTAGAACACCTCAACAAAACGGAGTGGTCGAAAGAAAGAATCGAACTTTAAAAGAGATGGCAAGAAGCATGCTTAATGATTATTCTCTTCCTATGTATTTTTGGGCCGAAGCAGTGAATACAGCCTGCTATGTCTGCAACAGGGTTATGCTTAGACCTTTAATGAACAAAACATCCTATGAACTGTGGCATGGCAAGACTCCTAACATTTCATATTTCAGAGTATTTGGATGCAGGTGTTTCATTTTAAACACAGGAGATCAGCTGGGAACATTTGAATCCAAATCAGACGAAGGAGTGTTCGTAGGATATTCATCAAGGAGCAAAGCATACAGGATATACAATAAACGAACCTTAACTGTTGTTGAGTCAATTAATGTGAAATTTGATGAAGCTGAAATAGATCCTTTAAATTACAGGGAAACTGAAGCTGGAGATGCAGACAGGGAAACTACAGAGCCTGAAAACATAGCTGAACCATCTGAAGGACAAAAGGAAGCTGAACCAGAAGTACCACAAGGAAATAGACTGGAAAGAGGAGAGCTCAGGTTCAATCCACATCATCCACCTGAGCTGATCATGGGGACTCCTACGGAAGGTATACGCACTCGATCCACTTTCAATAACTTGTGTGCCTTATGCATTCATGGTGACCTCATTTCTGAAATTGAACCTAAGAACGTTGAAATCGCTTTAACTGATGAAAGTTGGGTTATGGCCATGCATGATGAGATTAATCAGTTTGATAGAAATAATGTTTGGACATTAGTGCCCCGACCTAATAATTACCCAATTGTTGGCACTAAATGGATTTTCAAAAACAAACTTGATGAATCTGGAAATGTAATCAGAAATAAGGCAAGATTAGTGGCCAAAGGATATAACCAGATTGAGGGAATTGATTGTGATGAAACTTTTGCACCCGTTGCTAGATTAGAAGCCATTAGAATTTTGCTGGCTTTTGCAAGTTTTAAAGGTTTTAAATTGAAGCAAATGGATGTAAAAAGTGCATTTTTAAATGGTTATTTGAAAGAAGATGTTTTTGTTGAACAACCCCCTGGTTTTGAAAGTCATAGTTTTCCAAATCACGTTTACAAGTTGCAAAAGGCTTTGTATGGTCTGAAGCAAGCTCCCAGAGCTTGGTACGACCGTCTCAGTTCATATCTTTTGGAAAATAACTTTAAAAAGGGTAGTGCAGACAACACTTTGTTTATCTTGCATGAACAAGATCATTTTCTTATTGTTCAGATTTATGTGGACGATATTATTTACGGTGCTACTAATGATCTTTTATGCCAAAAGTTTGAAAAGGTTATGCAGGATCAATTTGAGATGAGTCTGGTTGGAGAGTTGAAATACTTTTTGGGCTTTCAAGTAAGACAAACTGGAGATGTCATATATGTTTCCCAAACCAAGTACATAAAAGAACTGTTGAAGAAATTTGGGATGGAAAATGCAAAGCCAATGCGAACTCCAATGAGTCCGACGACGAAGCTTGAAAAGGATGACAAAGGTATAAATGTGGACCAAAAGCTTTATCGAGGTATGATTGGGTCCTTACTCTATTTAACTGCATCTAGACCAGACATCATGTTTTCTGTCTGTTTGTGTGCACGATTTCAAGCCTATCCAAAAGAATCACATTTGATAGCCATTAAGAGGATTTTTCGATATCTTATTCACACTCCTACACTTGGACTATGGTATCCCTCTTGTGGTAATCTTAATTTGGTTGGCTATGCTGATGCTGATTATGCTGGTAGTATGATTGATAGAAAGAGCACTAGTGGAACATGTTTTATGCTAGGATATTCATTGGTTTCTTGGTCTAGTCGTAAGCAGAACAGTGTTGCTTTGTCCACTACTGAAGCTGAGTATATTGCCCTTGGCAGTTGCTGTGCCCAAGTACTTTGGATGATGCAAACCCTGTCTGACTACGGCTTGGATCTTAGAAAAGTTCCATTACGATGTGATAGTAAGAGTGCTATAGATCTTTCTAACAATCCCGTTCATCACTCTCGGACAAAACACATAGATGTAAGACATCATTTTCTTAGAGATCATTTGGCAAAAGAGGATGTATCCATTGAATATATTTCTACTGATTCTCAGTTGGCAGATATCTTTACAAAACCTTTGCCAGAAGATCGTTTTTGTCGTCTACGTCTAGAACTGGGCATTATTGATTATATTTAGAGTGAAAATATTATTTGGTGTGCTTTTATTGTTTTTGTGTGGTGTGCTACAAAAGGAAAAATAAAAAAATGAAAAATAAAAATAAAAAAAAAGGAAAAAGAAAAATATAAACAGAAAGGGAAAGTGAATTGTCTATCTCCTCCTTTTGCATTTTTCATCAGAAACAGCTTTAAATGCAAAACATATGTCTTATGGATTTTGAATATTATATTCTTAACAATGCTTGCATTCAAAGACTACATGCTTAATTAGGTCATATTCATTAATGAGTAACTAACGTTTTTCATCTTCCAATCACACTTACACAGATCAAAATGTTTTTGATATGGATTTGAAATATTGAATAAGAAAAGTGGTTGTTGGTGGACTAATTTATGTTTTAATGGGATATGATGTTTCAAGGCATGAGTAAAAAGAAAAGCTCTCATAAAAATATAAGTGTATAAAAGAATAGCAAGACGAGTGTCTTCAAAATATATACACAGAGCTTCGTATGAAAAATGGATACGATTCATGTCCTTGATACTACCCTTGGACATCCAACTTATGCTATAAATGTCATTTTTAGCGTTGGTGTTAAGTCCGTCAAGCACTGCCATTTCACATTTAAAAATCCTTCTCGGTCATGTTTGGAATTGGTAACTTGAACTCATATTACATGAGAAGGGGAAACTCAATCCTTGATGTTCATATATTCAGTGGAAAAGATGGTTATGACAGGCTGTATTCCTTATTACCTCTCCATATGTACTAAACATTTGATCATCACACTTGAGCACGGAGATGAATTATGGTAGTTATGACTTAGTGCTTATTGCTTATTTATTCATTGTGGTCATCGATGTCTTGCCTGTTTGTTTTGCTTTATAATGTTCAATTTTCCACTCCTCATATGCTATTTCATATATTTTTTTTGATGAAAACAAAGGGGGAGAGAAATATTAAGATTGGGGGAGTATGTCGATAGGGGGAGCATGTCAATAGGGGGAGCATATCATTTTGCCATTCATGCTCATATTCATGACTCACACACTCACACACTTCACACATTTTTGATGTAATCTTAATGTCTGGTTTGTTCTCATCAAAAGGGGGAGATTGTTGGAAACATCATTCTAGCCTATGTTTGATGATAACAAACCCTACTGAACTGTTCTAATATGTTTGTTGAGTGTGTCACAGGTCCCTATAGTCATGATTGCGCAGGTTACACATGAACGTACTCAAGTACGTTGAAATACGGAGCTGAAACTTCATTTGGAATTACACAAACTGCTCAAACAAGAGAGTATAGCTATGAAACTCTACCCTAGAGTTAAACATAGGCTATAAACATCATGGAAATTTTCTCAGGATTTATGGAGATTGTTTGAAGTCAAAATACGGGGAAATACGAGAAAATACAGAGTATACAAAGAAGAAACTTTTTCTACAAGTGGAGAAATGAGGTGAAACAATTCTCACATGTCAATATGAAGCTCTGGGATTTTTGAGAATTTTTTCAGAATTTTTGGGATTTATCTGATGCCAAAATACGGTGGAATACGTCAGAAATACACTGAAAAATCGACATACGGTACTGTTCATACGACGGCTGCCGACATACCGACTTTACGGACAGCAAATTTAACACGGGTTTGACCCACGAGCCGCCTCGTGGCGGATCCCTTGGAACAGTAACCAAACCCGTTAAGCTCAATCCTATATAAACCCATGTACACTCTTCACATTTTCATCAATAACTTGAGTTCTAGAGATCCAAATTGAGCACCGTTTGCGGCGTTGCGACCGTGACTTCATCCCCGACACAGTGACAGCAAGTTGAGCAGCTAGTTCCTCCTGTGCAGCAAATGAGATCATTTTGAGTGAGGAACTTCTACCGACTACTTCCACGTGGACATCGACTACTTCTTCTACAGACATCCGATCATCATTCCGTAAGAAGCGTTGCGAAGCTACTGATGTGCTGAAAGAAGACAACCAGAGAGATCTTCACAAATGAGCTTTCTAAACTCTTGATCTTATTTATTTGTGAAGTTATTAATGTTTTGATCAGCATTTCTGTAATATAATTTCTTCCGCTATTTGGGACTCTGGGAACCAAACTTGTTGGGGCAAGTTGGGTTGGGGAGTGATACTTGTATGTTTCTTTTTGGCTTTGGTGAGCTTGAGTTGGTCTGACAGGTTGGTGTTGGGGCACCAATCTAAGGGAGATTGTAACTTCTAAAAGAAACAGTATAAGTGATTGCTCATTGTGGTGGACGTAGGTCATGGGGACCGAACCACGTTAAATTCTGTGTCTTCTGTGATTGCTTTGATTGTCTGATTCCTAAACTGCATGTTGTAAACTAGGCTTAAATTTTTATCTTGCGATAATTTGGTCAAAGGCCTATTCACCCCCCCTCTAGGCCTTATTTAGATCCTACAGAGGTCACTGAAGTCCACGCACATTCGCCACTTTCCGTTGGGTTTTTTGACCATCACCACGTTCGATAGCCACTCCGGGTACCAGACCTCTCGTATGAAGCCTGCGTTGAGAATACGGTCTACCTCCTCGGAGGCCGCCTTCATCTTTTCGCCACCCAGGTTTCGCTTCTTCTGCCTGACCGGCTTGAAGTTGGGGTCGGCGTTGATCTGGTGGACGATCACCTGGGGATCTATGCCGGGCATGTCCTCCGGTGACCAAGCAAAGACGTCAAGGTTCGCCTTCAGGCACTCGACCAGTTGGTTCCTCAGGTCGTGGCTTAGTCCTCTCCCGATTGAGACGAACCTGCCCTCGATGTCCGTGACCGGGATCTGCTCTTGTTTCTCCACAGGGGCGGGTCTCGGCCCGCTCCTTAGGTCGAGCGCGGCCATCTGGTCGACTAGATGATCCTCGGGCCCTTCCTCCTCCAGTTGGTAGCAGGTATTCGGTCTCCCCGCATCGCCTTCGACCTGCCCCATCACCCTTGGCGTTCGGAACTTGATAGTCTAATGAAGGGTCGAGACTATTGCGCCGATGGCGTTGAGAAGGGGTCTGCCGATGATTCTGTTGTACGCCGACCCGATCCCCAATACGACAAATTCTACCGCCAGGGTCACCGAGTCTGGTGGGCCTCCGAGTGTTACTGGGAGGCGGATCGTGCCGACGATGGGGGTGGAATGACCCGTGAACCCTACCACGGGACCTGGGCAAGGTTCCAAGTCTTCCTTCCGCAGCCCCATCTTCTCCAGGGTTGACGTGAAGAGGATGTCGCAGGAGCTGCCGGTGTCGATGAGTAGCCGACGTACCATTGATGTGTCGATGATCACCGACACCACCAAAGCTGCGTCTGACCTGCGCGCTGCTCCTGTCGTGCCCGTCCTCCCGACCGGTAGGGCTGGCGAGGGTTTCTCGGTCTTCTCCTCATGGTCCTCCTCGCGCTGGGCCCGGGCCCTTTCTTGCCAACCATGGCGGGCCCTGTCGCCTCGCGCCTGAGCCTTGCCCTCCCTTCGCCGTGATGGGTGAAGCCGTGTCATTGCTGGTGTGGTTTTTTTTTCGTGGGATAGTTCGTTCCCACAGACGGCGCCAGATGTTTCAGAGTGTTTTCTCACTACAGTATCGTTGACCGTGGACTACCCGGTCAACGTGGTCAAGGGGCCGGTTAGGGTCCCTTGGGTGCGTCGAGCGCGTGTAGACGTGACGCGAATCGGGGATGTAGTCGACGCTAAGCACGTCAGCTGGGCCGGATCTGGATCCTCGGCCTCTGGGGAGCTGAGGGGAAGCCTCGGCCCGGTGTGAGGTGCTCGGCCTCGGACGGTCGGGTGACGAGGGGAAGCCTCGGCGCCTTGGCTTGACGCGGGACCGACGCGGAGCTGAGGGGAAGCCTCGGCTCGGATGGGTGTGCTCGGCCTCGGTCGGTCGGACGACGAGGGGTAGCCTCGGTCGTCTCGCTTGATGCGCGGCCAGCATGGAGCTGAGGGGAAGCCTCGGCTCGGACGGATGCGTTCGGTCTCGGTCTCTCCTGGCGTCGAGGGGTGGCCTCGATGCCTTGGCTGATGCTTGATGGCGTTCGCCTGGTGTCGAAGGGAAGCTTCGGCACCTGGATCTAACGTCTTCCTGAACAGACGAGAACACTCGTTAGGGAGGCCAGACCTTGGTTCCGGCCAAATCCCCTCCGATGCCTAAGTCAGATGACAGTCTGAAAGAGGAGGCTCGGCGGGGACGGTTCGACTCAAGAGGAGATCGGAACGACGTCCTCCGGCGCGAGCGGGGGGAAGGAGATGAAGTGGGGGGAACTAGGTCGTTGATGGAGTGCCTTAGGTTTTGTTTCCTGAGATGCGGTCCCCTGTTCAGTCGTCCTCCTAGTCCTTTTATAGGCCTCTCGTCGCGACCACCCATGACTCACGTCCTTCGTCTGCCCCCAATTGTGCCCCCTCAATCCGCCTCCCCATCGCCGCTCCCCGCGCCATGCCAGCACCTCCCCATAACAGCCATTAAGTGGCAGCGGGCCTGGGGGAACGGTTATCGCTGGAGTGGGCGAGTGACTCACGCGTTTCCGGGGTCGGGCTGATTTGACGTTCGGGGGCCCTCTAGTGGGCCTTGTCGGGCGGGCCCGATCTCGCAGATGGGCTTCTGATCGGTAGTCGGGTTTCTGGGCTCGTGTTTTTCGGGCTTCGGCCAAATAGGCGTAACACTTCGAGAGACGTTCCCTTTCTTCTCGGCAACCGCAAAACGCAAACCGAGGCAACACCGCGACAGTTTCGTTCTTTTCACAGACTGCCCCCTCTTCTTCTTCGCTCTCAATCGACTAGCAACACACATACTTCTCGCCACAGTCTCACTTGCATACGGCCTCCCTCCGACTCCGAAAAATAGTTCCTTTAATCATTTGCTAGGCAAGTTTTATGTCCCTTATTTTGGACCATCTTTTAGCATATCAATAAAAATTTCAGGCGTAGGGATGCACCTCCTAATATTGCACTTGGCTAGATTCCAAACCCCAAAAATTTAGTATTTCAATTTTTAAAAAAATTATATTTAAAGAACCCAAATTTTTAACTCGTCCATGTGTCCCAATATCTTTAGGACCAACCCTGTGCAAGATCACATGATTGAAATGCCGATAGCTTAGGTCTCCGCGCACGCACACGTTGCCCTGCTTTCCGAATGATTAAAAAAAACTGAGTAGCGTTTATAGTAAGAGCAGCACTGGATAAAGCATGACTGTTAGTTTCAAGGGAAATTTCACCGAAATACGATGCAATCTTGTCACAGTCTAAACATAATTCCCAATGTTTCACTTGTTTGGAAAAGTTTTTACCAGACCCTTTGTATTAAGTATTGTCACTGACAGCAGGTAAATCTACGCGCAAATTCATTCTTGCAATGCGCACGTACCATTTATTTGCACGTTTATTATTTACATCCCATTTCTTAAAACACCTTTTTTACCTGTTTTATTTCTTCCACGCCGGCGGTCAGGTGGGCGGGCTATAGGAGGAGGAGGAAAGCAGGCCGCTGCAGTGACAACAACGGTGGAGGATGAGGAGATTGAAAATGAGATTGAGGAAGAAGATTATGATGAAGACCATAAGAGGGAAAGGTGGATGGAAGGCAGAGGAGGAGACGGTGGTAGCGATAGGCGATCGAGGAGGCGAAGGCGGAGGCAACTGTGGAGAAAGAGATTAAAGAAGAAGAAGATGATGGTGGTAATAGGGAAAGGAGGCAGGAAGACGGAGGCGACAGCTGCGGCTTTGGGCAACGTAGGAGGAGGAGGAGGATGATGATGATAAAGATGATTGTTTCTGCTATTTTTCGCAGAACACATTAATAGTATGGAGGGTGCGTGGTCAACGCGGTCAAAGAGGGGACGCGCGGGACCCCCGAGTTGTCATGGCTGTCGCTCGAGACGGAGATGACCGGTGGGGTCGACCGACGGCGCGTTCGCTTGAGCGAAAAGGCGCGGCTCCGTTCTTTGGCGGGCCGAGGGGTAGCCTCGGCGAGATGACAGCCTCTGGGATCGGTTGAAGGCAGAGTCGCTCGCAGCGGGGCGCGCAGATCCTCGCGTCGGCTCGGCGAGGGGTAGCCTCGGCAGAGCGACGTCCTCGTGACGGAGGAGACGAACGAGGTCGGGGACGAGGGCGCTCGGCTCCGGCTGGAAGGATGTCGAGGGGTAGCCTCGGCGTCACTGGAACTCCTGGACCTGAATAGACGAGAGAGCTCGTCAGGGGGGTCGGACCTTGGTTCCGACCGAAGCCCCTCCGATGCCAAAGTCAGATCTGGCCTGATAAGTGCTCGGTGGGATCGCGTATGGCTCGCGGAGAGAGACCGATACTCGAGTCCTCGGGCCGAGCTTTGGAGGAGAAATATTCAAGGTGGAAGAAGGTGTAAGATGGGAGTATGAGGTACCTCCGTTGTAGGTGGTGAAGATCCGGCCCCTTCCAAATGACTCCCGCCCCCTCCTCATATAGACGAACCATGCTCATCATGTGCCATGACGTGACATCATGGCCGCCATTCATGGGGTCGTGCAAATGGGGAAGGGTTGACCCCCTCTAATTGCGCCCACTTGATGACGCCATGAAGGTGGAGTCATGGCCATAAGTGATTGCCATAATTGGCGGGCCATGAAGGCTGGAGTAATGGGCATTGCGGTTGCCATAATTGGCGGGCCATAATGGCGGGGGAATGATGGCCATTAAGCCTGGCCATGAAGTCGGTTGCCATATTTGGCGAGCCATGAAGGTGGCTGCCATAATTTGCGGATCATGATGGCACGGGGCGGCTGCCATATTTGGCGAAGGCTTCCTCGATTTGGGCCCCGATTTCCTCCGCTACAGAAGCGGGCAATCTCTTGGGCCTTCGTCGTGGGTGGAGAAACGCGACCCGCCCGTAAGATCCTTGGGCCGGAGCCCGAGGCCGTAGTTTGGCTGGTTGACTGGTCGTGGTTGACTTGGCTCCTCCGGACCCGGTCAAAGTAGTCGTATCAATTGCCCCCATCTTCTGAGCTCTACCATTGTTGAGGTGGAGGTCGGGAGATGTAGTATAATGGGGAAGAAGTTGCTCTTTCTGTAGAATTTGGTCCGTCCTACGGAGTTGGCTAGTGACGATAGATCGTCGGTCCGAGATTCGTTCGGTTGCGAGGGGAGTTGCCCCTCGGCTTACGGCCGACGAAGGAGATCCGTTCGGTGGCGAGGGGAGTTGCCCCTCGGCTTACGGCCGATGAAGGAGATTCGTTCGGTGGCGAGGGGAGTTGCCCCTCGGCTTACGGCCGACGAAGGAGATTCGTTCGGTGGCGAGGGGAATTGCCCCTCGGCTTACGGCCGACGAAGGAGTGCTCGGCCTACTGGGGGGTTGCCCCCAGCTCTTTGACCGATCCGTTCGTTCGGTTGCGAGGGGAGTTGCCCCTCAGCTTACGGCCGACGAAGGAGATCCGCTCGGTGGCAAGGGGAGTTGCCCCTCGGCTTACGGCCGACGAAGGAGATCCGCTCGGTGGCGAGGTGAGTTGCCCCTCGGCTTACGGCCGGCAAAGGAGATCCGCCCGGTGGCGAGGGGAGTTGCCCCTCGGCTTACGGCCGACGAAGGAGATCCGCTCGGTGGCGAGGTGAGTTGCCCCTCGGCTTACGGCCGGCGAAGGAGATCCGCCCGGTGGCGAGGGGAGTTGCCCCTCGGCTTACGGCCGGTAAAGGAGATCCGCCCGGTGGCGAGGGGAGTTGCCCCTCGGCTTACGGTCGGCGAAAAGGGTGAGGACCTTGTGAAGCCTTTCGAAGATTCCATGGTGGCGCTCTACCATTGCTTCGTCCAGATCGGTGGATGCAGGAGTTGTTCGGTAAGCGGGGACCCAGCAGCACGGTCGGAGGAGCGATCTGGGTGCTTGAACTCGGACGGGGGTGCTTCGGCCAGATCGGCTTGGCCAGGATGAGGACAACTTTGAGACAAGGTGGCTCGGAGGCTTGGAAGGGTGGTCCGACTCGTATGGACCGGTCGGCCTCCTCTGGGGTCGGCCTCGGTCTCGGCCTGAACTGGTCGGCCTCGATCGGAGGAGCTGCTTGGTTGCTCAAACTCAGACGGTGGTGCTTCGGCCAAACGGCTCGGCCATGGTCGGAGGAGCGGTCTGGATGCTCGACTGGTTCAACAGCTCCATCGCAGTGGGGATAACTTTGTAAGCTCGACGAGGTGGCTTGGCGTTGAAACTCAGATACTTGGCAAGGCGGTCGGACTTGTCTGGTCGGCCTCCTCCTGGGTCGGTTGAATTGGTGTGGTCGGCCTCCTCTTGGATGGGTCAGCCTCATCTAGACACAGCTCTAGTTCTATTTCCAAATTCAGCTCCAGCTCCAGCTATAGCTTTTGTCTGGACCGCATCTCCCGCTCCGGCTCCAGCTTTGTCTGGATCCTAGCTTCTGCTCCAGCTCCGGCTCCAGCTTTTGTCTGGATCCTAGCTTCTGCTCCAGCTCCGGCTCCAGCTTTTGTCTGGATCCTAGCTTCTGCTCCAGTTCCAGCTCCGGCTCCGGCTCCATCTTTTGTCTAGATCCTTGCTCCTGCTCCAGCTCCTGCTCTCGCTCCGGCTCCCGCTTTTGTCTGTTTGGCGGTACGACCAAGGTAGCTCGGCAAGGGCAGCACAGTGATGGGAGCTCAGCCCATATGCTTGGCGATGGCAGCACGGTGTTGGTATGGCGGACGTCGAGACAATGGCCAGAGACGGTGGTAAGGCCATCGATGAAGGCCGAGTCGGGGCTAAGCCCGACGCCTGCGAGGGTCGTCGGTGCTGTCTCTTGTCTGAACTCGATCGAGATCTCATTCTCCTTGGCGACCTTGCCAGGCCACTCGTAGCCCCGCGTCTTCCTGGCCCGTCCCCGGATCTAGACGCACTCCTTGCGCCTCTCCCTCAAGTTGGCCGAGGCCGCAATGCCGGTCGCCGTGTGCTCCGGCGTTGTCGCGACCATGGCAGCCTTATCTACAAGCTTTTTGTGAGACATTTGTTGAAACCGGAGGATGTGGCTTTTTATCACCATCTCGCAAGAAGTTTAAGAGAGGAGAATTGTTAGGGAAGCTCTTGTAGTTGTCTGAAAGCACACAATTAATTAGCAAGGGGGAAGAGGACAGTTTGACCTTTTTGCTGGGTCGGCTTCGGCCTCGGCCGAACTGGTCAGCCTCGGCCTCGGCCTGAACTGGTCAGCCTCCTCTGGGGTCGGCCTCGGCCTCGGCCTGGACTGGTCAGCCTCGGCCTCGGCCTGAACTGGTCGGCCTCGTCTGGGGTCGGCCTCGGCCTGGACTGGTCGGCCTCGGCCTCGTCCTGGACTGGTCGGCCTCCTCAGGGGTCGGCCTCGGCCTGGACTGGCCGGCCTCCTCTGGGGTCGGCCTCGGCCTGCACTGGTCGGCCTCCTCAGGGGTCGGCCTCGGCCTCGGCCTGAACTGGTCAGCCTCGGCCTCGGCCTGGACTGGTCGGCCTCCTCAGGGGTCGGCCTCGGCCTCAGCCTGCACTGGTCAGCCTCGGCCTCGGCCTGGACTGGTCGGCCTCCTCTGAGGTCGGCCTCAGCCTGAACTGGTCGGCCTCCTCAGGGGTCGGCCTCGGCCTCGGCCTCGGCCTGAACTGGTCAGCCTCGGCCTCGGCCTGGACTGGTCGGCCTCCTCAGGGGTCGGCATCGGCCTCAGCCTGCACTGGTCAGCCTCGGCCTCGGCCTGGACTGGTTGGCCTCCTCTGAGGTCGGCCTCGGCCTCGGCCTGAACTGGTCAGCCTCGGCCTCGGCCTGAACTGGTCGGCCTCGTCTGGGGTCGGCCTTGGCCTGGACTGGTCGGCCTCCTCTGGGGTCGGTCTCGGCCTCGGCCTGAATTGGTCAGCCTCGGCCTCGGCCTGAACTGGTCGAACTCGTCTGGGGTCGGCCTCGGCCTGGACTGGTCGGCCTCGGCCTCGTCCTGGACTGGTCGGCCTCCTCAGGGGTCGGCCTCGGCCTGGACTGGCCGGCCTCCTCTGGGGTCGGCCTCGGCCTGAACTGGTCGGCCTCCTCAGGGGTCGGCCTCGGCCTCGGCCTGAACTGGTCAGCCTCGGCCTCGGCCTGGGCTGGTCGGCCTCCTCAGGGGTCGGCCTCGGCCTCAGCCTGCACTGGTCAGCCTCGGCCTCGGCCTGGACTGGTCGGACTCCTCTTGGCGATGAGACGGTCACGAACATTAGGATGCATGTTGAGGTGCAGATGTCGGAGCGACGTTCGGCTTCTTTGAGGAGAGGCGGGCTCAGATTCGGCTCTCCCCTTTCATGGAGATGGAGGAAAAACGGACGAAGGGATCAAGGTCGGAAGAGGAGCAATGTTCGACGTATCGCTCGGGATCAGACCCGGTGGCGATAACGAGAATCAACTCGAGCTGCTCACTTTTGAGAGGAAAAGGGAAACGATCTGGTGCGAATTCTCCAGCCCAACGCTAGTCTTCTGCTCCGCCCACAGGATCAATCTTGGATTGCGGGAGGGGGAATCCCATCTAGTCTTTACGGGGAGACGGGTTTTAGATCATGGAATGAGTCGCTACCGATAAGGTTGACGTCGTAGGTGTCGACTCGGTTCCCACAGACGGCGCCAAATGTTTCTGCTATTTTTTGCAGAACACATTAATAGTATGGAGGGTGCGTGGTCAACGCGGTCAAAGAGGGGACGCGCGGGACCCCCGAGTTGTCGTGGCTGTCGCTCGAGACGGAGATGACCGGTGGGGTCGACCGACGGCGCGTTCGCTTGAGCAAAAAGGCGCGGCTCCGTTCTTTGGCGGGCCGAGGGGTAGCCTCGGCGAGATGACAGCCTCCGGGATCGGTTGAAGGCAGAGTCGCTCGCAGCGGGGCGCGCGGATCCTCGCGTCGGCTCGGCGAGGGGTAGCCTCGGCAGAGCGACGTCCTCGTGACGGAGGAGACGAACGAGGTCGGGGACGAGGGCGCTCGGCTCCGGCTGGAAGGATGTCGAGGGGTAGCCTCGGCGTCACTGGAACTCCTGGACCTGAATAGACGAGAGAGCTCGTCAGGGGGGTCGGACCTTGGTTCCGACCGAAGCCCCTCCGATGCCAAAGTCAGATCTGGCCTGATAAGTGCTCGGTGGGATCGAGTATGGCTCGCGGAGAGAGACCGATACTCGAGTCCTCGGGCCGAGCTTTGGAGGAGAAATATTCAAGGTGGAAGAAGGTGTAAGATGGGAGTATGAGGTACCTCCGTTGTAGGTGGTGAAGATCCGGCCCCTTCCAAATGACTCCCGCCCCCTCCTCATATAGACGAACCATGCTCATCATGTGCCATGACGTGACATCATGGCCGCCATTCATGGGGTCGTGCAAATGGGGAAGGGTTGACCCCCTCTAATTGCGCCCACTTGATGACGCCATGAAGGTGGAGTCATGGCCATAAGTGATTGCCATAATTGGCGGGCCATGAAGGCTGGAGTAATGGGCATTGCGGTTGCCATAATTGGCGGGCCATAATGGCGGGGGAATGATGGCCATTAAGCCTGGCCATGAAGTCGGTTGCCATATTTGGCGAGCCATGAAGGTGGCTGCCATAATTTGCGGATCATGATGGCACGGGGCGGCTGCCATATTTGGCGAAGGCTTCCTCGATTTGGGCCCCGATTTCCTCCGCTACAGAAGCGGGCAATCTCTTGGGCCTTCGTCGTGGGTGGAGAAACGCGACCCGCCCGTAAGATCCTTGGGCCGGAGCCCGAGGCCGTAGTTTGGCTGGTTGACTGGTCGTGGTTGACTTGGCTCCTCCGGACCCGGTCAAAGTAGTCGTATCAATGATGAAGATGATGAGATTGATGAAGATGAGGATGTTGATGAAAATGATGAGAGAGAGGCAACGACGGTATGCTAAGATTAAAGTTTATGAGACGAAGATGAGATTGAAATGAAGAAGATAATGATGATTATGATAGTGATGAGAGGGAGAGTCGGAAGAGAGGATGTGGCAGCGGCGGCGGCGGCGGCGGGTGGAAGAGAAGGCGGTGGCGAAGGCGATGACGAAGGCACCTGTAGGCAAACAGACGATGTGTGTCGTTTTTTTAGACAGAATGTGAAAGAAAATATACGGTAATTTAGAAATAAAAAGATACGCGTAAAGTTAAAAAAGTAATTCTTAAAACAATCGTGGGGTGCGTATAAAGTGATGTGCACCCAAATCAATTAGTAATGCGATGTGTATATAGAATTACCATTAACCGCAAGATAAATTTTAATTACATATTTATCAGCGGAAAGCGATAAAGTGCGCACGAGCTCGATCCCGCAGCTCACAGAAAAGAGCGGAAAGAGACGTCGCTGGAGCAATTGCTCCGCGGCCATTTTCATTATTTCATTCACTTCATTTACTTGGCAGTAAAGTGTAGGAAGAAAAGACAGGGGGCTAAAAGCCTAAAACAAATAAGGAAGATTAATGTTTGCTTGTTCTGTCCAGCATTGTACTTCTCTGCCTTCCTCTCTTCACACCGCCAAAACCTTCGTCAAGGACTGTTTGTTGTCCAAAACATTTCCCTATGGAATTTAACGACACAACGAACGCAATTTAAACTCGTTCCTCCCTATCTTCACCCAAGGTTCGGTGGATGTTAATTGTGAACAACAAATGAATTCAAATTTGAAAACAAGGTTTGCACGTGAGGGTACGTTAGAAAAGAAGTGGAAATAATGGAGATAGAAATGGGGGTCACTCCCATTTGAGAGAGAGGGGACAGAGGAAAATATTTTAGAACGTGATGGGTTCTAAATAGAAAGGGTTGGTAGATGAAGATATTTTATTGCTAAATTGATTTTTAAAAATTAGCTAATTGGTTGTTAGGAATGACTAGGGGTGGAAAATGAACCCGACACAAGCCGTGCGTTATTAACGGTTTATGGGTACAGATATAAATGGGTCGGGTTGAATCTGTATTGATCATGTAGATCCAGATAAACTCTGAGACTAGTGCACGTTTGACATGTCAACCCAGATTCACTTGAATTTAATCTGTTTTGATTAAATACTAATACAAAATTTTATACACACATAAATATAGAGACAAATATTCAGGTGAGGACAGGCCGCACCAAAGCACTTGATGAAACCGGCCTCAAAAAAAGTAAAAGAATTTTTGTTAAAAAAATATGTTTTCTGTGGATATATTATTTATATTCTCTAAAATCTCAAAATACAAAATCTAATAATAATCTGATGTTATTTGACACTCGATCAAGTCATTGACACACACACACACACACACACACTCACTCATTCTCACTCTCACTCTCACTCTCACTAACACTAGTGCACGAACACACAAAGAAACATCCCTCACATGACGCGTGCCCAACACACAGGTGCAAATGGGGACACACACACACGCGTTGAATAGGATCCATTCGGCATCCAAGTCAAATTTAATAGAAAATTCATTCCGTTGGATGTGATCTAACATGTCTAAACTATCTCCAAACAAAATTTCAACTAATTTGGACATGTTTTGACATGTTAGATCACATCCAACGAAACAGATTTTCTATTTAAGTTGTCTAATTTTAAATTTGACTTGAATGTATCCGCATGTTTGATCCATCCGAATGAATCCTAGTCAACATACACACACACACACACACACACACACACACACACACACACACACACACACACTAGTCATAACCCGTGCCCTCGGGCACGGTTCATTTAAGATATCGCCTCAAAATTTTTGTTCTTTCCAAAAATTATTTCCCCCTCCAAAATTTAAACGAACAAAATTTAGTTTCAACGCAGACCCGTGCCCTCGAGCACGGTTCATTTAAGATATCCCCTCAAAATCTTTGTTCTACCAAAAAATTATTTCCCCTCCAAATTTAAACGAACAAAAATTTAGCTTCGGTGCGGATCCGTGCCATCAGACACGGTTCATTTAATATATCCTCCCAAAATCTTTATTCTACCTAAAAATTATTTCCCTATCCAAAATTTAAACGAGTAAAAATTTAGCTTCGTCGTGGACCCGTGCCCTTAAAATCTTTGTTATCTCCAAAAATTATTTTCCCCTCCAGAATTTAAACGAACAAAAATTTAGCTTCAGCGCATGCTAAATTTAAACGAACAAAAATTTAGCATCGGTGCATGCTAAATTTAAACGAACAAAAATGGATAGTGGAATGGGAAATGAATAAATAATTATAAAACAATAAGACAAAACAATATTTGGCACCTATATAATTAACGTTAATCGTTTGTCTGGTGCCATTAAACACACTGTCCATTTCAAGGCTCCCTTTTTATCCATCTATACTTTCTTCGAATTTTTCTTGTATGGGTTAGGCGGATGTGAATTTGGACGTCCAGTCTACAAATGGGGGCGGTGGGACCCAGCTAAGCAAAGTTGGTTCGGCTCCAACTGACTCAAATCCCCAACATTTTACATTCCATTGGATGCTGCGTTTTTCCATAATTACAAATACCCAGCTAAGCACATTGTGTCATTGAATGTTATGTTTTTCCATAAAAATTTCGAAATTTTGAGTTTTCCAACCAAATTGATTCCCCCAAAACTTTCTCAAACTCATCTCAACCTTCCATTCTTCAAGAACAAATACTAGCCAGTCTTTATCTTGTCCTAGTCAGCCCTAGAATTCAAAAACAGGGGTGTAGGTTTCATGCTACCAATGAGGATAGGTAAAGGGTAAAGTGTTCCTATGGTGAAATCTAAGGAGTCACCCCCATTTTCCCACATATCCCACATTTTTTGGATTTTATTTTTCATGGGATTGTTGTTTACATCATGGATGATCAACATACAAAAAATCAAGTCATTCCAATACTTTTAGAGCCCACATCTACCCCTTGCAACTTCAACGGTCTGAAAACGTACTTAAAACCCCATGAAGTTGCAAGGGGAAATGAGGGCTTTAAAAGTACTGTAATGACTTAATTTTTGTTATGTTAATCATCCATAAGGTGAACAACAATCCCAAGAAAAAAAATTCGAAAAAAATGTGGGATATGGGGGATATGGGGGCGACTCCTTAGATGAAATCTAAGGGGTCGCCTTAGGAATACTTTACCCATATATATGTACATATATATGTATATGTACATATATACATATATATATATATATATATATATACATACATATATATATATACATACATATATATATATACATACATATATATATATATATATAGAGTGATCTTCAAATGCGAAAAAGAGGCTTTTCGCACCGTGCGAAAAGATTTTTTTTTTTTTTTTGAAATTTTTTTTTTCAAAAATTCTTTTTTTGATGTTTAATCCATACAATTATATACCCCAGGGAAAATAATGGGTGAACCCGTTGGGCATTAGAGCACCCATCCACCCGTTACAAATTTAACGGTCTCAAAACGTGCGAATTTGATGAAATGGCTTGATCGAAGGCCAAATGACATTATTTCTCAACCATTATTTTTTGAGGGGGGTATAACAACATATAATGAGGGTGGAAAAAAGAATTTTTGAAAAAAAAAATTTCAAAAAAAAGATAAAAACATTTTCGCACGGTGCGAAATGTTCTCATTTGAAAATTTTCCTATATATATATATATATACATATATATATATGGGTAAAGTGTTATATATATGTGTGTGTATATATACATATATATCTATTATACATTTGACAGTGATTTTTGAATCCTAGTGTAACGACCGGTGTTTGTAATAAATATAATTTATCTGATTAATGTTGAAATTCTCCTCCTTGTATGTTTTCTCGATTAAATCCTCATATTTTAGCTTAATAACGCCATAATTCTAGAGTTAGGACGATCCTAGAAGCCATAGAATCCTTCCCGAAGCTTCGCGCTTCGTTTCGGCACTTCTGGTGCATCTTAGTTGGTTTACGAAGGAGAACCAACCGACTAGAATGAGATCTAGTCGGTCGGCAACCCTTCATAAACCGACTAGTTCAACATATTAAAAATAGCTGAATTACTGTCTGTCGTTAGTCGGTCTAAGTTCAACCTTCGACCGACTAGTTCTTAAACTAGTCGGTCAAGCATTGTACTCAGACCGACTAATTCTGAGTTTCACTGAATAGTAGAGTTACTGTTTGTCGTTAGTCGGTCTAAGAACAAATTCCGACCGACTAGGTTGCAAACTAGTCGGTCAGCTGTTGTTCTTCAACCGACTAGTTCTTGTACAGTCATTTCTACAGTAGTTACTGTAAATTTTTAGTCGGTTAAGAGTTGCTCTTCAACCGACTAGTTCTAATTCTTATCTTTTAGCTTTTGGTTGTCTTTTAGTCGGTCAACGTTGGTCGACCGACCGACTAGTTCTTAAACTAGTCGGTCACCAGTTGAGCTCTGACCGACTAAAGTAGTCGACCTGTACCAAACCCTATTCTCAGGCTGTCATTTAGTCGGTCTACGTTAGGTGACCGACCGACTAGTTCTTAAACTAGTCGGTCAACCACTCTTCTTTGACCGACTAGTTGACCTCGAAACCCTAGATCTGTTTTTAGCCGCCGTTTTTATTTCTATTTAATCCATCGATTCTATCATTCTTCATTCATTCTTCCTGAGCTAAGATCATTCTCAGATCATCCCTAATCTTCCCTAAAACATTTCTTTCACCCTCGGAGGTTATTTCTCACCGTATCTTGCGCCGGACACCGATCTAGGTCACCGAGATCCCGTTTTCGGCCATAGTTTCCCGGGATCGTTCTTCGTCACCAAATCTAGATTCGTTTTGGTGTCTTCCATCTGCTGCTCTACGGTTAGTAATCTTGATCATGTAATCACTATTAACCCACACCGTAAACTAGAAACCCTAATTAAAAATGGATTATTAGATATCGGATTTCAATGCAAATGATTCAGAATTTCCGTCTAATCCTTATTCTTACCATAAACAGCGAATTCATCTACCGTAGGACATCGTTCTCGTTACTCACGTCGATCAACAATCCGGTATCAGGCAAGTGAAACTTGCCAACACTTCTTAGGGCCATGTTTTAGGCCAATTCTTTGTACTAGCGTGAAAGAGACTAGATCGCGAAATGATAGCGATCTAGGCGCAACTTTGAGATCTAGCTTGACAACGAAGCTAGATCCGACACCTTGACATATCATTCATGCATTGATAATTGCCATGTTTAAATTCCTTTAACTGTACGCACTTGAATTGTTAACTGCCATGCATTGCATCTTACATGTCATCCTAGTTAAACTTGCATCGTAGCACACGCTACACTACATGTACAAAATCCATGTTTCCGTGTTACCGGCTAGGCACCCGTTATGCGGGCATAACCCTACGCCATCCGTGTTAATAACACTTCCTGGCTCGTGATCCAGAAGCGAGCATTCCGTGTTCGGGGGTAATGCCCTGGCTCGACACACGTGGAGGGGTAGGGATAAACGATCACTTGAGCGTAAGAGTTGGCCCGTACAGCCACTCTAGCCAAAGGGCGGAATCTCTGTGCACGACGTGATTACAATTCCAGTACTTGTCCTTTTTTTTATTTGTTTACTTGCCATGCCATGTTACTTGCCATGCCATGTTACTTGCCATGCCATGTTATTTGCCATGCTATACCATGTCATACCTTACTTTAGAACTGCTAGGTTGCTTTACTTTTATAGTTTCCTTGCACAAGTCTTTTTTTTAGACTTGCTGACATGTGCCCCTTCTCTTTGGGTGACGCATGTTAGTTGCTGAGCCAGAGACAGTTGCGGAGTGTGACGAGTTCGTGGAGTTTGTGCCCGAACCTGTTGGTGACGTGGAGTACGAAGATACCGGTGATCAATCTTAGAGATCTTCCGTACTTTTCTTTGTTAGCTGTGGTTGTCGGTGAGTAGCACCGTTTTGTTAGTTTCTTTTGGCCATGCTGGGCCTTGTACTTTTGACTCTTTTGTTGCCTGGTGGCATTTCTGGTTGTGGATTTTTGTTGGACTATGAGCTGGACTAATGTTATATTATTGTCTCCCTCTTTTTCCTATTATTGTTATTGTTGTTCTGAGTCACATTACAGGGACCTGCTACTTCGTTTTATTGACGCTTATCGGACTTGCAGCTTTGCAGCTTCAAGTCCGTGCGGACCTTCTCACGCTTCGCCTCCATGTTTTTGGGAAGCGGGGCGTGACACCTAGGGCTGACTAGGACAAGCTGACTAGGACAAACCGGTTGATAGAAAGAGGGCCAGGATTTAATCTTAGATGATGAACAGTTGGGAATAAAAATTGAGATGAATGGTTTGTATTTTTGAGTTTTTGTGGTCCCATTTTTTTTCGTAACCTGCCATTTGACTTGGGAAAGCAAGTCTGCTTTTGGGGGAGAGCAAGGGGATTTTTTGGGGATAGCAACAGTCATTTGATTGCTGAGATCTTTCCCAAGAGAGCAACATGCATTTAATTGCAGGAGAGAGAGAGAGATGGGGATGTTTAGGGCTGATATTAAGGCATCCAGATGAGGCATTGGCGGCGTCGAAGATCAGCAAGCAGATTCCATCATCTCGAAGCTTCTCCATCGTCATCCAGCAGCTTGGACCCGAGTTTCTCCATCAGAGCTTGGCTGCATCGAAGACGATAACGAGGGAGTAAGGGCGCGGGGTCGGGACATTGAGGATGAAGCGGGCGATCGATTGGGATCGGAGTGATCGAAGTTCTGACAAAAGTTCTGCAGTATCCGATGCGGATACTGCAGTGAGAGAGGCACATGGAGAAGCTTCGACAGCCAGGCACCGGTGGCCAGTCAGGGCTCTACTCAGATATGGCTCACGGGCTCAGGTGATCTTTGCGACAAGGTTCAAACCTCAGGCGTTCAACAACATCCCCCCTTTGGTGGCTCAGGTAATGTTCGCACCACTCACAGAAAAATCGCTGTAAAATCGCTATTAAATGAATTTTTGCGGTTAAAAATTCAGTCATTTTTTTTCCACTTCGTTTCCGTTTGATATGTTTTTGGATCCACAGAAAAAAGATGAGGTTTTGGGCTATGGGAGAGACGGCCGGCTGACTAGGACAAGAAGTCGAAGGCGAAGTCCAAGGAGAAGCCGTGAAGGCCGAGAAGACTCCCACCTGCAAGAAGTCCAACGTCGAGAAGCACCCAACGTCGAGAGCTCATGCTTGCGTTATATCGATCTTTTTAATTTGCTTCTACCTGGATGTGTTTGTGTGTCAATTGCTGATCAAAGAGCTGAATCATGGACAAATTAATTAGTTTCCATTCTTTTCTTTTATTCTTTTCTCTCTTTTTTCCTTATTTTTTTGTACTTTGATGTAACAAATTAATTTTCTCAAAAAAATGAGATCAAGAAGGAGAAGAAAATAGAGGGTAGATCATGGAGCTCGGCATCGTCACAAAGAAATTAGCCAACATGCCTTCGTTTTGGGAATCGGTCTCGGATTTGAGACCAACTTCTTCAAATTCAACGCAGAGCTTGAGAATCCTCAGCAGTGGCAAGAGGAACGGCATGAGAAGGAGCCTTCATCGGCGTTGGCTTTAGTACTCATGTTTCTATATATGTTCAGCCCAGAAAATACATATCAACTCCATCACAAATGTAATATATTTCACAAAAAATGTATGCATGAAATGTCCCTCCTCTCAGACATTTGTTCTCATGGGTTCAATGTATCTTTTTCTACAAAGGGGCCTATTGGGTTGCAGTACATGTGAAATTTGTTGGGGGAAACTTTGCTGTAACGACCTGTATTTTTCAACACTTCAATTTACGTACTTAACATATTTTTAACAATTCAAAATTACTTTATAAATGTAGTCAAGAGTTTTATAACAAAACTGATTTCAAAAATTTCTTATAAAAATATTTTGAAGTACCAGACTAGTTATGGAGTATTTTAGTAAAATCGGATTTCATCAAGTACCTCTAAAAGATCTGATAAAAATTCATTTTCAGTTATTATCGTTTTGACTTAATGAATTTATTTTCTATACAAACGTCTTCAAAACATTTTCAAACTTCTACAGTAGCATCCTATGATCATTTAGGGCTCTCCATATTAATTTCGTAATTTCCTGATATCATTTCAACCTAGAACCCGCAAACCCGCTTTCTAAACGTTTTGGCCTAAAACTAGTATCTTCATAGCTCAAACCCTGAAATGGACTGCGTATTCGCGATCCTCGCGACGATACGATCTCGTGCGGATGTTGTAATTTTCCAGACACGTTTACTAGTAGGGGCAAAATCGTAATTTCGTTACAAAATTTTGTTAATCATCTTCACTAATTTCTTTTGAGGTTTTACTTATTATTAATCACCTTTCTAATTACCCTACCTAATCTAAACGTATCTACCCTCTCTCAGCTAACCGTGGAACCCTTTCCCCCCAACTACCAAATTGCGAGCCCTATAAATATTTTCCCAGACTCTCTTCTCTTCTTCATGCATAGGCACGAACCCACCCTCTACCTATCTCTCAGTCCCTTCTTCCACTCTCAGCTCTCAAGGCCAAACCCAGTTACATCTCTCTCTTTCTCTCGTTCATTCAAAACCCAACCCAAGGCCCGTAACCCCTCTCCTTTCCCCGTTCGAACCCATGCTCTTCTCCCCTATACAAAGCACACAGGCTCTCTCTCTCTTTTGATCAAACCCAAACTCACACACATAGTACACTGTCTCTCTCTCTCTCTCCGTCGCTCACTCTCACTATCTATCTCTCTCCGCCCCTCCCTCTCTCTCTCTCTCTCTCTCTCTCTCTCTCTCCGTCCCACACTCGGAGGCCTGACTGCCGCCGCCGTCTCGTTACGCCGCCGACCACCTTCGCAACACCGCACGAGCCCCCGCCACCGCGGCCTCCAGCGGCCTCCACCGCAGCGCCCGAAACACCCCCCACCGGAGCACCCGTCGTACAGCGCCTGCTCTCCGAGCTTCTCCCGTGCTCCGACGAGTCCGCCGCCCGCTCGCCTGAGCCTCCGCCGTCGCGATCCGCCCGTGCCCGCCTCAATCAGAGCCGTCGAGCGCCGATCCGAAGCCGCCGTCGTGGAATCCGCCGCCCGCCGTCTTCGAGCAGTCGCCACCGCCCCTCTTCGATCTCCGACCGATCGAAGCCGCCCAAGCCCCGGATCGGCGTCGCCGAAGCCGTCGCCCTTCGCCCCGTCGTCGATCGCCTGCAGCACAAAAAAAAGAAAAAAAGGAAAGAAAGAAGAGGCAGAGGGAGGAGACGAGAGAGAGGGGGAAACAGAGAAAGGGGGGGATTTTATTTAATGTAAGTTTTTAAAGTTATTATTATTATTATTATTATTATTATAAGTTTAGTATTATTAGTATTATTATTAGTTTATGAGGTTATAAGTTTATTATTATAAGGTTATAAGTTAAAGTATTATAACTTATTAAATTATTTGTGTAAGTAATAAAGTTATCTTGTTAGTAATTTATTTAAACAAGTTTTAATTTAAGTTTAAATTGTTAATTTTCTAGTAAGTTAATTAAGTTAAGTTAGCTACCATGCTAGTTTAGGTGTTAACAATTCCGTTATAATAAATAGTTAATGATTAATTCTCTTTAGTTACTATTACCTTTTAGTAAGCTAGTGTAATTTATCTTACGAGTTGTTGACCACTAGCCTATTTGGCGCAGATAAAACGTGCCTCACGACACCACCACCCACCCCCGCGTCAAGGCAAGTATTTTTAGTAATGAATTGCAAATCTGGCCGTTCCAACTTAGTGCTAAATCTGGTGTACTTGTAAATTTCTGGTAGCCCATTTAACTTGTTTTCATTCTTGTTGCTTTCTAATTTAAATGGACTAGTCATATCAATGTTGATCATTTGGAACGATTTGCCACATGCTTGTAACTTAATTGGACTGCTTTTACAGTTTTACTATCTGCATGTTAATAAGCTAAATTAATTGGAAAAAACGAGTATGTTACAAACACACATGTGATAACCATCGAATATAGATGTGATATAACCATCGAATACAGATGGAGTGATAACCATCGAATACAGATGGGGTGATACCATCGAATACAGATGGGGTGAAACCATCGATTACAGATGGGGTGAAACCTAGTCGGTGACTAGACAGTACACTTTGGGTGGGGTTGGTCCATTGCAGTAGGGTTTGTGAGTGTGTCTCGAACACGATTACGGCCCCTCCGGTGGAGGCAGCCATTGTGTGGAGCGTCACGGTAAAACCACAGGTGATAAGGTGTATCGAGAACATTTCACCTACCCAGGCATGGACTTATCACGTGCACAAACAATCAAATACTCAATATACAACTGTTTTACTTTACTTTTAACTGCAAAAATATCCATGCATGCTCATACCTCACTTTTCTGCACTTATTATTCATAACTGTGTACTAACGCTCTTTTATCCTCTTATAGTTGTTCCTCGTTTCATTACTTTAAATATCTTGCCGAGCTTATCGCTGACATATATTTCAATGTTTTATGAAATATATGTTAGGTTTAGAGACAAAGTACCTTGAGGACCCTACTTTTGAGGATCCCATCTTAGAGGTGGACACCGCTGATCAGGTTTACGAGGACACTGAGATCCTCCCTGCGGAAGGCTAGAGCGGGACATTTATATTTCAGTTTATTATTTGTATTGTTATTTTTCAGGTGTGTTTGCTTTCAGCAGATTGTACGGCCATGCTAGGCCTTAACAGTGTGTGTGTTTGCTTTGGACGCTGGTATTGTAATGTAATGAATATTTATGCTGCTTCTGAGAAATTCGCTTGCAGGGACCTGCCTTCGCTAATTAAACACTTAGTGTGCTTAAGTGAAAGAAGAAGAAAGAAAAAAATAAGTACCTCTTCTTTGCTTTAAGCACATGTGGACCCGCTCGCGTCCTCGCCCCCAAGTATACTGGGAAGCGGGGCGTGACAGGTTTTAGTGGTGGCCCACGCAGGTCCTCTTACACTCTGTGAGACACTTCAGGAATAGTATAAATATTATTACTAACCAGATCGTTTGGGTAAACTAGTACACAAATATTTACTTGTTTGATTGCAGCATGGCAGATCAACCCAACGCTCGTAATGAAAATGGTGACGCCTACAACGAGATCGTGGGACTCGTAAGAGAAATGATGGAACTCTAAGCTCGATTATTCTCTGCGCTCATTCATTTCGCTCCTCATCTGGTCGGGGATCCTGAAGACCAAGCGTTCCAGTCCAGTCAAGGTTTAATCTAAAATGTCCAAGCGCCAAGGACATTTGCCGATCTAACACCCGATGAGGAAATACTAGGAGCATCACGTAACTACGAGGATGTAGATAAACTTCGAGAGACAGCCCAAGTTGGAGGGAGTAAGCATCCTGAGGAACCAACAAGAGACGCTCTTGGACCAAAACAAGCTGCCCTGTTTAAAAGGCCCGCACCTCCAGTCAACAACCGATATCAGATGAAGTGCCACCATTGTAACCGACATGGGCATGTCAAGAAGGACTGTCGGGTGTTGTTGAGGCAATGCCTGATATGTGGAGCCTCTGAACACGCTATCAGGGACTGCACTCGCTGCACCAGCAAGCCAACAACTACTCAGTATGGACCACCTTGGCTCCACAACAGAAGGCTTTCGCATTGGAGAGGCAGAACCAACCGAGACGTCAGATCATCACCATAACAGCCACGGAAACTGAGTTGGAAGCCGTCGTCGCCCTAGCTCCCGGCACCGCCGCCACATCTCCCCCTTCGCCCCGGCATCGCCCACTCCTCCTCCCGGCCTCTTCCTCAAGCCAGCTCGACTCGACCTCGCATCACTGCTCTGATCTCTGATCCACCTGCCTCACCCGAAGATCCACCAGCTTCCACTCCACCCCATCCCGGAGGCCCCCGCCATGGATTAACAGCCAGTCGCAGCCCTCGCCGCCATGGATCGATGGCCACCGATGGCCCACCGACGACCCTGGGGATTGTTGGGCTTAGCAACAACCCTCACCGCCACCATTGCTGTTGCTGTGGGGTTAAGATCTTGGAAATTCGCCGTTCTTGGTGTTCTTTCAAACTTCTTGTCCTGGGTCTTACCCCTAGAGATGTCCCGCTTCGTTTCCTTCTTGGGTCTACTTATGTATGTTTGTTGGATCGTGAGTTTTTGGTCGTTGAATTGTTTAGGGCTGATGGTGATAATCGTAGACGTCGACCAATGGTATTGGCAAGCAGTATCATTGGGGATGAGTATTGGCATACTTTTGGGCTTAGGTGTTGAAGTTGGATGTCAGTCTTGTGCTCGGATTTGGGAGACGGCTAGGATGTTGACTTCTTGTTGGTTGTTATTGAGATTGCTGGAAGAAGTGGTAGCGCTGATCTTGACCCGTGAGAATTGGCCTTATATTTACCTTTTAGTGTCGATCTGGATATTGGCTTATAATTGGGTAGCATGGCAGATGAAGTCCTTTGTGTTCAGCTGGTTAAGTTGTAACAGTGCGGATGCACTAGGTTTAGCCCTTACGTTTATGTATGCTATGGCGATGATTTACATGATTAAGACCATGTACTCATCATTTATATGAGTTGAAAATTTTAGACGTTATGTTCATCTTTTTGGTGTGTTTCAAATAGCTTGCTACGGACTTATCTCCTCAGGTTTCCAAGTTCGAACATATGTCGTCATCATAATAACTATCATTTTCAAGTAGTGCCAATATTTCATATTTTGGCTACTTGATAAATCTGAAATAGCTATGGTGATAATATATATGAGTAACATCCCTTATTTTCTTATCACATTTCATGTTATTTACAATCTGGCTTATCGTTGCTCTTGGGCCGGTGAGAATAAGCAGAGCCAACAACCAACATTGGTGGGTCCTTCTCGATTCTCTCCTCAAACTGCCGGAGCATGTTCAGGAGGCTTGGAAGTTCCACCTCAGTGTTGTTCATTCTAAAGCTTGTAATGAACAGGTTAAAAGTAGGAGTTAAAGACTTTAGGACTATGTCAGTGCTCATCTCATGATCAAGGACAAATCCTAGCTTGGTGGCATCCTCAATGTACCCGATCATCTCGATCACATGATCTTGGACGGGGCCTGTCGTCATCTTCGTTTCCCAAAGGTTACATGTGGTCTCAAATCTAGCAGCCCTAGAACGCTAACCATACAATTCCTCCGCATTTAAGAGCATGCTTTGAACATCCATATGTTTAAGCTTTATCTACAAATCATTGTTCATTGAGGCCAAAGTAAGGCACCTGGCCTTCTCTGCATCCCATTGCCATAGCTTGTAGGACTCCTTTTGTTCGTTAGTGGCTTCGTCGTCGGGTTTCTCAGGAGCAGTTTCTGTCAGTATATAACCGATTTCAGCTAATGAGAGAACTAGCTTGATGTTCCTCAACCAGTCCTTATAATTTGTTCCATTCAGCACATTCTTTTCGATGATAAACTTAAGTCTTGACTCCATACTGCATTTTAATTGAATTTTGAATTAGCATATATTCTTTTATAGTTTAAAAGGTTTTTATTAAACTATATTCTCCCACTATTTTAATGAACAGTTTAAGCCATAATAATGAACAATTTATTTTATTTAAAATTTGTGGGAGAGGGATCCAACCACCCTGAGCTTCACAACCTTAAGGAGACTCAACAAATTAATCGTCTCTGTAATTGGTAGATGAACTCTTCATCAATCGCATCACATGTGACTCCTTATTGGTTTTTGCCCATATTCACTTATGATCTTGAGAAGACTCAACAAACCATAATGACTAGTTTAGTTGAACCCTTATTTTCATGTCTAAACTTAACTTACATCGACTCTCGAGGAGACCCGATGCGGCGGTTTATGTTAAGACCAGACTACATCATATATATGATGGAGTCGGTTTCTAAAGAGATCATGTCATAGCTTGAGGAGACTCAACAACCATGACATGCGTCTTTTAGTCCCCTAATTCAAAAATACGGAGGGCTACGATTAATCTTGAAGAATATTTTAAACGTATTAGACTAGGTGTAATCAATGGTTTCACATAATAACAATTCACATCTTTAGTTCAGCAGAACACGGCCAGGGATTTACTAGGCCAGGATCACTATCCCCAGTCCAGCTAGGGTGATCCACAACACTAGTCAAAAAGCGCTAGACCGGATCATGATCCTTTAAGGATTTGAATTATTTATATGTGTTGACATAGATTAAAATGGCTTCATTAAAACCAGTTAATCCTATCAACTAGGTGAATCCTAAAATTCGAAATTATTATGATCGGTTAATAACTTTTATTAGAGTCCTTATCAACTATAAGGATTTATCTTGCTATCCAAATCATGTATTAGGGAATTAATAAATTCAAATTACAACAATTTAAAATATAGCCCTTTATCAAAATTATTATCAGAACGATTAAAATAATAATTGTTAGAAAGGGCTACCCTAATCAGGAATTAGGAATTTGATTTTTGTAACAATTTAGTAAAACATAGCATGTCCATCTAAAATTTATCTCATAAGTTTTATAAAATCTTTAGTGGCTATCCTAAGAGTTTTTCTTGAATTATCACATAATATGCAGGAAATTAAAATAACCATTAAAATATATTAACTAAAATTTATCTTATAAAATTAGCATGATGACTAGCAACTTAAAATATCGCATAAAATTAAATTACAATCCTTTTTAATAATTATTTCATAAATATAAGCATTAACAACGAATTTATCTCATAAAATTTAGCATGCAACTTGTAATACTCAGTATCTATATATACGTGTATATATACATATTTTTAGGATGTATGTGTACGTTTAAATTTTTTTGTATTCCCATAATTTTTATTTAATTTTTGTGAAGTCAAAATTATTTTTAATAAATTTTAAACCATCTTATGAATTTTATAAATGAAGTATACATGAGTAAATACATGTATAATGGAAGATACCAAATATTAATGCAAGTATTCTTATTTATTTAAAAAATTTAATTCCTAATTTGTCATGCCATGCCACCTCACTTAGCTAGGTGTCATTTGGAGATTAATTCTCCCCTAACCCATCCTCATGTGACATTATGAGAATGATTCCCACCTAACTTCAAGCTAGGTGGCATATAGAGAGGGAATTAAGGGGTGATTCATCCTTGAGATGAGATTTAAAAAAGAGAAAATTTTAAGGAAAAAGAAAACCCAAAACCAAAATTTTCATCATCTCCTCTCCTTTGCTCCACCTTTCCCACCACCACTCCACCACCTCCCTCCTCCTCTTCCACCACCCTCTCCCCACTCCAACCACCACAAGCTCCTCACACCTCCCAAACATCTCTTTCAAACGAATTTTCCTCACAAGTTTTAATAAACCACAAAAATTCATCATTCCATCAAGACCAAAATATTCACATACCTAAATCTTTGAAGAAGGAGTTTGTAGAAGAGGGGGGAGGGGGGTTTGAAGAAGAAGGAGCTTAAGGCCTTCAAGGAGAAGAAGTGCCAAAGATTGAAGGAAGGAGGTAATTAAGGTAGGATTTCTAGCAACACTAGCGAGATACCATTCTTAGAATGGTGTAGCATTCTAGTATGATAATTAGGCAATGGCATATAGACACAATGAATATGCTAACATTAGCATAAGGTTATTAGTATGGTATATGAACATACTAGTGAAGCAATTGCATATTAACATACTAATGAAACATTCATCTTCAGGTTTAAAGAAAGAACTACTAAAGTAAAACAGACAATACTGCATGAATATCCACAGGTTTAAAGAGATCAAATTACATTCATCTTCAGGTGTTGAACTTAAAAATTAGTATTTGGAAACCCATGTAAAATATAGGACATTAAGGAGCTGGACTTCACTCAGGATAAGTGAAAAGTGGTACCTCAACCAGCGATACGGGCATTGGAGGGGCCTCTCGTAGATCTTAGAATGGTATAGTATTCTAGTATGATAATCAAAGTGAAGAAATTGATGTGGATGAAACTTTTGCTCCAGTTGCTAGGTTAGTGTCCATTAGAAACATTCTAGCTTTTGCAAGTTATAAAGGGCTCAAACTAAAACAAATGGATGTAAAAGGTGCTTTTCTTAATGGCTACCTAAAATGGCTACCTAAAAGAAGATGCATTTGTTGTACAACCCACAGGATTTGACAGTTATAATTTTCCGCACATGTATACAAACAAGAAAAAGCTTTGTATGGTCTTAAGCAAGCTCTAAGGACTTGGTAAGACCGTCTTAGCACATATTTGTTGGAAAATGATTTTAAACAGGATAGTGCAGACAATACATTATTTTGTTGCATGAAACTGATTATTTTCTTATTGTACAAATATATTTCGATGACATAATTTATGGTGCTACTAATGATCTTCTATGTCAAAAGTTTGAGAAAGTCATGCATGAGAAATTTGAGATGAGTCTTGTGAAGAGGTGAAATACTTTTTGGAGTTCCAAGTCAAGCAAGGAAAAAGGCATCTTTATATCCCAAACTAAGTACATCAAGGAGCTTTTGAAAAAGTTCGGGATGAAGAAGTCTAAAGGAATTGGAACCCCAATGAGCCCCTCTGTGAAATTGGATAAGGATGAACAAGGAGTCGCCATGGACCAAAATCTCCATCGAGGTATGATTGGTTCTTTGTTATACTTGACTGCTTCTAGGCCAGATATAATGTTTTCTGTAAGCATGTGTGCACGCTTTCAAGCCAACCCAAAAGAGTCTCATTTAAATGCCATTAAGAGGATCTTTAGGTATCTCATTAGTACACCAACTTTAAGCCTTTGGTATCCCTCTGGTGGTAATTTTGAGTTGATGGGTTATTCTGATCCAGACTATGCGGGGAGTCTGAGCACTAGTGGCACATGTTTATCCTAGGACACTCTCTAGTTTCGTGGTCTAGCCGTAAGCAAAATAGTGTTGCACTTTCCACCACTGAAGCAGGGTATATTGCCTTAGGGAGTTGCCGTGCCCAAGTATTGTGGATGGTGTAAACATTATCTGACTACAGACTAGCTCTTAGGAGGGTACCTTTTAGATGTGATAGCAAGAGTGCCATAGACCTCTCTAGCAATCCCGTACACCATTCTCGTACTAAACACATTGACGTAAGACATCACTTTCTTAGGGATCATCTCACTAAATAGGATTTGTCAGTAGAATTCGTTCCCACAGATTCACAATTGACAGACCTTTTTACCAAACCTTTAGCTGAGGATCGTTTTTGTTGTCTTCGTCTAGAATTGGGATAATTGATAAAAATTAGTGTGCGATTTGTTTTTTATGTGTGCTTGATTTTTTTTCTTTGTGTGATAGTTTTTGCTTGCTAGGAGAACTTATTTCAGTGTTAAAAAACAAAATATAAAAAGCTATAAAAATGGTGCATATTGTGTATTCCTCTTTTGCTCATTAAAATGATATTAATGGATGATATTCATATACATGTAGAAATTGATGTATTATTGTTACAATTACATGAGAATATTAAACTCTCTAAGTAACCATGACATGTCCAATGATTTGCATATCTTGATTTCTACACCTACATTTTCCACTTCCATAAGGATTAAATGGTATTGTACATATGGAGATATCCTTCATGAAATATTGGTAAGAGGTTGAATGAGGATAAATTAACTGAAATTCTACGAGATATGATGTGTCGTGACTTGGATAAAAATTAGAGCTGAAAAGAATTGAATAAACAAAAAAAAAAATAAATGTGAATGGAAAAGAGCTTTGTATGAAAAATGGATACGATCTATGGCAACGTACAACCCACATGTATCCAACATATGCTTTAAGAGTAAACTTCAGCATTGGTGTTATTCCCGTCAAGCAATGCCACCCCACATCTAAGAGTCCTTATAGGCTATGTTTTGGGTGTGGTAACTTGAACTCATTATCAATGCGGTGGGGACAATCAATCCTACATAATGACATGTTACAAGGAAAAGTGGATTTGCTTTGGTTGATTTTCTTGAAATTTCACCCTATGTACTTTAATGTTTATAATTTTCATTGAATACAAACTGTTTATTGTAAGGATGTCTACATGCAAGTGTTTGATGTAATTTATAATGCTCTATTTTTTGCATGGTATATGACATTGACTTCGTTAGTACACTTTTGATGATAACAAAAGGGGGAGAATATTTTTGGTGAAGATTTGGTTTTATTGATATTTGTTTAAGGAGGAGCATGCATATAGGGGAGCATACTTGAACATCATTATTGAACATCATTGCATTAATCCCTCCATCATCACACCTCACAAACACACATGCCACGATAACATTATTTGGATGTTTATTGCTCAAATTTTATATATGGTTTGTCATCATCAAAAGGGGGAGATTGTTGGATACAACGATCGATGACTTTGTGTTTGATGATAACAAACACGTGTGAACATTTTGATGTGTTTGCTAAGTATTTCAGGAGTGGCAATGATGTAAATACGAAGACAATGGCAAGCTTGTGAATATTCAAAGGGGGACTTGGTCAAATTGATGGAGAATTTAGCAATTCATACTCAAGGTGGACTTGGTCAAGAGATGGAGGGATAAGGAAGCTAATTTGAACTTAGAATCCCATACAAATTCAAATAAAAAACAAATCCAACTTGATTGACTCAAATCCCATATTAATCTCCATACAATCCCTATTTTTAGAGATGTGGTTTGACCCAAACCCAACCACATATACAACCACCTTTATCTATATAAAACCCCTTCAAAAAATGAGATAGGAGATGCGGCAAACAAATAGGACTAGAAACCCTAGTGCCTTCTCCACACAAAAGCAAGCAGCCAAAAACCTATCTTCAAAGTACACCCTAGCCGCAACTGATTGCTCATATTTTACACTTTATTTTTGCATATTTCCATGCCATATTGATTGCTCATATCGAAAATTTAAAGCTTAAACGACGATTTCACGACGAATTTCACTATTTCTATGTTTCATTGGATTTTCAGGAAATATGGAGCAATCGGGATCAATTTGGAGCTAGGAGCATATATACGTGTGCCGGAGCATCATTGGCGACGATATCGAGGAACTCACAGTGCTTGAAGTCAAGAAGTGAAAGGAGGAGAATAGAAGAAGGAAGGAAGTGAGAAGAAGAAGAAAAAGATGAAAACTCAGCCTATTCGGCCGAGTGATGCAGCCCACTCGACCGAGTGAAGCAGATACGTCCCAGCCCCAACCAAAGAAGAATGTCAAATTCACTCGACCGAGTGAAACTTTCACTCGACCGAGTGAAACTTTCACTCGACCGAGTGAGAAGCCAACTCGACCGAGTGGAGAGAAGAAAAGTTGGAGGCAGATACTGTTTTTGGAGAAGTCTGCTGGAGATCTCACTCAACCGAGTGATAAATCTACCCGACCGAGTGGCAATAGAAGACAAAGTGCTGATTTTTGAAGATTTTCTGCAAAAAATGCCACTCGACCGAGTGACAGTTTCACTCGGCCGAGTGTGTTGCCTGCCTAGATTTGAGAATTAGGGTTTGCTTCAGGTTAAGGGTATTTTGGTCATCTTTTTTCTAGATTTTTTTAGTTAGTATAAATAGGTAGTTTTGAGAGTCGTCAAAAAAAGAAAGAGGATGAGACGGCTAGAGTTTTAAGGAGAAGTTTTATTTTATTTTGCTATTGCTTAAGGATTGGAGTGCAAAAGTTCTTGATTCTCTTTGTGGATTAAAGCTTGGAACACAATTGGTTTGTCTAAACTCCTATTGTTTCTAGTTTTTATAATTGATTTCTGTTTAGATTTCTTGTCTATGATGATTTCTATTACATCTACCAATTCTATTGCTTTGATCATGCTAAATTGTGAGTAGTCTCTTTGCTCTAGGGCAAAAGGGATGAACCATATGGATTTAAAGTTTGATATATGAAATCTATTGAAAACCCATGTTGCTAAACTTGTTTGAGGATTAGATTATGGTTAATTTAATATGGATATCTAGGGATATTTATTGGATCTTGAGAGCTCGAGAGAGGATCTTGATCTATATGAAGCCCGAGATATCCGATTTAGATCTATAATCGAGATTTCCTAGAATTGGTGTGCGAGAGCAACCAACGCTAGCATCTTTATTACATTTCTATAAATATATTCGTTTGTACGACGGTAAAATAAATACGAACCATCATAATCTATATTCGAATTCATGTTGCGTGAGAGCGAACTTTAGTTGAAATTGAATTATATTGTCGGTCTTAATGCTAATAGTTTTAACTAGGCTTGCGAGAGAGCGATGTTCTAGTTTAGATTATTATAGACTTGCGTAGCACGAGAGCATGCTTTGGTTCCCAATTTGGTTGCAACAATTTCACCCTAAATCAAGAGCAGTAATATGGAAGTTCATATTCACATTTATGCTTGAAGATCTATAGTGTGGATTTCTAGCCCTAGACATTTTTATAGATTGAATTTACAACCGACAGTTTATTCGCTTGTGACACCATATATTCCTCCACCATTGTTCCATCTCCACCAAGTAACCAATATAATACCAACAGTTCCTCCATGTGATTTGATATCCGATCACTACTTAACCGTGCGATTACGGTAAAACTACATTGTTTTGGGAGTACATTTGACGCGATCAAGTTTTTGGCGCCGTTGCTGGGGAAGCAACGGTATTTTATTTTTACTTGGTTACTTTTTCTATTGCTCTATTGTGCTGACTTTTTCTGCAGATTCTCTTTCTATGTGCATGAACACATGCTTAAGGGCTATTGCCATATTGACATTGCTTGATCCCGAGATCGAGCGAACCACAAGGAAACTTAGAGCAGAGAAGAGGCATATTTTAGAGGAAAACAAAATGGCGGCTGAGAAAAATACACCGAGGATCATCAGAGTAATTTCCATCACAGACAGACTTACTCGAAACAACTCTGCTACTTCATCCATTCTCATGCCAGAATTACCACCAGATAAAAACTTTGAGCTGAAGACAGGATTAGTTGTGCTTATGCAACAAGACCCTTTTCGAAGAAATGCGCATGAGAATCCACATTATCATATCCATATGTGTCACGCCCCGCTTCCCTGAAATGGAGGCGAGACGTGAGAAGGTCCGCTCAAACGTGGAGCTGTGAAGCTACACGCCTGATAAGCGTCAATTTAGTATAAGCAGGTCCCTATAAACGCAAAAGGAACAACAAGAATAATAAGAATAACAAGAGATGGACAGGAAATAACCAATCCCAAAGTTTGTCCACAAAATATTCAACATCACAGAAAAGCCACCAGGCTAACATGAAAGAGTCTAAGGCCCAGAACAAGGCCAAACAAAAGCAACACAAACATAACAGAGTATCAACTAGGTGCCACGCACCGACAACTAAGCAGTCTAACAAAAGTAGCTAAACAAAGACACTAAGACTGATCCCCAGTGTCGACGTAGTCCTCGATCAACGCGGGTCCTGACTCAGGGTCAGCGAACACCACGTCCTCAGCAAGTAACTCGGGCTCGGGCTCTAACATGTGTCACCCAAAAGAGAAAAGGGGCAAATGTCAGCAAGTCGGCAGACTTGTGCAAGGAAACAGAAAGAAAGGTAGACTAACAACCTAGCAGTTAAAGTATGGTGCATGGCAAGTAAAGTAAGGTGGTAACAAGTAAAGTAAATGAGAGTACAAGTGGCAAGTGGTTGTTGTGACATGTAATGTCAAGTAACAAGTACAAGTACAAGGGATCACTCAACGAGTGCCCTATTGCCCGCAGGCTGTGTTCTAGTATCAAGTACAAGGGATCACTCAACGAGTGCCCTATTGCCCGCAGGCTGTGTTGAGCTCGTCTTCTGGAACACGAGCCAGAAAGTGAAGTTGGCATAGGATTGTGCCCACGCAAGGTGGGTGCCTAGCCGGGACCAATAGTACAAGTTTGTAGCGAAACCACGCAATCACGATGAGTGTTCGAGCATGCAATGACATGAGCAGATATTCGCGTACCGTTAATTGTATTTAAACGTGACAGGCAAAATGCAATGACATGAACATATTCGCGTACCGTTAATTGTATTTAAACGTGACATGCAAAATGCAATAACAGTTAAGGATGCATGGATGACATGAACAGTTAATTCGCGTACCGTTAAGGGAAAGTAAACGTGACATACAAGCATGATGAAGGTGACGGACCAAGCTTCGTTGTCAAGCTAGGTCAATGGCGTCTAAACGGCTATACTTTCACCGTCTAGTCTCTTTTACGCTAAAGCAAGGTAAATGGCCTAAGACATGGCCCAATTCAAGAGATGCAAGTTTCACTTGCCTGATACCGGGATTGACGAGCAATGAAGATCGTCACACAAGCTAACTACGGAATGGATCACTGTTATGGCAAAACAATCATTAGCGAAATGATTCTAAATAGGTTTCTTATTAGAACCCTAATCATCTAATAATCCATTTTATTAGGGTTTCACAAATGTCAATGTGGGTTATGCTAAAACTAAAGGAATCGAGTATTACCGCGTAAGGAACGGGAGAATAACGCCGAGCAACCACGTCGACGGAAGAAACGCTCCGGGGAACCTAGGGTTTAGATCTGGAAATGATTGGAGAAGTTTGGAGAAATAGGGTTTTGGGGGATTTTGGGGATTTGATGGAGATTTGGGGAAGATGAGAGGTGGAATGAGTTGAGGGAGGGTTTGGATGATGGAGGATGAGCTTGGGATGAAGGATTAATGGTTTGAGGGAGATGGGGGCTCAATGTGGGAGAAATTAGGGTTTTAGGTCGTGAGGGAGGAGAAGAAAACGTTTGGAGGGGTATTTATAGAGTTTGGTGGCGGCTAGGGCAAAACTAGGGTTTCCTGCACTGCTTAGTCGGTCAAGGAACAACTGTTGACCGACTAGTTTGAGAACTAGTCGGTCGGTGGACCAACACAAACCGACTAAGTGTAAACAGTAACTCCAGTCGAAAACCTGAACTAAGAGTTAGTCGGTTAAAGAACAACTACAGACCGACTAGTTTGACATCTAGTCGGTCGGTGAACGTTCTTAGACCGACTAAGAGTGAACAGTAACTAGTGTCAAAAATAGTTGATGAGTTAGTCGGTTAAAGAAGCATTGCCGACCGACTAGTTTGCAACCTAGTCGGTCAACCAACGTTCTTAGACCGACTAACGATAAACAGTAACTCTTGAATAATTTAGAAAGCCAACTAGTCGGTCCAAGAAGCATTGCCGACCGACTGGATCGTCATCTAGTCGGTCGGTGCCCCTTCTTACACCGGCTAACGTGCACCAAAAGTTCCGATACGGAGCGCGGAGCTCCGGGCTCGATTCCTAAGACTCCTAGGCTTGATCTAGTAGTAAGATACGACCGTTATGAAGTCCGTCACGAATGACATACTTCGAAATCGACGATCCTAAGGAAGAAACGAGAAAACACGACGAAACGATCGAAAATGAAAGCTACGGAGACGAAAACCACACATGACGAGAAAATCCACCAAAACATATATTATAATATAATAAATCCAGATACAAGGAAACCAGTCGTTACATCCTCCCCAACTTAAGAAAAATTCCGTCCTCAGAATTTCCAAACACTCACGTGTCCGGAAACAAAAGTGGGAAACGCTCTCGCATCTCATCCTCATTCTCCCAAGTAGACTCTCCAGGTGAGCCGTGTCGCCACATCACCCTCACAAGATTGACAATCTTGTTCTGAAGCGATTTCTGACGCCTGTCCAGAATCTGCACTGGATGCTGGTCATACGTCATATCGGGGCGAACGGTAATCTCCGAAAAATCCACAGCATGAGATGGATCGCTAATGTATCGACGAAGCTGCGATACATGGAAAACATTGTGAACTCCTTCGAAAGATGGCGGCAAGGCCAAGCGATAAGCTACCTCGCCAACCCTCTCCAAAATGTCAAACGGTCCAATGTATCACGGGCTCAACTTCCCTCGCTTCCCGAAATGGATCACACCCCGATTCGGGGAAATCTTCAAGAACACATGATCGCCCGGCTGAAATTCCAAAGGACGACGTTTAGCATCTGCCCAATGCTTAAAACGGTCCTGAGCAATTCTCAACCTCTCCCGAATATTCCTGACGATATCCACGGCCTCCACGATCATCTCAGGTCCCAACAACTCCCGATCACCGACGTCATCCCAACTCAATGGCGATCGACATTTCCTCCCATAAAGAGCGGCGAAAGGCGCCATGCCAATACTCGCCTGGAAGCTGTTGTTGTAAGAAAACTCCACCAAATGCAGATGGTCCTCCCACGAACCCTTGAAATCCAACATGCACGCCCTCAGCATGTCTTCCAAAATCTGAATCGTCCTCTCGGACTGGCCATCCGTCTGCGGATGGTACGCCATGCTGAAACTCAGACGCGTACCCAAACTCTTCTGCAAACTCTGCCAGAACTGAGATGTGAACCTCGTGTCTCTGTCCGACACGATACTCACGGGGACTCCATGAATTCGCATGACCTCCTGCACGATTCACGTTACATCACTATCCAAACTAGGAAAAGGAAATAAAAACGGAGGGTAAAAGAATTTTACCTCCATATATCTCCTCGCTAGCGCCTCAGTGGACTGTCCCACTCGGAACGGAATAAAGTGCGCGGATTTGGTCAATCGATCTACGATCACCCAAATCGCGTCATTCTGCTTCGGACTCCGAGGTAGTCCAGTCACGAAATCCATAGTGATGTGTTGCCATTTCCACTCCGGAATTGGAAGCGGTTGTAGCAACCCGGCCGTACGCTGATGCTCCGCCTTCACTTGCTGGCAAACCAAGCACTTGGCTACACTCCGAGCCACACTCCTCTTCATACCATGCCACCAATAATTCAGACGAAGATCCTGGTACATCTTGGTGCCACCAGGATGCATAAAATACGGCGAACTGTGTGCCTCCACCATCAACTCCTCTCTGATATCCCCAGCTGGCACACACAGCCTGGCTCCAAACCTCAGCGAGCCATCCTCATGAATCAAAAAGTCAGTCCGCAGACCGTCTCCCACCTGCTCCCGAATCTTTACCTGCTTCGGATCCTCAGCCTGGCCAGCCTTAATCCGATCCACGATCGTCGACTGTACCTGCATGTACATCAACGATGAATCCTCCCCAGGAAGAACAATCTCCACGCCAGACTCGCAAAAATCCTGCTGCAATCTCCACTGCGAGGTCAAAATCATCACCGCTGGAAGCCTACTCAGCGCGTCAGGGACCACATTCACCTTGCCAGGGTGAAACTGCAAATCAATATCATAATCCGCCATAAGCTCCAACCATCGACGCTGTCGCATGTTGAGCTCCTTCTGAGTAAAAATATACTTCAAACTTTTGTGATCGGTGAAAATCTTCACTTTCTCACTCAGCAGGAAGTGCCTCCAAATCTTAAGAGCAAACACAACGGCAGCCAACTCCAAATCATGCGTCGGGTAATTCTTCTCATGAACCTTAAGCTGACGAGACACATAAGCCACAACATGCCCGTGCTGATGCAACACACAATCGAGACCCTTGCCAGAAGCATCACAAAAGATCTCGAATCCACCGCTACGATCAGGCACAACAAGAATAGGGGCAGTTGGTGGGACCGGAAAGGTGCTTCTCTCAAGCGCAAGAGTCCGTTCAAGAAGTAAAATTTGGGAGTCCAGATGTCGAATCCTCGGGAGAATCTGTTGAAACCACAAGTCCAAATCAAATAGAGTAACTACGAATAAAATCTAAGCACTTTAATAGTGATGGTGAAAGTGGTATGAAAAGTGTGTGGTGATGGGATTGTTACGTGCGATCAATGCAAACAACGAATTCTAGTTTGTGAAAATAGATATAAAAGGCATGTACATGGCATGGGTTCATTAGGATCAGCGAATCGTAAGCTTTGGTTGATCAAGTATAACACAACGAAACCTCCTTTTGGGAGCGAATCGTCGGAAGATGTCCTTTTGGAAGTTAACACATCAATTCTAATAATATATTGCTAAAGTTGTAAACGTATATATGAAGTATGAACCTCTCTTTTGGAGAGATCAAATCTCACCCTTGTGGGGTGATCATCTACTAGAACAATTCTTTTGGAATACGAAAAAGTAGATTTAAGAGCGACGATTAAACTTTAGCAAATATAGCGATTAAGCGCAATAATACAACCAATGAATACGATTCACATCACCTAATTACTCCATACCATGCACATAAAATATTTAGCTACTCATGGTGCAGAAATACACAAATTTCAGATCAGATTTCATAAGTTTATTAGCAAAATACGGAAGTTTAGAGGCAAAATACAAGCTAAAACACCCAAATACAAGCTAAAGTTGAAGAAAATATCACCAATTCCCTCTGAAAAGTCTTCAAAACTCTCTGGAAATAAGAAAATAGGCTCTGGAAATTTACAGAATTTTTGCAGAAGAAAATACGGCTCCTAAGTGCTCCAATACGCCAATTATACGCCCAAAAACCCTAGAATACGCTTAAATAATAAGATTGCGGGTTTATTGGGCTTAACGGGTTCAAACCCGCACAAAAACTGCACCCGAATTGATCTGGGCCGCAGATCTAAAGCGGGGCAATTCCTGGCCGTCCATCGCAGCGGGATCGGACGTGGGCACGCCACGTGTTCGCCAAATTTCGCGCTCAGCCATTCGCGAACCCGCATCCGCTTCGGAATTGATCGCCTCCGTCCGATCGTGATCGGACGACTCCCTTTACGCCACGTCGCCGTCGCTGAATTTGGATGCGGGGCTGTTGATGACCGTTGGATGAAGGCGGGGACCGTCGGGATGCTGACACGTCGCCCCCGCAGCTCTCGGATGATTCCGCTTTCGAATTCGAGCCTCTCGCGTTTTCGGCCGTTCGATTGCGATCTTGCGGCTACGAAAGAGCTGCGTCGCCCAAGTCGTGAATGCCGTCAGATGTCGATCGGATGGATCCGGACGCGCCACGTCACCAGAGTTCCGCTGCGATCCGCGATGATATCCGCCGTTGGATGCTGATCCAACGGTCAAGAAAATATCGCATCGCCCACGTGATCTGACCGTCGGATTAGGCGGGGAACGGCTAGGATGGTGCCACGTGTCGCGTTCTGATTGGCTGGCGGCCGTATAATCTGTATTTCTTGCGTATTTCTCCATTTAAGTTGTATTCTGCATTCAAAAATTCATAGAAATTAGCACAGATCTCAGAAAAATACAAATAAATAGTCGTTGGAATCGTGAGAACGAGACCTTGCTAGGAAAAATATAATAAGTGCAGAAATACTTCGTTAATTTCTGTTTTGTGCTCAAATAGTGTGTTTTCTCTAATAAATAAATGTGTAGAAAATACGTATGAATTAGAGAACAATGTAGCATCTCATGAGCACAAAATAGGGCTAAATGGGGGGTTAAATACGCAATATTGAACCTAAATCACACCCCACAACTAGCGTTTTGCTAGTCTCTAGCAAAAAGGAGCGATTAAAAATACGCCTAGATCACCTTATCAGATCTCAAATCATTCACCACCATACTACAACGACAAAAGAGATAACCAAACACTAATATCAATATTTCAAACTCATCAAGCAATGGTACTTGTGGGTTTTCAAAAATGAAAGTCAAGCATCTCAAATGGTTAAAAAATAGACTCAAATTCATTATCAATTACTTCATGGCTCATAGTACACAAAATCAATGGCCCACACCGTTCAATCAAATATTTTAACTTGGAGCGTAGATGTTTCATGCAAAGCAAGCATCAAAAATAGGGTGGTATCAAGACATACACATGTCAATCTCTATTCATAGGGGCTCACACCACATCTTGCGTTTTCATTAGGCTTTGGAAGTTCTCTTGCCTCGCTAATCATGCACACTTATTCTCCATGTTCTTTCACTTTTCTCCATAGTTCCGCGTAACGCGCTTCAAGCAACATTCGCGGAAAAGTATATAACTTGGATCGCTCCATCAAATAATTGAGGTTCCGGTCAATGGCTCCCAAATCAGACGATAATAGGGCATTAGGCCAAGAAGGGCCCCTCGGACTGTACTACTCAAGCCAACCAAGTTATTTCTTTAATAGCGTATTTATTCATTCTTTTCTTCCTCATTCATCTCATTTTTTTTCTTCTTTTGTGCGTGCATAAACAACTTGGCAAGATAACTTCCTATTCTTTAATTGTTCACAAGAATGGGTATCCTAATCATTTTAAATGACGTGGTACGTTTTTCTACCCAAAATCACACCAAGCATGCAAATGGCAATAAATACGAGATAAAGAACAATGCTCCCGTTAATTTATGAATTATTGGTACATGAACTTTGGTGTGTTCCAATGAGAGCATACCACTTGCTAATCCATAATTTTAAGATTCATTAAGTCATCAAGCAATCTTGCCATTGAGATGTATAAAAAGAAACTCACCACAAGCACTCAAATTCATGTAAAATGAGATTGAAATGTTGAATAATAGTGGTGGGGGAAAATAAATCACGACTGTACGGTGGTGAATAAATATCGAGAAATTTCATCACATAGGGGTCATTTCTAGGTAAAGATAGACTTTGGTGATATTTCTTAACTCAAAAAATTTTTTCAATGCAAAAAGGGAACTAAAAAAATAAAATCCTAAAAGAAAAAGAAAAAAAAAATAAAATCCAAAGAAAATAAAAAGAAAATAAAAATCCTAAAAGTTATTTCCCTCCCCCCAACTTAAAATAGACATTGTCCTCAATGTTAGGAAGAGGGAATCATGAAAAGAACACACCTGATTAGTTCCCACCCGAAGGTGGGTCTGTGAGATCCATGGTGCTCGCTTCCTTGGTCCAAGGCTCGTGAAAATGTTTCAATCTCTGGCCATTCACCTTGAACTCGCTTCCATCTTTTTCATTTAGTAAGAGCACAGCGCCATGTGGGAAAACTTCTTTGACGACGAAAGGTCCATACCACCTAGAGCGAAGCTTCCCAGGAAAGATGTGCAGCCTGGAATTGTATAGGAGTACTTTTTGGCCTGGGGTGAACTCCCTCCTCAAAATCATCATGTCGTGGACGGATTTCATCCTCTCTTTTGAAATTTTAGCGTTGTCGTACGCATTTCTCCTCAACTCCTCCAGCTCCAACAATTGTAACCTGCGAGAAGAAAAAGAGACATCAGTATCAAAATTCATTTTCTTTATAGCCCAATAAGATCTATGCTCTATCTCAACAGGTAAGTGACAAGACTTCCCAAATACTAGACGGTACTGTGACATCCCCAAAATTGTTTTGTAGGCCGTCCTGTAGGCCCACAACGCTTCAGGTAAGCGCAAACTCCAATCTTTCCTTGATGGATTCACCGTTTTCTGTAGAATTCCTTTGATCTCCCTATTTGCCAACTCTGCTTGGCCATTGGTTTGGGGGTGATACGGAGTAGAAACTTTATGTGTGACCCCAAACCTCTTCATTAAAGTAGCGAACATGCGGTTGCAAAAATGAGACCCTCCATCACTGATCAAGGCCTTGGGCACTCCAAACCTAGAGACAATGTTCTCTTTAAGGAACTTAAGCACAATGGAAGTGTCGTTCGACCTGCAAGGAATAGCTTCCACCCATTTAGAAACATAATCAATACAAACCAAAATATAAGCATATCCAAATGAATGTGGGAAAGGTCCCATGAAGTCTATGCCCCAACAATCAAATATTTCAATTTCTAAAATGGGGTTTAAAGGCATCATGTTGCGTTTAGTAATACCCCCCAACTGTTGGCATGCAGCACAAGTCTTGCAATAATGAAGTGTGTCTTTAAACATAGATGGCCAATAAAAGCCACATTGCGAGATTTTTGCCACAGTTTTGTTTGCTGAAAAGTGTCCACCACACACTCCATCATGACAAAATTGTATCACACTGGTTATTTCATGATCAGGAATGCATCTCCTAACAATTTGGTCACTACAATATTTATATAAGTACGGATCATCAAAGAAGAAATATTTTACCTCGTACTTGAACCATTTAAATTCTTGAAGAGACCAAGTGTCAGGAGTCTTACCAGTTACCAGATAATTAACGATATCAGCATACCATGGAGAGGTGGAAACGCCAAAAAGATGCTCGTCGGGAAAGGAGTCCTTTAAAGGCACATCTGCTGAATCAAGGCCTACTGTCAATCGTGATAAATGGTCAGCTACTAGATTCTCCACGCCTTTCTTGTCCTTGATTGTGACATTGAACTCCTGCAACAATAAAATCCATCGTATCAATCGGGGCTTAGCATATTTTTTAGACAATAAATATTTTAAAGCAGAGTGATCAGTATAAATCAAAATTGGTGATCCCAAAATATAGCTCCTGAATTTTTCCAACGCAAAGACTACTGCCAGCAACTCCTTCTCTGTTGTTGTATAATTCCTTTGAGCGTCATTTAATGTCTTGCTGGTGTAGTAAATCACTACTGGAACTTTGTCTTTTCTTTGGCCTAGGACTGCACCAACTGCGTAATTGCTTGCGTCACACATTATTTCAAATGGTAGGGACCAGTCTGGCACCTGCAACATGGGAGCAGAAATCAGCAACTTCTTTAAAGTTTCAATAGAAAGTTGACACTCAGGTGTCCAAATAAAGTCCACATTTAAAGTAAGTAAGTTGCAAAGAGGGCGAGATATAGCGCTAAAATCTTTGATGAACCGCCTATAAAATCCTGCATGTCCCAAAAATGATCTGATGTCCTTCACGCATTTAGGACTTGGTAGCTTCTCAATTACTGCTACCTTGGCTCTGTCTACCTGTATACCATCTTTAGAAACCAGGTGACCTAGGACAAGTCCCTCTGTGGTCATAAAATGACACTTCTCCCAATTCAATAGGAGGTTCTTTTCAATGCACCTGTCGAGAACAAGAGCCAAGTTAGCTAAACATTCATGAAAAGAGCTACCATATACTGAAAAATCATCCATAAATACCTCAACAATTTTCTCAACCATATCATCAAAAATACTGAGCATGCATCGCTGAAAAGTAGCTGGAGCATTACATAAACCAAACGGCATTCGTTTAAATGCAAAAGTACCAAAGGGACAGGTAAAAGTGGTCTTTTTCTGGTCCTCAGGTGCAATCTCAATCTGGTAATAACCTGAATAACCGTCTAGAAAGCAATAATATTCATGTCCAGCTACCCTCTCTAAAATTTGGTCAAGAAATGGAAGAGGGAAATGATCTTTTCTAGTTCGGGAGTTCAACTTCCTATAGTCTATGCACATCCTCCAACCTGTGGTGGCTCTAACTGGGATAAGCTCATTATTCTCATTTTTAACCACGGTGAGGCCAGACTTTTTAGGAACAACCTGTGTAGGGCTAACCCACTTGCTGTCAGAAATAGGATAAATAATGCCTGCATCCAATAGTTTTAAAACCTCGCCTTTCACCACTTCTTTTAATGTTGGATTTAACCTACGTTGTATTTCTCTAGTGGGTTTGGCGGCATCCTCTAAATAAATATGATGCATGCATACAATATGGCTTAAACCTTTTATGTCAGCAATGGACCAACCAATAGCACCTCTATGTTTCCTCAGCACATCAAGTAAAGAGCTTTCCTGTTCTAGAGTAAGTTTAGAAGATATTACCACAGGGAAGCTGTTTTCATCTCCAAGAAAAGCGTACTTAAGGTAGTCAGGAAGTGGCTTCAACTCTGGCTTTGGATCTTCCACCTCAGATGAAGGGGTGTGGTTCCTGGCCGTCCATCGCAGCGGGATCGGACGTGGGCACGCCACGTGTTCGCCAAATTTCGCGCTCAGCCATTCGTGAACCCGCATCTGCTTCGGAATTGATCGCATCCGTCCGATCGCGATCGCACGGCTCCCTTTACGCCACGTCGCCGTCGCTGAATTCGGATGTGGGGCTGTTGATGACTGTTGGATGAAGGCGGGGACCGTCGGGATGCCGACACGTCGCCCCCGTAGCTCTCGGATGATTCCGCTTTCGAATTCGAGCCTCTCGTGTTTTCGGCCGTTCGATTGCGATCTTGCGGCTACGAAAGAGCCGCGTCGCCCAAGTCGTGAATGCCGTCAGATGTCGATCGGATGGATCCGGAAGCGCCACGTCACCAGAGTTCCCCTGCGATCCGCGATGATATCCGCCGTTGGATGCTGATCCAACGGTCAAGAAAATATCGCATCGCCCGCGCGATCTGACCGTCGGATTAGGCGGGAACGGCTAGGATGGTGCCACGCGTCGCGTTCTGATTGGCTGGCGGCCGTATAATCCGTGTTTCTTGCGTATTTCTCCATTTAAGTTGTATTTTGCATTCAAAAATTCATAAAAATTAGCACAGATCTCAGAAAAATACAAATAAATAGTCGTTGGAATCGTGAGAACGAGACCTTGCTAGGAAAAATATAATAAGTGCAGAAATACTTCGTTAATTGCTGTTTTGTGCTCAAATAGTGTGTTTTCTCTAATAAATAAATGTGTAGAAAATACGTATGAATTAGAGAACAATGTAGCATCTCATGAGCACAAAATAGGGCTAAATGGGGGGTTAAATACGCAATATTGAACCTAAATCAGCAGTCGTCAGCCTCTCCTTCAGAACGCCAAAAGCACCCTCACAATCACCCGACCAAACAAAAGCAACATCCTTCCGCGTCAACCTGGTCATCGGCTCGGCAATACGAGAAAAGTCCTTAATGAATCGCCGATAGTAACCAGCAAGTCCAAGGAAACTCTGAATCTCAGACGCAGACGACAGAACAGGCCACTCTCTGATGGCCCTAATCTTCTCGGGATCCACTGAAATACCATCTCCAGTCATCACATGCCCGAGAAAAGCAACTCTATCCAGCCAGAACTCGCACTTTGAAAACTTGGCATACAAACGATGCTTCCTGAGAATCTCCAACACCGTCCTCAAGTGCGAGGCATGCTCTTCCTCCGACTTCGAATAGATCAGAATGTCGTCAATAAATATAACGACAAACTTATCCAAAAAGTCGTAGAAAATCAGGTTCATCAGATTCATGAAAACTGCGGGTGCGTTAGTTACGCCAAAAGGCGTAACCACAAACTCATAGTGTCCATACTTCGTCCTGAACGCTGTCTTCGGAACATCATCCTTCTTCACCTTCAACTGATGGTAACCACTCCTCAAATCCAATTTAGAAAACACCCTCGAACCTCCAAGCTGATCAAAATATCATCGATGCGAGGCAACGTGTATTTATTCTTAATGGTCACCGCATTCAACTCCCGATAGTTCACGCACATGCGACGCGAACCATCCTTCTTCTTCACCAACAACACCGGTGCTCCCCACGGAGACACACTAGGATTGATATAACCCTTCTGCAAAAGCTCATCCAGCTGCCTACGCAACTCCTCCAACTCTGCCGGCGCCATACGATATGGTGCCTTCGAAATGGGCTGCGCACCTGGGATAAGATCAATAGAAAACTCCAAAGCTCGATCAGGCGGCAATCCAGACATCTTCTCGGGGAAGACGTCGCCAAAATCACGCACCACAGCTGGCCACTGCAACTCCATCTGCATAGCCACGACATCCACCGGCCTGGCCCGAAATCTGACAGGACCAAGCGAACTGCTACCACGACTGAACTCAAATACTGGATGTCCGGGAATCTCGAACACCACCTTCTTTCTCCGACAGTCGATCGTAGCATAGAAGCTCGCAAGCTAGTCCATCCCAAGAACTGCATCATAGTTGATGATGTCGTGGACAATGAAATCAGCACAAAGCTCACGTCCACAAACCACCAACGGGCAAGAATTGCACCCACGATGCACCGAGACTACACCGTTCCCTGTGACGATATTCCAACTCTTAGGAAGAGAGGACATCGACAAGGAATGCTTCTCCACGAAGCTCCGGGCCAAAATGCACATCGACGCACCTGAGTCAAAGAGGACTCGGGCAGGGAACGTGCAAACCAAAACCACACCTAACAACCAATCTAACAATCAAATCCTATTCTAGTAACAAGCATGAGCAAGCAACCACCAAAATCAACAATCAAACTAAGGAAGAAAAATAACTAGAATGAGCGTTACCTGTAATAACCTCATCCACGGCCATGCTCTCCTCCTCAGTCATCAGAAAGGCCTGCCCTCTTGGCGGAACAGCCTGCCGAAAGGCCTGTCTCTGTGGAACAAGAGGTGCTCCACGTCCAACGGGCACAGGAGCTCGCTGCTGCAACGGCTGTGCTGCAATAGGAGCCCGCCAAGGCTGCCTCGACTTCGGACACTCCCGGATGGTGTGGGCAGGATCTCCGTAGACACTGCACTGTCCTAGAAACCTCCTACACTGATCCCTGAGGTGTCCAGTCTTGCCACAGAAATGGCAAGTCTTCAAAATAGGCCCTCCTGGCCTCTTGAACTGCACCGGATGATTAGGCTTGAAACCAGGCCTAACCACCGCCCTGGCCTACTCCATAGGCCTCTTCCCAGCACCGGAAACATGTCCCTTCCTCTGGTTCAAATTCAACTCTTGCCGCCTCGCAGTAATCATAACCTTCTGATATGTCTACAGGTCAGAAGAGGTCACAAAGCTCTGAATCTCCAAGGCAAGTCCCTGAAGAAATCGCTGAGCTTTCTCATCGGCATCTTGCACCATCTTTGGTGCAAACCGACTGAGCCTCGTGAACTCCTGGTGGTACTGATCCACCGACAAGCTCCCCTGCTTCAGATCTATAAAGCGCTGCAGCATCACCTGCCTAGCAGCCTTCGGAAAGAACTCTCCATCAAATCTGGACTTGAAGGTAGCCCAGACGATCGTCTCCTCCAACATCTTCTCTTCAGCATCCCACCAATTCCTGGCATTGTCCTTCAGCTGCCTCTTAGCCAAATCAACCCATCCAGCCGGGTTAATCTTCGCCATTGCCAGGTTATCCTCAATGTTGCTTATCCACTCGTCAGCAGCCAGAGGACCCTCAGATCCATCAAAATATGCGGGACCCAGCTCCCGAAATTGCTTCGCTCCCGGCTCAGAGCGAGGGGCATCCGGAAGAGCCCGGGCAGCTCGAGCAAGTGGATCATTCTGGACTTGCAGGAGCACGCCCTGCTGCACTTGCATCATCTGGAGCATCATCCGCATCATCTCACCGTTGGTGGGTTCCCGCTCAGGCTCCTCATCTTGAGGGAGCGCACCACTACCCCACCACGGGTGAATCGTCTTCCTGCCATCTAGTGAAACAGAAAACGAAGTAGATTAGACTCATAGCTTATGACTCGGATATCGAACTTATTTGTTGGACAATCTTATATTATTATTGTTATCCCTGATAATTGCAGTTACAGAGAGACCTGCATGGGCCACCACTAAAACCTGTCACGCCCCGCTTCCCTGAAATGGAGGCAAGACGTGAGAAGGTCCGCTCAAACGTGGAGCTGTGAAGCTACACGCCTGATAAGCGTCAATTTAGTATAAGCAGGTCCCTGTAAACGCAAAAGGAACAACAAGAATAATAATAATAACAAGAGACGGACAGGAAATAACCAATCCCAAAGTTTGTCCACAAAATATTCAACATCACAGAAAAGCCACCAGGCTAACAGGAAAGAGTCTAAGGCCCAGAACAAGGCCAAACAAAAGCAACACAAACATAACAGAGTATCAACTAGGTACCACGCACCGACAACTAAGCAGTCTAACAAAAGTAGCTAAACGAAGACACTAAGACTGATCCCCAGTGTCGACGTAGTCCTCGATCAACGCGGGTCCTGACTCAGGGTAAGCGAACACCACGTCCTCAGCAAGTAACTCGGGCTCGGGCTCTAACATGTGTCACCCAAAAGAGAAAAGGGGCACATGTCAGCAAGTCGGCAGACTTGTGCAAGGAAACGGAAAGAAAGGTAGACTAACAACCTAGCAGTTAAAGTATGGTGCATGGCAAGTAAAGTAAGGTGGTAACAAGTAAAGTAAAGGAGAGTACAAGTGGCAAGTGGTTGTTGTGACATGTAATGTCAAGTAACAAGTACAAGTACAAGGGATCACTCAACGAGTGCCCTATTGCTCGCAGGCTGTGTTCTAGTATCAAGTACAAGGGATCACTCAACGAGTGCCCTATTGCCTGCAGGCTGTGTTGAGCTCGTCTTCTAGAACACGAGCCAGAAAGTGAAGTTGGCATAGGATTGTGCCCACGCAAGGTGGGTGCCTAGCCGGGACCAATAGTACAAGTTTGTAGCGAAACCATGCAATCACGATGAGTGTTCGAGCATGCAATGACATGATCAGATATTCGCGTACCGTTAATTGTATTTAAACGTGACATGCAAAATGCAATGACATGAACATATTCGCGTACCGTTAATTGTATTTAAACGTGACATGCAAAATGCAATAACAGTTAAGGATGCATGGATGACATGAACAGTTAATTCGCGTACCGTTAAGGGAAAGTAAACGTGACATACAAGCATGATGAAGGTGACGGACCAAGCTTCGTTGTCAAGCTAGGTTAATGGCGTCTAAACGGCTATCCTTTCACCGTCTAGTCTCTTTTACGCTAAAGCAAGGTAAATGGCCTAAGACATGGCCCAATTCAAGAGATGCAAGTTTCACTTGCCTGATACCGGGATTGACGAGCAATGAAGATCGTCACACAAGCTAACTACGGAATGGATCACTGTTATGGCAAAACAATCATTAGCGAAATGATTCTAAATAGGTTTCTTATTAGAACCCTAATCATCTAATAATCCATTTTATTAGGGTTTCACAAATGTCAATGTGGGTTATGCTAAAACTAAAGGAATCGAGTATTACCGCGTAAGGAACGGGAGAATAACGCCGAGCAACCACGGCGACGGAAGAAACGCTCCGGGGAACCTAGGGTTCAGATCTGGAAATGATTGGAGAAGTTTGGAGAAATAGGGTTTTGGGGGATTTTGGGGATTTGATGGAGATTTGGGGAAGATGAGAGGTGGAATGAGTTGAGGGAGGGTTTGGATGATGGAGGATGAGCTTGGGATGAAGGATTAATGGTTTGAGGGAGATGGGGGCTCAATGTGGGAGAAATTAGGGTTTTAGGTCGTGAGGGAGGAGAAGAAAACGTTTGGAGGGGTATTTATAGAGTTTGGTGGAGGCTAGGGCAAAACTAGGGTTTCCTGCACTGCTTAGTCGGTCAAGGAACAACTGTTGACCGACTAGTTTGAGAACTAGTCGGTCGGTGGACCAACGCAGACCGACTAAGTGTAAACAGTAACTCCAGTCAAAAACCTGAACTAAGAGTTAGTCGGTCAAAGAACAACTACAGACCGACTAGTTTGACATCTAGTCGGTCGGTGAACGTTCTTAGACCGACTAAGAGTGAACAGTAACTAGTGTCAAAAATAGTTGATGAGTTAGTCGGTTAAAGAAGCATTGCCGACCGACTAGTTTGCAACCTAGTCGGTCAACCAACGTTCTTAGACCGACTAACGATAAACAGTAACTCTTGAATAATTTAGAAAGCCAACTAGTCGGTCCAAGAAGCATTGCCGACCGACTGGATCGTCATCTAGTCGGTCGGTGCCCCTTCTTACACCGGCTAACGTGCACCAAAAGTTCCGATACGGAGCGCGGAGCTCCGGGATCGATTCCTAAGACTCCTAGGCTTGATCTAGTAGTAAGATACGACCGTTATGAAGTCCATCACGAATGACATACTTCGAAATCGACGATCCTAAGGAAGAAACGAGAAAACATGACGAAACGATCGAAAATGAATGCTACGGAGACGAAAACCACACATGAGGAGAAAATCCACCAAAACATATATTATAATATAATAAATCCAGATACAAGGAAACCAGTCGTTACAATATGTTATTGGCAAAGTGCGCTACTTTTCAGGTTCCTTGTGTATCAGAGGACACCATCTGTCTGCGGCTCTTTCCTTTAACACTCAAGGATAAATCATTGTATTGGCTAAGAACGCAAGCGAATGTTACCTTCACTACATGGGAAGATCTTGCAAGTGCCTTCATCAACAAGTTCTATCCACCATCGAAGACTGTCATGCTATGGAATTCTTTGATGTCATTCAGGAAAAGACCCCAGGAATCTTTGTATGAGGTGTATGAGTGCTTTAAAGACCTTCAACACCAATGCACCCACCATAGCATCGACAATTGTGAGTTGGTACATAGCTTCTACAATGTTCTGAAACTGGATACTAAAATGATTATAGATGCCACTGCTAATGGGGCAATCTTAGCGAAGACTCCTGAAGAGGCCACCGCACTACTTGAAGAGATGTCATCTAATAATCAACAATGGGCCGACGAGAGAGGCCAATCATAATCATCCTTGAAGCTAGCTAGCATTTATGAGGCGAAAGCAATGTCAAACTTGACTGGGATATTTGATGCTCTATCGAGAGTGGTATAAAGGATTGAGAAGAAGCCGAGTGAGCCATCTAGTGCTCAAAATACATCAACATCCGATGGGAGCATGAATGACTGGAAAGGCCAAGGCCAAGTCATGTTTGTTGGAGCAGAGGCAAATGAGGAACCTATGGAGCATGTTCAATATGTTTCAGACTATAAGCCTGGTGGTGGAAATAATGGGTATTGGACGAATCCAGCTTGGAAAATGCACCCCGGATTTTCATATGCGAACAACAATGGAGCCTTAAGCCCTCCTCAACAACAACCACCACAACAACAAGCTCGCCCACCACCTAAGCAGCAACAATATCAGCAGAGGCTACCACAGAAGCAGCTGTTTTAGTAAAGGCAACAAGCAGGGCCTTATAGACCCCCCGGATATATTCAGAGTTAGAGGCCACAAAACCCGCCACCAGCACCGCAAAAATCTGAACTCGAGACAAGAGTTAAGGAGTTCATGGCTGAACAAAAGAAGATAAATGCCAAGTTGTCATCGTGCCAAGATAGTTTCAACACCATAGTTGCACAGCTGGCGGAGGAAATAACGCTGTTGAATAGAGCCCAAAATCAATTGACGGCTCAACCGGAGGTAAATCCAAGGAGCAACACCGGCCAAGTCAATGCAGTGGTGGCGGTGACTACTAGATGCGGGAAGGACACGACACCCGTCATGGTTCAAACTCAAAGCCCCAAGCATAACAATCCAGTTAAGGAAGACAAAAGTAAAGAAGTAAAGAGACCCACAGTGACCATTATTGAAGAGGAAAAATATGCAACTGACGAGCCCCAGAAGGAGAGAGTTTAGGTGCGACCGGTATGTTGGAAACATAAAGTTTTTCTTCTCATAAAGTTTTTGATGATACAATCATTTTATACACGTGTGTGTCTACTAAATATTTGGATGCAGATTATCAAGCTCAACTTCTTTACATATGACAATCGTCAAGTTACTTTGCAAGATAAAGCATCAAAACACAAGACGAAGCTCACGGTGAATTCTTATATCTTGAGAAAGATGATGTAATTTTTCTTTTTATTCTTGCATAACTTTAGATTTTCAAAGCCATGATAATACTCTATCTTAGTTCTTTACGGTTCACCCTCAAAATGCAAGTCTCAGAAAATTAGCAGACCAACACTTTCCTCTAGTCGACTAATACAATTTTTCTTATTTTATTAAGAAAAATAAAATTATTTTATATTTTCCAATCATAAGGATCAGATTTTGAAAATTTCTCAAATTTTTGTTCTTAGTCGACTAATAGGTTTTCCTGGTCTACGAGACAGTTTTTCAAATAGTTATATCAGCAGTTATTTTAACTGATTTCTATTAATTAATTTTTAATAAATTAATGGAAATTATAACTACCTATCAACGGATAGATTTGGACAGTTTCTAGCTGTTTATGATAGTTTCTAGCCTTTTATTAACTATCTCCTATCAAAGGACATTTCATCAGTCATTTTCTAGTCTGACAACATTATTAGTCGACTAACACTTTTACCTAGTCGACTACTTTTTGACAAAACGGTTCAGAACTTTTTGAAAATTTAGGCAGTTGTCCAACGTTCGAAAACTAACTTTTTGGGCTATAAATAGACCCCCAGACCTTTGCGTAAAAATCAAGAAAATTCACTTACTCTCTCTTTTCTTAAGTTTTCTTTCTCTCGATAGAAAGTGTGTGATTTTCAGATTTCCATAGTGGAACCTCTGCAGAAATTTTGCCCCTTTAAAATTTTTCTCCTTTAGGAAGTCCAATTTCCAAGAGTGTTTTACCACAATTCATATCTTGAACCTTGGAGATTCCATCACCAACCTTACGCTGTAATTTCGATATTATCAAGGCTATATGTGATATTGTTTCATACTCTTTCTATTACTTTATTTGGTGAATCTCTTGTTGAAGAGATTGTACAAGTTTGCAACATGGGGAGTGTTGGCATCTTTGTATGTTGATTACTTGCAGACAGCAAGTGTTTTAGTGGGTTCAAATCTCTACGTGATAGAGGACTGGACGTAAGATCACAAGGATTCGAACCAGGATAAATCTCTGTGTTTGCGTTTGGAATTCTCTGGATTGTGTTCATTTATTTTCGCACTCTAATTGCAATTTTTTATTTACATTTTAATTTGTTAATATCGTCGTGATTTACACTATTCACCCACCCTCTAGTGTATTTGGTATATCAGGAGATCCAACATTTGGTATCAGAGCTTCATGGTTAAGATGGCCTATACCTATCCGATGAACAATTCAACTTCTTCATCACAATTTCCAGAAGAGCACTCTACTACAAGGCCTCCACCATTCAATGGTTCCAACTACTCCTATTGGAAAATAAGAATGACGATCTATCTTCAAAGCATCGACTACGAATTTTGGAACATGTTGGAAACTCGATACGAGAAACCTACAACTCCTTATGCTCAATGGACCGCTATTGACAAATCTGTTGCAACTCATAACTCAAAAGCGATGAATGCACTATTCTGCGCCATTGACAAGAATGAGTTCAATCGTGTCTCCTAGGCCAAATCAGCATATGACATCTAGTATACACTTCAGGTAGCATACGAAGGAACTAGTAAAGTTAAGAAAACTAAAATCTTTGTTCTTGTTCACAGGTTTGAGTTATTTAGAATGAAGGAGAATGAAACAATTGGAGAGATGATCACTCGATTCACCGACATCGTCAACTCTATAATAGCGCTCGACAAAACTTATACTCAAACGGAACAAGTAAGGAAGGTTCTTCATGCCTTAACATCAGAATGGGAGAAGAAGACCACATCCATAGAAGAAGCCAATGACTTGTAAACTCTCACAATTGAAAGCTTGGTTGGTAACTTGATGGCCTACGAAGTACAACTCCAAGATCGTAAAGAACAAGCAGACTCAAAGAAGAAAACTCTTGCCTTCAACGCATCTTCAGACATTGATGATTCAGACATGGAAGATAACGACATGGTACTAATAACTAGAAACTTCAAGAAGTTTCTAAGAAGAGGCAAGTTTAAAAGTTTCAAACCTAAAACTACTGATGCTTCTCTATGTTTTCAATGTAACATGACTGGACATATGAAAAAGGATTGTCCACTCCTAAAGCCAAAAGAGAGAACATCCAACAATTCCAGAAAGGGTAAGAAGTTCGAGAAACAAAAGAAAGCACTAGCAGCAACATGGGATTCTTCATCGTCTGAAGAAGAAGAAGAAACCAACGAAGACTCTAATGAAGAAAATGCACATATGTGCTTCATGGCACAAAATGAAGCTGTGGTAAGTAAGTTAGATAATGAAGAATTATTAGATGCCTTGAATGAATTATTCATTAGATTTAAAAAGCTTAATGCACAACACAATGCTCTAATAATTTCTAATCAAGACTTAGTTTCTTCATCTTCATCTTCTTTAGATATTCTTAAAATTGAGAAGGATTCATTATCTTCTAAAAATGATAAGTTACTTCATGATAATGAGTTTCTCAAATCTGAGAATCATAGTATGATTTTACGCATTTCTATTTTAGATAAAGATATCTCATCTTTAAAATTGAATTATGATAATATGTCTTCTAATATTAGTAAGTTTAATAGAGGAAAGAATAATCTAGATGATTTACTTAGCATACACCATCCTGCTAATCATCGACAAGGTTTGGGTTATAAGCATATTTCCAAATCCAATTATTATGCTATTACTTTGAAAAAGAAACAACATGTTTTTATTAAAGCAAAGAAAGTTGACACTTCTATTAATTTGAAAACGGATACTATCCATATTTTAAAGAAGACCAAATTTGTTACATCTTCTAAGAAATCCATTATGAATACTTTTTGGGTTCCTAAAGATGTTTGCTTATATGACAAGGATTTACATGTTTCTAACTTTATGCAAAATGCTATTCTTTCTTCTAATTATTTAAAGAAACCAAATTCCACTTGGGTTTGGTTTCCTAAGGACTAATCCTAAGGACCCATATAAAACGGGTATCAATATTTATTGTTTATCTTTCAGGTACCCATAAAAGAAAGATGGATACTAGATAGTGGATTTTCTAAACACATGACCGGGAACATCAAACTTCTATCAACCGTTCAATTCAAAGATGGTGGCACCGTTACTTTTGGTGATAACAACAAAGGTAAAGTTATTGGCATTGGAACAGTTGGTGATTCAACTAAGCCAATCATCGAAAACATGCTCCTCGTTGACGGTTTGAAACACAATCTCTTATCCATTTCACAATTATACGATAAAGATTTTAAAATTGTTTTTGAAAAGAATGCATGCATTATATATGATCTTAATATGACTAATGTTTAATTTCAAGGTAGTCGTAAGAATAATATATATATATATATATATATATATATATATATATATATATATATATATATATATATATATATATAGACAGGTAATTGTTAGTCTTTATTAATAACTATAATATACAACATCCCTAAACAAGAAAGCAATAATTATAATAAACGGAGAGGGGATAGAGCACAAGCGCCGTCACCCTCAACCATCTATTAGTCACTACTACCATCTGTTAGAAATGAGTATTCAAAGTATAATACAAAAATACAAGCCTACAAAGTAAAATCAAAGTCATTAGTCAGCTACAAGACCCCAATTTGTAAAAGGGGTTGTGTCTCTAAGCGGCTAAGAGCAATCTTGACATCAGACTCAATTTCCTCAAACAATGCCGTTTATGTAGTGGACTTATCCTCAAAGATGCGACTATTATGCTGCTTCCATATATGCCAAACCATAGAAGATAAGGCCATTTTAGCCAACACGCTCAACGGATCCTTCTTCTTAAACCTATTTTGGAGAAGATCACAAACTTCAGAAACTGATGATGGAACAAGATTTGCAATTCCGAGCTTGAGTAGGCTCCTAGCAAGAATATATTTAGAATAATCGGACTCAAAAAATATATGATTGATACTCTCCAATGCATTCCCTGAGCATAGGACACAAGATTGGTCTAAAATGCTGCCCCAATTATGCAGAATGTCTTTGGTTAATAATTTCCCACGTAGTGCCCGAAGTAATGCAAGTGAGAATTTGGGCACATGGTGGACAAACCAAACCGAGTCAAAGAATGGGAAGGCCGGCCTCTGTGCTTGGGTCTTCTCCCAGATTTCCTGTAAGGAGCAATTGCGCCCAGACGCCCATCTCCATTCATCTCTCTCATCACAAAGAGTGATATGCTGAAGAGGGTTTCCCAAGCCAGGAATGACCGGTACATTTTCCCAGCAAGTACCGGTCCAAAGATCCCCTACCTGCAATTTATCAGTGCCAACAAGAGGTTCATGTAGGAGATACAGAGGCCCCATAGGATGCCAGTTATCATACCAGTACGAAGTTGATTTCCCATCTTTAATAGTGCGCTTAATGAGTTGATGTGATAGATGGCGGCTCTTCAGCATGAATTTCCAAGAGCCCGAGTTTGTTGGGGTAGCTCTGGCCATATAAAAACCACCATCCACAGCAGTATAGTGTCTTCTCATATAGCTCGCACAGATGCCTTTATTAGATAGCATTCTCCAAGTTAGACGAACTCCTGATGACTTATTCAAGTCCGCCAGGTGCCTTAACCCCACGCCACCCTCCTTTTTAGGGATACACATATCTTGCCAGGCCCATAGATTCCTCCTACCCCAAATAAACTTTCTGCAAACAGTGTTAATAGCTCTAATAACAGAGGAGGGGAAACAGTAAGCTTACATCCAAAAAGCGACCATACCGTATATGACGGATCTCACCAGTTCAATTTTCCCAGAGGTGGATAGAAGAGTGGAAGACCATCCAAGAAGTCTTTTTTTACATTTGTCCACCAGTCTAGAGAACATAGAGGCTCTGGGATAATTTGATGAGAGGGGGGGCCCAAATAAGTTGTGAAAGAGGTAACCGAATTAATCCCTAAAATATCAGATAAGCTTCTCGAATTGCGGACCCCCTTGCTAAAGATGGCTGAACTTTTTCCCCAATTTATTTGGAGACCCGAGAGAATTTTAAAGTTCAAAATTAGATCCTTAAGACCATGTAGGGAATGTGAATTAGCTCGGCAGAATACTAAAAGACCATCTGCAAAGAGGAGGTGTGATATAGATCCAGATCTACGCATTGGTTGGATCGCACCAGTAGACTCTGCCACAGACATTAGGAGAGAGAAGGATTCCATAACGAGGACAAACAAGTATGGTGAAAGAGGATCGCCCTGGCGCAAACCTCTATTGGAGCCAAAGTATCCTTCTGGGGAGCTGTCAATTAAAACAGAGAACATAGGAGTGGATATACACTGGGAGATCCAATTAATGAAGGTGGCTCTGAAACCCATCTGATGAAGGAGAAAAAGTACGAACTCCCTATTAACACTGTCAAATGCCTTACGTAGGTCCAATTTAATACAGGCTCGGGATCCCATAGGGTTGCTAAAGTCACGGATCTATTCGTGGGCAAGGAGGGTGCAATCTGCCAGAAGCCTGTCCTTTAGGAATGCCGCCTAATTTGAAGATATCAGATCCAAATGACATGCTTAAGTCTGTTGCATAATAATTTGCTGATAATTTTATATAGCACATTGCAGCAGGCAATCGGCCTGTAGTCACCAAGACCAGAGGCGTTTGCATTCTTAGGTACCAGGGTTAAGAATGCATGATTAACACTTGGTATCATCCTACCAGATTTGAAAAAAGTAGAGACCCCAGCAATTACCTCAGGACCAACAATGTCCCAATTAAACTGAAAGAAATGTGCGTTAAACCCATCAGGGCCTGGAGCTTTGTCTTTACCAATTTGGAATAAAGCATTTTTGATTTCTGCAGGTTTCACAGGCAACTCAATCCAACTAGCCGCCTCCTCGGTGAGTTTCCGCTTTGGAATAATATTTGGAAATACATTCCAATAGTCTTCCTGATGGTATAAATTCTGGTAAAAGAGAGGCGCCTCCTTCCTCAATGAGTCAAAGTTAGAATTCATATTCCCATCCGAAGTAATAAGATGATGCAAATTGTTGTGACAGTGTCTAGCTTTCAGACAAGTGTAAAAAAATTTTGAATTGCTATCCCCAAGTGTAAGCCAATTTTGACGACTCTTTTGTGGTAGATCTTCCTCCTCTATTTTAAGTGCCATTCCCAGATTGTGGGTGGCAATATGTTCCTGCCTTTGTAAATTGCAATCAGATTTCAAACTTGGATCGGATTGCAAAGCACAGAGTTTAGTGCGGCAAAGGGTAACATTTAGATTTTGCAAATGATGAGCAGCCCAGGATTTAAGGACATGCTTAATATTACTTAATTGCAATTGAATCCCACGAAGGTCTGAGTTTCCAGTATGGCGCCTCCAGTTACTGCTAATGAACTCTTTGAATCCTGGAATAGAACTCCAGGATTACACACACACACACACACATATGTGTATATATATACATATATACATATATATATGTGTGTGTGTGTGTGTGTATACACATATACATATATATATATATAGGTAAATCTTCATATGAGAACATTTCGCACGGTGCGAAAATGTTTTTATCTTTTTTTTGAAATTTTTTTTTCAAAAAATCTTTTTTCCACCCTCATTATATGTTGTTATACCCCCCTCAAAAAATAATGGTTGAGAAATAATGTCATTTGGCCTTCGATCAAGGCATTTCATCAAATTCGCATGTTTTGAGACCGTTAAATTTGTAACGGGTGGATGAGTGCTCTAATCCCCAACAGGTTCACCCATTATTTTCCCTGGGGTATATAATTGTATGGATTAAACATCAAAAAAAGAATTTTTGAAAAAAAATTTCAAAAAAATAAAAAAAATGTTTTCGCACGGGTTTTTTTCGCACCCGAAGATTGCCATATATATATATGTATATATATAAAAATAAAGCATGAAAATATCATCACATGATCATTGTTTGCTAGCTTCCACGGATAATACTTTATTATGGCATAAACGTTTTGGACATACTAACTTTAAGCATTTGGCATGTATTTCAAAACAAAAGTTAGTATCTGGAATGCCTAATATATATTTTATTCATACACAATTTTGTGATGCATGTCAACAAGGTAAGATGCATAAATCTTCTTTTAAATTGAAAGATGCTATTTCTACTAAAAGACTTCTTGAACTTTTTCATTTGGATTTATTTGGTCCTTCTAGAATAGTTTCTCTAAATGGCAATAAATATGCATTTGTAATTGTTGATGATTTTTCAAGATATACTTGTGTATTATTTTTGAAGCATAAAAATGATGCATTTGAAGAATTTACAATATTTTGTAAAAGAATTCAAAAGTTAAAGTCTTCATCCATTATTACTATTCGTAGTGATCATGGAGAAGAGTTTGAAAATGAATTATTTACAAAATTTTGTAATAAACATGGTATTACACATAACTTCTCTTTTCCTCGAGCCCCACCTCGCAGTCGCCTCTGTCGCCACTGCCAGACCTCCGACCATTGCCCCGCCGGTGCTCTCCATCGCGTCACCACCTGCAAGTATCGATGGCGAGGAAAAATGAAACAAAACTATGAGTAACTCATTTTTTGATGTGAACAATAGCATATTATATATATGAGTTATATTATATCATATACGTTATACATTATATTATGTTATTGATATTATATACGTTATATTATACTAATATATGTTATAATATGTTACAGTTACATTATAAGTGGTATATTATATTTATAGTATATTAACAGTAAGTTATATAAGTGAAATTTTAATATTATTTTATTAGTTAAAAACTTTTAGCTTGATATCGCAAATCCGCTCTCGCAGATATATCATCGCCTCGTGTCCCGATCATCTGGACACCCAAAATCGTATCGACCAGGCAAGTATTATCACCTACAATTTACAGATATCAAATGTTTTCTCATTTTAAAATCGTACACTCTTATTGCTTGTATTATTTTTGTGTCATCTTATCTTTGAATTGTCCACCCCTTATAAATTGTGATATTGGGCCTTCGAGCATTTACGGAACATTGGGCCTTCGGGCATTTACGGAACATTAGGCCTTCAGGCAGTTACTGAATATTGGGCCCTCGGGGCATTTACAGAATGTTTGCCACACTGCAAACATTGAACTATACGGATACACATATTGACACTTTTGGGTGGGGTAGTCCACTGTAGTAGACACTAGAATGCTAGGTTTCACCATATTGGTAAATTCAACTGTCGTCCGGATGGGGTCGGTGAGTACAGAACCACTGGGTAGCTCCCAAAGGTTTGGTGAAATTGTAGTCTCCTCCGCCCTCAGACATTGGGTTTGTCACTAGATTAAGTTATTGAATGGAACTTATTTTACTTCTGCTGCTGCTATCATAAAGTGTATAAACTGTTAGCTAAGCTCTTACCATGTTTTGCTATGTACACTACACCTTGCCATGTATACTACACATTGCCATGCTTACTATTCGTTACTCTGTACACCACACTTTGCCATGCTCACTACTTTGCACACTACACTTTTCATGCTCACTACTTTGCACACGACACTTACCATGCTCACTACTCTGCACACTACACTTGACATGCTCACTACTTTGTACACTACTCTTTGCAATGCTCACACGTTTTTTACGCTGACATGCCTTTTTCTAACCGTGCCATATTATGTTTCCCTCGCCTTCAAAGCTTTGTAAACTATATATATATTACTATCTTGTCGAGGGTCCATTTTCCTAAACATTTTTAAATCTTGCCGAGCGATCCTCCCTGACGTATATTTCCCTGTTTGTTATCATATGAAATATACGTCAGCTTCTGCGACAGATTTTGTAGAGTAGCATACCTTGAGGATGAGCTAGTACCTGGACACTGAGATCCACTACTGAAGAACGGCGTGCTTTTGCATCACCGCTAAAGAATAATATTTTTTATTGTATCGCGTTCAAGTGTAATTCCTTTTTATGTAACTGTTTCTAATGGCCATGCTAGGCCTTATTTGTGTACATATTCTTGACACTGACTTTGTAATTTTGATAATTTGTATTGTTCTGAGTTTGCATGCAAGGACCTGAAATGTCGAAATCACAGATGCTTATTGTGTCTAAGTCAAGGAGGAAAGAAAAACAAAAGTACATTCTCCTTACTTGCACATGCGGACCCGCTCGCGTCCTTGCTCCCAAGTATAATGGGAAGCGGGGCGTGACAATATGAAATTTCTATAGCATGTGATTCATTTTCGAAGTGTCGTGATAAGTAGCTTATAGATTTAGATCTGAACGAATAATCTAGCGCCTCTCCCCACTTCGTATTCCTTTTCCTATTTTTTATTTTCTCCGCTTGGTGAGCCTCGTATTCGTCGTCCTCGAGGACGAGTAAGAGGTAATCGTGTGGGATTTTGATGTACCCATATTTTTCATGTATTTACTGCATCATTTCATATCATATTCGCCATCCAAAGTTCATATTTATATATATTATCACGCTTCTAATGTTATATTTGAGTTTCGTATAGAAATGTGGATTTTCAGGAACTTTGGAGCGAATTGGAGCATTTAGAGGGCATGGACACATCCGAGACGTCGAGAGCATCATTGGCAAGGTCCAACAGGTGTTCTGCAAGGTGATGAAGAAGATTGGAGGAGTAGAGGAGAAGAGAACGAGAGTTGAGAGCTCTAGGGGCACTTGGAGCTTGTCTGCTCGATCGAGCTGCTCAGCACTCGACCAAGCTGATACTCTCAGAACTGATATGCAGCACTTGACCAAGCAGACCTTCTACTCGATCGAGCTGACTCCAAACAGAGCGACTATTTCAAGTCACACTCCCAGTACTGTAGCTCGACCGCGTAAGCATGGCGAATCGACCGAGCAGAGCTTCTACTCGACCGAGCACAATTAAAAATAGAACAGTGTTCTGAGGAGAATTTCAGCCTACTGTAGCTCAACCGAGTGGAGGGGCTACTCGATCGAGTAGCCTGCATCAGCCTAGTGCCAAAGCAGCAGCAAAGCGGAAGCCGCATATCAGCTCGACCGAGCGACGCCGCTACTCGACCGAGTAGGGCGTCGTGGCCGGACTACTTGGTGGGCCTAAGTGCCCATATTTTCAGCTTTTTGTGGGGTCTCTACCACTTTTATATAAGCACTATTTTTACCCTACTTTAAGGAGACGACTAATTTTCTTAGTTTTAGTTTTAGTTTAGTTTTAGAGAGAGTTTTTCTTAGCCGTCACAATTTTGTAGAAGACAAAAATTGAATTTTTATCTATTGCTTTTGCTTGGAATCTTGAGTCCTTAATTCTTTGTGATTGTCTATTGCGCTGCGACATTTTGGTAACGATTTCTAATCTTCTATTGCTTACTTTAATGCCTTCTATTGTGATGATGATCTCTCTTGTTTTTATTAAATTCTTTATTGTTATTTCCGTGATCTATGAGTAGTGTTACCTAGGGCTGATGGATTAGCCCTAGGATCTTTGGATTTAGATGTAAAGCTAGGATTTTTAGGTGTTTTGGTATAAAAGGGATGTGATTTGGTTGATCCAGCCAAGTTTGTAGGAGATTCCATATAGGGTTCGTATTCCCACGAGGTGACGCGAATTCTGACGGATATCCTATGGACTTAACTAGGTATGTTAGGAGATCCAATTAGGGTTCCTATTCTCACGAGGTGGTGCAAACTTCTGACGGGATCTACTGGCATTCATATATTACTCATGAGAGCCATCAAATCATATATCAAGCTCTAGTTCCCGCGAGGAGGTATGAGCAAAATTAAGTATAGTTGTCGATCGTAGTACACGTATTGCGTGAGAGTTATCCACAAGGTGGGGGCTAATGCGGGATATGTTAGAAAAGTGGCTCAACGATAGTTGGCCATGAGTTCTACATTTTTAGATGCAACAATCTCTCCCTAATAAAGCCAATTCAACGTTAGAGTTCTTGTCTAGCATCGACGTCCGACGATCCTAGAAGTGACTCCTAATGTCGTAGTCTTTTTATATTGTTGATAATCCGTGATAAGAGATATTTGTGACAACCAATTTGAGTATGCCTGCTGACTACGTTCTAAGATCTAGAAGATACCCAAGTTTATTAGCATCACCACCTTGTGGGATCGATATCTTTCTATATTACAAAGCTCTGACACTGTGCACTTGTGGTAGTTTTTGGGTGTAAATCCGGAGCACATCAAGTATCCACGCGGCCGTGTGAGTTTGTATGATGCGGCCATGTGGGTTCCTTTCCTCCATAATTCTTCTTTTTCACCCAGCGATCAAACACTTAGTTAATTTCTTGGGTTTGGGGATTTATTGAAGAAGAAAAACCGAGATTAACCAAGTCTAAAAATTAATATGAAAATTTAAAATAAAAGTCTAAATTGAAATACTTGGGTTGCTGTTAGTTCTTGAGTTCAAGAATAACGTTGTTTTGATGATGATCAATACATTATATTAGTGTGCTAATCAATCTTATGTTTTAGTCTCAGTTTATCTTAATGATTATATGTTGATGAGACAAAGCATAAGGCTAGGAGGATATTACAAGGGATATCTTAAAGACCTCCAAGAGTGATGGTGTGCTCAAGCTTGGATGAAGTCATGAAGATCATCTAATGAAGCCAAAGCTTGGAGCATGATGATGGATGGACATCTAGAGAAGCATTGTCAAAGCTTGGAGCTTGATGAAGGGAAGCTCATCAAAGAGCGCCAAAGCTTGGAGATGATGGAGAGCATCAAGGTATAGTGAGCTTGAAGATTTAGACTCTATGAGATGCAATTTGTAATCCATGTAATTTACATTACTTGCATTTCTCTTTTTGAGTCTAGGATTTTTGTACTGCCTTGATAGATGGTCATACTCTCATGCATATGCTTTTAACCATCTTAGTGAGCCTTAGGATTATTATAGAATCCAGCACAATAGGTTCATCTTGCCCAAAGACTCAATTGGAGTCTCTGGCTCTCCTGCAATCGCCTGCTTAAGGATTAACAGTCGACTGGGTGATTTCCAGTCGCCTGTCGAGCCTTCTACAGTCAACTGTAATGCACTGATCAAGTCAAATTTTCTATTGACTCATCTTGAGCTTTTCGCATCAGTCGACTGATGTTCAATTTACCGTCGCATGTACTCTTACAGTCGCCTGTGAATTGGTCGACAGTCGCATGTGCGCTTCTTGCATTTTCTGGGCTTTTTCCCAATTTGCAAGACAGTCGACTGTTGCTGTTTTTACAGTCGCCTGTGAAATGGCCATCAGTCGTCTGAAAGGCGTAAGTGCGAAATATGCATCTCTCTCTGTCTTTTCTCCATCTTATACAGCAGTCGAGTGATGAAGGTATTACAGTCGCCTGACTATAAGACAGTCGACTGTATTATTGACATCAGTCGCATGTATGCTTATCTAGAGAAAGAGTGCAGCTCTCTGTTTCTTGTCCATCCCTGCTGCAGTCACCTGATGAAGGATATACAGTCGACTGTCTGCTTTTCACTCGCCTGTGTAGTCTTCTACAGTCGATTGTCCTGGCTCAGAATATAGCCGTTGGGATATTTTCTAGCCGTTGATCAGTCGACTGCCTTATGATCATCAGTCGACTGTTCTTGTCGTAAATTGCCAAAATCTAGCCGTTGCAGATTTCTTCCCTTTGGGTTTTTGGCTGTGTTTAGTGGCTCTTTTTGGCTTCCTATATATTGGGATTGGCTTAGTTCATTTAGACTTCTTGAAAGGGTTAGGAATTCATAGAAGATCATTTAATCTCTTCTCTAAGCCACTCCACCCTCATTCCCTAATTAGAGCTTCATTCTTATGCTATACCATCTAAGTTCTAGGGAACTTTCTCCAAGGGATTTCAACCTCATTCCTTTCTTGGAGAACATCTTTCTTTTCTTCATTTCATACAATCAAGTGAGTAGCGTTAGGATTCATTCCTTGAAGAGAGAAAGATCATCAAGTGCAATTAAAGCCTCATCTCAAGCACTTGAGTTTCACTTGCATGTCTTCTTCATCGCATTGGTAAGATCATATCAAGGCATAGGTAAGTGTTGTTTCGTTTTGTTTTATGTTCGAAACCCTATTTCTCTTTGTGGGATTAGGATACTCTCTTTGTGGAAGTAACTCTCTTTGTGGAGTTTAGTGTCCTAGTGTAGGGCTAACCCTAATTCTCTGAGTGGGAGTTAGTAATTCTCTAGGTGGGAGTTTGACCCTTGTGTAGGGTTGGTTGGGTCCTTGTGTGGGGCAAAATCCTTTTGGTGAGGTCTCTCTCTTTGTGGGAGCGAATCCCTTTGTGGGATTTGTATTCACTTCTCTTTGTGGGATTATAGTGAATATTGGTGTGGCTGGATGTACCCAAGTTTTGGGGAACCAGGGTAATATCCTTGTGTTTGTGATTGTGTTGTTGTGCACTCTGTTTAATTTCCGCTGCTTATTGTGCTTTAATTTTAGTAACTTTTAATTAGGCACTTTGCTTGCTATTACACTATTCACCCCCCTCTAGTGTATGTGTAGCCCCACAGGGTCCCTTACAGTTGCCTCCCAAGAAGCGCTCGTTTTAAGTCGTGAGCTCAACTCCCTATCTTGATGTCATCATGGCGGTTTTATGGTAGAGAGGTCCCGAATGTGGCCATCTCCATATTCTATCGTGTTGTTCAGCTCATTGTGGCCCTCTTCATGCCTCTTCTTTTCTCTGGGGTCTAGTGGATGCTGTCGTGGTGGTTTCTCCTTCAGATTTCTCTCGGAGGTTTCTTCACAATCTTCCTTTGTCACTATCTCCTTGAGCGTGGCATATTGGCCCATGGGAGGTTCATTATTGTCACTCAGAAATAGCTCATCCAGACTGGTCTCCTCCATTGCTTCTTCAAGGAGATCCACTTCGTCTCGACGACTGACTTCCTTTAAGTTCCTCATTGACTTCTTTAGGTCGAATTCATCCTTTTCTCTTCCAATGTTGAGGGAGAGTCTCACTCCTTTTACGTCAATGAGGGCCCACGTCGTAGCTAAGAAGGGTCTACCCAGGATGATTTGGATGTGTGCGTCTTCCGGCATGTCCATGACGACGAAGTCGCATGGAACCAAAATCTTCCCGATCTTCAACGATACATCCTAAACTATTCCAAGGGGTATTTCACTAAGCGGTTTGCTAATTGGAGTGACATATTCGTGGGTTGGAGCTCCCTGAGATTCTGCTTCTCGCAAATGCCGATGGGCATTAAGCTAAAGCTCGCCCTCAAGTCGCATAGGGCGCTCTTTGTAAGGACCGTCTACCTTGCAATACTAACAACAAACAATCTACAGGGGGGGTGAGTAGATTAATGGCAATAAATTGTGCAATTAAAATTAAACTTGCAAATGCAGAATAATAAGTGTAAGAGGAATTAATCAACACAATCAATCCAAACGCAAACACAAGAATTACTCTGGTTTCCCAAACTTGGGTACGTCCAGCCACACTAATATCCACTATAATTCTCACACAGAAAAGTGAATACAATCTCACACAGAGATACCTCACACAGATGATTTGGATTCTCACACAGAGATATCCTCACTCTCACACAAAGAGACCTCACTCAGAGGATTTAGGATTCTCACACAGAGAAATCCTTGCTTTCACACAGAAAGACTTAAGCTCTCACACAGAGAGACTCAACCAACCCTCACACAGAAGGTTATACTCTCACACAGAGAGTAACTAGCTCTCACACAGAAAGCTAGGGTTACAATAAAATAACAAAGTAAAACAAATACTCTTACCTATGCCTTGAGATGAACTTACTCATAAATGAATGCAAGGCATGGAAGAGGATCTCCAAGTAATGAGATTTGCTAGAAATGCACTTGGATGATTTCCTTTGAGCTTGACTTCAATGCATGAAGGAGATAATATGCTCTAAGAGGGAAATGATAGAGTTTGAGTGTAACGGCCTGTTTCTGTATGTACATATTTCGTATGTATTAGTATAGTGATTTATTAGGGTATTAGTATGTATGATTTGTTTTATTATTATTTCGTATCTCGAGGACGTAACTTAGCGATCGCATTTATACCTTCTTTAACTTCGATTGATGTTGTTTACAGGGGCGAGATCGTAATAATCCGATTACCCTAATCTGATTATCCATCAAATCTTATCTTGATCAAATCTTAACTAAATTAATTTCCTGCTAACCCAATCTTAACCAATACCTTATCCGAATGGATGATCATATCCAATCCCTATATATATATATATATATATATATATATATATATATATATATATATATATATATATATATATATATATATATATATATATATATATATATATACTAGTCATAACCCGTGCCCGTGGGCACGGTTCATTTAAGATTTTTCCCCGCAAAGTCTTTGTTCCCCAAAAAATTATTTCCACAACCAAAATTGCACGAAACAACAAATTAACGTAAAAATATTTAGCGGCACTGGCTCCTTCGACACGAAACAACAAATTCGACACGGGCCCTTTCGGCGTGGAACAACAAATTCGGCGTAGAACAACAGATTCGGTGCGAAACAACAAATTAGCGTAAAAAATTTTAGCGGGTACCTTCGGCGCGGAACAACTTCGATGCGAAACAATAACTTCGGCATAGAACAACAAATTCAGCGCGTGCGCCTTAGGCGTGGAACAACAAATTCGGCGTGCATCTTCGGTGCGAAACAACAAATTCAGCGTAGGCGCCTTCGACGTGGAACAACAAATTAGCGTATAAAAATTGTGCGGGAGCCTTCGATGCGAGAAATTATTCTCATCTTAAAATTAAAATTTCCATGGACATTAAAATTAAAATGTGTATATATGATGAAGATGTGATTGTTACCGCAAAATTCAAACAAACATGAAGTAGAAAAATTGAATTGAATTGAGTTACACAAAATTCACTGATCAATTGCACAAACATTCTCTACTTGAAGCAAAAACCCCCTTCAATAGTTCAATAAGCAAAAACCCCCTTCAATTGCATTTCTCTGCACCGAGCTTACCACTGTTCACCAACCAATGTCTCGGGCTATCACATGGACCTTTAACCATCTCCGACGTATCCACAAGCTTACAAAAATTATTCGCTGCATCTATCGAGCTCGAGCCTGAGCATGAAATGTTTCAGCATATGTAAAAATTTTCATAGAAGGCAAAATTCATGAATAACAGAACGCTATTAAATTTTCATGTGCAATTTCTCTTTAAGAAAGTCATCCAATTTCATGTGCAAATTTCTTATAAAATGAGAAAGAGTTTTAATAATGAGAAATTTCGTATAAAATAATTTTCACAGTAAAATCTTATAAAATAACTTTCACATCTGTGCAAATTCCTCATTATGAAAGTCAACCAATTTCAGGAAAATCTCTCATTATGAAAATCATCAATTAAAAAGTCATATTATGAAATAAGTCGTCTTATAAAAAGTCATTATGAAAATCTTATTATGGAATTTCATTAAGTAGCAAACAGAACTTTTGTAATGATCCCATGCGGGTAAATTTCTCATTTCATATTTGAAAACAACTCTACGTGCAAGCAGTGAAGAGATAGAGAGCGGATGATCTAGTGCATACCAACCAACTCCTCACCGTGCCTCCCCTGCAGCACCAACCAGCTTGGAATGTTGGTCAAGTTCTATTCAGCATTTTACTCGTACAACCAAACATATAGCAACAATTTGTTCTGGAATTTTTCAAAGTTTCATATATGACTCAACAGTTTACATCCTTCAGCCATGTACTCTTCCACATATACTATACAACCACATTGGGTTACTCTATTCGATTAAATTCCATCAGACCCTTCAATTCATCTTAATCCTTTTTTGATATTTACATGCATGAAGCATAAAATACTTTGAAACTGACCATTATGAAGCGTAAAATATTTATATTGAGATCAAATATTAATTACAGACCACTAAAGAGAAACCGACCATTATTATAGTCCAATCTAATTAAGATTTCCCTGTAAGTTAAACATGTAACGAAGGATTTGATTCTGTTTGAAGATGTAGACAATGGCTCGACGTTTTTTCATAGAAAGTATATGCTGCGTAAAACACAAACTTATGAGTAGTAGTTTATACATACGTAGAAAACCATTTCTATTTTTATGATACTAACATAGGCAATACTTATGATACTAACACAAACTGATAGGAGAAGCACATTTCCTCTGGATGCAGGAAGCTGAATGACACTAACACAAACTGATAGGAGAAGTACATCCTGTATCTTATTTTTATGATACTAACACAAACTGATTATTATTATTAACAACATGTCTCAGCTGTTCCCATGGATATCACTGGTGGCCATCGTCTGGCTCCAGGCCATGAGCGCCACCAACACCGACTTCCCGGCCTACTCAGCTGTCACCCACGAAATCCAGGCCATCGTCTGGCTCCAGGCCATGAGCGCCACCAACAAAATAAACAATCACTGAATGTCATTCAGCCGTAACCCACGAAAAATAAACAAAAAAGCTGGCCTTGTATCTAGAGGAAGAAGAAGAAGAAGAAATGGGATTTTTATCAAAAATGAGATTTTTATCAAAAAAATTAAGAGATTGTACCAAGATCTTCGGATCTACTCGCCTTTCCCCCCTTCAAATAAACCACGCTCCCATAGGCCAAGATCTTCGGATATGTGCTGCTGGGCTCATCAGAAGCGAGGCGAGGCGAGGCCAAGACCTTCAAATAAACCTTCGGATCTGTGCTTTTGGTTTAAACAAAACGAAAACAAAAGAGGTCAATTAGGCGTGAGGTCGTCTCTTGCAAGGCTTAAACAAACAAAAAATCTTGCAAAAAACACTGTGAACCGTGCAAAAAATCCAAGGCTTAAACAAAAAAACTAAAGAAATCAAGGCCCAAAAAAAATCAAAAAAGCGGTCAAAAAATCATGCTAGGGACCGAACCAAGGCTCCTGAAGGCAATACATACTGTCTAGAAAACGAAAAATTGAGAAGAACCCCCATCAAGAAAACCGTGAACATGCTAGGGATTTTGATGCCTGGCGCAAAGAGAAAAACACTGCGAACAATTGATAACGTAGAGAAATTTGAGCTTCCCAACTCTGTAAACCAATTCTTGGGAAGCTAAATGCCGGTTGATCTTTCCAAAAAAGCCTTTTGCTATCCCAAAAAACAGGCTGTTGCTATACAGCTAGCATCTCACGTGAAAAGCCTATCCCATCTCAAATCCCACGCAAAAGTCCATTGATCTCCCAAAGAAAGAAGTGGGACCCACTAATCAAACAAAACTATCTCAAATCTCCATCTAAACCGTCTATTTTCCCAAGATTTAATCCTGACCCTTTTTTATCAACCCCTTTGTCCTAGTCAGCTTGTCCTAGTCAGCCCTAGGATTCAAAAAACTCTATCAAATGTAATATAGATATATCAGATATTCTAACCGAATAAATTGTCATATCTTAGTTAACGGATCACCCAAATCATATCTCTCATACTAATAGAATCTTCACTAAATCAATACCCAAATCAAATCTTTTATAAACTAGACCAATCATACCCAACCCTTAATTTCATTTATTACCCTTGATGTGTTTGTCTCATTAGTACACTTGCATTAGGCTAGCTTATTTAAATTTATTATTAATGGTTTAAGTTTTCAAAACTCAAAAGTGTCCAAAATTCAAATGTTTAAAAATGAATTCAAATTCTTTTGAAAACTTTCTATTTTAATTCTAATAAAGTCTATAGCTAATTTAGTGGTACTCTATAATTAAACCCCTTTACTTTCTCCCAATTAATATGTATTATTCCACTTTCCAAAATTACGTTAGTTTTAATTTTCCCATGATCAAATCGTATCAAATCAAGCAGGTTTTAAACAGATCCTTTTTAAATTTCAAAAAAACCTTCTTTTTCTTCCCTTTCTCTTAAATCCCTAATTAATAGTATGTTTCCAAAATTCCAAAATTACTTAGCTTTAATTCCCTAATTATTAGTACATTTCAACCCTTCCAAATTGATCTAACTATTAATTCCCTAATGAATAATATTTAAAAGCAAATCTTTTAATTTTCTAAGCCTTCCTAATCTGTCTAAATCCATTAATCTCTCCATATTAATATTCATATTTCAAACATTCTTTAAATCAATTTCTCTAATAAAGAATAATCAATTCTATTAATACGAATCATTTCCTAATATATCTAGCTCTATCTTATGAACCCGAGGCCGAACCCAAACCTACACATGGCCGCACCCAGCTTTACACACGCACGCACGTAACGATTTGATCCCACGTCCCAACAATCTTCCCCATGACCCTCGCATCCCCACGTGATCAACCCCACGTCTCTCCCACGTACACCCGCTAACTCCATCTCTCCTATTATTTAGCAAACCAACTATCCACGTCCTCTCCTCTTACTCTCTCATTTCCTCTTTAAAACTTTGGTAGCTCTTCCACCCAAAGGCTCAAGCAGAAACAAACCCATATGCAACGATCTTCCCTCCATTTTCGCAACATTCCCAACTCCTCACATCAACATCGTCAGCAGCGACTACTCTCCAGTCACCCTCCGATGGCGCTTCACCCATGTCCCCTTCCTCGGATCAAGACCCCGCCGTCCAACCAACCCCACAGACCCCCCCTCCTTACTCCACCGCCACACGTGCCTCCGACTTCTCCGAGTCCCGGCGAGCCCTGTCCCTCCCCGCAGTGCCCACTCCGGTGACAACTCTCGATGCCTCGCTCTTCCCAGCCTAGGACCCCCGTAACCAGACGCCCAGATGCCTCCGCCATTCTCCATCCCGCACAGCGCCTTGCCGTTCCCTCTGTTCGACCAGCCAAGCCCCTCTCCGCCCTTCGAGCATACCGGCGAGTCCACCACGAACCCAAACCCACACCGGCAGCAAACCCATTCTCCTCCCCTGCTTCAAATCTAGGCCAGTTCCGACTCCTCCCGCCTCCTTGCCGAACCCCGACCGCTCACTTCCAATCGCCGCCATCCCTCCTCCGGCGGACTTCCCTTCCACCTCAACGAACCCACTTCCGCCTGGAGTGCCGCCCTCCGCCGTCGGCATCCTCGCAGACTTCATCGCCCATCTCCTGCCCGTCCAACGCTCTGGCAAACTCGCTGTAGCCACCTCCCCTTTGTTTCTCCGCCTGCATCCTCGCCTAGGGTCATGCTCCGCCCCGCAGAGCCCTGCCTTCCCCCTGTCCTTCTCTAAACCCACCGGCCACCTCGCAAGCCACCATCCTCCCAGATCTCCGGCGTCACCCCGTCGCGCCTCACCCTCCTTCCATCGTGACCCGAACCAAGACCCCGTCCCGCTCCCCTGTTCGAATCCACATCCTCTGTTTCGAACAGAGGGCTCCCATCGACCCCGCTCTGACCAGCGGACCCCACCGCCGCCGACTTCCTTCACTTCCGACCTCTCCTCCGGCCTACGCTCTCGCCACCGCCCCCATCCGATCAGCCCCGAGACCGTGTCGTCCTCCCCCTCTCGTTGCCCACGCCGTCGAATTCGCCCGAAGATCCCCCGCCGCCTCAGATCACCATCCATGCCTCCTTCGACCGACCGCTTGATCCCCGAGGCTACCCCTTGCCCTGCAGAACCACCGATTGCCGCGCCGACTGCCTCTTTCCAACCGCCGAACCAAGCTCGCTTTGCTGCCTCGATCTCTTCTGCAAGGAAAAGAGAAAAGGGAAGATAGACGGAGAGTTAAGAAGAAGGGGGGAGTAGGTGAGTTTCATTAAGTTATTATAGTAGGTTCACATACATATATCCATTAGCTGTACATGATGGCAATGTTAATGTTATGTTAGGGTTAGTTTATTAATATATAAGATGAAAGTAAGATCTATGTATGTAGCAGTACTTCACAGCCTGATAGATGTTAGTACTATTATACCTTTTAATTAGTTCTTATTGTAATGTGTAATCAGTTAATGGCATAAATCAGTAAGCTGACTCATTAAAATCATGCTGGCATGTCTGTGAATAAGTTTTAATTGATATATTACTTTTCGTATTAAACCAGTATGTATTAATTAGTAGTAAGATGTTATCAGAGTAAGTTATCTAGTTAGTAAGTTAGTTTGGAATCTGTTTAAATATTTAATAGGGAATCGAGTATGTAATGTGTTCGATTTAATGAATATTTTAATTGGCCGGGAACGATTAGCTTATAACGCGAATTCAACCTCGCAGATAGACACCACTCATTGGATCGCCTGGTCACCTAAATCGACAAATCAGGCAAGTGTGCATTTTTACAACTTTTAAATACCGTTACATTCAACTGCTAAATCAAGAATTGCTGGTTTGCTTTATATCATGTTGCATATCATGCTCGTTCACTCTTGATTGAAAGGTTATTGATGGAACATGTATTAATGGAACATATTGACAGAACGGAATACCTTGAAAATTGTGAAATCGTGCTTATTGATTGGCTACTCCCGTCGGTCATATGTGACTAGTCTGGCTCGTGTTCCAGTAGGGTCACATGATGACTAGTCAGGCTCGTGTTCCAGTATATGACGGTTTAGCATTTGTGAACTCGTGTGATCGATTAGGATGGCTCGTGTCCAGCAGAACACTTGGGTGGGGTAGTTCAATGTAGTAGAGGCTGGAATGCTGGATTGCACTCTCGTGGTGAACTTGACCGACACCTGGCCGGGTCGGTGAGTAGAGAGCCACGGGTAGCTCCCGTTGGCTTGGGTGTAATGCTGGTCACTTTTCCCCCTCAGACATTGGTCTTTTCACTAGGCACACTTGACTGATTGTCATGTTCTTTTAATCATATTGTTACTATTGAGGTTTGCGTACTCTGTTGGTTACTCTTGTCTTGTTTGTGTACTAATATCATGCCTATTGCTGTACACACTACGCTTATTGCTATACACACCACACTTGCCATGTTCACTGCTGTACCCACCACACTTGCCATGTTCACTGCTATACACACCACACTTGCCATGTTCACTGCTGTACCCACCACACTTGCCATGTTCACTGCTATACACACCACACTTGCCATGTTTACTGCTGTACACACCACGCTTGCCATGTTATTGTTGTACACACACCTACCATGCTTATTGCTGTACACAAAACACTTGCCATGCTTATTGCTGTGCACATTACACCTTGTCATGTTCGTTACTTTGTGCACTACACCTCGCCTGCTCACTGCTTTGCACACTACACTTGCCAGTGCTCATATGTTTCTTATGCTGCCATGCTTTAACTAATGTGACTTTTGTTTTGTCACTCATATTGTTATGTAAACGTTTTTGAAAACCTTGCCGAGGGTCAAGTTTCTTTTTATCTTTTAAAATCTTGCCGAACGACCCTCGCTGACGTATATTTCCTTGTTTTGTGAAATATACGTCAGGTATTAGACAGATTTGATGAGGAGTTGCTTAGAGACTGAGCAGGTTGATCAGGAGTGCTTTGCCGCTAAGTTCCTTCGCTGAGGAGCAGTGTGACTACACATCATCTTTGTATTAGTTGTCTTTTCTCAATATTTGTATGGGCTTAGACCCTCCTTCCGCTTTTTCTACTTTCATTGTTGTAAACCTGTTTGAGACTTAAGATTGTAATAAATTAATTATTTGTGTTGTTTGAGTCGCATGCAAGAATCTACAAGTGTTATCACAGACGCGTAATGTGCTTAAACCAAGGAGGGAAGAAAAGAAAAAAAAAGTACACCCTTCTTGCTTTAAGCACATGCGGACCTTCGTCGCGTCCTCGCTCCCAAGTACAATAGGAAGCGGGGCGTGACATTGAGAGTGGCATAATTAATCTCTAAAGATTTTCAATAGCATCAAGAAGTTCTAGAGATATCAGCACACCCATATATATAGGAACCCTATATCAACCCTCAAAACCCAAGAAAACAACCAACAGCCCAAAGCTGCAACGGCTAGAAACAAGGCGAAAACGACAGCAACAGTCGACTGAAGATCATAAGATAGTCGACTGATCAACGAATAGAAAATATCAAACGGCTATAATCTGAGCCAGGACAGTTGACTGAAGAAGACAATACAGTCGACTGAAAACAGGACACGCGCCTGTAAAACCTTCAGCAGGCGACTGCTGCAGGGGATGGAATAAAACAGAGAGCTGCACTCTTTCTCCTGATAAGCATACGGGCGACTGATGTCAATAATATAGTCGACTGTAAACTATAAAACCTTCATCAGTCGTCTGCTACAGAAGATGGAGAAAAACAGAAAGAGGCATAGATTGCACTTACGCTACTCAGACGACTGTTGACCAATCTATAGGCGACTGTAAACATACATGCAACTGTAAACTGTGCAGCAGTCGACTGTTGCATAAAGCTCAAGTAGATTCAATGGAAATGTTGACTGAGCAGTGCATATCAGTCGACTGTAGAAGGATCGACATGCGACTGGAAATCACCCAGTCGACTGTGAATCCCTCATCAGGCAACTGATGGAAAGCCAGAGACTCCAAATGAGTCTTTGGACAAGATGAACCTATTAGGTTGGATTCTATGATAATCCTAAGGCTCACTAAGATGGTTACATGCATATGCATGAATGCGTAGACCATCTATCAAGGCATTACATTAACCTAGACTCAAATGAGAGAGAAAGCAATAAAGGAAATATTACATGGATTACATTGCTTTTCTTAGAGTCTAATTCTTCCATCTTGATGCCTTGATGCTCTCCATCATCTCCAAGCTTTGGCACCCCTTGAGTCCAAGGTTTGGCCTTTCTCCACTTGATGTCCATCCTTGCACCAAGTGATTAGTCTCCAAAAAAGATATTCTTGAAATAAAACTGTGAGAATAAAACATGAGAGTCTTTAGAAACAACATAATGTTGTGATCATCATCAAAATAAGATTGGTATGAAACACAAATACTCAACAATCTCCCCTTTTTTGATGATGGCACACATTATGTAAAACACAAAGAATTAAAGCGCAGTGCTAATGAACTCCCCCGACTTATATGCACCAATTATTCAATGAGCTACACAATAGTAAATACTCATTCTACCAAATGAAATCATGGTGACATATAATAGGCATGGATTACATAAACCAATTGCAATAGACAATATCAAGCAAACATGAATGGTTTATATAAATCCCATATATCTCTCCCCATAGAGATATCTCTCCCCAATATGCATATGTATGAAATACAAGATAGACATTTACATAATGCATATATCTCTCCCTCTTGACATCGTCAAAAAGGTGGACATCAAAAATATCCCCCTTTGTCATCTTAACCAAGATGTGACAATATGCAAGATATAAGGAGATGTATGATACCAAATTGAAAATTTTAGTGGGTATCAATCACTATCGCATGCTCTCCCTAGATCATAGAAATGGTCAAATTTAGACTTCTAGGATCTAACACCAATTATAAAGAAGGAGATTAACAATCTCTAACAATTGATGAAACTGTCAATTATAGAAAAAGAATCTGGGAAAATAACCCTCTTTACTAATTGATATACATATATTGGAGCCATGGGCCTAAGTGTATCAAAGCAATAGATATGGAAAAATCAAGCTTCATTGATACACAATGACATTGCCAAACAAAATAAAACATGAAACATGTTGGCAATATCGATGGGTTAAGATCAAGACCATAAAAACCAATAGTAAATAATGATATATATCAAAACCCAAAATGAGAGTTAAACTATGTTTTAAAGTATTTTAAACATATTAGATATAATAACTCCCCCATTGTCATACATATGGATCAACAAATGCATGCATGACAATGTATTCCCCAAGGTCCCCATTTTCATGAAAAATAAGTTTGAAAACATTTTTAAAATCATGAAACACACACAAACAATGGGTATGATAAAAAAAATAAACATTTAAGCACAATACCCATGCAATATGCATATGTGTGAGGAACCTAAACATTAGGGAACCAAACCACAGATGAGTTTGATTTCCTAACGTAATCACATGAGGTGATCACATCCATAACTAAAGAGTTGATGTTGTAATGCCCTGCTAAGATACTGCACAAGTACTAGAGGGGGGTGAATAGTACTTTAAAATAATTAAGAGGATAATTCCTAATTATCTTGCAAACTCTACCAATAATGCGGAAATGCGGAAATGTAAATATTAGACAACAAAGAAGACAATCGCAAACCCACGATATTAATGGGTTCGGATCCACCCAAGTCTTCCCGACTTGTTCCCGGTGATCCTACGTCCCAATCACCCGGATCCCCTCCGGATACTTGAGTTAGAAATCCTAACTCAAGATTTGCACTATGAAATACTTGTGAAAAACCTTTACAAAGTCAAATCATACACAAATGAAATTGTGACTCCCACAACCCGGGATCACAAACAAACTCTCACAACCGAGAGTGAAACACTTACAATATGAAAGTAAATGAAATACGAAATTGCTTACCGACAAAATCCTATGCCTTGAGTAAACTTACGATTTAGGGCAAAACGGATTTTGGGAAAGATGAAGAGGCACCAAACCCTAGCTCCAAGTAGATGACCAGCAATGGAGTCCTAGGTGGATGTTGGTGACCTTGGATCAAGCACTTGGCTTGGAAGGCTCACAATCAATGAATCTCTCTTTTGAAATAAGAGTGAGGGAGAGATTCTTGAAAGGAAATGAATGAGCTTTGAATGAGATTGAATGCTTTCTCTTTGATCTCTAAACTTCTCTTAATATCAGCCTTGAGTGTAATGACTGCATCACACCAAGTATTTATAGGTTAGAGGAAAGAGAGAGAGAGAAAAACGTTTCAATTAAAGCTCCAACGGCTCTATTCTGAACCAAACTAGTCGGTCAAAGAACAACCACTGACCGACTAGTTCATCAACGAGTCGGTCGGTGAAACAACATGAACCGACTAAGAGGTGAACAGTGAATAGATGAAGTTTCAGACTTAGAAAACTAGTCGGTCCAAGAAGACTTGCCAACCGACTAGTTTCAAAACTAGTCAGTCGGTGAGTGAACTTAGACCGACTAAGAGATAAAACAAATAGTCTGAGAACAAATTGATTTAGTCAGTCCAAGAACAAATGTTGACCGACTAGTTCATCAACTAGTCGGTCGCCAAATGTACATAGATCGACTAACGATAAACAGTAACTAGGCATGTACAGGGAAAGCTCAACTAGTCGGTCTATGAAAGATCACTGACCGACTAGTTCATCAACTAGTCGGTCGGTGAGTCAACATAGACCGACTAACTGTAAACAGTAAAGAGCTTAGAATTGAGAAGGCAAACTAGTCGGTCCAAGAAGCATTGTCGACCAACTAGATCACCATCTAGTCGGTTGGTTCTTCTTCTTGAATCAACTAACATGCACTAGAAGTCGCGAATCGAAGCGCGAAGCTTCGGGAAAGTTCGTATGGACTTCTACTAAGATCCTATATCTAAGATATGAGCGTTATGAAGATTAAAACGTAAGACCTACTCAAGGCTTAACATTCTACGATACGAAGCTAGAAGACTATAAATAAAACTTGACGAACCGTCTTCGAAAGCTTCAATCGAATCTTCATGACTTCTATAATGGTCCTTGAGCTTCAACGAAGCTTTAGGCATACGATCACGTGCTTTGAGAATTCTTGAGACGTCGCTTTGGATGTTCATATGAATTTGGCGACGATCTCCATAACTGCGCTCACAAAGTGTTAGTTCACGATATATTTATGTTTGTTCATCATCCAAAACCAAATCCGGGGAGTCCAATACTCAACATTCTCCCCCTTTTTGGTGATGACAAACAAATATAAATAATAATAAAAAATAATGATTCAAATGTAATCTACTTACTCCCCCTGCATTGATGACACGTTAGTTCCAAAATGAATAATAATAATACGCATCAAGCAGACGAGGAAAGTAAAGAATGAGATTTCATTTATTGAAATTTAGGATTTGAAATCCATTTTTATATCTTAACTCCCCCTAAATCTAACATATCAAATTAGATTCTTGGAAAAATGCTTTAAATTATCATTTAGCTCATCATCATTATTATATCTCTCCCCCTTTGGCATTAGCAAAAAGAGCGGGAGGAGATCAACGATAACAACAATGGCTTCAAATAAAAGCACGGGAGTCGTAGAATACGACCACGGTCCAAATGACACCAAAGGAAAATACGAATTAAATCAAAGCGTGTTAATGAGACCAAAGTCGAATCGATAAATAAAATCATCAAAAAATTCAAATTAATTTTACGAATTGAGTTATGGAATATACTCTCCAATATCAACATTCTTGGTTAATTTAGTGCATGGAAAACAATTCTATGTTTCCATAGAAATAATTTCTATTTAACCAAGTTATTATCGTCGAGCGACGATATCAAACATCAGAGACATAAAAGAATATAATGTGCACAAGAGAATAAATGTCAACATCGATGTATATATATATATATGAAACATGAGTACATCAAAATGATACATCGACAACATACATAAGCGATCCAACGATCGAAGCACAAAATACATCATAGCACACAGCTGATATCAGAGTATCACTAAACTTACAAAAACCTCAAAACATCATATGAGATACATCAAAATACATCAAAACGATCCAAAAATCATAACCACCCAGACTATCCTACCCAAACTCTCTCACACTACATAAATCATCCAAAGTGCTCTAAGAGAGTCCTCAGAGAAGCTCAGGAGGCAGCGGGATGATCTGCAGCAGCAGCAGGCTCTGCAGGAGGAGTGGTGGTCACCGGATCAGCTGAAGTGTCCACGGGAGCGACGAGAGTGGCCTCGGGAGCACCCGACGAAGTATCCACCGCAGGAACGATGGCAACAGGTGTGCTCTCGGGTTCACCGGCAGACGAAGCAGCAACACCAGAAGTGCCCTCAAGGGCACGAACAGCAGAAACATGAACTAGCTCCTCGATCTCATCCTCATCCAACTCCTCCTCGTCAGAAACTGACGGAGGGATCTCAATGCCCAAACGAGAAGCGATACGAGCAAGTATCTCCTCAGTACGAGCATAACGAGACTCCATATGTTTCACCAAACGTGCGAGCTCATCAAGAGTAGTAGAGTGAGCAGGAGCAGCTGAGGCTGAAGCAGAGGCTGAAGCAGATGGGGTCGTCCTCTGAACGTGACGAAGTACCGCAAGAGACTTCTTGACGGCCGTCGCATTCAGAGGGGGACCGAGAGGATGATCATCATCAGGGGGCAAAGGGACATGGAAGTGACGGAATACGAGTGTCAGAAGACACGGATATGGGAAATGAGCAGATTTCGTGGACTTTCGGATACACTCGAAAGAATCCATCTTATCGAGAATGATCCGAGCCGAGTTAATCTCGCTCCCCATGAAGATGGCATAAATAATCTTAAGGAAAGGCTGGGATGGCAAGGAGGATGAGCCGTACTTCGGAAGGAGGCATGACTTTAAGATCAGATTTAGGACCCAGCCATTCGGCTTGAAAGACTTAGATGGCACGCCATTCATGGCAGGAGGAATCTCATGAAAAATCTCAGAAAGTATGACCTGGTCAAGGGAAGAGATGTCATCGACGGAGATATCGGAAGGGAGGAGGCCAGACGAGGAGCAACCAATCAACTCCCATAAGATTTCTGCCGTGAGGACAATCGGTGTCCCCAAGACAGTCGTCTCAATGGAGTGGGTCTCGTCGTACTGACCCCGGACACGGTTTGCGTAGAATAGCTTGACCAGACAAGGGTATGGGTGTGGATTCGCCTGAGGGTCATATCAAAGATAATCGATAAGACCGGAAGACGACAGAAGATCAACAAGGCCTGAGAAGTCTGAAAACTGTACGAAATACTCCAACAGCAGCGGACAGTGTTCGATACGGTTATATGCCGCGAGACATAACGGGTCATCACGACATAATGAAATATCGACACCGACAGCTGGCATCGGAGCCTTCCCCTTAGGCTGACGAGTGGAAGAACGGGGTGGAGGAGTAGGTTCCCTATGGCTAGGCTTAGTCTCAGGTATGTATTCTGTGTCGGAATTAGGTGGAGGAGTGGGTGCACGGAACGAAGCTGGTGAAACTGGTTGCTTCCTAGGCTGAGATCGGGCTCGGGGTTTGGCGGTCGCCGTCCTCTTCTTCTTAAGAGGAGGCGAAGACGATGATGGGTGGGTTGATTTCGAACGGCATTTGGGTTGCGAGGGTTCCCTAGGAGGTGACTCTACGGTCATAGGGGACGGGCTCGAGGGTCGGATCGGGATCCTTGTCTTCGCCATAAGCGTGACGAGACAAGATACGCACGAAATCGAAAGATAGAACCCTAAGATCACAAACCCTAGAAACCGAAAGAACTAGATGAAGCCCTAACCCTAGATGCTGAAATCTAGCCCTAGAATAGAGAGAGATACCTAGGAGGAGGAGAGGGGTCGATGGCACAGGCAGATATGGTCGGAAAGATGGCCGGAGCTAGGTCGGAAATCGACGGGATCGACGGAGAAGACGGCGGAATACGAAGGGTCACGGGGGGATTTTGGCTGAGAGTGAAGAAATGAACCGACTAGATCGAAGATAAGTCGGTTAGAGGGAGTATAAGTCTGTCGGAATGCGAAAAGACGCAACTGTCCCCGTTGCAATTAGTCGGTCACAGTTCAAGCACTGACCGACTAGAAGATGATCTAGTCGGGCAGTCAATGAGCTTGAACCGACTAAGTGCAAACAGTAACCGAAGCCAGAATTAGGGCTTGAGTTAGTCGGTCTGAGTTTATTCACTGACCGACTAGATGATGATCTAGTCGGTCGGTCAATGAACATGAACCGACTAACAGAGTTCAAAAATTTTAGAATTTGAAATTTTGAGTTTTCTCCTAATCGCACTTGGACGAAACATCGTAAAACTCTCATTAATCATTATACTACCCCATTAAACATCGAAAATCTTGAATTTGACGTTCATGAATAAATCGAGCGAAAATTCCGAAAATTCAACAAAAATCCAGAAAATTCCAATAAATCGAACATGTGCAAATATAACGAAATTGAATAGTATGCAAGATTATTAAATAAAAATGAATCCTAAATCTTGGATTCACCCATAATCCCCAATTCTCGACGCAACCGCACAAAGGAGTCTTCCTTTAGGGGTTTCGTGAAAATATCGGCGATTTGCTTCTGGGTTTCAACGTACACTAATATGATGTCATTTTTAGCAACATGATCATCTAAGAAATGGTGACGGACATCTATGTGTTTAGAACGGGAATGGTGTACCGGATTCTTAGAGAGACAAATTGCACTTTGGTTGTCCACCATGATAGGGCAAGTATCACAGTTTATAACAAAGTCTTTAAGTGTGTGTCTCATCCAAAGAACTTGAGCACACGAGGCACCGACAGCAATATATTCCGCCTCGGTGGTTGAAAGTGATACTGAATTCTGCTTCTTGGAAAACCAAGAGACAAGAGAATTTCCTATAAAATGGCAAGTGCCACTAGTACTTTTCCTATCGGATTTGCATCCCGCATAATCTGCGTCACTATATGAGATTAACTCATACGTGCTAGATTTTGGATAAAGTAATTCAAAATCAAGTGTGTAACTTAGATAACGGAAAATACATTTTACCGCTACTAAGTGAGATTCCTTAGGTTGAGACTGATAACGAGCACATACACATACGACAAACATTATATCGGGCCCACTTGCGGTAAGATATAGTAAACTACCTATCATACCTCGATATAGATGAATGTCTACATCTTTTCCGCCCGCATCTTTATCAAGATGTGTAGTCGTGCTCATTGGAGTCTTCTTCCCGGAAGAATTCTCCATTCCAAATCGCTTTAGCAACTCCATCGTGTACTTTGTTTGGTGGATGAAGATTGCATCGTTCATTTGACGAATTTGGAGACCTAAGAAATATTTGAGCTCACCCATGTGGCTCATCTCAAATTGATCCTTCATCACATTAGAAAACTCTTCGCAAAGAGCAAAGTTAGTAGTACCGAAAATGATATCATCAACATAAATTTGAACTAAAATTATATCATTATTCGAATACTTAACAAATAATGTGGAATCAACTTCTCCCATTTTAAAACCCAAATCCAAAAGAAAATTCTTTAAACGGTCATACCAAGCTCGAGGAGCTTGTCTCAAACCGTAAAGTCCTTTCTTAAGTTTAAAAACATGATTTGGAAATTTTTCATTTATAAAAACCGGAGGTTGAGAAACATAAACTTCCTCAACAACATCTCCGTCTAAAAACACACTTTTAACATCCATTTGAAAAAGTTTAAAATCTTTATGGCATGCAAAAGATAACAATAACCTAATTGATTCTAATCTAGCTACAGGAGCAAAGGATTCTTCGAAATCTATACCTTCCTCTTACCGATAGCATTGAGCTACTAACCGAGCTTTGTTCCGGATGACGATTTGGTTTTCGTCGGTCTTGTTCTTGAAGATTCACTTTTGTAATGCCCTACAAGCTACTGCACAAGTACTAGAGGGGGGGTGAATAGTACTTTAAAATAATAAGGAGTATAATTCCAAATTAAATTGCAAACAACTACCAAATCAATTTGCGGAAGCTTAAATTGAATGACAACAACAAAATTAACAATGCAAACAAATGATGTTAATGGGTTCGGATCCACCCAAGTCTCCCCGACTTGTTCCCGGTGATCCTACGTCCCAACCACCCGGATCCCCTCCGGATACTTGAGTTAGAAACCCTAACTCAAGATTTCCACTATGAATATCGTGTGAAAAACCTTCACAAGATCAAATCATACAACAACGGCAATAGTGAATCCCACAACCCGGGATCACCACCTTCTCTCACAACCGAGAGAATCAACAAGCAATATACATGAGTTATATTGAAATAAGCAAACTTACCACAAAATCCTATACCTTGAGTTTTTCTTACCCAATAGTTGTAATGAAGGATTTGAGGAAGATGAAGTCACCAAGTCCTAGCACCAAGGAAATGACCAGCAATAGGTGCCTAGGAATGATTTGGAGACTTGGATCAAGCAATAGCTTGAAGAGCTCACCAAGAACAAGCTTCTCTCTAGATGGATTCTAGATCTAGAAATGAGAGAGAAAGGGTTTCTTGTGAGGAAGAGAGCTTTAGATTTGAGTGAGAATGGCTATCACTTTTGATCTCAATGAATCTCTGAATGGAAGCTCTTACCTAGATAGAAATGACCTAGGTTCGTATTTATAGGGTCCCATAAAAACAACTTAGGTCATTCTCCAACGGATAGAAATCTGGGAGAATTAGTCGGTCAAAGAACAATCACTGACCGACTAGTTCATCAACTAGTCGGTCAGTCAAACAACATGGACCGACTAAGAGAGGAACTGAGAAGAAAGAGAATTTCAGACCTAGAAATCTAGTCGGTCCAAGAAGACTTTCTGACTGACTAGTTTCACAACTAGTCGGTCAGTCAGTGAACGTAGACCGACTAAGAGGCAAAATGAAATAGTCTGAACACAAGTTGACTTAGTCGGTCCAAGAACAAAAGTTGACCGACTAGATTGTCAACTAGTCGGTCACCAAACGTTCTTAGACCGACTAACGATAAACAGTAGCTTAGGAGAAATTTAGCATGAACAGTAAGTCACAACTAGTCGGTCAAAGAAGCATCACTGACCGACTAGTTCACAAACTAGTCGGTCGGTGAGTCAACGTAGACCGACTAACTGTAAACAGTAAAGTCCAAGAAATTAAGGAATCAAACTAGTCGGTCCAAGAAGAGTTGCTGACCGACTAGATCACCATCTAGTCGGTCAGTACTCCTTCTTGTACCAACTAATATGCACAAACAAGTCCGAATCGAAGCGCGACGCTTCGAGGAAGTTAGAATGAGCTTGTACAAGATCCTAGAGCTACGATATGAGCGATATGAAGATAGAAACGTAAGATATACTCAAGGCTTAACATTCTATATATCGAAGCTAAAACGACTATAAATAAAACCTTAATAAACGGTCTTTGAGAGCTTCGATTGATTCTTCATAACTTCCAAAACGGCGCAAGAGCTTCAACGAAGCTTTAGGCATGAATACGAGTTTTGTGAAGTGTTGAGATGTCGCTTTGAATGTTCTCGTGAATTTGGCGACGATCTCCAAAACTGCACTCACAAATTGTTAGTTCATGGATTATTTATGTTTGCTCATCATCAAAACCAAATCCGGGGAGTCCAATATTCAACATTCTCCCCCTTTTTGGTGATGAAAAACCAACATAAATAATAATAAAAAATAATGATTCAAATGCAAAATAATTACTCCCCCTGCATTGATGACACGTTAATTCCAAAATGAATATATATGAATTGCATCAATCAGATGAGTAAGATAAATAAAGAGAATCGATTTTCGAAATATCGGATTTTGAAAATCCTTATATGTATCTTAACTCCCCCTGAATCTAACATATCAAACTAGATTCTTGGAAATTGAGTTAAATTTTCATTTGCGCTATTTATTATCATTATCTCTCCCCCTTTGGCATTATCCCAAAAATGGGGGGCATACAACGACAACAACTAGGAAATGGAAAATCCAACATCGGGAGTCGTAGACAATGATGATGGAACTAATTGACACCAAAGGAAAAATGATGAAATCAAATCAAGGTGTGCCAAATTGTCCATTATCAAAAAGCGAGAATCAAAATCATCAAAAATAATATTTGGTAAAATTTTTTCATTTAATGAATAATGAAACATACTCTCCAATATTCAATATTCTTGGTTAAATATGTGCATGGAAAACAATTCTATACAAATATAGAAATATAATCTATTTAACCAAGATTTTCAATCGTCGAGCGACGATTTTACATAGCATGGACATTGAATGAGAATTAATGTGCATGACGAAATTAATATCACAACAATTACATCGATGAACGAAGAAATCACATTTCATAAGCGTTGAACGAAGAAATTACATTTCATACCATGTAGACAAAGAGAACGACGATGTATAAATATATGAAAATACCATGAGTACATCCAAAAAGATATCGATACATCAAATGCAACATACCCATCATAACAACATTGATACAACATCATCATCTACATCAAAATATAATATCAGCATCAACATTATCCAAAGTACATCAAAATATCCAACACCGACATCCAGAAAACGCAAAAATACATCAAAAACAACTCTCAAACCCCATCCAAACCCAAAATACTCTCACTAAGATATATCATCCAAAGCGTAGTGGAGAGTCCTCGAAACAGACAATCACGAGAAAGTGGCTGGATCTGCAGTCTCCGTGGGTCCATTCGACGGAGTGGACTCAGGCTCTGCAGGGAGGAGAGGTGTCTCAACAGACGGGATCGTCGGGGTAGGAGTGGAAACGACTGGCTCAACAGCAGGGGTCGCAACAGCAGGGGTCTCAACAGCAGCAGGTGATAGATGTGCAGACTCGACAGCAGGGTCATCAGCAGGCTCAGAAGTCTGAAGTGTTGAAGCAGAAGTCTCTGGAGCACCGGAAGTGGTGCCATCTCCAGGAGCTGAAGTGGTAGCAGCAGCAGCAGTGGCCTCATCGCCACGGGTGAAGGAAGTGACAAGCTCGTCAATCTCCTCATCGTCCATCTCCTCGGCCTCAGAAACTGAAGGAGGAAGATCAATCCCCATCATACGAGCCATACGGCAGACGACCTCCTCGGTATGAGCCAAACGTGACTCGTGCCGACGAAGAAGGCGTACGACGTCGTCTAATGTGTCAGGAGGAGCGGGGGCTGCAGCAGCTGAGGGAGTAGAATGGGAAGCAGATGCGGTAGACCTCTGCACGTGACGAAGTGCCGCTAGAGATTTCTTAACGGCCGTCGCGTTCAGAGGAGTACCCAAGGGACGCTCATCGTCAGGAGGGAGAGGGACTCGGAAATGACGAAACACAAGGGTCAGCAGACAAGGGTATGGAATATGCGCAGATTTATTGGTCTTGCATATACACTCGAAAGAGTCCATCTTATCGAGTATCACACGAGCCCAATTAATCTCGCACCCCAAGAAAAGAGCGTAGATCAATTTCAAGAACGGCTGGGATGGAAGTGAAGATGATCCATACTTAGGGAGAAGGCATGACTTCAAGATCAGGTTAAAGACCCACGCATTCGGCTTGAAAGATTTCGATGGAACACCAATGAATGCGGAAGGGATAACCTGGAAGATATCTGAAAGAACTGACTGATCCAAGGAGGAAATATCATCGACGGAAATGTCCGAAGGAAGGAGACCACACGACGAGCAACCAAGAATCTCCCCCAAGATTTCTGCCGTGAGAACTATAGGAGTTCCCAAGACAATAGTCTCAATGGAGTTGCTGGCATCGTACTGGCCTCGAACACGATTGGCATAGAATAATTTTACCAGACGAGGATATGGTTTAGGATTGGCCTTAAGATCGTATCGAAGATAATCAAGAAGGCCACTATAGGAGAGAAGATCAGCAAGGCCGAGAAAATCAGAAAACTGAACGTAATGCTCTAACAACAGTGGACATTGCTCTATACGGTTGTACGCTGCGAGACACTGAGGGTCATCGCGGCACAACGATATGTCTACACCGCCGACTGGCATAGGAGCTTTACCCTTAGCCTTACGGGTCTTTGGAGGAGGAGTAGGTTCCCTAGGGCCAGACTCGTCCTCAGGCACAAACTCAGAGTCAGAATCTGGAGGAGTAGCAGGAGAGTGGAGAATGGGCTTTTTGGTCTTAGATTTTCTGGGGTTTACCGTCGCCGTCCTCGGCTTCTTAGGAGGAGGCGAAGATGGAGAAGCTTGGGTTGATTTGGCACGACGTTTAGGCTTAGGCGGATTCCTAGGGTCGGAAGGCCCTATAGACATAGGAGAAGCCCCAGAAGAGGCGATAGGAATCCTCGTCTTTGCCATGGTCGTGGCACGACGAGTACAAGCTAATGATGACGGAAGATCAAATACCCTAGCTGAAACCCTAGATTCCCTAGATTCCTACAGCAACCACGATGTACACAAACCCTAGAAGAACTTTGAAACCCTAGGAGCTAGAACCCTAGATGAGATATAAAACAAACCCTAGGGAAGGAAATCGACACCTAGGAGAGGGGGTTTTACCTAGGAGGAGGAGGCGACGGCGGCGGACGGCTGGGATGGCCGGAGATCTGGCCGGAGTCGACGGGAATACGAAGAGACTCGAGAGGGTTTGGGTTTTTGCGGGCTTGAGCTGAGAAAAACAACCGACTAAAATGAATTTTAGTCGACTGAAAAAGTGTTTAAGTCGGTCTGGATCTGGAAAAGACACAAATGCCCTAACCTACTTAGTCGGTCACAGTTCAAGCACTGACCGACTAGATTACGATCTAGTCGGTCGGTCAATGAGCTTGAACCGACTAAGTCGAAACAGAGGCAAACAAGGATTTTTAGGGCTAGAATTAGTCGGTCGCAGTATATTCACTGACCGACTAGTTTTCAATCTAGTCGGTCGGTAAGTGTACTGTGACCGACTAAAGAAAGAAAATGATAAGAGTTAGATAGACGCTTGATCTAGTCGGTCTGAGGTCACTTGCTGACCGACTAGATGAGCATCTAGTCGGTTGACAAATGAACTGAAACCGACTAGAAGAGTCTAAAAATTGATAATTGATTTCTCTTCACAAACCACTTGGAAGAAACATCTTAACACTCTCATTAGTCATCTAAATTACCACATAAAACGTCGAAATCTTAAATACGACATTGAAATACGAATTCGATCATAAACTCAAACATATCACATAATATTCCCAAAAATTCAATAAATCTAGCATGAACGAAATATCGCAAAATATAATAGCATGCAAGATAATTGAATGAAATATGAATCCTATATCTCGGATTCACCCATAATCCCCAATTCTCGACGCAACCGCACAAAGGAGTCCTCCTTTAGGGGTTTCGTGAAAATATCGGCGATTTGCTTTTGGGTTTCAACGTATACTAAAATGATGTCCTTTTTATTAACATGATCATCTAAGAAATGGTGTCGGACATCTATGTGTTTTGATCAGGAATGGTGCACCGGATTCTTTGAAAGACAGATAGCACTTTGGTTATCCACCATGATAGGGCTAGTATCACAGTGAATACCAAAATCCTTCAAAGTGTGTCTCATCCAAAGAACCTGGGCACAAGCCGCACCGGCGGTAATATATTCTGCCTCGGTGGTTGAAAGTGATACGGAATTTTGCTTCTTGGAAAACCAAGAGACAAGAGAATTTCCTAGAAAATGTCAAGTGCCACTAGTACTTTTCCTGTCGGATTTGCTCTTGAAGATCCACTTTGTCCCTATGACGGTGTGGTTCTTCGATGGCAAAGGAACAAGCTCCCATACCTCATTCCTCTCGAATTGAATGAGTTCCTCCTCCATGGCAAGGATCCAAGCACTATCTTCGCACGCTTCAACTATATTCTTTGGCTCTATTGATGAGACAAAGGCACTATTGGCGAAGTGGTGGACTTGAGATCTCGTCTTGACACTATCATGAATATTGCCAATGACTTGCTCATGGGGATGGTCGCGAACGGTATGAAGCCGCTTGGGAATACCTTGATCACTAGGCACATTCTTAACAACTTCATTAGTCGGGTTAGTCTCAATAGAATCAATTGAATCAATAGACTTAGAATTTTCAAACGAATCACATAAAACATCCATAGAATCATTATCATTTGAAATTCTAGAAGTAGTAAAATTCTTATTAAAAGAGACATGAAGTGATTCCTCGATCGTAGAGGATCTTTTGTTGTATATCCGGTAGGCTTTGCTACGTGAGGAATACCCAACAAATATCCCCTCATCCGATCTCGGATCAAACTTGTCCAAATTATCATATGTGTTTTTAATAAAACATTTTGCGCCGAAAACACGAAAATGTTTAACTTGAGGCAATCTACCAAACAACAATTCATAGCAAGTTTGTTTGGTGCCGGGCCTCAAAAGTATTCTATTAAACACATAACAAGCGGTGTGTACCGCTTCCGCCCAAAATTGATAACCAAGTTGACTATCTTCGAGCATAGTGCGAGCACACTCCACAAGCGTTCTATTCTTCCTCTCAACAACACCATTTTGAGGAGGTGCGCGAGGGAAAGAAAACGTGTGAGTAATTCCAAGATCATCACAAAAATTTGAGAAAGACTCATTCTCAAATTCACCCCCATGATCACTACGAATAGTGACAATGGTGGTTCCGATGAGATTTTGTACTTTCTTCACAAATATTGTGAAGTTTTCAAAAGCTTCATTTTTATTACATAAGAAAAATACCCATGTAAATCTTGAATAATCATCAACGATGACTAGTCCATATCTCGCATTTCCTAAGGAAGCAACTCTAGTTGGCCCAAATAAATCTAGATGTAATAGCTCTAGTGGCCGTTTCGTAGAAATGCTTTTCTTAGGTTTAAATGAAGATTTAGGAAGCTTGCCACGTTGACAAGAATCACAAAAACTTTTCTTTTCAAAAATGAGTTTCGGAAAACCTTTAATGGAATTTAATTTCGAAAGCTTATAAAGTGTTCCAAAGTTCACATGTCCAAAGCGTCGATGCCATAAGTGTTGTTCACTTGTGTTGGCAACGAGACATTGTTCATATGACTTAGGAAGATCCAAAATATAAATATCTTTATGGCGTGTGCCGGAAAATAATAATTTATTATTATCATTTGAAATATGACACAATCCTTTCGCAAAACTAACTTTGTAACCTTTGTCACAAAGTTGGCTTATTGAAATAATATTATGATTTAAACCATCAACTAGATAAACATCACTAATTAAGGGTTTAGAAGGGTTACCCACTTTACCAACACCGACGATTGTTCCGCTCTCATTGCCTCCAAATACGACGCGATTTCCATTTGCAATGGGAACCACTCCGGAGAGCAATTGAGCGTCACCCGTCATGTGTTTTGAACACCCGCTATCGAGTATCCAATTCCCTTTGGAGCTAAATTTAAATTTGTTGCTCCTTTTCTGTTTCTTTTCCTTGAGTACCTAAAGATAGAAACTTTCATATCATGGTACCCAAGGTCATTGGGTCCTCAGAAGTTAGACCTTTGGAAGCCAAGTCCAATTGGACTTAGACTTCCCCACATAATTTCTACTATGCACAACATCCGAAAAATAAGCATTCATATACATTTGTTTTTCGTCCATGCTTGTGTCCTTTGGGCTCCAAATAGTGAAAATTTTGGGAGTCATCATCCTATTGGGTGCATGCATGCGTTGTTGGTTTCTACGTGATGCATGTCGTGGATAGGCATAAGGAACATGATGGAATGGTGCACGACGAGAATTATTCATATGATGTTGTGGGTGAACATATGCATGTGTGGGAACACGTGCGTGAGGGTGTCTCACATGGTGTGCACGTGCCCGAGAATGTGTTGCATAAAAATCATCATATGTGTGAGATGGTGGAGTAGGATGTGTGTTCCTACGTGGCATGGTATTGGTGTACATATAAGCATGCCCATTCTTTGGAGGTCCACCCGAAGTGGGTTTCTTTCCAAAAGAGGGTGTGGACGAGGTGGAAGCACCATTGGTAGATAAACTACCAATAGAGTGTTTGCTACCACTCGTAGAGTCACCGGAAGTTGGCCTAACAAAAGTAGTGGCCGCTTTGGATGGACATCCCATCGTATACCCCAAACCAATGTGGTGATTGGCCGGAAGTAAGTCACTTAGGATTTTATCCAAATGGTCCTTACCCTTATTGAATCTATTGATTCGGCCTAATGTGTTCTCATATTTCTCTTTGAGAGAACGCATAGAAGTATCTAGTGTGGATACTTGCGATGTGAGCACATACACACGAGATTTAAGATTCTCGTTCTCAAAACTCAAAGTCGAGTTTTGAGAAGTTAAATCCGCTATCCTATGTTCTTCCGGATCATCAATGCTAACATGTTCAAGTTTAGATTTGAGATTAACAATCTCATTTCTTAACTCTTCAACAACGGTGTCGTTGTTGGTGACGATAGTCTTAGGCGAGGTTTGAATGCTAGCTAGGTCATCTTTTACTTTAGTATATCTATTTACTAATTTAGTGTATTTAGACCATAAATGAGAGTTAGCATCACTAAGATCATCCATAGTTACCTCATCGCCTTCGTCGTCGCTATCATCGGAAGAGGAAGATCCTTGATCATGCTCCTCGCTTGCCATGAAGCACATGTGCGCTTGCTCCACTTTCTCATCATCCGACTCTCCGCTTGAGGAATCCTCGGAGTCGGTGAATGTTGCTCCGACAAGTCCCTTTTTATACCCCTTTTTGTACTTCTTTGACTTGTCGAACTTCGGCGCCTTCCACTTCTCCTTTTGCTTGTTTTGAGGACAATCCGCTTTGATGTGTCCTGGCTTATTGCATTTAAAGCACAAAGGTGGAGAGGCGTTAGTAGAAGTAAATTTAGATTTTTGTTTGAAGTTACCCTTTCGGAAGAAGCGATTGAACTTCTTTGCCATGAGTGCAATGGATTCCATGTCCATTTCTTCTTCCGAGTCCTCATCATCAGTAGAGGTGGATGAAGCCGCCTTGAATGCAATCGCCTTTTTCTTAGGCGCGTCTTGGTTCAAATAGGACTTCATCTTTTCTTGTAACTTCATCTTGCTATCTTTGCGTACCTCGTATGACATCAAAGTACCCATTAGTTGAACTACGGTATATTTGTTCATGTCATTACCTTCCTCGATGGCGAAGGTACGTTTTTCCCAAGAAGAGGGAAGTCCTTCAATAAGCTTTGAGAACTTCTCCTTTTGAGTGTAGGACTTGCCGAGGGCCTCTAACTCGTTTATTATGTCAACAAAGCGAGCGTAATATTCTTTCATCTTCTCGCCCTGTTGCATATGAAACATTTCGTAATCTTTTTTTACGACTACGAGTTTAGAGTCTCTTACCCTACTCGTCCCTTCATGAAGAATGAGGCGGGAGTTCCAAATTTGATATGCACTCTTACATGTGCATATCTTATTGAAGTCCTCGGGCTCCAATGCGCATTGCAAGGCGTTCATTGCCTTGGCATTGCTTACCTCCGCGGCGACCTCCGCGGTAGTCCATTTCTCAAAGTCTTCTTCTTTGGGCTCAATGTATTCCTTCATTGTAGTCCTCCATAAGGATGCACTCCGGAGGAAGGTTTCCATCCGGCATTTCCAGTACCCGTAGTTGGTACCGTTGAAGAACGGAGGCCTCGTAGAGGAATGTCCTTCCATCACCGAAGATGCTCCTTCTCGGTTCCTGAAGGTGTCATAGTTGGAAGGTGGACGCACGGTCTTGTTGTCGTTGGCAGACATAGCTAAGTATTTGGCTCTGATACCAAATGTAATGCCCTACAAGCTACTGCACAAGTACTAGAGGGGGGGTGAATAGTACTTTAAAATAATAAGGAGTATAATTCCAAATTAAATTGCAAACAACTACCAAATCAATTTGCGGAAGCTTAAATTGAATGACAACAACAAAATTAACAATTCAAACAAATGATGTTAATGGGTTCGGATCCACCCAAGTCTCCCCGACTTGTTCCCGGTGATCCTACGTCCCAACCACCCGGATCCCCTCCGGATACTTGAGTTAGAAACCCTAACTCAAGATTTCCACTATGAATATCTTGTGAAAAACATTCACAAGATCAAATCATACAACAACGGCAATAGTGAATCCCACAACCCGGGATCACCACCTTCTCTCACAATCGAGAGAATCAACAAGCAATATAAATGAGTTATATTGAAATAAGCAAACTTACCACAAAATCCTATACCTTGAGTTTTTCTTACCCAATAGTTGTAATGAAGGATTTGAGGAAGATGAAGTCACCAAGTCCTAGCACCAAGGAAATGACCAGCAATAGGTGCCTAGGAATGATTTGGAGACTTGGATCAAGCAATAGCTTGAAGAGCTCACCAAGAACAAGCTTCTCTCTAGATGGATCCTCTTTTCCCATAAAGCACGTGTGTGCAATCTCCACTCTTTCATCGTCCGACTCTCCACTTGAGGAGTCGGAGTCGGTGAAGGTACCTACAAGTCCTTTCTTGTTCTTTCTCGACTTGTCGTGCTTGGATGCCTTCCACTTCCCCTTATGTTTGTAGAGAGGACAATCCGGCTTGATATGTCCTGGCTTATTGCATTTATAACACACGGGAGTAGAAGCATTAGTCGAAATAAATTTTGATTTACGATTCAACTTACCTTGTCGGAAGAATCGGATGAATTTCTTTGCCATATTGGCCAATGCTTCCATGTCCATTTCTTCGTCCGCTTCTTCTTCCGAATCTTCATCATCGGTAGATGGAGCGGCCTTGAATGCAATTGCCTTTTTCTTTGGCTCGTCTTGCTTCAAGTACGCCTTCATCTTTTCCCTCATCCGGATCTTACTATCCTTGCGTACCTCATAAGACAACAAGGTACCCATTAGTTGTACGACGGTATATTTATTCATGTCATTACCTTCCTCGATTGCGAAGGTACGCTTCTCCCAACAAGAAGGAAGTCCATCGATTATCTTCGAGACTTTCTCCTTTTGGGTGTAGGTCTTCCTAAGAGCTTCCAAGTCGTTTGATATATCCACGAAGCGAGCGTAATAATCCTTCATGGTTTCGCCCTGCTCCATATGAAACAACTCAAATTCTTTATTAGCAACGACGAGTTTAGAATCTTTTACCGTACTCGATCCTTCGTGCAATATGAGGAGTTGGTTCCATATTTGATATGCACTCTTACATGTGCATATCTTGTTGAAGTCCTCGGGCTCCAACGCACAATTCAAGGCATTCATTGCCTTGGCATTGGCTACTTCCGCGGTGACCTCCACGGGGGTCCACTTCGCGAAATCTTCTTCGGAAGGCTCGACATACTCCGTCATGGTGGCTCTCCATAGTGAGGCGCTCCGGAGGAAAATTTGCATCCGGCATTTCCAGTACCCGTAGTTGATACCGTTGAAGTGTGGAGGCCTGACGGAGGATAGTCCTTCCATAACTGAAGAAGCTCCATCGCGGTTCTTGAAGACGTTGTAGTCGTTGTTCGTCATAGCTTTGAACTTGTAGCTTTAACCTTGGCTCCGATACCAATTGTAGTGCCATGTGGTAGCTACTGCACACGTACTAGAGGGGGGGTGAATAGTACTTAAAATAATCAAGATAGTTATTCCTAATTATTGTGTAAGAAACAAGCGACAATGCGGAATTAAACAATTATCAACAAGAATTAAAACATACGCAAACAAACAATATTACTGGGTTCGGATCCACCCAAGTCTCCCCGACTTGTTCCCGGTGATCCTACGTCCCAACCACCCGGATCCCCTCCGGATACTTGAGTTAGAAACCCTAACTCAAGATTTCCACTATGAAATACTTGTGAAAAACCTTCACAAGTCAAATCATACAAAAGACATGTGACTCCCACAAACCGGGATCACAACCTCTCTCACAACCGAGAGACACAATTCAAATACGATTGAAATGAAATAAACTCTTACCTTACAAAATCCTATGCCTTGAGTATACTTACCAAATTAGGGCAATGATGGATTTTGAGGAAGAGGATGTCACCAAACCCTAGCTTCAAGAAGATGACCAGCAATGGAAGCCTAGGGTGGAGTATGGTGACTAGGATCAAGCTCTTGGCTTGAGAAGCTCACAAGGGAGAGAATCTCTCTTGAGGAATTAGGGCTCAAGGTGTTGAGGGAGAGATTCTTGTGAGGGAGAGAGAGCTTTGAAATAGCTTGGGAGAGCTCTTCTCTTAGGTCTGAAATTACTTGGAAATAGGACCTCTAACCCATCTTCAAACGAATCAGGATTCTATTTAAAGGGGCAAGAGAAATCGAGTTTGAAAGAATCCCAACGGCTCTATTCTGAAGCAGACTAGTCGGTCAAAGAAGGATCACTGACCGACTAGTTCATCAACTAGTCGGTCGGTGATACAACGTAGACCGACTAACGGTAGAACAGCCAAGAAGTCGAAGTACAGGCAAAGACAACTAGTCGGTCTAAGAAGACTTGCCGACCGACTAGTTCCACAACTAGTCGGTCGGTGAATGATCTTTGACCGACTAACAGTCGAAATAGAGTAGGTTGACTTCAAGATGAATTAGTCGGTTTAAGAACAAATGCTGACCGACTAGTTTCTCAACTAGTCGGTCGACAAACGTTCTTTGACCGACTAACTCGAAACAGTAACTCAGGCTGTACAGAGGCAAGCTCAACTAGTCGGTCCAAGAAGGATTCCTAACCGACTAGATCGTCATCTAGTCGGTCGGTGACTCTTCTTTGACCGACTAATTGATCAACCTGGAAAGAGCTGAATATAGCAAGGCATCTAGTCGGTTCATGTAGAGTTGCTGACCGACTAGATCGTCATCTAGTTGGTTGGTGACTCTTCTTGAACCAACTAACATGCACTCGAAGCCGAGGGAAGAAGCGATAGGCTTCGGGAAAGTTTCTAATGGCTTCTATGAATATCCTAGCTCTAAGATATGTGCGAAATGAAGTATATAATGTAAGTCCTACTCAAGGCTTAACATTCTAATCTATGAAGCTAGAAGACTATGAATTAAACCTTACGAGCCATCTTCAAAGCTTCAATCTTCATTCCTCTTGACTTCAATATTGCTCCTTGAGCTTCAACGAAGCTCCAAGCACACGATCATGCGTATTTAGAAGTCTTGAGACGTCGCTTTTGATGTTCGTATTCTTTTGGCGACGATCTCCATAACTGCGCTCACAAATAAGTTAGTATCCATTATTTATGTTTGCTCATCATCCAAAACCATATCCGGGGAATCATATCACAACAAGTGATTCCGAGGACGGAATCATTTCTAAGGTGGGTAGAATGTAACGGCCGCTTTCCGACCGAACGTAGTTTCTGCGTGCACGTGCGTTAGCATGCACGTATTTTAATTGACTATTACTGAGCTCTGGCATATGCGATGCGATATGCTGTTGCGATCGTTTTGGGGTGTTGAATTTTATATTAATTTTTGGGAACATCTTTTCACGACTCGTTTTCTCGCAAAACGACTTTGAACGATGGGGGCGTTTTAGTCAATTGGCTCAAAACGCCACTTCCAATTTTATGTAAATTTTTGGTAGGGTTACGCATGATCGGGCTCCGTAGATCTGTACGTCTCGTCTCCACGATCGCCCCGGTATTTTCGGATTATTTTTCTGACGCCCGGATTGCGAATTATCACCCGGATTAACCTCGACCGTCGATCTCCCCAATCAGTTCAAATTTCGAAATTGTTAGCCAAATCTGGTTAAATATCTTATTTAAATCATGTTAAAATCCTTCCTAAACTGTTTCCTATTTGTCCCTAGACTTACTCCTACTTGTACACCCTCACCCCTTGACAATCCCCTTCTAGCTATAAATCTCTTAGGTATATATATCAATTATCATTTTATAATAACCCTAAACCCTAACCTAATACCCAATTCACGTTTACCTAGGGCTAACTTCTCAGCCTCCACCAAAAAAATTAATTTCCCTCCCCCTATTCCGATCTCTCCCTCATCTCTTCTCTTCCCCCATCGCATTCCCCCTCCGATCGCCGCCTCCCCACGGCGGGGCCGTCAGCCGTCGTCTCCCTCGTGAGACTCCCACCGCCCTCACACTCTCCCAGCGACGCCGTCTTCCCCTCTCTCCATCTCCCTCCGATTGCCGCTACGGATCTCTCGCCGTCGCCCACGGCGCTCAACCCCGCACGACGCCGCTCCGGCATCCCCGAGCCCCGAGCGTCGCCGCTGCGCCGTTCCAAGCTGACGTGATCCGCTGCGCCGCGACCACAGCCCCGTCGCGATTCCGACTCCCCGCCGCCTGAAACCCCGATCGCCTCTCCTCCCTCGCACCCACGACGAGGCACCGCTCACGCCCGCCTTCACAGCCTCTGGCCCTCTCCGCCACCATGGCCGCCGCATCTCCCCTCACAGCCACCCCTCGATTTTCTCCGCCGCCACCGCTCAGGAGCAGCGGATTCCCGACCGCCGCACACACTGTTCCGACCGGCGATGAGTCCCCGCGCAGCCCTCATCACACACAGCCCCTGTCGGGCTGTTTTCCCACGCAGCAGCCGCTTGCTGCGGCCTTTTCCGACGCCGCCCTTGCCTGCGCTCAGCCCCGACCGCTCCTCGACTGCAGTCGGACCCCGCCACTCGTTTACAGGCCAACGTCACGGAGAGGCACGCACGAGAGCATCAAGCGCATACAAGAATAATCAGTGAGGCCTATAACTAACATAATTTGTTGCAGCACGTGAGTAATCAGGGTGTTTTATATTACCCTATTATAAGAGATATAGGTTGGTATTTGAAATTGATAAGCTTGTGTGTTGATAATATGTTGTGTGCCAGTGTGTGCCGTAGCTATATCTAACAATCTGGGTTGAGTGAGGACTAGTAATTTAACTTTGTGAATCCGACATCGCAGATAACTAGGTCACGTTGCTATCGGCCTGACCTCCCCGGGCTGGATCTCCTATTTGACAGCCCCCCGAGTCGGCCAGCGATACATCCGACGTTCTGACGACATCGTATCGCCGTTACTCGCCGTTTTGGCCTCCGGGGTCTTTGTTCCTCCTTGCTCGCTAATCCGCAACTTCTTGACGCCGCCTACACCTCCTACAAACTGCTACCAGGCCGTACTCGCTGCTCGCGCACTTTGTCCGCTGCCCGGACGAGTCTCACTACGCTACCCGTAGTCGAGACGCGGTGGACGCCGCAGATCTTCTCGTTGACAGTCGCCCATTCCTTTGCTCCACCACATCAGCCCCCTTGCATGCCACAGATTTTGTGGCCTCCTGACGTCGTGACTCGTCCCTGTTACCATTGCCGTAGGCGTTTTGTTGCCGGGACCCGCAACTAAAGCGATCTTGATACCGTACCTGGGGCCGTGACATATCGGCTGCGCTACCCGCAGCCGCTACGATCCCGAGATGACCTCCACTGCGCTACCCGCAGTCGGGGACACGAGCACCGCCACCGTTTCCAGACTCTACGCCAGATTCGTGCGCGTCCCTCGCACCAGGTTAGTCCCTCTAAACTCATAGCGAACCCCACACCGTAGCAAACTGAACCCTAACTAAAATCGGACCACTGTAACTAAATTTATTTTCTGCGCCTTTAAAACATTGTAAAACAGTAGATTCGACGACTGGACTTTTGAACTATGCACATAGGATAGAATCGTCGAATAGGACTGAACATCTAAATTGTGACTTTGACAATTAGGGTAGTCCCGACAACCTAGAAATGAACCTAAATAGGATTATTGAAAAACGCGACCTGACACCGTCGCCATGACCTGTTTCAGACGGAATACCGCGGACGAGACGCCTGTACGAGATGCCCCGGACGGACGACACACTCACCAACGCAGGCAAGTGTATCCACTTGCACTTTTGGCCGTGCTGAGGCCCTAGTTGGTTAGAATTGTTAACTGTGAACAAATGGAACCGGGCGTGAAATGATAGCGTCCGGGACGACTCCTGACGGCTCAGACTTGACGACGAAGTCTGAGCCTGACAACAACAACTTTTGATATTGTAGGGCTATCATGTGTGTGCGTGCGTGTGGACACCCTAGAATAACAACTCCCTACACTTGTCATGTCGTGTCCCGTTACACAAAAAGCCTTCGGGTGTTTCGGATGCTTTCCTAGCGGAAGTGATCCCTGTTACCCAAAAAGCCTTCGGGCGTTTCGGATGATTTCCTAGCGGAAGTGATCCCTGTTACCCAATAAGCCTTCGGGCGTTTCGGATGCTTTCCTAGAGGAAGTGATCCCTGTTACACAAAAAGCCTTCGGGCGTTTCGGATGCTTTCCCTCGCGGAAGTGATCCCTGTTACACAAAAATCCCTCGGGCGTTTCGGATGTTTCCCTAGCAGAAATGATCCTTGTAAATCTTGTCCTGAGTTCCTGGGTTTGGGGTTGGGTTGAGCGTGCGCACGGAAAGAGGGTCTGATCCCCCTCGAACCGTAAGGCGTGAACCCTTTCGTGTCTCACTTGTCCTGCCTTGTCTTGTCCCGTCACGTCCCGTCTTGTTTTGACAACTGTAGGTTAGTCCCGTAGTTGGTAGCACACGTTACGACTACTACTTGTCCCGTTTTACTTTCCTGCTACGTTACTTCCTTTTGTGTTACTCTGTTATAACCACAGCATGCTAATCAACCAGTAAATCGTTGTCTAAAAGTTGATACACTTGCAGTTTGGTCTAACCCTTTTGTAGACCTTACCTGACGTACAGTTCCCTCTTTTGGTGCTGTACGTCAAGTGTTCAGCCAGAGTTCGTGGACGAGGCAGACTCACTGGAGTACGAGGAGCCGAGAACGTCGACCCAGAGTACGTGCCTGACGAGGACCAGACCTTGAGGTCTTTTTAGTCGTCTCGTTCAGAGGTTACTGCTTTTAGTTTGCTTTTAGCTAGGTTGTTGCCATGCTTAGGCTTCCTTTTTAGACTTTGTACCAGTTGGATATTATATCTCTAATTTAATGAATGTTTTTTTCCTTCCTGTACTTCTGTTGTTTCGAACTTTATTAATGCAAGAACCTGAAAACTTTAAAATGGTACCCCTACAGACGCTTATTGGGTCCGAGCTTCACAGCCCCGGCCTAAGCGGGCCTTAGTCACGCTTCGCCTCCGTCCATTTTGGGAAGCGGGGCGTGACAGGTTTTAGTGGTGGCCCATACAGGTCTTGTAAAAGTTCGGAACAATAAAAGTACCGCATTCATTTAATATCCACGCACAAGTCTGAATTAGTTTCCCGGTCTTAGTTAGTGGGAAGACTTAAGTAGACGTTCCAATTTGATAGTCAGACGCCTTGGTTAAGATTTAGTCGTACCTGTCTTAGAATACCTTAGTAGCCTCTCCCTCCAAAACTCTGAACAAATTAGATTTCTAGAGTCCTTCTTTTAGTTAGTCGCTCGCCTAGCTCCATCGACTTCGGGCCCAGCGGAACGTAACCTTGATTCCCTTAGGAACTTTTTCCCCTAGATCCTGATTGTAGTTTAGCTCGTTATGAAATCTTAGCACCAAGCTCTTCTGATCTTTAGACGACCTGATGAGTAGGACCCCTGACTTCTAGCGTCTCTTTGATTATTACACTTCTGTGTTATCGATCGTAGGGTCCCATCGTAGCCTCCTTGCATCTTATTCTATGTGTAACCACCATGCGATCATTTTCCTTCTCCCGATTCGCGTGATCGTTTCCGGACGATTATCGTTGATCCTTCGAATCCCTTCCTTGACCTATTCTGCACCCCCTAAAAATATTTTCGAAATTCCGTATTAAGTTTTTTGCCCAGCTTAAATTCTTTAAAAAACCCTATATTATATATTTTAAAATTTCTTGTTTTTTTCGGTTGAGTTAAAATCTTTCACTGATTTTAAAACCTCCTTGGTCGTAAAATTATTTTACTATCTCATGCCTATTTTCAAAACGGTATCTTTCGTATTTCAGTTTTAAACCTTATTATCAAATTCTATAATCCAATATATATGTATTACTTTTCTAAACTACAAAAAAAATTATTTCTAAACACTTAACATATTATTTTTAAAATATTTTTTAAACCAAAGAGGACTTTAAATTTCTTCTCGTATATGTATAAACATCTCTATGTTCATCGTGCTCATACTTCAAGAATCTTTGTTTAACTTACTTTCATTTGCAAAGCAACCGCTACCTCACCCTACCTTACCTCTTTCCCCACATTGTAATAATTTTACCATCTGCTCGCTTTTCTCTACATATTTTTATAAGTATAAAGCATATGATATCATATTTTACACGTAATTCTTCCTTCATCTATCTAATTATTTTGAGAAATATTTTGTCTTATCCAACCAACTATCTCCGTACACCCGTCTTATTTGAACTCGTTCTTTCCGATTTATTTCGTTACACTTTTTGTTCTGTTTCCTTTATGTTGCGTAGATTTTAGCCCTTGCAGTTGTCCATGCTATCTCCAGTTTAGGAATAGGCCCTTTGGTAGGTGATGTTGTCATGGTGCATGAGTATAGGTAGAGTGTGTAGACCTATATGAGTGTGTCATTGTTAGGGTCCTGATGATTGCCTTTGTGTCTTGAATGTGTGCTCAGTGTTACCCATGATAGGCTTGGAGTTGCCTGAATGACGGTATCCATACATGTATGAATAGGGTTATAGCAGGCAATTTCCTCAGACGTAGTTTTTCGAAATTATAGAATAGCTTATCTTTGACATCATGTGATTGCATCAAAATTTTGTTTTCTTTTAAACCAAAATCTTTAAAGTTTTTGAAATTAGCTCACAAGATCACAAATCAATCATCCTCCCTCATCCGTTACCACGACTCCACACGTTTTTCCGAATGTTATAAAAAAAATGTGTCACTGGTTTTAAGTTTTCCCTTTTCTCTTCTCTTTCTCTCCATTTAGAAATGTGATGTTATGGTTGTTATAGTTTTGAGACTAGCTATTATTGTTGTAGGATTTTGTTTGCGGGTATGCTCAGGGAGAGATGAGATTTGTTATAGCAATGACTAACTGATTTTGGAACAATGGGATCTTGGAATAGATTTCTTTCGGATGAAAGGAATGGGCCGTCCAAGACTTATTTTTAAAATCGACGGACTCAATGGAGAATTCTGGTTGAATGAAATTATATGCGTGAAGATGAGAACTTATCAGATTTGAGGCTTAGACGAATGGTAGATAGGGATGGCTATAGAGTATGGTAGGAGTTAGGGTGATCATGAGATTGAGTAGAGCTTTTATTAGCATCGAGACTTGGTCGTCGAGTTGGCGTGAGAAGACATTGGGAATAACACAACGATGGTTAGGTAGCCAGACTTAATATTAGGTTGGGATTAATTATAGTGAGTAGGATGAGATGTGATCTTGATAGTCCAAATTGTTCGGCAGATGAATTTATGGGAAGATATGACGAAGAATGCATTGGGGACACAACGATTGTCGATTTGTGAAAAGTGTTATGAGTTAGATAACGTTTCTGTTTGGATCGATGATTGACTTAAATATCACCTTAGCGATTGATTAATATTGGGAAGAGATCGAGAAATTTAAAAGATATTATTGGGCGGTGAGGTATAGTAGAGTGGTATGGTATGCGAAGATGATTATTATTCTTTTGTGAGAACTTGAACTTGGGAGGTTGAACTGTAGGGATGAGACTATAGCTAAGCATTAGGATGTGAGTTTAAACGTAGCATTGTCCAGTGAAAAGATGGGTTATGATGGATTAATTGAGGAACGATGTTGAAATTATAGGATTAGATACCATTGTGTGGAGGATGGGAGTTATAGGCTTAAGTATTTACGGATTTTATAATTAGTCTTAGTATGAGTGATTCCGAGGACGGAATCATTTCTAAGGTGGGTAGAATGTAACGGCCGCTTTCCGACCGAACGTAGTTTCTGCGTGCACGTGCGTTAGCGTGCACGTATTTTAATTGACTATTACTGAGCTCCAGCATATGCGATGCGATATGCCGTTGCGATCGTTTTGGGGTGCTGAATTTTATAGTAATTTTTGGGAACATCTTTTCACGACTCGTTTTCTCGCAAAACGACTTTGAACGATGGGGGTGTTTTAGTCAATTGGCTAAAAACGCCACTTCTAATTTTATGTAAATTTTTGGTAGGCGTTACGCATGATCGGGCTCCGTAGATCTGTACGTCTCTTCTCCACGATCGCCCCGGTATTTTCGGATTATTTTTCTGACGCCCGGATTGCGAATTATCACCCGGATTAACCTCGACCGTCGATCTCCCCAATCAGTTCAAATTTCGAAATTGATAGCCAAATCTAGTTAAATATCTTATTTGAATCGTTTTAAAATCCTTTCTAAACTGTTTCCTATTTGTCCCTAGACTTACTCCTACTTGTACACCCTCACCCCTTGACAATCCCCTTCTAGCTATAAATCTCTTAGGTATATATATCAATTATCATTTTATAATAACCCTAAACCCTAACCTAATACCCAATTCACGTTTACCTAGGGCTAACTTCTCAGCCGCCACCAAAAAAATTAATTTCCACCCTATTCCGATCTCTCCCTCATCTCTTCTCTTCCCCCATCGCATTCCCCCTCCGATCGCCGCCTCCCCACGGCGGGGCCGTCCGCCGTCGTCTCCCTCGCGAGACTCCCGCCGCCCTCTCGCTTTCCCAGCGACCCCGTCTTCCCCTCTCTCCATCTCCCTCCGATCACCGCTACGGATCTCTCGCCGTCGCCCACGACGCTCAACCCCGCACGACGCCGCTCCGACATCCCCGAGCCCCGAGCGTCGCCGCTGCGCCGTTACAAGCTGACGTGATCCGCTGCGCCGCGACCACAGCCCGCCGCGATTCCGACTCCCCGCCGCCTGAAACCTCGATCGACTCTCCTCCCTCGCACCCACGACGAGGCACCGCTCGCGCCCGCCTTCACAGCCTCCGGCCCTCTCCGCCGCCGTGGCCGCCGCGTCTCCCCTCACAGCCACCCCTCGATTTTCTCCGCCGCCACCGCTCAGGAGCAGCGGATTCCCGACCGCCGCACACACTGTTCCGACCGGCGATGAGTCCCCGCGCAGCCCTCATCACACACAGCCCCTGTCGGGCTGTTTTTCCCACGCAGCAGCCGCTTGCTGCGGCCTTTTCCGACGCCGCCCTCGCCTGCGCTCAGCCCCGACCGCTCCTCGACTGCAGTCGGACCCCGCCACTCGTTTACAGGCCAACGTCACGGAGAGGCACGCACGAGAGCATCAAGCGCATACAAGAATAATCAGTGAGGCCTATAACTAACATAATTTGTTGTAGCACGTGAGTAATCAGGGTGTTTTATATTACCCTATTATAAGAGATATAGGTTGGTATTTGAAATTGATAAGCTTGTGTGTTGATAATATGTTGTGTGCCAGTGTGTGCCGTAGCTATATCTAACAATCTGGGTTGAGTGAGGACTAGTAATTTAACTTTGTGAATCCGACATCGCAGATAACTAGGTCACGTTGCTATCGGCCCGACCTCCCCGGGCTGGATCTCCTATTTGACAGCCCCCCCGAGTCGGCCAGCGATACATCCGACGTTCTAACGACGTCGTATCGCCGTTACTCGCCGTTTTGTCCTCCGGGGTCTTTGTTCCTCCTTGCTCGCTAATCCGCAACTTCTTGACGCCGCCTACACCTCCTACAAACTACTACCAGGCCGTACTCGCTGCTCGCGCACTTTGTCCGCTGCCCGGACGAGTCTCACTACGCTACCCGTAGTCGAGACGCGGTGGACGCCGCAGATTTTCCCGTTGACAGTCGCCCATTCCTTTGCTCCACCACGTCAGCCCCCTTGCATGCCACAGATTTTGTGGCGTCCTGACGTCGTGACTCGTCCCTGTTACCATTGCCGTAGGCGTTTTGTTGCCGGGACCCGCAACTGAAGCGATCTTGATATCGTACCTGGGGCCGTGACATCTCGGCTGCGCTACCCGCAGCCGCTACAATCCCGAGATGACCTCCACTGCGCTACCTGCAGTCGGGGACATGAGCACCGCCACTGTTTTCAGACTCGACGCCAGATTCGTGCGCGTCCCTCGCACCAGGTTAGTCCCTCTAAAGTCGTAGCAAAACCCACACCGTAGCAAACTGAACCCTAACTAAAATCAGACCACTGTAACTAAATTTATTTTTTGCGCCTTTAAAACATTGTAAAACAGTAGATTCGACGACTGGACTTTTGAACTGTGCACATAGGATAGAATCGTCGAATAGGACTGAACATCTAAATTGTGACTTTGACAATTAGGGTAGTCCCGATAACCTATAAATGAACCTAAATAGGATTATTGAAAAACACGACCTGCCACCGTCGCCATGACCTGTTTCAGACGGACTACCGCGGACGAGACGCATGTACGAGAGCCCCAGACGGACGACACACTCGCCAACGCAGGCAAGTGTATCCACTTGCACTTTTGGCCATGCTTAGGCCCTAGTTGGTTAGAATTGTTAACTGTGAACAAATGGAACCGGGCGTGAAATGATAGCGTCCGGGACGACTCCTGATGGCTCAGACTTGACGACGAAGTCTGAGCTTGACAACAACAACTTTTGATATTGTAGGGCTATCATGTGTGTGCATGCGTGTGGATGAAGGGAATTCTGGGACCCTTAGGGCACAAAAACTCTATGCCCGTCCTAAGTTGGACGGAACATAGACAGAAAAGTAGCGGAAAAATAATCATGTTAATCTAATTAACATGTAACCCTAAGGTCCAAGACCCTAATCCAAGATCTATGCCGACTTGGGATGGGTCTGACCATCCCAAGAAGGATCTAGCCTACTGCGATCAAATTAAACTAATGCTAATAAACATATACCCGGAATCTCAACCCTGGGGCAGGCGAGATGTTCCGCACCGTCTTCCGAGCCGCTCCCGTCCCACGCTGAGCCGCTCCTCGAACCGCTCCCCGAACCGCTCCTCGAACCGCACCGAATCCTGAGGCGATCACTCCCGTGTCGCTGAGCCAACCACGCGCCGAAGAAAGTTTCACGCGAGTGAAACCTCCGCCTAGATTTCGGATCCGAATCCGAACTCCTTTGCGGCTTTACTAGAGCCCTCAAGAGTAAGGCAGAAATTTAGGGAGATAGAAGAAATATTAATTTAAGCTTAGATCCAAGCGTGCTCCAACATTTACGAGAGCCGCTCAGATCTAGAGCTTGGGACGAGTTATGAGGAAGGGGGAGGGCCTCTATTTATAGAGGCGGCTGACTCTCCCCTTTTCTCCACAACCGAGGTGTGACTATTAATTTGGGATTAATTAAATCAAGTAAGTTTGCCTTTCACAAAGGGCAAACTTCCTCGAATTTTAACTCCCTCACCGTTGAGCTTCAATGTTGGTACAACCTACCAAATCGAATAGGGTTCAACGGTGAACGCGTGATCACTCCATATTTTATACCTTTTTCTGCATATTTACACACCGTTTTGATCGCCCATATCACGCTTTTCACGATTATTCGACAATATTGCGATGCTTTTCACTATTTCTTGTTTTTGTCGTATTTCAGGAAATATGGAGCGATTTGGATTGATTGTGAGATCAAGAGGATTTGCACCCACTCCGGAGTGTCAACCATGGCCCTTTTGAGGGTTATTCTGCAATGGAAGAGGAGTGGAAGAAGAAAGAACGTCGTAGGAGCGACGGGGGAGCGAAAAGATGAAGATTGGGCATTTTCAGCATGCCACTCGGCCGAGTGAAGGAGTCACTCGGCCGAGCATAGAGACCCCGCTCGGCCGGCCAGATCGGACACGCAACAGAGATGTATCAGCGTGCATTCGGCCGAGCATCGCCAGCCCACTCGGCCGAGTGCGGAGACTCCGTCCGCCCGAGTGGCACCCAGACGACGGCAAGCCAAAATGTCCAACTTACTGTAATCCGTCAGTCTGCCCCTGAAGCCCGACTCGGCCGAGTGACGAAAGCCGTCCGCCCGAGTACCAAATGCCCCTCGGCCGAGTGACATTTGCCACTCGACCGAGTGATGCCGAGGACATGCAGCGCCCAGATTTTCAGACAGCCTCTCACTCTTTTGAAATCTGCTATCATTCCAGCAATCAAAGTATTTTTCTCATATTTTTTATGGATAGTAGACTTCATGACGGTTCCAACGCCACCAAGAACGCGCAAATCGGAGGTCGGATGAAATCTGGGGAATTTCTGCAAGTTGATGCTGCAGTGCTGGAATTTGCATGTCAGTGTCACTCGGCCGGGTCACATATTCCACTCGGCCGAGTGCGGCCTGGGCCCAGATTTTAAGTTGCGGTTTGGGCTGTTTTTGGGCACGAATTTGAGGGGTTTTCTAGGGTTATTTGCTAGGGTTTTGGGAGAGTATTTAAGGGGTTTGTAGCCACCATTAGAGGGGATCCCCATTATGTTTTCTTATCCCCATTATGTTTTATTAGAGGTTATTTTTAGAGGTTAGGCCATGCCCTAGGCCCCCTCTTGGATCAAAAAGCTTGTATTTGGATTGGAATTCTTCATCTAAGCTAAGTATTTCTATTCTTATTATTTGAATCTTTGATTTTCTATCTTTTTATATGCAAGCAATGGTTTTTATTGATTCTCATATCCTTATTGCTATGCTAGAGTAGATTTGTTGTTCTAGGGTTTGGGGATGAACCCTATGGATCTAATTTCATATTTGTGATGAATGAATTTCTAAATTGCTAGAATTGCTAGGAGGTTAGGTTGTGATTGATTTACTACGGATAGCTAGGGATTTCCATCGATTTGGGATTTGCAAGAGATTGGATTCTAATTGATGGGAAGGCCTAGATATTCGATTTAGATTTACAATTGGATTTCTCTAGACTTGGTTTGCAAGAGATTGGACCAAAGCTAGGATTTTTAATTGTAAATCTATACACATATTCGTTTGCAAGAGATTGGACGAATACGAACTATCACAACCTAGATCGTAACTCGAGTTTGCACGAGAGTGGGCTCGAGGAGCGATTGGACGATGATGTCAATCTTCATGCTAGCGGCTTAGATTAGGGTTTGCAAGAGATTGGGCCCTAATCTAGGTTGCTATAGACCGGCAATAGCGCGAGAGCGTGAGCTTGGTTCTCTATTCAGTTACGACTAGTTCACCTCAACACAAGTCTAGTAATATTGAGATTCACTATTTACAAGGATGAATGACGATCCGTAGTGGGAATTCCCTAGCCCTAGACACTTTTATTATATTGTATTTGAATCGATACTTTATCCGACTTCTTTATCACCGACACCGACATCCACCACCATTTCCATTATATCATTCCATAACCATCTCCACCAATAAAACATTCGTAGTCAAACCAACCTAGGATAGATTGGAGCTCAACACCACCTCCTCGTGTTCGATACCCGCTCGCCACTACACCGTGCGCTTGCGGTAAAACTACAATCGTTCTTCGGGACGTGTATCCGGGGCCGACCAAGTTTTTGGTCGTGCTCTTGGGTTGCAATCCGGGGCGATCAAGTTTTTGGCGCCGTTGCCGGGGAGGTGTTTCCCGTTGGGTGCCAATTTGTCACAATTAGGTTGATTAGATTACGAAAAAAAAAAATTTGAAAAAAAAAGAAAATTTCACCCCCGCCACCCTTACTACCATTTCTATATTCTTTTGTGCCACTGATATTTTTCTCCAGGTATTTATCTTTGTTTATCAGGTGTTATGGATGGTTTTATGTGGACCGCAGATTTTGAGGAGAAAGCATTTCAGAACTTATTGGAGGGCCTCTTGGAGTCAGCAAGGTTCACCGGTTCAGAGAGCACTACAGCAGGTGATGCATTTGAGCTACGATTTGCAGATTTTGTTATGAACCGTGTTTCAGCTGCAGGAACAATTGAGGAGGACATCCATGTCAGTCTTGAGGGGGATCGACTACATTTTCGGATTGCTTGCGGGCATTCCCCTCCACATGATACATCCCCACAAGTTGACATACCTGAGCAGCCGGCATCACCATTCCAGAGAGAGCCTACATTGATAGTTGAGGAGAAGGTAAATGAGCACACTGTCGAGCCAGAGCATGCTTTTGAGGAGGCATTACACACGGAGCCAGAGTTTATCGCCGAGGAGGTCGTGCATCAGGACGAGGACATAGCCATTCATGAGGATCCCGAGCACTACCCTCCTCCATTTGAGCTTCCGCTGCCACCTCATCCTTCCATTGACGCTGAGGACTATCCCACAGAGCTTATGGCCCCCTTTCAGGGAGATCTCTTCACCCCCTCATCTCCTACATTTGATTCCCCTCCCGTATATTATGTTTTTTGTGATTCAGATTTTGACGACTCATCATGCCTTTTGCAAGATACACGTACATATGATCAAGGGGCACGATGGGACGTATACGAGGAGGAGAGCGAGGAGTTAGCACCCATGGACGCATATAAATGTGATCGAGAGGTGCGCTGGGATGAGTCTGATGATGATGAGGAGCATCTTGATGAGGTCCACACCTATGATCCAGATTTACCTGAGCAGCTGAGAGAGCACACCACGGAGATAGCTATCAAAGCACAAGAGGATGTTGAATTATTTCCAGGGAAGTATCGTCCACCACTATTTATTTCATATATTTCTATTGACGATCCTCTTTGGAATACTTTTATTATGAGGGTGAAATTTTTGCAGCGAACTGATGCATCCTATTCTCTGCAGGGTACAGGTGGAGTCCTTGTGGGAATGCTGGATGATGCATTGCTAGAGTTCGTTGGTGTCCGTGGACATGTGCGCCTGGCAGAGCCACGGAAGGAGCAATTGGAGCAATTGCCTGCACCAGCAAAGATACTGGATCCGCCTTTTGCTATAGGTGATATCAATCCAGTAGTGTAGAAATTTTTATGCTTTGAATAAACACGAATTCTCTCGATAGCGAGAGGACCGTATAGATTTGCTTGAATAAATATCACCTCTTATGACGGCTACAAAAATTTTTAGACCCCAAACCCATTATATATATTAATTGCCCTCTCCATATTTTGATGTGTCACATCCTTTTGCTCACCACATTCGAGCATTTCTTTCAAGTGAAACCTTACTTTCTTATTCGTTTGACTTGATCACGCTTTGCAAAGCCATGACATTTTTGGTCAAGTCATTTGAATAGGATTGTTTGGTATAAGCTTGGGGGAAGGCGCTCTCATGCATCATTGTATGTGCATGTAGTTGCATTAGGATTTCATATCATTCATTTCATCATATTTCATTCACCCCCTTATTATTATCGTTGTTCCTCATATTCTTTCATTATGATCACATTGAGGACAATGTGAAGTTTAAGCTTGGGGGAGTGCATTTCCATGCCATTTAGATGCATTAGTTGCATTTTTACTTTATTTTAGGGTTTTTATAGAAATTTTTCAAAATTTTGCATCATCTTTTTGATTTTTCCATCTTATTTTCCTTTTATGTGCGTTCATGCATCATGTTGTGTGCTTGTTTTTCTTTTCTTTCCTCTCTTTTATTTTTTTTTCTTTATTTTTCTTTCTCTTCTTTTGCTAGATTTGTTCCTTATGATGATATCTCTTATTGCTTTAGCAACCATCACGTGGCTTATTATTCCATGCCATGTTATTTAGTGTATTCCATAGTCTTGCTATTCACATATGCTTGCAAATATATTTCTTTTGATGATTCCTCTACATGAATGCATGATATTAATTGAAACTGAATGTATGGATTAGTGTTTAGTATGCTTTTGTTGGAAATGCACCAAGATTCACGCATCATTAGTATATCTGAAGTATCAGTTTTATTGTCTTAATTCACCTTCTGTTGCATGCCTGATATGACTGTAAAAGTTTACCGCTTGACTTCACATTTTATTGAGATGATTGAGAATATCCATGCTTACATATTAGTTTTAGTTGAAGTATTATTTTATTGAACCGTTCGTGCACATCTTAGAGTGAACCGAGTGTTACATTATTTCTTTCTCCACATATATCTTTTTATTCTCTACATGTCACTTGAGTTCACCTCCTAAAGCTACTTATATCGCATCTATTTCCCAAAAATCCCCACAAAAGAAAAGTTAGCTCCAAAAAGTCCAAAAAGCCAAAAAGGAGCCAAAAACCAAAAATACAAATCAAATAGCTCCTACAAAAATCCAAAAAGAAAAGTGAGAAACAAAAAAAAAGATCAAAAAGAAAAAAAAAGAAAAAAAAATGTTTCTCTATCTCATTATTGGAGCCACAAAATACTTGGGAAAACCAAGGCAAAAATCCCATTTTCCACTATCATATTCCTTTAGATGCGATGCCTCAAGCTAAGCTTAGGGGGGTTGAATTCATTTGACCATATGAGTGAGTACGACATTAGAGTGGAGAGGTGCACGAATGGGGAAGTTTGATAATGCTTAGACTTTGCAAAATATATTAGATATGGAGATTTTTCATGATTTGAAATAAATATGTGAATGTCATGACTTTTATTCTATTCTCTATTGCATGCTTGGTGTGTATCTTATATGCTTCATTTATAACTTTTGATTGAAAAGTGCATCGCCAACATTTGTATATTAAATTCTATGAAATGCGTGATGTGGATATGAATTGATTGCATGAATTTAGAGAATCCCTTTTGTTGTTCTTAAAAGCTTGCAAGTACCATGTTTATGTAAGATATGAAATCCTTATAGCATGCGATTCGTATTTTCCAAGTTATCGTGATGTGTAGCTTATGGCTTGAGATCTGAGAGAATAATCTAGCGACCCCTTCCACCTCGTGTTCTTTCTTTTCCATTTCATTTTCTTTGTTTTCATCTCCCGAGTTCGTCTCTCTACTTTTCTTCCTCGAGGACGAGTAAGAGGCAAGCTTGGGGGATTTTGATCACTCCATATTTTACACCTTTTTCTGCATATTTACACACCGTTTTGATCGCCCATATCACGCTTTTCACGATTATTCGACAATATTGCGATGCTTTTCACTATTTCTTGTTTTTGTCGTATTTCAGGAAATATGGAGCGATTTGGATTGATTGTGAGATCAAGAGGATTTGCACCCACTCCGGAGTGTCAACCATGGCCCTTTTGAGGGTTATTCTGCAATGGAAGAGGAGTGGAAGAAGAAAGAACGTCATAGGAGCGACGGGGGAGCGAAAAGATGAAGATTGGGCATTTTCAGCATGCCACTCGGCCGAGTGAAGGAGTCACTCGGCCGAGCATAGAGACCCCGCTCGGCCGGCCAGATCGGACACGCAACAGAGATGTATCAGCGTGCATTCGGCCGAGCATCGCCAGCCCACTCGGCCGAGTGCGGAGACTCCGTCCGCCCGAGTGGCACCCAGACGACGGCAAGCCAAAATGTCCAACTTACTGTAATCCGTCAGTCTGCCCCAGAAGCCTGACTCGGCCGAGTGACGAAAGCCGTCCGCCCGAGTACCAAATGCCCCTCGGCCGAGTGACATTTGCCACTCGACCGAGTGATGCCGAGGACATGCAGCGCCCAGATTTTCAGACAGCCTCTCACTCTTTTGAAATCTGCTATCATTCCAGCAATCAAATTATTTTTCTCATATTTTTTATGGATAGTAGACTTCATGACGGTTCCAACGCCGCCAAGAACGCGCAAATCGGAGGTCGGATGAAATCTGGGGAATTTCTGCAAGTTGATGCTGCAGTGCTGGAATTTGCATGTCAGTGTCACTCGGCCGGGTCACATATTCCACTCGGCCGAGTGCGGCCTGGGCCCAGATTTTAAGTTGCGGTTTGGGCTGTTTTTGGGCATGAATTTGAGGGGTTTTCTAGGGTTATTTGCTAGGGTTTTGGGAGAGTATTTAAGGGGTTTGTAGCCACCATTAGAGGGGATCCCCATTATGTTTTCTTATCCCCATTATGTTTTATTAGAGGTTATTTTTAGAGGTTAGGCCATGCCCTAGGCCCCCTCTTGGATCAAAAAGCTTGTATTTGGATTGGAATTCTTCATCTAAGCTAAGTATTTCTATTCTTATTATTTGAATCTTTGATTTTCTATCTTTTTATATGCAAGCAATGGTTTTTATTGATTCTCATATCCTTATTGCTATGCTAGAGTAGATTTGTTGTTCTAGGGTTTGGGGATGAACCCTATGGATCTAATTTCATATTTGTGATGAATGAATTTCTAAATTGCTAGAATTTCTAGGAGGTTAGGTTGTGATTGATTTACTACGGATAGCTAGGGATTTCCATCGATTTGGGATTTGCAAGAGATTGGATTCTAATTGATGGGAAGGCCTAGATATTCGATTTAGATTTACAATTGGATTTCTCTAGACTTGGTTTGCAAGAGATTGGACCAAAGCTAGGATTTTTAATTGTAAATCTATACACATATTCGTTTGCAAGAGATTGGACGAATACGAACTATCACAACCTAGATCGTAACTCGAGTTTGCACGAGAGTGGGCTCGAGGAGCGATTGGACGATGATGTCAATCTTCATGCTAGCGGCTTAGGTTAGGGTTTGCAAGAGATTGGGCCCTAATCTAGGTTGCTATAGACCGGCAATAGCGCGAGAGCGTGAGCTTGGTTCTCTATTCAGTTACGACTAGTTCACCTCAACACAAGTCTAGTAATATTGAGATTCACTATTTACAAGGATGAATGACGATCCGTAGTGGGAATTCCCTAGCCCTAGACACTTTTATTATATTGTATTTGAATCGATACTTTATCCGACTTCTTTATCACCGACACCGACATCCACCACCATTTCCATTATATCATTCCATAACCATCTCCACCAATAAAACATTCGTAGTCAAACCAACCTAGGATAGATTGGAGCTCAACACCACCTCCTCGTGTTCGATACCCGCTCGCCACTACACCGTGCGCTTGCGGTAAAACTACAATCGTTCTTCGGGACGTGTATCCGGGGCCGACCAAGTTTTTGGTCGTGCTCTTGGGTTGCAATCCGGGGCGATCAACGCGTAGGAAAAAACAGCTCGTCAATCCGAGTCCGTTTGACCCTTCAAAAAATTATCCAAAGTTAGCCAAAAGTCATGCTTCTCTCGGAAACATAGCCGTCAAGAGAATCCCAGGTTTCAAAAAACCCTAACCAGAAAATTCGGGCTTGGTGGGCCTCCATTTTCGCTGGTTTCAGCTCAACAGTTTGGGCTGACTTGTTTTGGCTATAACTTGTGCATTTGGACTCCGTTTTTGACGCGGTTTGAACCTGCGTTTAGAGCGGGACGATCCCGTCATCTAGGTAACCTTTTCAATGCGTTTATTTAATTAAATATTGTCTTAAATAATTTAAGACACATTTAATCTCTTTTGCATCATATGCAAATTAGTCTCTATCATGGCTTAAATTTTCATTTGCATCAAATACAAATGATCTGAGGGCATATTCCTCTACATCTCCCACTTGCACTCAGGATCATTTATCCCGAATGCAGGAGATTATTGCAAATGTCTTTTGCAATATTTATCCCTTGCATCAAATGCATATTCTCCCTAACTAATTTCTACCTATTACTAGACGAAGGTCGTGATGGAAATTGAATTCCACCCCCAAGTAATTTTGATGATGAGCACACCAAATGAATGCTTAGTGTACTAACTACACTACACTTTAAAGTATACAGATTTCGTGAAGATCTACTAATACTCCAAGAAGCACATATCAACGCTCCACGACAAAGACGAACATGGCTAAACTCAAGTGATGAAGCTCAAGCTCAAACAAAACAAGAAGCTCAAAGAGAAGCTCATCTTCACTTCATCAAGTTGACTAAACTGCCGAAGACATGTTCAGAGTCTAGTGTGAGTGTGTCGTGTCTTTTAGGGTATTTGTCAAAGCCATATCAAATAGACAACACACACACACACACAAATGATTTCAAAATAAATTTTAACTATCTTCAAAATAGTTTTCAAGAGCTTTTCTAGTCACTTCATAATTCTCGTAGTGAAACTCCACGCACCCTGGAGCTAACTACAACTTTTGACTAGAACAACAGGAAAAACTCCTCTGGGAGTCGACTACCAAAAGTAGGGAGTCGACTACTTCTCAGGGATGAAAATTTCCTAGATTCCTCTGGGAGTCGACTACCTATAGAGGGAGGCGACTACCTGCCGGAAATTTTCAGACGTTTTGAATTTGAATTTTAAAATCTTTTGAGCAATTTACTCCGAAATTTTTGGGACAAAAGTCAAACGAAATTTGAAATTCAAATCTCAGTTTTTCCCTATAAATAGAGCTTAATTCTTTTGTGAAAAATACAACAATTGAAAATCAAAATTCGTAAAAGCTCTCGTGAATCAAAGCTCTCTAATTTTCTCTAGCCAGTTTAATTTCAGTTCTTGATCTTGCAATATTTTCTCAATTCTTTTTGAAGATCATATTATTATTTTTATTGGCTAAATTGTTTTTCAAAATCCTCTCTATTATTTCTCTTTAATTTTATTCGAAGGATTTTTGAAAAAAGCTCTAGATCACAAAGAACTTATCTCGTATCTTTGTGTGATCTAGACTATCATTCTATTAAGCCACTACACAAATTGTCTATCTTTTGATTGGCTATAGAATCGGGTGTATTTACCAATCTCTATCATTTATTGTAGAGTATTGGACAAATCTCTTATTGTGATTGATTGTTGGAACACTAGACAAGTCTAGTTGTTGCCAGTTGGAAAGTCCTCGGTTTGTGAGGCAAGGGTAAACCCTAGACAAGTCTAGGTGTTGTGTTCGGAAATCCTGGTCAAGGCTAGGTCGTTGGAAATCCTAACGAGTGAAGTTAGGTGCTTGTATTTGCCAAGGCAGATAGTGGAAATCTCGTACCGGATTGGTCGGGGACTGGACGTACGCGGGTTGCGGGGAACCAGGATAAAAATCCTTGTCTTTGCGCTTGCATTTTCTGTGTTTGATTATCTTTACATTTTTTCTATCTACAGCAAATATCAATTCTATTTCTATACGCTGAAATTTATATCTGTAATCTTATTTGTTCTAACATATACTTTGGGAGTCGACTACTGCTCATAAGGAGTCGACTACCCCCTGTGAAATTTCGCTGTGCACTTTAAATTATATTGTTGATTAAGAACCAAGCGTAGATCACTCTACTTGGTTTCTTAGGCAACATTAGAAGGTTTTGTTTTGTGTTGATTGATTAAAGAACGAAAAAGTTTTATCTTTATACAACACTATTCAACCCCCCTTCTAGTGTTGTTTGCCATCCACAGGATCGAACAGGTCGTACTCTGTGTGAGACCCTACAGCCTGACCCTTACAACAGGTTGGGCTCGAGCCCTATACGGCAGTGACCACGAGCAGTGGTTGCCGTCCCTGCTTCAGGAATCATCATTATGTGGTTGACTCATTGACATGAGTATTGTCGGGACCACCCTGACTGTTTCCATGATGAATTCTGCAGTTATAGTCTCTTCGTCTTAACTATGTCGTGTAGATCAAGTCTAGGGTACGGTCAAACTGTCAACCCCAATAAATTGACTCCGGTTAGTTTCTATCGATCTTTTAGTCAAAAAATATTGGACTTCTTCCAACATACTCTGGCCAGAGTTTTTACTAACGACCGAACTAACCCTACGACAATAACTCCCATTGACCGGGAGAGCCGAATCCTCTCTTGTTCATTACTCTCCTAATACGCTTCAAGTGTCACCCAATCAAAGACCTTTCGACAGGCCTTGCCTCGAAGCTAGGTCATTTGATCTAAGTGGCACTGTTCACGCACAGGTTCGTCAAAATGACCTCAAGTCAAAAGACCAACTAGCCTATCATCACTCAGAGTCATCAAAAACAGATTGGTCAATATAACCATATGATAACTCTTGTGGATCGTTCAGTGAACTCATTCTCTAATGAGCACATGTGTCTCGTCTACGACTTCACCAAGTCAAGCGATCATGAGATCATCGCCACCGCTAAACGGTGAAGAGTAAGACACAATGGTCTATCCGATGTTTTGATATCCTTGTCTCGAAACATCTACGACCACGAACCCTTTTAGACTTATGCTACAGACGGTCAAACATTTCTCCATGATCGAGATACTCATCTCGATACCTGTTTGACCTCGCATAAAGTCTCAGGACTTTACCTAAGTTAATATCTAATGTTAACTACATTATAACATAACTTAGATAAATTTTTACCAAACAGCTTACTGTTATTTCGAACAAGATGTTTGTGTTATTCACACACAGAGATAGATTGCCTCGAAGGCATCTTCTCTCAACATCTCCCACTTGTACTCAGGCCCATTTATCTCGGTATCTAATACCGTTTTTACACATAAGTTTCCCGACTTCATGTGGTAGAGCCTTCGTGAGTGGATCTGCTAAAACCGTCTACACTATAGACTTAAGGGGTTTCTATGTTCATATTAGACCAACCATTTGAATCTCATTCAAATAATTCATTTGGTCTGTCGGAATCCATAATATTTTTATTTACTTGGATCTTATCCAGTTCATCGTACCTTACGATGATTAGTTATTGGTCATTTCAATTGGCTCATATCTATTTTTGACAAAGTATCAAACTCTTTTGATCACTTCGACAAAAATATATGTTCCATCTCTTTGATGCCTCGCATGTAATTTATACGCGCCCACTGACCTTGAAAACTTTCTGGTCAATTCATATAAGTTGGGTCGTCTAAATCATATTTAGAAAAACGAACTTATAAGTGAATGCTCAAATTTTCATGGTCAACTTGAGCGTTTACATCGAGCTTGGTCCGAGTAGATCTGTACACATCTGCTGGTGAAAACGGTTTCATAATAATCCATTTTTAGGAATTACTATGGAAAAACCGTTCTCGACCAACATGATTGTACTTCACTATTTTCTTTTCTGCACCAATCTTTCAACTTAAAGATTTACTTGCAGTAAGTGAGGAAACATTTTCCTTGGGCACGTAAACTAAATTCCAAAATTTATTTACGCACACGGACCTATTCTGGTTGCATCAAGTTTTAAATCGGAGTTACTACTCCGAATTTTATCCTAGAAGTTGACTGAGTCATCATCAGTTATGATGTTTAACTCAACTCTTCGTCTCACAAAATTCGAGTAATTATACAACTTCATAATGATTGATTTAATGAATATCTTATTGATAATGTCCTCGTAGAACATTACCAAAAACTAGACATTACTATCCGGGACTTAACCCAGAGGGAGGACTTAACTCAGAGTCACTTGCTATGGATCGCACCAAGTCTAACTCAGTGTGATTCATATTTTTTTAACACACGGATGTGTTAACAGACTTGACCTGAGAGAAAAATCACATTTTCTTTTAATTACGCAAGATTTTATGTAGCCAAGTATTCGACCATTCGATCTATTCGAATCAGTTTAAATACTTTAGTCATTTCGCTCTTTATTTATCAGACTTGTGTTTCATCAAGAACACGTGTCTTAATAAAATATACGAATAACTTATTTTGGTTAATCTAGACTCGAGTACATCAGTATGTACTAGAATGAGTTCGACAACTCATTCTCCCACTGTCTTACAGATGGGTTTTGGCCATTATATCTAAGAGGGTAAGATTCACAAGTGTCCGTAGACTTCATAATACGAGAGGTCAGACCTCTCTTTATGTGACTTGTGAAGCTTAGTCTCTCGGTACGGCCTAGTCTATTTTGCCATATAAGTTTGCTACTATCTTTTGTATTTATATATTAACATTTAATATATATATTATCATTATACATTTTACTCATTTCTTTAGAAGCAATGTGACGACATTCGTCAAAATGTGTTAACCTTTTGTATAACAATAATTATGAAATCGTGACATCAAAATATGTCACATTTTCATTTCCTCCTCCTTATGCCTTTACTAATGATAAATTAAACTAACTTACTCAATTGACTTGCCGGAGTGCCTTCTTCCTTTTCTAAATCACATTTAGATATTAATTAGCCCAACATAAATAAATAGCTATGCAAGCATCTCATGTATCCAAACGGCTGAGAGTTGCAATCTTGAGTGTAGCTCAAGAAGTTGCTTGTCTCAAGGTCCGGTTGGAATACATAGTCTCGCACCGCTCATTCACTCGTATTCGACTCTAACAATTTGATCGAATTTTCAAACTTTGCGGATCAGAATTTGTTTGTCCATACAACCTTGAGGGTAGCTCGACAAGTTGTAGGGAGAAACATACTTCGAATATCCTATATGTTCAAGCTGCCTCATATAGAGACGAGTGACATGTAGCGTGAATTTATTTGTTGAACACAGAACTTAATGAAATCATATTTCTTAAGTCTGTTCTTTAGAAGGTCATTTTAATGTCAACGAGAATATAGTTTTGATTCTATCAATTAGAATTTAGCTTGATATTCAATTAATCAACCTATTTGACCAGTTAACTTATTCCATTAAAATCTTATATTTCGATTCCTTCGGTAAACATAGTCTTGCCCTAGTTTAGCATATGTTCAATATTAAATATAGGTAGATTGGCATTCATCTATCTATATCCTCCCACTATTTTTAAGATCATTTCAAATCTTAATAACGAACGATTTAATCGAATTAAAATATTTAAAATTTAGTGAAAGAGGGATCCAATCATCCTGAACCTCACAACCTTGAGGAGACTCAACAAGTTGATTGGTTCCATGATTGGTAGACTAACTCTTAGTCAATCACATCACATGTGACTCCCTATCGTTTTTTACCCACAATCACTTATGATCTTGAGGAGACTCAACAAATCATAATGACTGGTCTAGTCAGACCCTTGATTTCGTGTCCAGATTTGACTTAGATCGATGCTCGAGGAGACCCGACGTATCGATTTGGGTCAAGTCTAGACTACATCACATGTATGTCGGAGTTTGTTCCTTAAAGATAAACATGTCATAGCTTGAGGAGACTCAACAACTATAATTGTCTTCTTTGAGTTACCAAGCTCCAAAATCAAGGAGGGATACGGATTAATCTTTAATAAGATATATAACGCATTGACTAGATATAGTCCAGGGTGTCTGTCACACCCCGCTTCCCAAAAATGTGGAGGCGAGACGTGAGAAGGTCCGCACAAACTTGAAGCTATGAAGCTCCAAGTCTGATAAGCGTATAAAAACACTTATTATGGCAAGTCCTTGCAAAGAGAAACGAAACAACAATGATAATAAGGAGAAATGAGACGACATTTTATTGAATCTCCAAATGTCCATAAACAAATTACAATTTCACAGAAAAGACACCAGGCTAAATGAAAAAGGGTCTAAGGCCCAAACATGGCCAACAAGGTATAACATACATACAAGGGTGCCACGCACCAACAACTAACAGCAAACCTAAACAAAGAAGTGAACACGAGCGGTCTTCAAGACAGGCCCCTGGTGTCCACTCACCACCACAGCAAACATCAGCATCAGCAACACCATATCCCCTGCAACAAAGCTCTGGCTCTGGGTCTAACATGTGACACCCAAAAGAGAGAGGGGCACATGTCAGCAAGTCTGGAAAGACTTGTGCAAGGAAACTGAAAATAAGGTAAACTAACAACCTAGCAGTTATAGTATGATGCATGGCATGGAAAGTATAGTATGGAAGTGACAAGTAAAGTACAAGTAGCAAGTAACAAGTATGTCATGGATAACAAGTTTTACAAGTAAAACACGGACAAGTACAAGTGGTAAGTGTGACAAGTATTGTCAAGTAACAAGTACAAGGGATCACCCACACATGGATGCCCTATTGCCCACAGGCTGTATTCAAGTACAAGGGATCACTCAACGAGTGCCCTATTGCCCGCAGGCTGTGTTCACGCATCAAGTACAAGGGATCACTCAACGAGTGCCCTATTGCCCGCAGGCTGTGTTGAGCTCGTCTTCTGGAACACGAGCCAGAAAGTGTATTTAACAAGTATGGCGTAGGGGTGCACCTAGCCGGAACAAGTAGCACTAGTATGTAGCGATGCTACGCAATCACGATGAGTATTCAAATATGCAATGACATGAGCAGATATTCGCGTACCGTTAATAGAAATTAAACGTGACAGGCAAAATGCAATGACATGAACAGATATTCGCGTACCGTTTATTGAAATTAGACATGACAGGCAAAATGCAATGGCATGAACAATATTCGCGTACCGTTTATTTAAATTAAACATGGCAGTTAAAATGCAATAGCAGTTAAGGATGCATGGATGACATGAACAGTTAATACGCGTACCGTTAAGGGAAAGTAAACGTGACATACAAGTATGATGAAGGTGACGGACCAAGCTTCGTTGTCAAGCTAGGTCAATGGCGTCTAGACGGCTATCCTTTCACCGTCTAGTCTCTTTTACGCTAAAGCAAGGTAAATGGCCTAAGACATGGCCCAAATCAAGAGATGCAAGTTTCACTTGCCTAGCACCGAGGAAGACGAACGCGAAGGTTCGTCCCACAAGCGCTAATCTACGGGGAAGGGAATCGCTGTCATGTAGGAACAATCGTCAAACAACATCCATTATTATTAGGGTTTCACAAATATCAAGTGTGGGTTATGAGATTATTAAAGGAAGAATACTACCCGTGAAGAAGCGGAGGGACGATGCCGAGCAACCACGGCAACGGAAGAACGATCCGGCTCAGATCTGGAAACGAATGGAGAAGTTTGGAGAACTAGGGTTTTGGGGGATTTTGGGGATTTGATGAGATTTTGGGGAAGATGAGAGGTAGAATGTGTTGAGGGATGGTTTGGATGATGGATTTTGGGCTTGGGATGAAGGAATAAGGGTTTGAGGTAGAAGGGGGCTCAATGGGGGAGAAACTAGGGTTTCGGGTCGAGTGGATGAAGAAGAAAACGTTTGGGAGGGGTATAAATAGGATGGGCTGGCGGCTGCCCAGAATTTAGGGTTTTAACACAGATTAGTCTGTCAAAGAGCAACCACTGACCGACTAGTTTGGGAACTAGTTGGTCGGTTGACCAACGCAGACCGACTAAGTGTAAACAGTAACTTCTGAACGATAATATGATTTAGATTTAGTCGGTCAAAGAACAACTGCTGACCGACTAGTTTCTCATCTAGTCGGTCGACGAACGTTCTTAGACCGACTAAGAATAAATAGTACTCGACTGCACAGAAGAACTAAGAATTAGTCTGTCTGAGTACAAAACTTAACCGACTAGTTTAACAACTAGTCGGTCGAAAGATGAACTTAGACCGACTAAACAGAAACAGTAACTTAAGTAAAATTAATCCAAGGAACTAGTCGGTTTGAGTAGAGTTGCCGACCGACTAGATCTCAATCTAGTCGGTTGGTTCCCCTTCTCGAACCAACTAAGATGCACTAAAAGTGCCGATTCGAATCGCAGAGCTTCGGGAAGATTCCTATGGCTTCTAAGATCACTCTAACTCTAAGATATGAGCGATTTGAAGCTCGTCACGAATGACTTACTCCGAAATCGACGATCGAAGGAAGAAGCTAGAAAATCACGACGAAACGATCGAAAGTGAAAGCTATGGCGACGAAAACCACACATCCAAGGAGAAAATCCACCAAGCATATATTTTAATATAAATAATGCAATTACACCAAAACCAGTCGTTACATTCTACCCACCTTAGAATAAAGTCCGTCCTCGGACTTTCTAACATATCTAGTCGCCCTAGTAACCACCCTCAATCAATATCACATCAAAATTTAAACCAAGTACATTCATTTCAAGTGCTTATATATACATGCACTAGAAATCAAATATTACTACCACTACACACATATTTTCACGCACATAGTACACTCATACTTATTATAGTCAATCAATTTCATACACGTATTTCAATCACATGTATATAGTCAATATATTTATACAACAATAACACTTATTACTTACTGTAAGAAAATAACCAAGCCTCTCTTATTTGAAAATAATTTCACATTTATTTAGTCATTCAAATACATGCAAATATTTCACCATATTTTCACCTCACATATAGTCCTATAGCTATATATTGGTATAGCCACCCACAATCGTGTGCGTAACATAACCAAGCACAAACAACTCAAACACCATACATACATCATCCATCACTATTCACCACCACATACAATTATACCAAAGTACATAGAGTATACCCACTCAAGCTTGAGTGAGACTCAAATCATAGCAGGACATTTATATGCGTAACACAGTATCCATACACATACCAATACCACTCCAAGGTATACACATCCACGTATCACATATTTTCACACCATATCCATCCATTTATAATTACCATATCAACACATCAACTACATACAAGTTTAAGAGATGCAATAGTCGGGTATACCTCCTGATATACACGCATACGACATCTCATAAAACAAGTAGTACCAATCAAAATTATCATTCTGTTATCATACGTATATCACATCATACTCAAGCAGAAAATTACCTACACACAACATACAATTGCCAACACCCATACCACTATATACACACCACGAAATCAACACTACGACGACATAACCACTTAACTAATGGGCCCACCAAACTATAACAAGGTTGACACAGGCAACGACAAGCTCTATGGGCTAGACAATAGGAAAGAAACTGAAATCAAAAGCGTAACGAATAGAAAGATCGAAAAGCATGAAAACGGTCGTGTAATGATGTAATGATGCGCCATTGGGACACATGGAAAATAGTGCAAATAACATATTCTAAAATACGAAAAGTTTGAAAACCGTTATACTTCAAAAGTTGGAGTCCCTTTTCGTATAAAAATATTTAGGGGTCGATAAAACAAATTGTTTGAAATAAGTTTGAGTCGAATATACATAATAGAAGAAAACAGTTTATTGGCTTACATAAAGTCATTAAAAGGAAGTAAATCATTTACACGAATTTTGAGGTCATAGTTTTAGAAAACATTACGCGGTAGTAACTTAATAACGTTTGCAAAGTTTGAAATGAAATTAAATTAATTGAAAATTTTAAGCTCAGGTTGAATGCTTTCAAAATCCTTAAGCCAGGGAAAATTTAAAGTAATCAATATTGAAACTACTTTTAGAGGAATCAGGATTTGCCAAAAAGAGACTGTTTTACACAAAGCTCTTATCATACGAGCACCACGAGCCTGGTGCTGATATATAAAAATAATTGAAATTCCATTTAGGTTAGAAATTTTTTTTTCTAAAGGCGTGTATGGTGAACGGAAAGATAACAATAGCTTATTAGTAGCATTATCAAAATTTGTAGTGAAACTTTAAAATCAAATTTATGGAGGGTCTAGATCAGAAAAGGTTATGAAATAACGATTTTTACAAAAATCCGAAATAGGGGAAACGAGGAGCATAACGGTCGTAGTACTGGTATATAAAAATTAATTGAAGTTCTACTTTAGAAATCATTTTTAGAAATATGTGTGACGAATGGAAAGATAATAACATCTTAGTGGTATGGAAGTAAGTGGGAGGATATATACATATATATAATTACTAAATTGGTAAGCTTTAAAACCGAATTTTGGAGGTCTAAATCAGGAAATGGTTTCGAAAAGTAATTTTACGAAAATCTGAACTAGGGAAAACGTTGAGCATAAAATCGACTCGCTGAAAGCTGAAGTCCCAGTACATAAGAAGAAAACACGATGCGGTATTCGAATAAGTTTTAATGGCATAAGTAAGAAAAGAAAATCATAATTCAGGTTAGGAAAAACAGAAGTACGGTTCAGGGTAAAATTGATATATGAAAAGAGGCAAGTCATTTATATTGATATGAAAATAGAGGCTGAAGAATATTATAAACTAATAATCAAAAATCTCGACAAAAGTTTCAATGTTTAGGAAAGAACAAATAAATTTAAGTCGCGAAAGAGTATGAAAGCTAATATATATATTAAAAGTTTTCGAACAAATTTAAACTTAGCGAAAGAGGAACATCGAAAATACTTTTGGGGGAACAAGGATTTGCCATAAGAACGGGTTGGTATAAAGACTTTTGAAGTACGAGTACGACGAACCTATAATTGATATATACAAAAATTAGTTGGAGTCCATTCAGCTGGGAAGAATACCCCTAAAGGTATGTAAGATAAGTGGTTAAAATAGATTTTTGTAGTTAGGAAAAAGGACGGTATGTCGAACCATCAGAATAGTAATAAAGTTTAAAAATCGAAATGCGAAAGATACATTGTTAGAAAAATAGTACAAAATAGTAATTTTAAAATTACGACCAAAAGTCTTCAAAATTCAAGAACGACTTTTAACTCCATCGAAATTTAGGGAGACATATTTAAAGAAGTTTAGAACAAAATTTAAATTGAGTGAAACTTCAAATAAGGAAAGCATTCGAAAATAACTTTGGAAGAATCAAGATTTGCAACGGAAAACATTTGAAAGATCAAGGATAATTGTAATGAGGTGGTCATGTGAATTGAGGATAAGGGAAGTGGTTACGGAAACGTAATTTTCCAAAAATCTGTAGTCGGGAAAATGTTTGAACATAACTTTGATTTGTTGAAAGCTGAAATCATCTGTGACTTGAAAAGTACATTAAGGAAGCGCGACGAGTCATCTGAATAGCATAAATAAGAAAGGAAAATTCATAAATCGAATTTGGAATTGATTTATGAAAAGGGACAAGATATTTAAATAGGTATGAAAGGTATAGGCTGTAAAACATTATAAAACAGTAATCAAAATCTCGTCAAAACTTTCGAATTTCAAAAATTAATTTAAGTCAACGAAAGAGTACGAGATATAAGTATACATATAACAATTGAAATTCCATTTAGCTTGGAAAAGATTTTAAAGTATGTATGCTATGCGATTAAAATGGATCTCATAGTTAGGAAATGGTATATCGAATTTTCCAAAATAGTATTGGAGTCTTTAAACCGAAATGCGAAAATATAGACAAGAAAATGGTTACGAGATAGCAGTTATAATTACAACCATTAGACTCCGAAATCTACAAGTACTTAATCGAAAAGTGAGAAATTTTAAGTATATACGTAGCGGGTTTAAAACGAAATTTAAACTTAACGAAAACTTTAATAAGGAAAATCGAAAAATAACTTTAAAAGAAATTAAGCTTTGCGAATGGGGACATTCGAAGGATCAACGATTATCGAAATGTGGTGGTCATGGGAATCGAGGCAAGGGATTCGGTCGGATGATCAAAACATAAATACGCCTAGGTTATGACTTAGGAAAATCTACGGAAACTCCTACGGTCAACCAACTAAAGATTATGGAACTAAGCGCTAAGACTCCCTAAGGGCTAGACAGCGATGAAACGAGTTCAGCTTGGTCCGAAATCGATGAACCCAAGCGAGAGACCAAAGAATTCTAGAAGTCTATCCTAGTCAAAGCTAGACAGGAACCACTAAGGTAACTCTTAAGACTATCATATCAATCACTAGCATGGAGTCTAACAAACGATCAGAGGCCTCTAACTAGCAAGCACAAACTTCTAACTAAGTCTCACTATAGTCCTGACCTAATGGATTTCCTATCAAGCTGGGACAGGTGCTCTAACACGTCTATTAGCCACCTAAGACATAGGGACGCTAAAAACCTAGACTCCGGGCTTATAATTTAGATGTTCTAATTCGTTTAATGGACATTCTTTAATTATTATCGTTGTTCCGATAGTTCGCATTTGCAAATGGACCTGCATGGGCCACCAATAAAACCTGTCACGCCCCGCTTCCCAAAAATGTGGAGGCGAGACGTGAGAAGGTCCGCACAAACTTGAAGCTGTGAAGCTCCAAGTCTGATAAGCGTATAAAAACACTTATTATGGCAAGTCCTTGCAAAGCAAAAAGAAACAACAATGATAATAAGGAGAAATGAGACGACATTTTATTGAATCTCCAAATGTCCATAAACAAATTACAATTTCACAGAAAAGCCACCAGGCTAAATGAAAAAGGGTCTAAGGCCCAAACATGGCCAACAAGTTATAACATACATACAAGGGTTCCACGCACCAACAACTAACAGCAAACCTAAACAAAAAAGTGAACACGAGCGGTCTTCAAGACATGCCCCTGGTGTCCACTCACCACCACAGCAAACATCAGCATCAGCAACACCATATCCCCTGCAACAAAGCTCTGGCTCTGGGTCTAACATGTGACACCCAAAAGAGAGAGGGGCACATGTCAGCAAGTCTGGAAAGACTTGTGCAAGAAAACTGAAAAGAAGGTAAACTAACAACCTAGCAGTTATAGTATGATGCATGGCATGGCAAGTATAGTATGGAAGTGACAAGTAAAGTACAAGTAGCAAGTAACAAGTATGTCATGGATAACAAGTTTTACAAGTAAAACACGGACAAGTACAAGTGGTAAGTGTGACAAGTATTGTCAAGTAACAAGTACAAGGGATCACCCACACATGGATGCCCTATTGCCCACAGGCTGTATTCAAGTACAAGGGATCACTCAACGAGTGCCCTATTGCCCGCAGGCTGTGTTCACGCATCAAGTACAAGGGATCACTCAACGAGTGCCCTATTGCCCGCAGGCTGTGTTGATCTCGTCTTCTGGAACACGAGCCAGAAAGTGTATTTAACAAGTATGGCGTAGGGGTGCACCTAGCCGGAACAAAGAGCACTAGTATGTAGCGATGCTACGCAATCACGATGAGTATTCAAGTATGCAATGACATGAGCAGATATTCACGTACCATTAATAGAAATTAAACGTGACAGGCAAAATGCAATGACATGAACAGATATTCGCGTACCGTTTATTGAAATTAGACATGACAGGCAAAATGCAATGGCATGAACAATATTCGTGTACCGTTTATTTAAATTAAACATGGCAGTTAAAATGCAATAGCAGTTAAGGATGCATGATGACATGAACAGTTAATACGCGTACCGTTAAGGGAAAGTAAACGTGACATACAAGTATGATGAAGGTGACGGACCAAGCTTCGTTGTCAAGCTAGGTCAATGGCGTCTAGACGGCTATCCTTTCACCGTATAGTCTCTTTTACGCTAAAGCAAGGTAAATGGCCTAAGACATGGCCCAAATCAAGAGATGCAAGTTTCACTTGCCTAGCACCGAGGAAGACGACCGCGAAGGTTCGTCCCACAAGCGCTAATCTACGGGGAAGGGAATCGTTGTCATGTAGGAACAATCGTCAAACAATATCCATTATTATTAGGGTTTCACAAATATCAAGTGTGGGTTATGAGATTATTAAAGGAAGAAAACTACCCGTGAAGAAGCAGAGGGACGATGCCGAGCAACCACGGCAACGGAAGAACGATCCGGCTCAGATCTGGAAACGAATGGAGAAGTTTGGAGAACTAGGGTTTTGGGGGATTTTGGGGATTTGATGAGATTTTGGGGAAGATGAGAGGTAGAATGTGTTGAGTGATGGTGTGGATGATGGATTTTGGGCTTGGGATGAAGGAATAAGGGTTTGAGGTAGAAGGGGGCTCAATGGGGGAGAAACTAGGGTTTTGGGTCGAGTGGAGGAAGAAGAAAACGTTTGGGAGGGGTATAAATAGGATGGGCTGGCGGCTGCCCAGAATTTAGGGGTTTAACACAGATTAGTCTGTCAAAGAGCAACCACTGACCGACTAGTTTGGGAACTAGTCGGTCGGTTGACCAACGCAGACCGACTAAGTGTAAACAGTAACTACTGAACGATAATAGGATTTAGATTTAGTCGGTCAAAGAACAACTGCTGACCGACTAGTTTCTCATCTAGTCGGTCGACGAACGTTCTTAGACCGACTAAGAATGAATAGTACTCGACTGCACAGAAGAACTAAGAATTAGTCGGTCTGAGTACAAAACTTAACCGACTAGTTTAACAACTAGTCGGTCGAAAGATGAACTTAGACCGACTAAACAGAAACAGTAACTTAAGTAAAATTAATCCAAGGAACTATTCGGTTTGAGTAGAGTTGCCGACCGACTAGATCTCAATCTAGTCGGTTGATTCCCCTTCTCGAACCAACTAAGATGCACTAAAAGTGCCGATTCGAATCGCAGAGCTTCGGGAAGATTCCTATGGCTTCTAAGATCACTCTAACTCTAAGATATGAGCGATTTGAAGCTCGTCACGAATGACTTACTCCGAAATCGACGATCGAAGGAAGAAGCTAGAAAATCACGACGAAACGATCGAAAGTGAAAGCTATGGCGACGAAAACCACACATCCAAGGAGAAAATCCACCAAGCATATATTTTAATATAAATAATCCAATTACACGAAAACCAGTCGTTACAGTGTCATACAATCATGATTCGCGACATTACAGTCCAGCGGAACACAGCCAGGGAATTGACTAAGCCAGGATCACTATCCCTTAAAGGGTGATCCAGAACTCTTAGCCAAGCACATTGACTGGATCATGGTCCATTGAATGAAGCTTGTCATTTTTGTATGTGTGCCATAGACTAAACAGCTTTTATTAACAACTAATTAATCCTATCAACTAGTTGCATCCTTAAATTCAAAATTTTAGGATTTGTTTAATAACTTTTATTAAATCCTTATCAACTATAAGGTTCACGTGCTATCCTAATCGTTATTAGGATTTTAATAAATTTATTAACCAACGCCAAAAGCGAAGTCCTTTAATGAGAATTAATAATAACAATTAGAATTAAAATTTTCATTAAAAGGACTACCCTAATCAGGAATTAGGTCTTGAAGCATTGTTAATGTTTTATTAAAACATAGCATGTCATTAAAATTCAAGTAATAAATTTTAATCATTTCTTAATGGCTAACCTAAAAGGTTGTCTTGTGTTATCAAATAAGGGACAAGATGAACTAGCCATAAAGCTACACTAATTTATCGCATAAAAGGTGTACAACTATTTAACAATTTAAATAGAACAATGTCTATCACATAAACAATTTTAGCATGCAAACATAAATTTACCATTTAAATTTGAAATATGATTTTAAAAATATTTTATTTTTATCTCATAAAAAATTGTTTTTAAAATCACAAATTTGCATGCTACCTTTTAAAAAATTTATCGCATAAAAAGTTTAACCTTTAAAATCAGTTTTAAAATATCTCATAAAATTAAAACATCATTTTAAAAAACTTTCATGCTTAAAAAATTTTTCATATAAAATTTTTTAGGCACTTTAAACTTATCGCATAAATTTTAAAAGATTTAAAATTAGTTTTAAAAATTATCACATAAATTTTAAAACGTCATATAAAAAATTTCCATGTTCAAAATTTATCAAATAGAATTTTCGAACATCTAAAATATTTTTGAAAATTATCTCATAACTTTAAAAACATTTTTAAAAAGTATTTAAAAGCATTTCAGGTTTAATAAAATCGCAGGCTAGATCGAAACACAAACCTGGCTCCGATACCACTGAAGGGAATTCTAGGACCCTTAGGGCACAAAAACTCTATGCCCGTCCTAAGTTGGACGGAACATAGACAGAAAAGTAGCGGAAAAATAATCATGTTAATCTAATTAACATGTAACCCTAAGGTCCAAGACCCTAATCCAAGATCTATGCCGACTTGGGATGGGTCTGACCATCCCAAGAAGGATCTAGCCTACTGCGATCAAATTAAACTAATGCTAATAAACACATACCTGGAATCTCAACCCTGGGGCAAGCGAGATGTTCTGCACCGTCTTCCGAGCCGCTCCCGTCCCACGCCGAGCCACTCCTCGAACCGCTCCCCGAACCGCTCCTCGAACCGCTCCGAATCCCGAGGCGATCAATCCCGTGTCACCGAGCCAACCACGCGCCGAAGAAAGTTTCACGCGAGTGAAACCTCCACCTAGATTTCGGATCCGAATCCGAACTCCTTTGCGGCTTTGCTAGAGCCCTCAAGAGTAAGGCAGAAATTTAGGGAGATAGAAGAAATATTAATTTAAGCTTATATCCAAGCGTGCTCCAACATTTACGGGAGCCGCTCAGATCTAGAGCTTGGGACGAGTTATGAGGAAGGGGGAGGGCCTCTATTTATAGAGGCGGCTGACTCTCCCCTTTTCTCCACAACCGAGGTGTGACTATTAATTTGGGATTAATTAAATCAAGTTAGTTTGCCTTTCACAAAGGACAAACTTCCTCGAATTTTAACTCCCTCACCGTTGAGCTTCAATGTTGGTACAACCTACCAAATCGAATAGGGTTCAACGGTGAACGCGTAGGAAAAAACAGCTCGTCAATCCGAGTCCGTTTGACCCTTCAAACAATTGTCCAAAGTTAGCCAAAAGTCATGCTTCTCTCAGAAACATAGCAGTCAAGAGAATCCCAGGTTTCAAAAAACCCTAACCAGAAAATTTGGGCTTGGTGGGCCTCCATTTTCGCTGGTTTCAGCTCAACAGTTTGGGCTGACTTGTTTTGGCTATAACTTGTGCATTTGGACTCCGTTTTTGACGCGGTTTGAACCTGCGTTTAGAGCGGGACGATCCCATCATCTAGGTAACCTTTTCAATGCGTTTATTTAATTAAATATTTTCTTAAATAATTTAAGACACATTTAATCTCTTTTGCATCATATGCAAATTTGTATCTATCATGGCTTAAATTTTCATTTGCATCAAATACAAATGATCTGAGGGCATATTCCTCTACAGTGGACACCCTAGAATAACAATTCCCTACACTTGTCATGCCCTGTCCCGTTACACAAAAAGCCTTCGGGCATTTCGGATGCTTTCCTAGCGGAAGTGATCCCTGTTACCCAAAAAGCCTTCGGGCGTTTCGGATGCTTTCCTAGCGGAAGTGATCCCTGTTACCCAAAAAGCCTTCGGGCGTTTCGGATGCTTTCCTAGCGGAAGTGATCCGTGTTACACAAAAAACCTTCGGGCGTTTCGGATGCTTTCCCCCGCGGAAGTGATCCCTGTTACACAAAAAGCCCTCGGGCGTTTCGGATGTTTCCCTAGCGGAAATGATCATTGTAAATCTTGTCCTGAGTTCCTGGGTTTGGGGTTGGGTTGAGCGTGCACACTGCAAGAGGGTCTGATCCCCCTCGAACCGTAAGGCGTGAACCCTTTCGTGTCTCACTTGTCCTGCCTTGTCTTGTCCCGTCACGTCCCGTCTTGTTTTGACACCTGTAGGTTAGTCCCGTAGTTGGTAGCACATGTTACGACTACTACTTGTCCCGTTTTACTTTCTTGCTACGTTACTTCCTGTTGTGTTACTCTGTTATAACCACAGCATGCTAATCAACCAGTAAATCGTTGTCTAAAAGTTGATACACTTGCAGTTTGGTCTAACCCTTTTGTAGACCTTACCTGACGTACAGTTCCCTCTTTTGGTGATGTACGTCAGGTGTTCAGCCAGAGTTCGTGGAAGAGGCAGACTCACTGGAGTACGAGGAGCCGAGGACGTCGACCCAGAGTACGTGCCTGACGAGGACCAGACCTTGAGGTCTTTTTAGTCGTCTCGTTCAGAGGTTACTGCTTTTAGTTTGCTTTTAGCTAGGTTGTTTCCATGCTTAGGATTCCTTTTTAGACTTTGTACCAGTTGGATATTATATCTCTAATTTAATGAATGTTTTTTTCCTTCCTGTACTTCTGTTGTTTCGAACTTTATTAATGCAAGAACCTGAAAACTTTAAAATGGTACCCCTACAGACGCTTATTGGGTCCGAGCTTCACAGCTCCGGCCTAAGCGTGCCTTAGTCACGCTTCGCCTCCGTCCATTTTGGGAAGCGGGGCGTGACACCAATACTCAACAGATGTAACTATCTCTCTCCTGCACACTATACTTAGTGGGAATCCATAAACTCAAGGATTTCCTAGGCAAGGGTTTTGCCTTAGTAAGAGGGGTGGATGTGGCATGCTTAGGTGTAGAAATAAATGTCTTGGCATGCATAAAGTGAGGATTTTGCTTCTGAGCAAAAAATGAAGGATTTTCATTCTTCCTCACTACCTTGTGATTTACATGCTTCTTGTTGGTGTTATTGTTATACAAGAAAGCATGGTGATTCTTCTTAGATGCCTTTGCAATATTTCTTGAATTTGCACCAAAAGAAGAATTAGAGGTGGGTTTGGTAACCACCTTTGGAGTGTATCCCAAACCTCATTTATGGTTTACCGGATGTTGTTTTTCAAGTAAACCATGGAGTGAATCCCTAGAATGAACAAAGCTAATAAGCTTATGGGATTCCTCTTCGCATTTCAACGTAAGTTGTTGAATTCGAGTTTCTAAGCTAAGGTTTTGAGCTACTAATTTTTCATTGGTTATGCTCAATTCCTTAACTTGAGAGAGAAGTGTGTCTCTCTCACTAGTGTCACAAATATGCAAAACATCATGATTATTTACACTAGTATATTCTAAAGCATGCACCCTACTCATAGCATTCTTAAATTTAGCTTTCAATTTATCATATGAGTCGACACACTTACTTGCCAAGTTGGAGGCCACATTGAAGCGGTATTCGAGCTCCTCGTAGGATATCTTTTCCTCCTCAACTTCCTCATCGCTTTCTTCCTCGCTAGAGCTTGACGAAGACTCTTCCCCATTAGCCATGAAGCACACTTCTTCGTTGGAGTTGAGCCACGCCTCTATCTCTTCATCGTTTGAGCTAGAGGAGATTGATGAAGAATCATCAAAAGCCGCGAAGCACATGTGAGCTTGCTCCTTGTCATCCTCTTCTTCATCGCTTGATGTGTCCTCATCGGAATTATCAAATGTACCGACAAGTCCCTTCTTTTGGTTCTTGAATTTGGACTTGCCTTTCCAATGCTTCTTCCCTTTCCCTTTGTAAGTCTCTTTGTCGGGCTTGGAAGGGCATTCGGTAGAGAGATGAACTTTTCCTCTACAATTGAAACAAATAGAATTGTTAGACTTGGAGGCAAACTTTGACAAAGATTTACCTTGCTTGCCCTTGAGGAATGCCTTGAATTGCTTGAATTGCTTGGCAAGCTCGATGTAATCATCATCGCTAACATCATCTTCTCCATCATCTTCACTCGGAGCTTCCCGATGGAATTTCTTTCTCCATTCGATTGGCTCCTTCTCGGCATGGAATGCAACTCCCTTTTGCTTCTCGGGCTTCGTTAGTTAAAGCTCTTTCTTATGTTAAAGCTTTACTTTATACGCCATGAGATTCCCAATGCACTCCTCAACAGTGTATGTGGACATGTCATAAGACTCCAAAATACCGTCGGCCTTTGACTCCCATTGAGATGTGAGCGTGTCAAGGATCTTCTCCACTCGATCCTCTTGGGAAATCATCTTCCCAAGTCCTTCCAAAGCATTCACGATTTCTGTGAACCTTGTGAACATCTTTGAGATGTTTTCACCTTCCTACATATTAAACAACTCATATTTAGATCTAAATACGCATTGTTTAGATTTCTTTACCTTCGAAGTCCCTTCATGAGAAATCTCCAATGTATGCCAAATTTCGTTGGCCGTTTTGCACATGGAGATGCGGTTGAACTCATTTGAAGTGAGGGCGCAATTGAATGCATTCATAGCCCTCGCATTAAATTTGATCGAGTCCTTCTTCGCTTTTGTTCTCGAAACCGCGGGTGTTGTAGGCTTCTTGATCCTCCAAGTTCTTGAACTCATAGCCCTCACTTCTTGAACTCATTTCGCTTTTGTTCTTCGCTTCTGTGACGTCACAAAGGTCTTGACCCTCCAAGTAGATCATCATCTTGATCTTTCAACTTGGGTAGTTGGTTCCGTTGAAGAGCGGGGGTCAAACGGTTGATAGACCTTCTTCATGAGACATGGATGAAGCGTTGTATGCCATCATTTTTGTATGCTTCAACCTCGCTCTGATACCAATTGTAAGGACCGTCTACCTTGCAATACTAACAACAAACACTCTAGAGGGGGGTGAATAGAGTAATGTCAATAAATTGTGCAATTAAAATTAAACTTGCAAATGCGGAATAATAAGTGCAAGAGGAATTAATCAACACAATCAATCCAAACGCAAACACAAGAATTACACTGGTTCCCCAAACTTGGGTACGTCCAGCCACACCAATATCCACTATAATTCTCACACAGAGAAGTGAATACAATCTCACACAGAGATACCTCACACAGAGGATTTGGATTCTCACACAGAGATATCCTCATTCTCACACAGAGGATTTAGGATTCTCACACAGAGAAATCCTTGCTTTCACAGAGAAAGACTTAAGCTCTCACACAGAGAGACTCAACCAACCCTCACACAGAAGATTATACTCTCACACAGAGAGTAACTAGCTCTCTCACAGAAAGCTAGGGTTACAATGAAATAACAAAGTAAAACAAATACTCTTACCTATGACTTGAGATGAACTTACTCATACATGAATGCAAGGCATGGAAGAAGATCTCCAAGTGATGAGATTTGCTAGAAATGCACTTGGATGATTTCCCTTGAGCTTGACTTCAATGCATGAAGGAGAGAATGAGCTTTAAGAGGGAAATGAGAGAGTTTGAGAGTGACTTAATTAATCTCTAAAGATTTTCAATAGCATCAAGAAGTTCTAGAGATATCAGCACACCCATATATATAGGAACCCTATATCAACCTTCAAAAACCAAGAAAACAGCCAACAGCCCAAAGCTGCAACGGCTAGAAACAGGTCGAAAACGACAGCAATAGTCGACTGAAGATCATAAGACAGTCGACTGATCAACGGCTAGAAAATATTTAACGGCTATAATCTGAGACAGGACAGTCGACTGAAGAAGACAATACAGTCGACTGAAAACAGGACAAGCGCCTGTAAAACCTTCAGCAGGCGACTGCTGCAGGGGGATGGAATAAAACATAGAGCTGCACTCTTTCTCCAGATAAGCATACAGGCGACTGATGTCAATAATACAGTCGACTGTAAAATAGTCAGGCGACTGTAAAACCTTCATCAGTCATCTGCTGCAGTAGATGGAGAAAAACAGAAAGATGCAGAGATTGCATTTACGCTACTCAGACGACTGTTGATCAATCTACAGGTGACTGTAAATATACAGGCGACTGTAAACTGTGCATCAGTCGACTGTTGCGTAAAGCTCAAGTAGAGTCAATGGAAATGTTGACTTGAGCAATGCATATCAGTCGACTGTAGAAGGATCGACAGGCGACTAGAAATCACCCAGTCGACTGTGAATCCCTCATCAGGCGACCGATGGAAAGCCAGAGACTCCAAATAAGTCTTTGGACAAGATGAACCTATTAGGTTGGATTCAATGATAAACCTAAGGCTCACTAAGATGGTTAAATGCATATGCATGAATGAGTAGACCATCTATCAAGGCATTACATTAACCTAGACTCAAATGAGAGAGAAAGCAATAAAATAACTATTACATGGATTACATTGCTTTCCTTAGAGTCTAAGTCTTCTATCTTGATGCCTTGATGCTCTCCATCATCTCCAAGCTTTGGCACCCCTTGAGTCCAAGCTTTGGCCATTCTCCACTTGATGTCCATCCTTGCACCAAGTGATTAGTTTTCAAGAAAGATATTCTTGAAATAAAACTGTGAGACTAAAACATGAGAGTCATTAGCAACAACATAATGTTATGATCATCATCAAAATAAGATTGGTATGAAACACCAATACTCAACACTCTTGACATTCAGATCTCCTATAGTGCACGGGATGGAGAAGCTCCCAGGATCCTCTAGTTTTTCAACCATCTTTCTCTGAATAATGGCGCTACACTCCGCAGAGAGCACCACCTTCTCCCTCTTACCACCCTTGGTAATTATCTCTTTAAGGAATTTGACGTAGGTAGGGATCTCAGAGATCGCATCGAGAAAGAGGATGGAGATGTTTAGTTGCTTCAAAATATCGAAGAGCTTCCCATATTTTTCATCCAACTTGGCCTTCGCCATTCTTGACAGGAATGGGATTCTCGGCATATATGGCTTGGGAGGCTCTTCAGCAGGCTTCCCTAGCTCTTTCTCTACTTGCTTATCCTTGGAGGATCCAGAATGCAGAGGCTCTTCCTCACGCTCAAATTTTTTGTCATCCCCAGATTTAAGCTCAACATGAGCTTCTTCTTCTATTTCAGCATCCTTCTCCACGACGGGCATTATGGGACCTTCAAACTTCTTCCCACTTCTCAGTGTGATTGCATTCACATGCCCTCGGGGGTTCTCTTTAGTTTGCCCCGGAAACTTCCCGTGTGCCTTAGAGAGCTGGGAGAGATGCTACGCTATCTGCGCCATTGTGGTCTCCATGGACTTCTAGCACATTGCCAGCTGCTGTGTGGTAGACGCAAGTTCTTGTGTCGTCATCATTAGCTGTTGGATAGAGTTTTGGAAGTGGTCATTCCTCTGGCATTGAGTCCGGATGTGACTCTCGATTAGCAATTCTAGGCTTGATTTTTGAATTGGGGCGCGTTCACCGGAGGCCTCTGATTGAAATTCTGAAATTGGCCTTGAGGAGGTGGAGTCTGAAACTCTTGAGGCTGCTGAGGGTATGGTGGGGGAGCTTGCAATCGCGGGGTTCGGTAGGAGAAATTGGGGTGATTCTTCCACTCTTGATTATATGTGCCAGAATACGGGTTGCTCGGCGGCCTCGGATTGTTCCCATATAAAGCGTTCTCTTGTTCGATTGTCATATCCAGAGGCGCCATCATGGGTGATGAGCATTCATTTCTTTGGTGCCCCTGCACACCACAAACTTCGCAAACTGCCACCATAGGCATTTTAGCAGCACCAAGTCCAATAAGGAAAAGTTGTTTAGTTAAGGCATCAGACTTAGCTAAAAGTAATGATACCTTGTCGACGTCATATTTACCTCTCATCGTGGAGGTTCTCTTCTCGTTGCTCCAGGACTCGTTGTTCTCATCCATTGCTTCTAGAAATCTATTTGCTTCAGCCGGAGTCTTGCTCATTATGGCACCATTAGCAACGGTATCTATGGACATCCTCATCAGCGGCGTTAGCCCATTGTAGAAGGCCTGAATAAGTAGCCAATCCGGCACGCCGTGGTGGGAGCAGACTCTTTGGAAGTCCTTAAACCTCTTCAAAGCTTCATATAAAGACTCTCGCTCTGACTGCTTAAAGTTGATGATTTCGTTATGCAACTTGGTAGTTTTACCTGGAAGAAAGTACTTTGTCAGAAAAGCAAGAGATAAACTGTCCCACATAGTGAATGTGTTGGGACTATGGCTCCTAAGCCAATCCTTGGCCTTATCCCTAAGTGAGAATGGGAAAAGTCTTAGCCTGATGGCGTTATTGGTTATGCCATTAATCTTCAACGTATCCATCTTTTCCAAGAAGGTGTTAAGATGGTCATTCGGGTTCTCCATAGGGGCCCCTGAGAATTGGTCCTTTTGCACGAAATCAACCAAAGATGGTTTGAGTTCGAAATTTTTCGGCTCTACCGCCAGCCTTTGAACGCTAGAGGTCGTAATATTGTGGGGCATTGAATAATCGAGGAGCGACCTAGGTTGCGGTGGTTGCAGCGGCGGCGGCGGTTGTTGACCATTCTCGGGTTTAAGTATCTCATCCATCGTCTCGAGGGCTTCTCTCCTCCTCCTCTTTTCGTTAAGCCTTCTCGCGGTAGCTTCAATCTCTGGGTCTAGTAGATGCAAGTCCGCTATGCCTTGAGATCTCATGTGCATGCAAAAAGGTCTACACCAAAAGGAAACGTGAAAAGCACCAAGAGGTGATGAAAAAGGAAATATGAACAAAAGAAAATAAAGAAAAAGAAAAACACAGTTTCTCTACAAAGACTAAAACCAATATCAATTTTTGCCTCCCCGACAACGACGCCAAAAAGCTGATCACTCCCCGCGAAGGGGTCGATGCTAAAAAAACCGCAACGCACGGGTCATGTGTAGACGCTTACAAGTCGAACACGAGGAGGTAGTCAATGAGTAACGATTTTATAGGTCCTTGAATGAAAGCTACACAATAGTCATGGTGATTGGTTAGTGAATGGTAGGAAGAGTGTAATAAAGGGGTAAAAGCTCTAGGGCGTGGAGAATCCCTTCCATTTGACTTGGGTTAAGGTTAAACTAAGCATCAATAGGTTTTCGGGTTCATTGGGACTCTGGAGAGATCGTGTCACCTAAGGGCATTCGCCTATCCCCCACTGTCGTGATGCATGATAGGTTATTCCCTTATGCCATGTTCTACCCCTGCTGTTGCAATGCAATGATAGGACAACCCAACCTACACCAATGTCAGTGGTTTTCGATGCATCGGTGTACGTTGGGCGCATTACGCTTGACGAATATCCCCAATCTTCCTCCGGCCCATAGTGGTGTTCGGGGATTAGACCTACATTGGGACAGCTCTTAATCGATGCCCGTTGGCTTTCAGTCACACCGATAATATGGATCGTCGTAGAGATCAGATCCCCGGATCGGTCCCGTCTTTTGATCGGCGGCCAATCCAATCACCCCGAAGGGAGGGGGTCGAATCTACGATGATAATAATCGTCCTAATGTATCCATAATCTCAACTAGCTCGGAAACTAAATCAATTAGTAGGTTCAACCCATGGCCCTAGTCCAATGGGGTTCATCCCTTTGCCCTAGAAGAAAACTACTCACTACCCATTAGAAAAGATGAGGATTCTAACAATTTGTAAGCATCTAAAGCCATGGATTCAGATTATAACAGCAATAGATGATAAAACAGAAAATAAGAACAATAGGAGAAAAATTCTATTAAGTAAAGATGGAGTATTACACTAATAATCGATTAGAACAATGAAAAAAACTAAATAAAGATGTTTAGAATTCTTACAAACTTACCCAAACCCTTAGAAATAACAGGAAAACAGCTAAAAGATGGATTCCTCTCGCAGGAGGATGACTGGGCGCTTATATACACGTGCCCAAAAGACCAAAATAGCCCCAGATCCACCCTAGCAACTGTAGAAAATAGGTCTGACGTGACCGCGTCAACAAATGACACGGTCACATCGTTCCCTAGAATAGTAGAGGACTGGTGGCTCAGCGACGCGGTCGTGCCAATAGATACGCGGCCACGTCAAAAATGGTTACGCGGCCGTGTAGTCTATTGTCGTGACCTTGTCTTTCTGCTCTGGATGCCGTAAATTCGCGGCCGTGTCGTCTTCGTTCACGCGGGCCGCGAAAGTTTATGATCTTCAATCTTGTTCTTGACTCAAGAAGTCTTCTGACGCGGCCGTTTGGTGGAAATTGATGCGACCACATGGTTAATGCTTTTTTGGAAGTTTGACACGACCGTGTGGACATGGTGACGCAGCCCGCGTCAAGGGCAGCTGCTCACAAACTCATCTCCTTTGCACCAATTGACTCGCCGGCTTCGCTCCTTTCGCCTCTTTGCGCTAAGATCTTGCCATATGATCTCCAATCGGCACATATTTCCTACAAAGCACGCGAGGAACCACAAAAGCAAAAGAAGAGACAAAACGGGGAAAACGGGGAGGAATAGAGAACGAAACGGTGTAAAACGTGCATGAAAAAGAGTGGAAAACTATATAAAATAAACACTCATTAGGTAGTGAGTAGTTTTCTTATATGGTAATGGGATGAACCTCATTGGATTAGGGGTATGTGTTGAACTAGTTAATTGATTTAATTCCTGGGCTAATTGAGATTAGGGGTATATTGGGAAGATTATTGTCGTCGTAGATTCGACCCCCCTCCCTTCGGGGCGATCGGATTGGCTGCCGACCAAAAGTTGGGACCAATCCAGGGTTTCGATCCATACGACGTCCCATACTATCGGTGTGGCTGACGAGAGTCGGGCATCGATTAGAGCTCTCCCAATATAGGTCTAATCCCCAAACTCCACTTTGGACGGGAGGAAAATTGGGGATATTCGTCGAGCGTAATGCGCCCAACGTACACAGATGCATCGGAGACCATTGACATCGGTGTAGGTTGGGTTGGCCTATCATTACATCGCGACAGCGGGGGGGTATGACATGACATAAGGAAATAACCTATCATGTATCACGATAGTGGGGGATATGCGAATACCCTTAGGTCACATGACCTCTCCCGAGTGCCAATGAACCCGGTAACCGGTTGATTACTAGTCTAACCCTAACCTTAATCCAATGGCATGAAGTCCCCATGCCCTAGAGCTTGTATCCTTTGACCCACACTCTTTCTACTTTTCACCAATCAATCACCGATACTACCGCGTAGCTTTCACTCGAAGACCCATAAACCGATACTTATTGACCGCCTCCTCGTGTTCGACCCGTAAGCGACTACACATGACCCGTGCACTGTGGTTTTATTAGCATCGACCCCTTGGGGTGCGACCAATTACTCAAGTGGATTGCTCGCCCCAAATATCGATCCATTGATTAATGTTAGGGTTCAAGCTAGGAATGTGCATAATATCGATTTGGTATTAGATTGCCTCATAACCCTAATCGCCGATGAACCATTGGGGTTTTGGTTAGACGTAAACTAGTCTTAGATCGATTTTCTACTAATTAGGGTGCCGAGGAACCATCGGATCCAATTAGTGGAGGTACTAAATTAGGGCTACCGACGATCCATCGGAGCCCCAATTAGAGGTGTAGACTTAGATCTGAATTCTTCTCCATGGTTAGACGTGGAGAGATGAGGATTGGGATCAATCCTCACCCATATCATTATTTGAATGGATTGAGAAGCTAGATCAACCCTACACCTAGTTTACATTAGCAGTGATGCTTTGCCATAGCACCTTTTCTTTATTTTCATCTTTCTAGGATAATTTTCCATCCACACATCTCCATTACCATTCGCATAGCTAGTTGAATGCATAATTAATCGATACTCAAACTAGTGCATCCCTGTGTTCGACCAGTAAGCTACAACTACACCGTACGCTTACGGTTAATTTAAAACGTAACAAGCTCCTTCTGCCTGGGCATAAGCAGCTTCAGCTTATTTTGCCCGACCATAAGCATCAGAGCTGCTTCTGCCCAGAAGCAACTTCTGCTGCTTCTAGGCAGGGCAGAAGCATTCTACAGCTTCCGCTGCTTCTGCCTTATAGAAGCATCTTAGAGCTACTGAGCCGGTGGGGTATTGTGGGGGGGGGGGGGTGTGTGTGTGTGTGTGTGTGTGCGCGCGCGCGCTTGCTTGCTTGCTTTAAGGTCAAGATTTGGTTTTTACAGGTGTGACTTGTGATAGAGCCAAGGTTAAGTATTTCTTTTCGTGATATTAAATTCGATGTTTTGACTCGTTTAATATATGTTTTATCGTCTAACTTAATGAATATTATTTTTTTGGTAGAGTCATGAAGGCGGCAAAGTCTCATGGCCAACGCCAAGAGGATGACGGCAGGGGAGAGTTATGAGTATATGTTTTTTGTATATCTTGAATATGTGGACAATTTGTTTGTATATTCATTGTATATGTTTTTAATATTTAATATGTATATTTGTTGTCTTAATATGTGTGTGACTCTATACATTTCATATTATATACATGAATTTTGTTATTTTGTTCTTGGTTATTTTAGTCATATTGTGTAGAGTTGTTGTCTGCTATACTGGGATTTCTATGTAATTTGTTTTGTTATATATAGGGATTTCTGTGATTTTATTTTTTAAAAAAATTCTAAAACTATCAGCCATGGACAAACAGTGGCTGATAGTTTTTTCAGTCACAGATTTGTCTGTGGCCGATGCATATCACCAACGAAATACGTGCACAAAAACGACGTAGCTGATGGTTTTCGGCCACGGACCAATCCGTGGATGATAGTTTTTATCAGCCACGGATTTGTCCGTGGCCGATAACCATCAGTCACAGACAAATCCGTGGCTGATAATATAATGTTTTTTAAAATTAAAATCGATGGCCGAAAATTTTCAGCCACGGATATCTCCATGGCTCACAGCAAATATCAGCTACGGATTTGTTCGTGTTTGATGTTTTTTAATATTATTTTAATTTTCTTAACGGCCACGGATGTCCATGGCCGAAAGTCCCTTTAGCCAGCACCCTATCAACCACGGACCTTCAGCCACAGAATTTATTTTATCCGTTTGAAGGTCTTAAGCCACGGATTTCGACCCTTCAGCCACGGATTTGTCCATGGCTGAAGGGTCAAAGAAGGGTCTTTATGTAGTAGTGGAATAAATTTTTTTCCTGTATTTCTACTTTTTGGTCTTCCTATGCACCTCTCCCTTTTCAACCCATCCCTTCAAACAAACATTCTAAAATTATGGTCTTCTTCTAAGCAAGAAAAAGGAAAAGGGAGAGATCAAAAAGTTGGAATCAGCGAAAAAAACGGAAAATCTAAATTTTAAGGGTAAAGTCATATATCACTTAAGTCTCGTAGAGGGTAAGGATCTAATATGTATATTTAAGTCATAAATTTAAAGGGTAAATCTCTAAATACGATGAAAAATTTGGATGGAATGTATACCTTAAAACCCCTAACTTTAAATACACAAAAGAAAAGAAAAGCGAAGAAAACAAAAATTACTATGAAATAATATAGAGTGCAAGGGCTGGTTTGAAAAATAAGCACTTCGATAATAATATATTATCACCATGCCACTCGGAAAACAAACAAGAGGGAGCCCCAAATAATGGTTTCCCAACGTGTGGGTCCATCGCACGTGATTCGCCAGGAGATCTCGTACCATGAATGGATCGGCTTTTTCTTGATTGGACCACAACCAACTCGTGAGCAGCTATTCTGACCCACCATATTTAACTGCACCCCTAAAAAACATTAAGAGAATTGCTCCCTGCACCTCAAATTGAGGTGCAGGGAGGTGATATTGCCTTAAAATGGGAATAAATTAGAGTTGATAAGGTAAAGAAGTGACCGTTTGAGGTGATTTTTTTACTATTTTCAGTAAAAAATCTCTTCTCTGCACCTCAATTTGAGGTGCAGAGAGCACTTCTCAACATTAAACACACAAAACGTCACGAAATAATTTAAAAAAAATTGAGTGGACATAAAGCGCAGTGGTAGGGTACGAGCGAAAGCAACAGCTAGCGACATTGAGACGTTTAAAATAGCAGCCAGATATGCAAGGGGCTGTGTCGCTGCAACATTACCCCTTTCTGATGGCTTCTTTTAAATTATTGCAAGCCATTTTAACTCAAACAGGAGACCGATGATGTTGATTCAAAGAGGAAGAGATGGATGACAGCAAGATAATATCCACCGATGACAGAAACTGAGAGAGATCTGAACCGTACGGATTCACTTGTGGGAGGGTGAGCTGTCGTCTTGGTTCGAGTACGGAGAGCAGGAACAACTGAGATGGTCTTGATGGCATTTTCCTTAGTTTATGTGATCAACTTCATCGGAGAGCTGGACACAGTATTGAGAGGTCTCAGCAATGGTGTCCCATAAACTACTCAAATGTTTCATGTGCTGCTGTTATTCATGTTGATGATATGAACAAGGGGTTGCGATATTACTGCTGGGTGGATGTGCCACACGATCGATGAACTGCAGCTCGCTCTTCCATTTATATCAACCCACGCTTTCTTACATAATCTCTAGCTTGATCTGCAACGTACGCAGATGAGACCAGAACAAAACAAGTAAGATGAGTTGAGAAAATTTTGAATATGATACTTATATATTAGCAACTGGGCCCTAATCTGTTGGTTTGAACCTTACTGACGTTAGATAGGATTTCAAGTAATGATTACTTCACAAATATTGTCAGTTATGTGCTACTTCTCAATCTTACTTCATGCACCCTATTTCTGAGCAAAATGACTTCACAAACATTGTCAGTTATGAATCAAGATGTCCTTTTTGTCTTTAAAAAAAATTCCACAGTTTACAACTTTAAGTTTGAATAGGATGTCAAAGAATTATAGTCTCACATTTAAAAAATAGAAATAATGTGATGTCAATATATTAGTAATTGGGATACTATCGATTGAAATTTTTTTTAGGTTATATATGATCTATGTTACTAATTATGACCTCACCAATATCATTACTTGAGAACTCCCACTTAATCGTATGCTTTTATGGAATTTATGAATAACCTAGCTGTTCAAATGTAATCGTTTATGATCTAATTGATAATCCGGGGGGAAAAAAAACCAAATTTTCTCAAGAGGTGAGTATTGATTTATAATTTTCTATTGCTCTTATATGTTCATTTGTTGAATAAGACACACAAGTATGTGGTGGTGGGCAACAAGTTCACGATCATATATCTTATCTTATCATTAAATCAAAACAAAGAAAAAGAAAATGTTACGGATTGCGGAAGCAAAGAAACAAATCGTAGTTGCATAATTAAAAAGGTAAAGAAGTAGTAGCACAAACGACACAAAAGATTTACGTGGTTCGGTGTTATAGCCTACGTCCACAGACAATGATATCTCGATGTTCATTATTTCATAAAAGGAGTATACAAAGTTAAGAACGATAAACCACTTGAACCCGAACCAATAAATAAAGCCCCAAAAAACTTTCAAGTTTCTTGTACAAGAGAAAAGATAGATGTTTTAGAACTTGATGATCTTAAAAAAATACAATAAGCTCTTTATATAGTAAATTTCTATAGCTTATTATCATTGATCAAATATGATTAAAACAACTAATCATAAACAAATTTGTATTTGCACCTATCATGCATGAACCACCACTTGCATGAAAATATAATTTGAGTTGAAATCAAATTATTGTTTTTTTCTAGTCAATAAAATTATTTTAAATCTTATTCAAATTATCTCAGATAAATTTCATGCAAAAGAATCCAGTCATCAAGGGCGGAGCCATGATTTTTTCCTGCCATGGGCTATCTTAAATATTCTCGTCATCAATGTTCATGCTTGCACGTGATCTGTGTCCACGCGAGTGCATGTTGTGTGGGGTGTGAATATGCATGTTGCTCTATGTCTTGTATGGGTCGATACATTCGGCAAGACGGAAAATCAAAAGCATGTTGAATCATGCTGTCTGGCAAAGCTTCATTCTTCTCCAACCAGAATTTCTACAATAGAATCATATAAAATGTACAAACTAGACAAATAAACTTAGAAAAAACTAGCTGAAGTTGCCCACTTGCATGCCTGAAAGTTGTAACACTAAATGGATTTCTAACCAAACTGACTAAAAAGTAGAGTATCTAAATTCAAGTACTTCGGAGAAAATGAAAGAATGTGGACATATTAAATTTTTACAATTGATTATGTTAAAAGAATATCCTTAAACAATCAAATCAATCAAGCACTCATATGTGATAGGGTGAAACTTGGTTCAGCTAGACGGTATGCAATTGTTGAACTCGAGTGGATAATTACAGCTTCCTTTCGACACTAATAATAGATTATGCAACTAGATAAAATGAGTATTCTTAAGAAGAAAGAAGTTTAACCTCATAATTTTCATCAAGCATTCCCAGGACCAAAAAACGTGATCTGCTAAGAAGTGTTCGGTACACGCGATCTACTAAAACATTACAAAGTTGTCTTGACTTCTTTTGCTAAGATGGTTTTTCGCATTATATTGTTAAGAGTTCTTCCAATATTTTTGATGAGCACAAAAGTAAGGTTAAAATATACACAAAATAATAAAAAGGAAGTAAAGCAGTCTACTGAAGTTGCACCCGTCGATGTTTTATAGAATAGAATTCATCTATTATCGAATCCGAATCGATATCTTCAGCAAGCTCTCGTTCAATGTAAATCATCATAGAATCTACCAAGAACTCTTCTTCCATCTTATTGCGTAGAGCCGTTTTAATATGTTTCATAGTTGAAAATGCACGTTCTGTAGTAGCAGTGGAAACCGGTAGAGTCAAAATAAGACGAAGCAGTCTATCAATCAAATGATAGTGTTGTGATTTATTTGTTTCAACTAGTCCTCGACATAATTCAGAAATTGTAGACATATTCTGAAAGCTCTCATGATGAAGCACATCAATCTTATAATGTCTAGTTGATTTCTTAAATAATGCATTTCCTGTTCAGTAAAATAGTAAGGATAGAATTTCTCGATCAGCCTACAAATATCATCAATTTTAAATGATTTGAAATTGTCTTTAGGATCCAAAGACGTGCTAAGTAAAAGGAGTTCCACTGCTCCATCACTGAATCTTGAATTTAACTCTTCCAACTGAAAACCTATTGCTAAGTTAAATATATCAAAATGATAGTGTTGGTGAACTGTCATCGAATCTTTTTGTTGGCATGAACGATCGGTGGCTCTTTTGTGTGGTGTATTCATATCTGATATGTCAATATCATACTTCGTGCAAATAGATTGCACAAGTTCAAGAAGGTGATCGAATCTCATTTCTCTTAGAGTTTGAAGCAATGCTTTAGTAGAGGATGTTGGATCTAGATCTAAGCCTAGAGGGGGGGGGGGGGGGGGGGTGAATAGGCTAATAAAAGTTCTAATACAACCCACGAGCAATCACACGCAGTTATAGCAGATGCATAGTAAACAATAAGCAATCACAGAGTACACAACAGATTTACCCTGGTTCGGTCGCACCCACGACCTACGTCCAGTCCCCAAAGCAGATACTAGATTAATAATATAACAGGTACAACTGTAATTGCTAGATCAGAACCCACGTCTCTACACTCACCAGGCTCTCAGTACCCCACTCACCGTGTTCAACAAAATTAATACTAGTATAAGCTTTCTATTAGCTAATCCCAACTAGCCAAGTCTCTCTTTTCTAGCACACACTAGACAAGACCCCAAAAGTCACAAATATGGTAAAGTTTTCCTTACAGAGATATATACACCAAGTACACGAATATAAAGTAATAAAGTTTAGAAAACTCAGTTCGTGTCGGTGTTGTAGTCTCCGTAGATCAGCGCGTCGTCAGCTTCACGCTGGCGCAAATGGTGTCTCAATCCGATGCCTGGATATCAAGATATAGCCACGCAAATCTGCTTGAATTTGGTCTGTCTGGTCTGTGTGTAAATCAATTCTCTGTACTGCAGAATCGGCAGCAGTTTGTGCGTAAAGTATGTTTCTGCTCCATCTTCCAGAAATTGTAGTTGTTGTGGGGTAGAACTCGCGTACAATGAATTTGTATTAAGGGGAACCAAGGGCACGGTGGTTGTGTTAATGAGGGGATTAGGGCAGGTAATTTGACAAGTGATTAGTGGGGTGTTGAGGCTAAACTCGTTGTTAGAGCTGACCACGGTGTTGGACCCGGTAGGATACAGTTGAAGGGGCTGAATTGCTGAGGCTGAGGGCGAGTGCGACCAATGGCGACGAGCTAACCTGCGCAAGGAGCAACTCGTCAGAAAAGGCCGGGTTGGGGTCCAACCCTTAGCCTCTCTGATGCCTAAGTCAGTAATAGGACTTAAAGCGGGGGCTGGGCACGCAGGTCGGACTGGGGGTGAGTCCGCCGTACGTGACGAGCTATGAGGGGAAGAACAAAGATATGGACGACCTTTGCCCTTGTGTGTGAGTAATAAGACTAAGAGTAAATTTGCCAACCCCCTCACCGTTGGAAGCGAAGGGGTATTTATACCTGACGGGAGGCAGTTAGGTAGGGCTGACCTGGCCTGCTGACTCGACGTGCTGAGCTGGCTCTGCTATCAGCAGAAGCTTTGGACGAGGATGTCAGGAACAGGAGTGTTAGCCATGCTTTTGTCAGACGGTGCAACGGTCAGGGGCGCTTTTGTTAGAGTGTCAGGGCTGAAAGCATTAAGTGTCAGGGGGCACATCGGCCAGGGGGTGCTTTGTCAGATGGTCGGGCGGCGTTAGTGTTAGTTAGTGTCAGTCGCATCCTTGTACTAGGTTGTTTGTCGTGTCCAATGAGCCAAGGATCCAGCGGAGCGCCTCTCTGGGGCAGGGCCCTAGACGAGCCACCGGGCCGCCCTGAGCAGAGGATGAACGGCCCGGCCGTTCACTTTGGGGCGTGGATCCTGGATCGCTGTGGGAGAACGGGTGCGCATCTATCAACGTCCGAGGCTGCGCTGTCCGGACGCGCCTTGTGCGGGCTGTTCCTGGCGGACCGAGGGAGAGTGGGTAAGCGCCCCTGTCGGTGGTCGAGGCGGAGTGTGCCCATCTCCCTGTCGTGTTGGACCCTTGGTTCGACTGGTGCCCTGCGGGTCTCTGAAGTTCGGGCGAGGAGCGCCCCGTCGTTGGATTGGCCGCCCGTTCTGGAGGGGCGAGCCAATGGGGTATTTCTGTGGTTTGAGGCAGAAGGTCGGACTATCACGATCTTCTGGTCGTAACAATTGCCCCCGACATTCGAGTTCGAGGCGGGAGCCCGATTCAGCTCGGATGACGTAACGCTTCCCCGCCTTGAGATGGTGGTTCAGATTTCGGTCCGTGCTCGGGAGTGGCGGCACAATTCTAGGGATTCCCGTCAAGTTAGCCATTACTGTGATTTGAAAGTGGCTGGGGAAATCGAAGCGCCTCCGCTTGTGATCGCATGACACGTGGATGAAGACGACTTTCGCGCCAGTCGAGGCGTCAGGGATGCTCCGATGGGCGATGCGTGGTGGTGCATCGACGGTCGAGATGGCTTGTTGTCTTTTATATGTATGGGGAGAAGGGGGTCGGCAGTTGCTTTCTCCCGGCTTCAACTCTTCTCCCTGCCTTTCGGTTCTTGTTAGCCATCTGCCGACGCTGTCGTCGCTGCAGTCGCCGGTGGTCTCTTTCCGTTCGTCTTCAGAGCTCGGCCTCTCGCTAGGTACTCCCCATATCCTTTAATCGATGGCTTCTCATTTTGACTCCGGGGCGGGTAGCAGCGCGGCGACATAAGAGTCCATGGCCGAGGAAAGGTGGTGGGGGTCACCAAGGCCTTGGCAGAGGAGGACGTGGCGCACTGACGTATCGAGGGCGATTGCAGCCGTTGGGTGCAGGACGGACATGATCAACATTAGGGAGATTCGGGTGCGGTTTGTGCGTCTGCCCTGCGAAGCACGGGTCCCGGGATCGTCAGAGAGGGTGTGTTCACCCGGGGATAATGAAGTTGGGGTCTACGCCATATCCTTCGAGTTAGGGCTTTGCTTTCCGATCCACCCTTACCTCTTACACCTGATGAACTTCCTGGAGCTGCCGATTTTTGCCTTGTCGCCCTGCTCCTGGGGCTTATTGGTGGGGTTCACCGTGCTGTGCTTTGCTAGCTCCCTGAGTCCATCCCTGGCATTGTTCCAGTTCTTCTTCGCAGTTCAAAAGAGGGGGATGTATTACTGCGTCTGTGCGAGGAGGGGGAGGGAGCTCATCGTCGGGGTGCCCGCCGATGTAGGAAGGTTGATAAATGATTTTGTCTTTGTTGAGATGCCAGTCGACACGGTGCTGATGTCGAACTGGGGGGTGCTGAACCCTCTGGTGAATGAGAAGGTGAAGCTTACCGGAGAGGATCTGGTGAAGGCGTAGATTTTGGTGGAGTTGCCCGAGGCGCACCACCTGTTGACGAACATGACGCGGGACTATCGGCTCGCCCAGGATTTTTGGTTCCAAGGTAGTTTGAGTTTGGAGAGCCTTTAGGTAGGCTTACTCTAATCTTTCTTTTCCTTGCAGGAGGGGACGTGATGCTTTCGCCAGAGGAGACATCGGGGGCCGCCGGGGTGCCTGTCGCAGAGAATGCCGACCCTCGGGATAAGGGTAAGAAAGTGATAGGCGAGGAGGGACCTGTGAAGGAGGTGTCTCGAAAGCAGAGAGCTGAGTTCTCAGACGAAGAAGGGTCGGACTAGCGACGGAGGGTGTCTGTATCGGCTGCCTCTCCCGGTCGAACTGGCGAGGGCCTATCAGAGAATTCGCCCATTCAGGGGGTGGTCCTCCCGGTCCCGGCGCGGACGTCCGAGGCGGACAGGCCACGCAAGGCACCCCCGGTCCCGAAGTGGCCTTATGGAATCCCCCTATGTGAGATGGGAAGGTCGATGAATCCGAGTTACGAGAGCGTTCTCATCCATTTCAAGAGGACCAGGGCTAAGGTCGAGGCGCTTCCAGGCGATCGTCTTCATAAGTCGCCATTTCGGATAGGCCGTGACGAGTCGATATTCGAGGACGCCGGGGGTAGCGGCGCGTCTCGCGGAGTATTGCATGCTGCCGCGGGATCGTGAGTCATTGATCCGCGTGGGGGCGGAGCGGCTGTGCGGCTCCTCTGTGTGGCATGTCGTGCAAGTAGGTCAACTTCCTCGTCTCGTCACCAGGTTTTCTTCATTCATGTCCGGCTGACCGGGGACTTTTTTACAGGCGGTCATGGCTATGGCAGCACTATAGTGCCGCACTCCTGTGGCCGCCACGAAGGCGGCTCTCGATAAGGCGAGGATCGATCTGGCTGACGCCAGTAAGGCGCTGAAGGAAAAGGAAGCAGAGCTGGAGAGGGTTGTGATGGCTCGCGAGGTTGAGAAGGGGTGGGCCGCATACTTCGATTCGTCGAAGGCTACGATCGAGCGTGAACTCCTAGAGGTAAAGCGGGAGAGGGACGATATCCGGGCGAAGATGTTGGGGAACTGGCTAGCAAGCAGCGGGTAATCGAGCTGCAGGTGGGGCAGATATCTGACCTGAAGAAGACCGTCGAGGCGGAGAGGAGGGAGAAGGGAATCCTGAGGCAGCAGCTGGAGGAGAAGCGGGAGGTTGAGCGCGACTTGATTGAGGCCGCCATTCGCTGTTATCATGACGAACATGTCGTTCGGCTGCCGCGAGAAGCCAGGGATGCGGGAGCTCGCCAGGTAGCGAGGGAGATGGGGGCTCGGCCGTTGGAGAGGAGGCGGTGCTAGGGACTTTAAGGGTATTTTTGGTTTCTTTTGGTACTGGAGGCCAAGGGCCGAACCCGATGTCTTGTTGTATTATTTGGCGGGCTCCACGGATAACCTCGCCCTTTAAATCATTGGTTTCTTCTTACACTTGCTGAATGTGTGTAGACTGTTTGCTAGGGGGTATAATTGCCCCCAACATTCGTCTGCCCACGAGCGCTAGGTAAAGGGGAGAGGGATGTTGAATCGCTGTATGTTGACGGTATACGTACGAGGTTGGGGAAAACTGGGGATCCGTAGGTTTGGGGCGAGGCGAGGCGTACTGCCCCAACAGTTTGCGCGGGGGGTGCCGCTGACCGACCTCAAACAACCGATGTCCCACGTCCCGGGCTGCCGTAACGCTGGAGGGGCCCCTCTGGGGCCCGGGTACGGAAGGAGTGGCTGACCTCTGCCTTCCGGCAGAGGTTGAGTTTGATGCGCTGATGGCCTCTGGGGGCAAGGAAGAGGCGGGAGGCGACGAGGACGAGCTCGTTGATGAGGATGTGGTTAGCGCAGAGGCGGCTGCCAGCAATGAGGCCAACCCTCGGATGTGGAGGGGGGGGGGATGTGGGTTGACGTCGACCCTAGTGGGGGGCGCCCCCAGCGGCCGTGGCCCACATGAGTAGTTTTGTCTCCCCCTTCTTCCCCTCTCATTTTTCGTTTACATGGAGCGGTATGATCGACCCGAAGGAAGCCTCGTTTTGTCGGGTCGGCCCCGGCTCTCATTGTAAAGTTTTTACTAAACATTTGTGACAATTTCTGTTATTTTCACCTTATTTTTGCCATCCTTTGTACGATGAAGCACCGAGTTAGAGTGCGCCTGGATAATGACTAGGAGTTTGCATGGGACAATATTTTTCATTAGCTATTACAAGAGATCTCGATGAGGTTTATAATAATAGGGCATGTGTGGCCCAACCCGTGGTCAGGTTGGGAAGTTGTTTTATTCTGCTGTACATTGCATCAGGATGAGCGGGCTACTGTTTGCAGGGCAGCTCTCCTTCTTTTCCGTTGCTCGTTGCATTCCGTCTGTCTTTCTGTCCACGAAGGGTTGGGAGCAGGGTACTGGTCTTGATCGTCTGCGGGCAAGCTGAGATGCCATGAATCGTCGTTTGGACTCATCAGGGATGCAGCCTTGCTGTGACCTGTGTCAGGGTGAGCGAATCCTTGTCTGCAGGGCGGCCCTCCTTCCCCTCCACTGCTTTGTCATATCCCGCCTCACCTTCGTCGTGCTGAATGTTTGCAAGGCCTCTCTGGGGGATCCGTACATCGAAGGGAAACCCGGGAGGAGGCGGCGGACGAGGTGGAGGTGGAGGCGTTGCCTCCCTGGGGGGGTTCTCTAGCGGCCCGGCCTCGAGGGGAAGGTTGAGGGCGAGCAGGTGGGTCGTTAGGAAGCGCGTCGGTGGAGACTTGCAAGCCCGGAGGGGCTTTTGCCTTTCCTGCCGGCGGGGATCGGTGGGGAACGCATGCCGACCATCCCCTGTTTCATCTGGTACAGGGCAGAGGGAGGAGTGGAAGGCGGGGCTCCCCATGTGTAAGGGGAATAACCCATCGGCGATCCGTATGTAAGAGGAATAGCCCATCAATGGTCATCGTGTGGAAGCGATCGTCGGTCGGGGAGGCGGGATCCATTGGTGGCCAGCGACCTCCCTTTTGTTCGGGCGAGGCGTCTCGGGCCTTTTCATACATGGTGGAGGGGACTGAGATCGGTTCTCATATTTTCTTACTCCCCCTCATCTCCGAAGGGGTGAGGGGGGTATTTATAGAGGGATTTTGTTGACGGTTTCCCCCCTAGTTAATGCGATGAGCTGGAATCAGTAATAGGCTCCTCAGAACCACTCCCCTTGGGAACCGCTTTTGCCAGTCATCATCTGACACGATTTGTCAGCCCTAGCCTCTCGAGGGGTGTGTCGTCATTAATGGTGTATTTCCCAAGCGTCCCCTCGTTTCGACGAGTCGCATCGGGGGCCTGCTTTATCGGGACCCGACGTTTACTCAGCAAGCATTGTTCAGCAGTCCTTGGTCTGTGTCAGGTCTTCCTGGTTTGCGTGCCCTTGTCCTCTTCCTGAGGTTCGAGTTTTTGAGGATCATGGGTCGGCCGTGGGGAGCGGGCGCGTAGCCCGGCCCGTATCTGCTCTGGTTTGGGTGGCAAGGGTTGGCCCTGCCCCAGAGTTCTTGAGGGGCATAGCAGGCGCGTAGCTCGGCCCGTGCCCTTCTCTGGTTTGGGTGACGAGGGTTGGCCTTACCCCAGAGTTCTTGAGGGAGGGAGTGAGCGCGTAGCTCGGTCTGTGCACTTCTCTGGTTTGGGTGGCGAGGGTTGGCCCTGACCTAGAGCTCTTGAAGGGGGGAGCGAGCACGTAGCTCGGACCGTGCCCTTCTCTGGTTTGGGTGGCGAGGGTTGGCCCTGCCCCAGAGCTCTTGAGGGGGGAGCGAGCGCGTAGCTCGGCCCGTTCCCTTCTCTGGTTTGGGTGGCGAGGGTTGGCCCTGCCCCAGAGCTCTTGAGGGGGGGGGGGAGCGAGCGTGTAGCTCGGCCCGTGCCCTTCCCTGGTTTGGGTGGCGAGGGTTGGCCCTGCCCCAGAGTTCTTGAGGGGGGAGCAAGCACGTAGCTCGGCCCGTGCCCTTCTCTGGTTTGGGTGGCAAGGGTTGACACTACCCCAGAGTTCATGAGGGGGGAACGAGCGTGTAGCTCGGCCCATGACCTTCTCTGGTTTGGGTGGCGAGGATTGGCCCTGCCCCAGAGCTCTTGAGGGGTAGCTAGCGCGTAGCTCGGCCCGTGCCCTTCTCTGGTTTAGGTGGCGAGGGTTGGCCCGGACCCAGAGCTCTTGAGGGGGGGAGCGAGCACGTAGCTCAGCCCATGCCCTTCTATTGTTTGGGTGGCGAGGATTGGCCCTGCCCCAGAGCTCTTGAGGGGGGAGCGAGCGCGTAGCTCGACCCGTGCCCTTCTCTGGTTTGTGTAGCGAGGGTTGGCCCTGCCCCAGAGCTCTTAAGGGGGAGCGAGCGCGTAGCTCGGTTCATGCCCTTCTCTGTTTGGGTGGCGAAGGTTGGCCCTATCCTAGAGTTCTTGAGGGGGGAGCGAGCGTGTAGCTCGGCCCATGCCCTTCTATGGTTTGGGTTGCAAAGGTTGGCCCTGCCCCAGAGTCCTTGAGGGGGGGGAGCGAGTGTGTAGCTCGGCCCGTGCCCTTCTCTGGTTTGGGTGGCGAGGGTTGGCCCTGCCCCAGAGTTCTTAAGGGGGGAGCGAGCACGTAGCTCGGCCCGTGCCCTTCTCTGGTTTGGGTGGCGAGGGTTGGCCCTGCCCCAGAGTTCTTGAGGGGGAAGCGAACGCATAGCTCGGCCCGTGCCCTTTTCTGGTTTGGGTGGCGAGGGTTGGCCCTGCCCCAGAGTTCTTGAGGGGGGGAGTGAGCGCGTAGCTCGGCCCGTGCCCTTCTCTGGTTTGGATGGCGAGGGTTGGCTCTGCCCCAGAGTTCTTGCGGGGGGAGCGAGCGCGTAGCTCGGCCTGTGCCCTTCTCTGGTTTGGGTAGCGAGGGTTGGCCCTACACCAGAGTTCTTGAGGGGGGGAGCGAGCGCGTAGCTCGGTCCGTGCCCATCTCTGGTTTGGGTGGCAAGGGTTGGCCCTGTCCCAGAGTTTTTGAGGGGGGAGCAAGCACGTAGCTCAGCCCGTGCCCTTCTCTCGTTTGGGTGGCGAGGGTTGGCCCTGTCCCAGAGTTCTTGAGGGGGGAGCGAGCGCATAGCTCGGTCCGTGCCCTTCTCTGGTTTGGGTGGCAAGGGTTGGCCCTGTCCCAGAGTTCTTGAGGGGGGAGCAAGCACGTAGCTTGGCCCGTGCCCTTCTCTAGTTTGGGTGGCGAGGGTTGGCCCTGTCCCAGAGTTCTTGAGGGGGGGAGCGAGCGCGTAGCTCGGCCCGTGCCCTTCTCTGGTTTAGGTGGCAAGGGTTGGCCCTGCCCCAAAGCTCTTGACGGGGGAGCGAGCGTGTAGCTTGGCCCATGCCCTTCTCTGGTTTTCGTGGTGAGGGTTGGCCCTGCCCCAGAGTTCTTGAGGGGGGAGCGAGCGGGTAGCTTGGCCCGTGCCCTTCTCTGGTTTGGGTGGCGAGGGTTGGCCCTGCCCCAGAGTTCTTGAGGGGGGGAGCAATCGCATAGCTCGGCTCGTGCCCTTCTCTGGTTTGGGTGGCGAGGGTTGGCCCTGCCCAGAGTTCTTAAGGGGGAGCGAGCACGTAGCTCGGCCCGTGCCCTTCTCTGGTTTGGGTGGCCAGGGTTGGCCTTGCCCCAGAGTTCTTGAGGGGGGATCGAGCGTGTAGCTCGGCCCGTGCCCTTCTCTGGTTTGGGTGGCCAAGGTTGGCCCTGCCCCAGAGTTCTTGAGGGGGGAGCGAGTTCGTAGCTCGGCCCGTGCCCTTCTCTGGTTTGGGTGGCGAGGGTTGGCCCTGCCCCAAAGGTCTTGAGTGGGGGAGCGAGCGCGTAGCTCGGCCCGTGCCCTTCTCTGGTTTGGGTGGCGAGGGTTGGCCCTACCCCATAGTTCTTGAGGGGGGAGCGAGCGCGTAGCTCGGCCCGTGCCCTTCTCTGGTTTGGGTGGCGAGGGTTGGCCCTGCCCCAGAGTTCTTGACGGGGGGAGCAAGCGCGTAGCTCGGCCCGTTCCCTTCTCTGGTTTGGGTGGTGAGGGTTGGCCCTGCCCCAGAGTTCTTGAGGGGGGAGCGAACGCGTAGCTCAGCCCGTGCCCTTCTCTGGTTTGTGTGGAAAGGGTTGGCCCTGCCCCATAGTTTTTGAGGGGGGAGCGAGCGCGTAGCTCGGCCCGTGCCCTTCTCTGGTTTGGATGGCGAGGGTTGGCCCTGCCCCCAGAGTTCTTGAGGGGGAGCTAGTGCGTAGCTCGGCCCGTGTCCTTCTCTGGTTTGGGTGGCGAGGTTGGCCCTTCCCCAGTGTTCTTGAGGGGGGAGCGAGTGCGTAGCTCGGCCCGTGCCTTCTCTGGTTTGGGTGGTGAGGGTTGGCCCTGCCCCAGAGCTCTTGAGGGGGGAGATAGCGCGTAGCTCGGCCCGTGCCCTTCTCTGGTTTGGATGGCGAGGGTTGGCCCTGCCCCAGAGTTCTTGAGGGGGGAGCGAGCACGTAGCTCGGCCCGTGCCCTTCTCTGGTTTGGGTGGCGAGGGTTGGCTCTGCCCCAGAGTTCTTGAGGGGAGAGCAAGCACGTAGCTTAGCCCGTGCCCTTCTCTGGTTTGGGTGGCGAGGGTTGGCCCTGCCCCAGTGTTCTTGAGGGGGGAGCGAGCACGTAGCTCGGCCCGTGCCCTTCTCTGGTTTGGGTGACGAGGGTTGGCCCTGCCCCAGAGTCTTGTGTGTTCGGACTGAAATACTCAAGTGGAGACATCATGGTTTGGAAAAGTGCAGAAATGACGATATTTTATTAAAAAGACTCATAATTATTGGTAGTACTTTGGTAGGTGCTCCGCGTTCCAGGGGTCGGCTTTTTCGCTACCGTCCAACATCGCCAGGATGTACGTGGCCGGTCCAACGATGTCGACGATCTCGTAGGGTCCTTCCCATTTGGCGGCCAATTTCCCTCGGGGAGCGGTCTCGGGTTTGAAGGTGGCGTCTCTGAGGACCAAGTCGCTGATTCCGAAGGTCCTCTTCTTCACCCTGGAGTTGTAGTGCCGGGCCATCCTTTGGCTGTGCCGGGCGAGGTTCGTCAAGGCTCGGTCCCTTACTTCGTCCACCAGTTCGAGACTAAGGCCGAGGCCTTCCCCATTGATTGACTCATCAAAGAATTTCAGCCTGAGTGTCTCCTCTCCGATCTCCACATGAACGACCGATTCCGACCCGTATGCCAGCATGAATGGGCTCTCTCCAGTTGAGGCCTTGTGGGTGGTACAATAGGACCAGAGGATGACCGGTAGCTCGTCCACCCATGCCCCGAAAGCGGCGTCTACCTTCTTCTTCATGGGGCCCAAGATGCATCTGTTGGCAGCCTCCGCCATCCCGTTGCACTGCGGGTGGGCGACTGATGCAAAATGGAGCTTGATTCCCCAGCCCGAACAGAAGTCACGGAAGCCTTCACAATCGAACTGTCTCCCATTGTCCGTTACTATAGAGCGGGGTATCCCGACGCGACAAATCACCGACTGCCAAATAAAGCCTTTCATATCCGTCCACGTGATGCGTGCCAATGACTCAGCTTCGACCCATTTTGTGAAGTAGTCCACGGCAACGACCAGATACTTCCTTCCCTCGGAGGCCTTTGGGAAGGGCCTGAGGATATCAAGCCCCCACTTGGCGAATGGAATCGGGCTTACGATGGGCACCAAGTCAGCTGGAGGCACTGCAGTGTGTCGGCCGAATTTTTGGCATGCCTCGCATTTCTTGACGTACTGTGCCGTGTCATGGATCATAGTCGGCCAATAAAACCCCTGGCGCACTATTTTATGGGCGATAGTGCGACCTCCGTGGTGGTTCCCACAGAAGCCTTCATGCACTTCGTGGACGACCTGCTCAGCCTGCTCTGGACCCAAGCATTTGAGAAACGGCAGGACGTCAAAGTTGGCACGGAACCGGCGGTATAATACTCCGTCAAGAAGTACGAATGATAGGGCCCGCCTCTCTACCTTCTTGGCCTGCAACTGCTCCTCGGGCAGGGCCCCTGTCTCCAGGTACTTCACTATTGGGGTCATCTACGTCGTCGTCGAGCCGACACACATTAGTTCTTCTTTGCCAATGGAGCGCGCCAGCATGCTTTCGACATAGATGGCCTTTCCGATCTCGGCCGCGGAGGAGGAGGCCAGCTTGGACAGGGCGATCGCCTGGAGGTTGTTGGAACGGGGTAAGTGCCGGACCTCCGCCCTCCTGAACTTCTGGAGCTCGGCAAGGACGTGCTTAAGGTAGCGCTTCATCGTCTATTCTCGGTCCTCGAAGCTCCCTTGGATCTGTTGGATGACGAGTCATGAGTCACTAAGTTGCAGCACGTTTGTCGCCCCCACCACCCTACAAAGCTTCAGCCCGTTGACCGCGGCCTCATATTCTGCAACGTTGTTGGTTGCCGAGAAGTTGAAGCACATGGCGTACTTCAGCAGGCATCCGTCGGGGATTTGGATGACAATTCTTGCCCCCGTCCCGGATCCCGTCGCCGAGCCATCGACGTGAATAGTCCATAGTTCGCTCACGTCTCCCTGGGCAGGCTCCGAGGGTCCAGCCACCCCCATTGCTTACGGGGATGCACGGCGGGTCCCCGACAGTGCATTCCACCACGAAGTCCGCCAACACCTGGCCCTTGATTGCCGTCTGTGCCTTGTATATTATGTCGAACTCGCTAAGCTCGACACTCCAGTTGAGCATCCTGCCCGACTGCTCCAACCTCTTCAGGTTCTTTTCGAGGGGCAGGTCGGTGTGGACGGCGATGGGATGGGCCTGGAAGTACGGTCAGAGCATCCTCGCATTTGTGACCAGGCAGTAGGCGGCCTTCTCGAAGGGACTGTAGCGAATCTCCGCCTCTAGGAGAATCTGGCTGGCGTAGTATACGGGTCACTGCATGCCCCCTCCTATTTGATTAGGACGGAGCTGACGTCCTCTTCAGTGGTCGCCAGGTATAATCCCAGCGGTTCTCCTTCTTCCGGCTTGGTGAGGAGCAGCAGGATTTGCAGGTAGGCCCTTGATCGCGCCCCGGATACACACCCGGGACGAGACTCGCTAGTCTTACCACAAGCGCATGGTGTAGCGACGAGCGGGTATCGAACACGAGGAGAGCAAATGACAGTGTCTTCTTCAATTCACCTGGCTATAAGAACAGTCAAGAAATTTTTGCAATAAAGCGGTCACAGTCATTCAATTGTATAAAGAAAATATCAAATTAATAAAAATGCCTAGGGATAGGGAATCCCCGCTACAAACCGTATCTCGTCATTGTGATTTGTAGGTTTCACAATTGCTAGACTTGAAATTCAGGTGAACTAGTTGCAACTAAATGTAGAACCAAGCTCACGCTCTCGCGCTATTGCCGGTATATAGCAAACCTAGGGTAGGGTCCAATCTCTTGCAAACCCTAACCTAGGCAAGCTAGCGCGAAGAACAACATCATCGTTCAATCGTATCTCGAGCCCACTCTCGTGCAAACTCGAGCTACGACCTAGGTTGGGATAGTTCCTACCTGTCCAATCTCTTGCAAACGGGTATTGGTATAGAATTACTATCGAAAACCCCAGTTTCGGTCCAATCTCTTGTAAACCGATTCCAGAGAAACCCAATTGTAACCCAATTCGAATTTCTAGGGCTTCCTATCGAGTTGGGTCCAATCTCTTGTAAATCCCAATCGGTATGAATCCCTAGCTATTCGTTTTAAATCAATCCCAAACTAACCTTAATCAATTCTAGCAAGAATTTCACCAATTCATCACAAATTAGAAATAGGGTTTGTAGGGTTCATCCCTACGCCCTAAGACGATAAAACTACTCAAAACTATTCATAATGCAAATCATTAGAAATTCAATAGAAATATCAATAGAAATCATTGCAATAGACAATATATCAATAAAAATGAGATTTTTGATAGAAAGAGAGACAAACCAATGAAGTTCCAATAGCATCCAACAAATCAACACTTTTATCTCTCTCCAAATAACTAAATCTAATCTCCTAAAAAGTAATCAAAAAGGGCTGCCAAAAGTATGAAAAAGCTCTCCTAAACTAGGTTAAAAACTGGGGTTAAATACCCCCCAAAATCGCCCAAAAAATTGTGACAAAATTGCCCATGTGCAGCTTGAAAATCGTACTTTACGCTACAGGCAGCGCGGCTCACTCGGCCGAGTGACAAATGTCACTCGGCCGAGTGACGGACCCTGACGGATTCCAGTAAGTCTGGACTTTTGGGGGTCGTCTCCTCGGGAGTCACTCGGCCGAAGGGATTTTCTTCACTCGGCCGAAGGGATTTCTTCACTCGGCTGAGTCGGGACTCGGGAGCTGACTGACGAATTACAGTAACTTCGGGATTTTTGCTTACCGTCGTCGTGATGCCACTCGGGTAAGTGGTGTCTCCATGATCGGCCGTGTCTGGCGATGCTCGGCCGAGTGCATGCTGATATTCAATCTGCTGCGTGTCCGATCTGGCGCCGAGCGGGCTGTCGATGTTCAGCCGAGTGACTCCTTCACTCGGCCGAGTGGCATGCTGAAAATGCCCAATCTTCGTATTTTTGCTTCCCCGTCGCTCCTACGACGTTCTTTCTTCTTCCACTCCTCTCCAATCGTAGAATTCCCTTCAAAAGAGTCACGGGTGACACTCCGGAGTGGGTGCATCTCAGAATCACTCCAAATCGCTCCAAATCTCCTGAAATACGACAAAAACAAGAAATCGTGAAAAGCATCGCAATATTGTCGAATAATCGTGAAAAACGCGATATGGGCGATCTAAATGGCATGCAAACAAGCAGAAAAAAGGTGTAAAATATGGAGTGATCAAAATCCCCCAAGCTTACCTCTTACGCGTCCTCGAGGAAGATGAGTAAAAAGCAAACCCGGTGGATAAAGATAATCGAAACGATGGAAAAATGAAAAATGAAAAATGAAAAACAAAATAGAAAACGAAGAAGGAAGCCGCTAGATCATTTTTCTCAGGACGTGGGTTTTGCTTACTCATATAGCATGCATCGAATATAAAACACATGTCAAAGACTTTTATCTCGATATCATAGTATAATGGTGCATTTGAAACAGAAAACCCAAGAATATCAATATAGCATGAAAAATGGAATAATTCTTGAATTAACATCGTCTGAAGCATCTAAAGCGGTATGCAAAATCGTAGATCACACACTTTTCAATTGAATGCTTTCTATAAGGAGTATAAGAGATATCACACAATAGAGTAGTAAAATAGAAAAGTGTGGTTTTCATGATATGAATGCTAAGCATAGATTTCTGGATTTCGTGAAACTTTAGCAATCTCACCGAGTATAAAATATTACTTAGCCTAGGTTGTCATGCACCGTCAAGTAGTCACACTCTCACACATCATTGGATCCTCTCCCCCAAGCTTATCCAAAAGCGTGGTGGCATAAACAAAACAATATTTACATTCCCCATTTCTTTTGAAGCTCCAAAAAAATGAAAATAAAAACAAAAAGAGAGAAGAAAGAGAGAAATAGTATGAGATGTGATCGTTATGAACTTCATTTCTCTTTTCTTTTCCTTTTCTCAATTTTTCTCTCTTTTTATTATTTTTTTATACATATATACACAAATGATCCCAAATCAAAAGAGAAGGATATACAAGTATATTTTTTTCTTTTTAGTTTTGGGGAATTTGGAGCATGGGATATAATAACGGGGGAGATGCCAATAATAGAATTGCTAAGGGGAGATTCACCAATGAATTTAAAATAGAGAAATAATGTTCAAGATATGTGGAGAAAGAAATAAATGTATCTATCGGTTCACTCTATAGGACGTGCATGACAACTTCAGTAGGGTAATTTAATCTACTCAGTTTAATCTCAAAAAGCAAACTAGTCCAGATATATCAATGCTAGCAAACATCTAATCAACCTGAAGTGAAGCGTACAAATCATGCAATAAGAAGTGATATAAGAAAGAAAAGCAGTACTCCAGATATAAGCAATCAATGCGTGAAGCTTGGTGTGTTTTCTATGATAGCATACATATGAATCATCAGACATCAGCTAATAATCGAATTTCATCCATTTTCATACGGAGAAAGAGTGGGTTACTATTTCTAAATGCAAAGCAGAACATAGCATATGATATCAAAAACAAAAGCTATGACATGACAAAATTAGCATGCATATTGAGAAAAGCTAACACCACGTCATCGTCATCACAGAAAAATCATCTCTAGCAAAAGATGAAAGAAATAAAGATAAAAGAAAACAGAACTATTTACAATGCAGCACACAAAGAAAATAAGAAAAACGTGATGCAAGGTAAAAAAACGAAAAAGTGATGAAAAATGGGTGCAAAAGCGGAAAAAGCGTGAAAAAACTAAAAATAAAGGTGATAAAAGCAAAAAGTGTGAGAACTCACTCCCCCAAGCTAAAGTGCACAGTGTCCTCAATGTGCAAAGTGTGGCACACCGAGAGACGTGAAATGGGTGGGGTGGGTGAGGATGCATGCATGATAAAAAAGAAAAATAAATAGAAAATATGATGCGGATGTGATACATGCAAAGATCAGAGTGATGCAGATATGTGTCACCAAAAATACACTCCCTCTCTCCCAAAAAAGATAGAAAATGATGTGATCAGAACAGGGACCAAAATAGCGAGGGGAGGAGGTGGGGGCAAAAAAAAAATCCAAGACCAGCAGAAAATGGGCAGCATAATCGATAAAAAAAATCAATGGCATCAAGGGTGTGCCTAAGTTGGTGGTGCTGCACCATCTCCATCCTGTGGCGGAGGTGGGGGTGGGGGTGGTCGAGGTGTCTGCTGGGTGGGTGGGTGTAGTGGAGGCAGTCGCGCCAGGATCTGATTCAGGAAAGCCTGAATATCGGGAAGCATGGAGACGCGGGACTGCACGGAACTGACCGTGGCAGACAGAGCCCTAAAGTCACCTCTGAGTCCACTCACCGCCCCCTCAAGAGCACGAATGATCTGAAGTAGAGTGTCGGGGGGAGGTGGTGCAGAGGGACGCACATGTCTAGGCTGTAAAGGACGGGGCTATCTCTGGCGGGAAGCATATAGGATGGGGCCAGTATGGTAGTGTGGAAGGGGTGCTGTGCTCACTAGTGGGTGCCCAGCCTCGGTGCGAGGCTGGGACGTAGGCTGGGTCGAAGCGGCAGCAGCAGCAGCAGCAGAAGTGGAGGGTAAAATGTGTGACGAGGGAGCAGGAGAGGTCAGTGACACAGAAGCGGGGACAGACGTCACGCCACTCTCGGAAAGGACAGCTGCGGTGGAGACAGAAGGGTCGACCACTGGGGAGGAAGTGTAGGTCCCAAAAGGTGATACCCCAGTGGATAGTAAACTGGATAGGGTCTCCACAACGACAGAGAAGGAAGACTCGCCGCTCTCAAGTATGGTGGGTGGACTGTAACGACTACTTTTTGTTGTACGTTGTTCATGCACGTGCTTTTGACCGTGCACGTGTTTATTTTAGACTTTGTTTGTTTGTGAACACTTTAGTGTGATATGCTGTTGTGAACGTCTCTGAGAGTAGTAAATTGTGGCACTAATTTGGAACGACGTTCTCGAGTCGTTTTCCCACAATTTAATCTTATTCGATGAGACGTTGCGATTCTCACTTTTGACGGGAGACGTTTCTATTTTTAGTTTCGTCGTCTGACATCGAAATTGAGATCCGTCTTCTTAGTTAGCTTCCTTTCGTCATCACGATCACCACGATATTTATTTTATAATTTTTAGAGTTTATTTGACCACTTTTATATTTTTAGCAAGGTTTAAAATATTTTTAATAAATAGGTTTTAAATTATTTTCGACCAAATAAAATTTATTTGAGTTTAAAACGTTTTAAATAATTTTTGAGCCAATTTCCAGCTCATTTGGGCCGCGCCCTAGCCTTGGGTGAGTTGGAGATGGGGAGATTTGAATTTTAAATTATTTTAAACTCCTAATCCCATTAGGATTAGCCCTAGACCAAGTCAACCCATCTACACTATATAAACAACCTCTAGGAAGACCTATTTTTGCAAGAAAATAACCCTAGCCGCTTCCAAAACCCAAATTTAACGTTGCGACGAATCGTCGCAACGTTGCTGCACCAACCCCGCACCGACCGAGGAAACAGCCGCATTTTCCCCGCTCCGACCGAAGGAAACCCCCGCACCAAGCTCCGTCCGCACCGCTGCACAGCCGCTGCATCGCAACCCCGCACCAAGCCGTGTCCGACCGAGAGATTCCCTCGGTCAGACCGAAGCCCCCGCCCGTATCACGCCCGCTCCGCACCTCGCTCTGTCGCCCGCACCGTTCGCCCGCTCCGCTCCGTGTCTGACCGAGCCGCATCTCCGCACAGACCGAAGCCCGCAACGTTGCAACGGTTGCAACATTGCAGCGCTCCGTTCCCCCGCATCCAAGGCGCCCGACCGACCGCTCCCTCCGCACCGACCGAGAGCACCAAGGCCCGCACCGCACCCGCAGCTGCACAAGCCCGTTCCCCCCGCACCGACCGAGCCAAGCCCCCACATTTGGCTGTGTCCGACCGAGAGCAAACGTCGCAACCCCGCACCCGTCGCACCACTTGTCACCGTGGGCCCCCCAAGTTCTCCAGAGGTATTGTGGGTCCCCTATTGGCCCCTAGGACTACTGTGGGCCCCACCTAGGTGCTTTCTCTCCGACGATTTGCCGTGTACGACGTTGCGACACGTCGTAGCCCGTCGTCGCATGTGCTAGCTTTGGAATCTGGACTCGTCGCTCCAGTTGATGCTCTGAACTTTCCAGCGAGGAATCTATATTGGAATCAGGACTTGGAGCGCATTCTCTTATTCCCACCCCTGGCGTCGCTACCCGACGCCAGTGTAGCTTTCACGTCGTGTTGAGGTAACACTTTGCACCCCTAGGACCCCCAACCCATTGCCTGTTAATCAAGACTAAAATTGATGTTTTTAAAGTGTTTTAAATGTTTTAAATTCACTAATCAAGATTAATAATATGGACTTTAGGCCGGTGGACTTGTGCACGTAGGTTATTTGTGACTTGGACTCTCTTGGATGGTGTTTCTCAGACGTTGTACTTGTAGGCAAGTGAAACTTGCCAACTCTTGTGTAGGGCCATGTTTTTAGGCCACTTCCTTGCTTTTAGCGTAAAAGAGACTAGTCAGTGAAATGATAGCTGGCTAGATGCCTACTTGATCTAGTTTGACAACGAAACTAGATCCGTCACCTAAATTGATCTAGCTTGACAACGAAGCTAGATCCAACTCTTAAACTTGTTGATCATGCATACTAAACTGTCATGTTTACTTTCCTTATCTGTACGCACTTTTAGCTGCCATGCATTGCATCTTACATGTCATCCCAGTTGATTGTTGCATTCGTATCACATGCTACAATACTTGTACTTGTACTACCTTGTCCGGCTAGGTGCACCCCTAGGACATCATGTTAAAACACTTCCTGGCTCGTGATCCAGAAGCGGGCCTCATGTGTTGGTCAAAAGCCAATGCCCGATACACGTGGAGGGGTAGGGATAAACGATCACCTGACCTTAGGAGTGGCCCGATCAGCCACTCTAGCCAGAAGGCGGAATCTCTGTGCACGAGGTGCTTACTTTACTTGTCTTGTACTAGTGAGTGTTACTTGTATAACTTGTCATCCTTGCCATGTTTAAATGCCATGCTCGTACTTTACTTTACTTTACTTTACTTTACTTGTTGCACTCATACTTTAAACTGCCATGTCATTGCATTCATGCTAGAACTGCTAGGTTGCTTTACCTACTTTCAGTTTCCTTGCACAAGTCTCTTGCAGACTTGCTGACATGTGCCCCTTGCTCTTTTGGGTGTCACATGTTAGACCCTGAGCCAGAGACCATAGCTGAGTACGTGATTGTTGCTGACGCTGAGCCTGAGTCCATGTCTGCCCAGGAGGAGTTTTGTGGACATCAGTGATCTTTCTTGGTGACTTTGCTGAGCTTTCTTTTGTTTTAGGTTTGTTGTTAGTTGTCGGTACGAGGCACCTTTGTTTTGTACCTTGTACTTTTGTTGGCCATGTTTGGGCCTTTAGACTCTCTTTCTTTTTAGCCTGGTGGCTTTTTCTGTGATGTTGAAACTTATTTTATGGATATTCTGAGATGTCTCTTTTGTCTCATTTCATCATTATTATCTTGTTTCGTTTCGGGTTGCAAGGACGTGCAGTTTTTAAGTTGATTGACGCTTATCGGACTTGCAGCTTGCAGCTTCAAGTCTGAGCGGACCTTCTCACGCTTCACCTCCATATTTTTGGGAAGCGGGGTGTGACAGGTTTTGTTGGTGGCCCATGCAGGTCCAGTCTTGCAATTGCGAATTAACAGAACAACGATAATAACAGAATGTCCATTAAATAAATTGCAACACCCGAGTCATAAGCCCTGAGTCTAGTCGTTTTCCTATGACACTAGGTGGTAAGAAAACTTAGTTAGATGCCTCTGATTGTTAGCTAGACTCCCTTCTAGCAATTGACTTGATCGTCGTAGGAGTTTCCTTAGTGGTCCTTGTCTACCACTGACCATATTAGACTTCTGGAATTTCTTTTGGTCGTTCGTTTGGGTTCATCGATTTCGGACCAAGCTGAACGCATTTCATTAACGTCTAGCTCCTTAGGAAGTCTTAGCGCTTAGTTCTTAATCCATAGTTGGTCGACCGTAGGAGTTTCCCCGTAGATTCTCCTGATTCATATCCTAGGCGTATGTATGTTTTGATCATCCGACCAATTTCCTTGCCTCGATTCACGAGATCGCCTTATGACGATCGTCGTCAATTTTCGAACCTCTCCATTACAAACCTTGAATCTTCTGAAATTATTTTTCGATTTCCTCTTTTCCTAAGTTTAAATTTGTTCAATTTTTTAATATATATATCTTATATTTCATACTCCTTCGTTGACTTGAACTCTTAAAACTTTTTCGAAATTTTGAATACTAGCTTATGGTATTTTCCCAGCCTACACTTTTGTACCTATGAAAATACACTTTCCCTTTCATATATTAATTTTATTTTGAACCGTACTTTTATTTTGTCCAATTCGACTTATAATTTCCTTTCTTATTATGCCTTTCAAACGACACATCGTGCTTCCTTTTAATATACTTTTCAAGTCACCTGGAATTTTAGTTTTCAGCCAGTCGATGTTATGCTCATCGTTTTCCCTGTTTCAGATTTTTGTAAAATTATTATTTCATAACCACTTCCTGATTTAGACCCTCCATGATTTGATTTTAAAGCTTTGCTATCAATTTTGATAATTCTACTACCAAGTTATTATTATTATCTTTCCGCTCACCATACATACTTTTAGAATAATTTCTAAACTAAATTGAATTTCAATTATTTTTATATCCGTACCAGGCTCGTTGTTCTTGTATGCTAAGAGCTTTGTGTAAACCAGTTTTAATTTTTTGCACATCCTGGTTCCTCTAAAAGTAGTTCCAATATTGATCATTTTAAATTTTCTTTCCATGGCTTAAATACTTTGAAAGCGTTTAACACGAGCTTAAATTCTTCAGTTACTTTAATTTCATTTCCTATTAAATTACTGCCGTATAATATTTTCTAAAAATTATGTCTTTAATGTCAGTGTGAATGATTTACTTCCTTTTCTTAATGATTTACGATAAGCAAATAAAACATTTTCTCTTATTATGAATATTCGACTCAAACTTATTTTGAACAACTCGTTTTATCGACCTCCAAATATTTTTATACAAAATGAGGATTCCAACTTTTGAAGTACAACAGTTTTCAATTTCGCGAATTTTAGCTTATGTTACTTCATTTCTCAATCCTATGCAAGTACCACTACATCTCCCTTTCCTCTACCTAAACATTCACCAGTGAATCACTGTTTCACCTAACCAAGCTGTCTCCTTGTATTCGTCCTATCTGAACTCGTGCTTATCAATCCTCATATCGTCACGCTTCCGACCTCTAATCTTCCTTTATTGCTTAGGCTTTAGTGCCCGTCAATGTCTGTGTCAACTCTAAGTTGTTAGTAGGCCCTTGGACCTTGTAATGTAGTCGTGGTGCACGTACCTAAGTTGTGTCCGTGGGTTGAATGAGGGTACTCCCCCATAGTATATTGATGCTTGCCTATTGTGTACGTATATATATATATATATATATATATATATATATATATATATATATATATATATATATATATATATATATATATATATTTGACAACCCAGAAAAATCCCCAAACCCCTCCCCCTGCCTTTGGCTTTTTTTAGGAGGGTAAGGCGAGAGCCCGGCCGAGACTATGCAAACTGGGGGGAAACCGCCGTGCCCCCAACGGCCCCCGGGTAAGTCCGAGAGGGGAGATGTAGCCCCAGGGTAAATTATTCCACAACAAATTCCACAATAATTACCAAGTCACGGCGGCCATAGGCCTCGAACCCCGCACCCCTTGGCTTTGGAGCGGAATGACTTACCACTGGGACACCCTCTTGTGGGATATATATATATATATATATATATATATATATATATATATATATATATATATATATATATATATATGCAAGGTAAGTGTGAATTTATATTAAAAGTATAGATATTTACAACATGGACTGGTACAAAGGTCCTAAACCAAGTGACTAGAGGAGAGGACACAAGCGTCGTCACCCTAGGTCAAACGGCCAAGAATCCGTTCCCAGAACCACAATAACAAAACTTAAGACAAACCAAAATAAAACCATTTAGAAGGGGAAAACTGAAATGCTCAAGTTAGCCAACACCACATATATCCCAATTATCGAATGCGTCCGCAGCTTCATCCCCTACATCTTCCGAATTTCGAAGTACTGCTCGTACGTCCGCTGCAATATCATCAAAAAGACCAGTCTTTGTTTTACTTTTTTTTTCTCAAACACTCTTCTGTTGCACTCACGCCACAGATGCCAAACAACCGCCGCCAGTACAGCTCTGGCAAGGATACCCAGCGGTTTTTTGTTCTTGAATTTCTCCAAACAAAAATCGCCCACACTTTGAAGACTCAAATGATCCGGACCAAAGTAGCCCAGCTTCAGCAATGACCTGCGGATTATGTAAGAAGAATAGGGGCAAGCAAAAAACAAGTGTTCCGAATTTTCTACCTCATCCGAGCACAGTACGCATTCATGGGAATCCATCACCAGCCAACCAAGCATTCGGTCTTTAGTAGGCAGCTTGTTTAGGAATGCTCTTAAGAGGGTAATTGCAAATTTAGGGGTGTGCTTACTGTACCAGATGAGGTTGTAATATGGGAATGGAGCAAATTTGTTACGAACAGTATCCCAGGCTTCCTTAAACCGAAAAGCATCATCATTTTTCCAACCCCAGTCGTCAGAACCTGCAGAGAGGGTCTTATGCTGAAGGAGGGGCTTGAGATTTTGAATGTCTGGACAATCACGCCACGTACGACCGTCCCAGTAGTCCGATACCCGCATTCTGCTAGCCCCCTCCGGTATACTGTATTGCAATTTAATTGGTCCGCACGGGAGCCAATTATCATGCCAAAAAAGAGTATCTTTTCCATCTCCGACTTTTCTCACTATAATCTTCTGCGAAAGTCCTCTGCAATGAAGTAAGAATTTCCAGGTCCCCGATTGAGTAATCGTTCCTTTGGCCCCATAGAAATGTGAAGAGTCTTTATATTTGTTCCGCATGAATTCTGCCCACATCCCTCTAGACTTTAGCAATCTCCAGGTAAGCTTAATACCAGCAACAAGATTCAAGTCAGACAATAGCCTAAGCCCAATCCCCCCTTCCTCCTTAGGCCTACAAGAGTCACCCCAAGCCCAAGCTTTAGATGCACCCCAAATGAATTTTCTACACATAGAAGTTAGGATACGCAGTACTGAATTTGGGAATCTATATACTTGTACCCAGAATATAGCCATGCCATAAATAACTGATCTTACCAACTCAATTCGTCCAGCTATAGATATGGTTGCAGAAGCCCACCCACTCATCCGCTTTCTGCACTTATCAATAAGCATGCAATACATTTGTGCCTTAGGATACTTGGGCGACAAAGGGAGACCCAGATAAGTAGTGATAGCATGTGCGTGCTTAACCCCAAGATAATTAGCAAGATCCCCTGGATTTTTAACTCCTTTACTGAACATAGCAATGGTCTTTTCCCAATTGATTTGCAGGCCTGTGAAGTTCCTGAAATCCTCAAGCAGAATTTTAAGCCCCTTGAATGAAGTCTGGTTAGCACGGCAGAAAACCAGTAAATCATCCGCGAAAAGCAGGTGAGAAATAGAACCCGATCGCCTCATAGGTTGAATACTTCTTTTAGTCAAAGCCTTGGAAAGCAAGAGAGTGAAACATTCCATAATGATTACAAAAAGGTAGGGTGAGAGCGGATCACCCTGCCTAAGACCTCTGTTCCCACCAAAATATCCAACAGGGGATCCGTTGACCATAACAGAGAATGAAGGCGTGGAGATGCATTCTTTAATCCATCCGATGAACCTAGGGCCAAAACCCATCTGATGTAAGATGAAATAGACAAACTCCCTGTTCACACTATCAAAAGCCTTCCTGAGGTCTATTTTTAAGCAAGCTCTGGACCCTATGGGGTTACTGAAATCTCTGATTTGTTCATGAGCCAACAGTGCACAGTCTGAAATCAGCCTCCCCTGCAAGAAAGCTGACTGGTTCGGCGAGACCAGATCATGTATAAATCTCTGAAGCCTATTGCAGATTATTTTGCTAATAATCTTATAGATAACGTTGCAACATGCTATAGGCCTGTAGTCGCCCAGAGAAGTAGCGTTAGAGCTTTTAGGGGCCAAAGTGAGAAACATGTGATTTACCTGCTTCAGCATGGAACTCGATCTGAAGAAAGATTGGACAGCTGCAATAACATCAGACCCAATAATATGCCAATTGTGTTGATAGAAAAAGCCATTGAACCCATCTGGCCCTGGCGCTTTGGAAGGGCCAATACTGAAGGCCGCTTCTTTGATTTCATCAGCAGTCACATTTCTTTCAATCCATAGGGCAGTTTCCGGTTTTATCTTCTTCTTATGCACAAGTTTAGGAAAGACATTCCAATAGTTGTTTTGCATGTAGAGGGTCTCATAGAAGTTAACAGCTTCAGATTTAATGTCTCTATAGGTTTTACATTGGACACCATTCACATCAACTAAGTGTCTTAGATTATTTCTGCTTTGACGAGATTTCATTGCATTGTAGAAGAAACTGGTATTCCTGTCCCCAAGATCCAACCAATCCTGTCTGCTTTTCTGACGATACATCTCCTCTTCCATACTTAAAAGGGAAGCAAGTTCATTAGCCAACTTATGTTCCTTTTCCTGAAGGCTACGATCATAATGGATAGATTTAGAGGATCTAATCCCCTCCAATTCAGCTCGGCAATCAAGAATTGCTTTGTTAGCATTGTGAAGTCTAGCCCATGATTTTAGTGCCAATTTAACATGCCTCAATTTAATAGCCAGGCGGTACATATTGGATCCACATACAATTTGCTCCCAAGTGGTGATAACAGTATCATTAAATCCTGGCAAATTAACCCAGTGATTAAAGAATTTAAAAGGCTTTGGATCATTGAGTACCTCAGAATGAAGATTGACAACCATGGGGGAGTGGTCGCTGGTACGGGGATCCAAATAACAATAGACAGAGTCAGCAAGCTTTGAAATCCACACATCATTACATAATACCCGATCCAGCTGGGCAGCGATACGCCTAACTCCCATGCGTTTGTTACACCAACTTAGCCGCGCCCCCGTGTGTTTGAGAGAATGCAAATGGCAGTCATTAATACAAGTGTTGAAGTCGTGAAGCATGTTTGGCTCTACCCTTCGACCACCCACCTTCTCCTTCGCGGCCAAGATACAATTAAAGTCTCCACCTACAAGCCAAGCCTCTTTTCCCAGGATAGCCGCATCCACTCTTAGCTGATTCCAGAGTTGCTTACGCTCAGTAGGGTGGTTGCTTCCATAGACTGCGGTAAGGCAAAAATGAAAGCCCCCCGAATTGGCACACCGTACAGTCAAGTGTTGCATAGATACAGAATGCACACTAAGTTGCCACACCAAAGGATTAAAACCCAACAAAATACGTCCACCTTCATGAGAATTAAAGTTATTCACCGAACTCCAATCCTTGGGGATGCAAGACTTATTGCCAATAGTTTCCACCCTTAACTTGGTCTCCAACAGAACAATGATAGATGGGTTCAAAGACTTTATTCTTTCACGGAGGTCCCTACGCCTCACAACATTATTAAGACCGCGAGTATTCCAAATCAACATAGACATAATAAAGATTTGAAACGGGTGGGATTAAGAGACACCTTACTTCAGTCGGTTACTCCTCCTGGTAGCCGGGCCCGCACTTTGAGCTCCCTGTTTCCTCTTTTTGAGTAACTCAGACTCATTTATCAAATCAAGCCTCTCCTCAATCCAATCTGGGTTATCAAACAAAGGCTCCTGAGGAAAAGCTACATCGGTCACCTCTTTACCAATATCATTTGCATCATTAACATGTTTGGCACCTGCTGTTTCCGCATCAGAGTTTGCGATTACATAGCCGTTATCAAAATGGGGATGCGGAGCAGGAAACAGCAGGTTGATGCAGCTCAAAGCTGAGACAAGTTTACGAAACCTGAGCACCAATCCTGATGAGTGATCGGAGCCCGCAACCGCAGAGGTCTTCAAAACCGGACCCTCCTCAGGCAAACAAACATTCGGGGTCTCACAGTGTAAAGACTCCGAACTGCCCTCTTCAACAATCAGGTGGGAAGAAGAGGCCTCATCCTTGCGCTGCAAGATGTGCAATATTCCTTTCCCTTTATCCAGTGTCTTCAGTTTCTCCGTGGGTTACTCGTAATATATACTCGGAGTTACTCGTGATATTATGAGGTTGTTTGTGTGTTAGTGTTTATAGATTTGTGTGTGGTTAGCTATACCATAATAGGGATGCCTGTGTATATAAAAGTTAGTGTTGGAATATCTAATGGAGTGTGTGTAGTTAGAGATACTTGTAATGGTTGAAATAAAATGATTGGTAAAGCTATGTGTATGCTAGGTGTGATAATAATAGGTGTACGTATAGTTAAGTGAGTAGGCCTATTGAGTGACCCATATATTAGTACGTGTGAGTATGTGCTCGTAGGTAGATATGTATTGTGCTTAGACGTAAGTAGTTATGTTTTGTTGCATGAGTATATAGGTGATATACATATGGTAATAGGGATATAATTTTGATTGGTACTGCTTGCTTTTACGGGATGTTGTATGCGTGTATACCGTGAGGAATACACGACTATTGCACATCTTAATTATGTATGAATAGGTGTTGGCATAGTAATTATAGGTAGTAGACTATGGTGTGAATATATATGTTACATGTGCGTGACTATACGATGAATGCGTATGTATTAGGGAGTGTATTATAATTATACGTGTGCTGATGTCTGTATTATTATTATGGTATATAGAGTGATTGAACTATGTGAGTATTACCTGACTAATATTTAGGTGTGATTGACTTATGGTATGTATATGGTTATATTGGTAGACATATATATATATATATATATATATATATATATATATATTGGAGTGGTATTGGTATAAGTATAAATGCAGTGTTACGTATGTAGAATATTCTGATATGTGTATTGAGTCTCACTCAAGCTTGAGTGGGTATACTCTAAGTATATTGAATGTATGTTTGTAGTTTGAATATAGCAATGTTTGATGTATGTATAGTGATAGGAGTGTTTGTGCCTGGTTGTGCTACACACAAGATTGTGAGTCGCTATACCAGTATATAGTTATAGGCGTTGGTCTTGAGGTATAACTATTTACTAAGGACTTGCCTGTGTGAACGTATGTGTACTAGCTAAACTAGGTGTGTAGATGTACTGGATATATGATGGTATGATTGGTGTATGTAAATGAAATGTTAGCATGTATGGGTGTGCACCATGCACGGGTAAGTATGTGCTTAGTTATAGGTATTGGTGACTATGATATATGTGGCGTGTCGTAAATACAGTTATAGGACCGTATGTGATGTGAATACGTGGTGAACTATTTGCATGCATTTGAATGACTATATATATTGTGAAACTATAGTAGTGGTGAATGCATATTAGATATAGTAAAACTTGACTTAATAATGGTATGGTGTGACTACTTATGATGATGTGCTTAGTATTGGATGCATACTAGGAAGTATTAGAGGGTAGTACACCCATGTTGTTTGTGCATAGGTAGCTATCTATACGTAGAGCAATGATTGTATTTGCTAAGTGTGAGACCATACTTATATGAGTATCTGAAATATTGTTTTGTGGTTAGGTAAGTAGTAGTTATATAAGGGATGTACGTATATGTATATGATTGAAATACATGTATGAAATTGACTGACCATAATAGGTAAAAGTGTATGACATACGTGAATATATATATATATATATATACACACATGTTGGTAGTGTTAATGTTTGACTACCTAGTGCATATATGAGCACTTGTAATGACTATACCTGTTTTGAATTATAATGACTTGATTGAGGTAGTTACTAGAGCGACTAGCTATATTAGAAAGTCCGAGGACGGACTTTATTCTAAGGTGGGGAGGATGTAACGACCACTTTTCGTTGTACGTTGTTCGTGCACGTGCTTTTGACCGTGCACGTGTTTATTTTAGACTTTGTTTGTTTGTGAACACTTTAGTGTGATATGCTGTTGTGAACGTCTCTAAGAGTAGTAAATTGTGGCACTAATTTGGGACGACGTTCTCGAGTCGTTTTCCCACAATTTAATCTTATTCGATGAGACGTTGCGATTCTCACTTTTGACGGGAGACGTTTCTATTTTTAGTTTCGTCGTCCGACGTCTAAATTGAGATCCGTCTTCTTAGTTAGCTTCCTTTCGTCATCACGATCACCACGATATTTATTTTATAATTTTTGGAGTTTATTTGAACACTTTTATATTTTTAGCAATGTTTAAAATATTTTAAATAATTAGGTTTTAAATTATTTTCGACCAAATAAAATTTATTTGAGTTTCAAACGTTTTAAATAATTTTTGAGCCAATTTCCAGCTCATTTGGGCCGCACCCTAGCCTTGGGTGAGTTGGAGATGGGGAGATTTGAATTTTAAATTATTTTAAACTCCTAATCCCATTAGGATTAGCCCTAGACCAAGTCAACCCATCTACACTATATAAACAACCTCTAGGAAGACCTATTTTCGCAAGAAAATAACCCTAGCCGCTTCCAAAACCCAAATTTAACGTTGCGATGAATCGTCGCAACGTTGCTACACCAACCCCCGCACCGACCGAGGAAACAGCCGCATTTTCCCCGCTCCGACCGAAGGAAACCCCCGCACCAAGCTCCGTCCGCACCGCTGCACAGCCGCTGCATCGCAACCCCGCACCAAGCCGTGTCCGACCGAGAGATTCCCTCGGTCAGACCGAAGCCCCTGCCCGCATCACGCCCGCTCCGCACCTCGCTCTGTCGCCCGCACCGTTCGCCCGCACCGCTCTGTGTCTGACCGAGCCGCATCTCCGCACCGACCGAAGCCCGCAACGTTGCAACGGTTGCAACGTTGCAGCGCTCTGTTCCCCCGCATCCAAGGTGCCCGATCGACCGCTCCCTCCGCACCGACCGAGAGCACTAAGGCCCGCACCGCACCCGCAGCTGCACAAGCCCGTTCCCCCCACACCGACCGAGCCAAGCCCCTACATTTGGCTGTGTCCAACCGAGAGCAAATGTCGCAACCCCGCGCCCGTCGCACCACTTGCCACCGTGGGCCCCCCAAGTTCTCCAGAGGTATTGTGGGTCCCATATTGGCCCCTAGGACTACTGTGGGCCCCACCTAGGTGCTTTCTCTCCGACGATTTGCCGTGTACGACGTTGCGACACGTCGTAGCCCGTCGTCGCACGTGCTAGCTTTGGAATATGGACTCGTCGCTCCAGTTGATGCTCTGAAATTTCCAGCGAGGAATCTATATTGAAATCAGGACTTGGAGCGCGTTCTCTTATTCCCACCCCTGGCGTCGCTACCCGACGCCAGTGTAGCTTTCGCGTCGTGTTGAGGTAACGCTTTGCACCCTTAGGACCCCCAACCCATTGCCTGTTAATCAAGACTAAAATTGATGTTTTTAAAGTGTTTTAAATGTTTTAAATTCACTAATCAAGATTAATAATATGGACTTTAGGCCGGTGGACTTGTGCACGTAGGTTATTTGTGACTTGGACTCTCTTGGACGGTGTTTCTCAGACATTGTACTTGCAGGCAAGTGAAACTTGCCAACTCTTGTGTAGGGCCATGTTTTTAGGCTACTTCCTTGCTTTTAGCGTAAAAGAGACTAGTCAGTGAAATGATAGCTGGCTAGATGCCTACTTGATCTAGTTTGACAACGAAACTAGATCCGTCACCTAAATTGATCTAGCTTGACAACGAAGCTAGATCCAACTCTTTAACTTGTTGATCATGCATACTAAACTGTCATGTTTACTTTCCTTATCTGTACGCACTTTTAACTGCTATGCATTGCATCTTACATGTCATCCCAGTTGATTGTTGCATTCGTGGCACACGCTACAATACTTGTACTTGTACTACCTTGTCCGGCTAGGTGCACCCCTAGACCATCATGTTAAAACACTTCCTGGCTCGTGATCCAGAAGCGGGCCTCATGTGTTGGTCAAAATCCAATGCCCGATACACGTGGAGGGGTAGGGATAAACGATCACCTGAGCTTAGGAGTGGCCCGATCAGCCACTCTAGCCAGAAGGCGGAATCTCTGTGCACGAGGTGCTTACTTTACTTGTCTTGTACTAGTGAGTGTTACTTGTATAACTTGTCATCCTTGCCATGTTTAAATGCCATGCTCGTACTTTACTTTACTTTACTTTACTTGTTGCACTCATACTTTAAACTGCCATGTCATTGCATTCATGCTAGAACTGCTAGGTTGCTTTACCTACTTTCAGTTTCCTTGCACAAGTCTCTTGCAGACTTGCTGACATGTGCCCCTTGCTCTTTTGGGTGTCACATGTTAGACCCTGAGCCAGTGACCGTAGCTGAGTACGTGATTGTTGCTGACGCTGAGCCTGAGTCCATGTCTGCCCAGGAGGAGTTTTGTGGACATCAGTGATCTTTCTTGGTGACTTTGCTGAGCTTTCTTTTGTTTTAGGTTTGTTGTTAGTTGTCGGTGCGAGGCACCTTTGGTTTGTACCTTGTACTTTTGTTGGCCATGTTTGGGCCTTTAGACTCTCTTTATTTTTAGCCTGATGGCTTTTTTTGTGATGTTGAAACTTATTTTATGGATATTCTGAGATGTCTCTTTTGTCTCATTTCATCATTATTATCTTGTTTCGTTTCGCGTTGCAAGGACCTGCAGTTTTTAAGTTGATTGACGCTTATCGGACTTGCAGCTTGCAGCTTCAAGTCTGAGCGGACCTTCTCACGCTTCGCCTCCATATTTTTGGGAAGCGGGTCGTGACATGGATGCTCGGAAAGGAGTGAGGAAATAGGCTCAACCGAGATAAGCGCAGCAGTGGTGGGGGTGGGGGTAGATGTGGTGGACGGCTCAGCAAGGGTACTCCTGACACAGACAGAAGTGTGGACAGAGGTGCCGGGAGGTGCAGACAGTGCAGGCTCAGGCTGAGGGATCACGGGGTCGACGGGTGCAGGGGGTGCCTGCTCAGCTCCCTCGGCGTCTAGCACGTAGGCGGCAGGGATCAGGAGATCCATCGCCGGAAGCCAGTCCCTGTGTGCCGGTCCTATATGTGTCCGAGCGGGGCTAGGGAGAACCATGTAATCGGCACTAAAGGGACCGTGCAACCATACCCAGTGCCACTGGCTGTGGGGACGAAGCATCTTCATCCGGGCCATAACGTCTATCGAAAGTGCAGTGGGGCCCGGGGCTCGTCGAAGGTCGTCAGGTAGGTCCACGCCGGTCATAAGGGCTAGAAGCATGATCAGACCGCCGCAGCAAATAGGTGAGCGAGCGCCCACCGAAATGATGATGCGGTCCAAAAACCAACTAGCGATATCAATCTCAACGGCGGGGACCAGGTCGTCGATACCCCTATGCAGAACTCTAGGGCGAGTCATCACGTAGAGCATGTAGAGCTCAGGCGTAGACATCGTCCCAGGCTCGTACCTCGTTAAGAAAGTGGTCGCCATGAGGCGCTGGGTAATGCGGAGGCAGGGGTGCAGGATGGCTGAGGCCTTGGCCCTACTAAGGTCAAAGCCAAGATGGGATCCTGTGATCCATGTCCAAAAGGTGGAAGTGTCAAACGACGGTGGTGGGATGTGCGTGGGCGCGTAGGCACGGTCAGGGACAGGGACAGCGGGCCACTGGAAGAATGCACGAAGCATGTCGAGAGTGACCTTGCACTCTCGATCCATCAGGCGAAATGTGCATCCTCCAGGGGTCCGGTCAATCGAGCTCAGGACCTCTAGTGTCAGACGGATATAAGTATCCGCCGACACAGCAAGAAAATCACGCCATCCCACGTTGTCGTAAAATGTGAGAAGCCCCTCTAGTACCCCTAGGCGGTTAAGGTCTGCTAAGTGTGCGAACCTAGAGGGCACTATCGAGCGCTGGGCAATACGCTCAAATCAGACGCGCTGTGCGTCGTTTCTGAACGTGATCCCCAGCGGCCCGACGGCGGGAGCGGGTGTGGGGACAGGGTCGGCAGGAATCGGCTGTGTGGGTGGTGGTGGCGGTGGTGGGCTAGGTGGAGAGGAGTCCTCCCTAGCGTGAGAGGGACCGGGGTCATCGGTCCGCCTCCGCTTGGGGGCGGATCCCCGTGTGCGTGGCCTAGTGTAGGCGGGACGGCATGTGTGCTGCGAGTGCTCACCCAACAAGAGTAATATGCGGTGTGCTAAAAAGAATGGAACGAGTGTACCCAAACACGCCGTGAGAGCAAATCAGCAAGTGCGTGCGAAGAACGCCGCCTCCGCGAAGCCAAAAGCGCGTCCAGAAGCTCCCCTAAGCTCCCCCAAGATAGCCTGCAAATCAAATAATGATATCAGTGGATGATATTCAAAATACATGGGGGAGATGGGGTATAATAGATAGATATAGGAATTAATTTGGGTTATGGGCTCAACGGGTCTACGGATCAAGAAAAATGGGGAGAAAAACGGGGTTTTGGGGCAAACCGAGGCGATAGGGGGCGGTGGAGGCCGGCGCCGGTGAGGTGGAGGCTCGGCCGGCCGCCGGCGAGGTGAGATCGGTGATCGCCAGCGGGGTCGAGCTGATTTGGGCGTGGGGGTGCGAAGCAGCGGGTGAGGGAGGCGAAGAGACGAGGGCTCGGGCGACCGAATGGGGGAATTTGGGTTTTAGAAAATCACGCCCGCCTCTCCGCTTATATATAAATTGTTACGACTCGGCCGAGTGACAATGTCACTCGACCGAGTGCGTAAACGAAATTTTTTTTGAAAAGGTCTCGTTCCCACTTACGACTCGGTCGAGTGGATTTGCTTCACTCGGTCGAAGGGGGAAACTCCGTTTGGCCGAGTGGCACTGCCACTCGGCAACTTTTTAAGGCTAGGAGGGTATCTGTTTCACTCGGCCGAGTGACTAAATGTACTCGGTCGAGTGGCAGTTAATACTGAAATGCACAAAAAAGACAGAGAGTTGGTTCCGCAAACTTCCCTGGTTGGTGCCCCACTCGGCTGAGTGGGGTCCTTTGCTCGACCGAGTGGCATAGGATACTCGGCCGAGTGGCGTGCTGTTTTCTGCTTTGGGGTTACGTTCTCGTTCTACTCTATGTTTTTCTTCCTCCAGTTGGTTTCTTCCTCTTCCTAAGCCTCGAGCGCATTCCTGGAGCGCTCTTCTTTGCCTCGGTCATCCTACATATGAGAGATCTCCTTTTCTCCTCTCCTGTCATAAGAATTAAGTCCCGTTGTCACTATTTTTGTAGGCAATTGACTCAAAACACTAGCAAGTCTAAAACAAAAATAAAAATCAAAATAAAAATAATGCAAAAACCATCAGGTTGCCTCTCGACAAGCGCTCGTTTAAGGTCTTGAGCTCGACCCCTTTGGATTTTCAAATTAGCGTAGGGATGTTGGGTGCGTATGAGATGCACCCGTCGAATTTGCCGGGAAGACCGCTCAGATTTGGATCGTGGTGGTGTGTGGCCTTCCTCAGCACCCCTTCATCATGGGCAATGTTGGGAGATGGCTCCCCCAAGCTTGAGCTTGTTCCGGTCTTTGACTTCGCCGGTGACACAGATCTTCGAATCGGTGGAGCTTTCTTCGGATTCTTCAATGTCGAGAGCTTGCAAAGCTCTCGTATTCTCGCAACATCAGCGTATCCATCCTCATTCGTCGTGGAGCTATTGGGAGAGTCCTCCAATGTCTCTTCTTCGCTCAAATCTTGGCTTTCTTCAAAGCCATCATCGTGGAGTGCACCGATGGAGTGGGGGATAGCCTCTTCAATGACCTCGTCAAGGAGGTCCACATAATCTAGCTCCTCATGGTATGGCATGTGCTTCATAGCCTTTGGTATATGGAGCTCGACTTCAATGTTGCCGACATTCAAGGTAAGAGTCCCTTCCTGCACATCAACGATTACACCGGCGGTGGCGAGGAATGGGCGTCCAAGTATGAGCGATGTGTCACCCTCCTCCTTGACATACATGATCACAAAATCACAAGGCAAGCATATGCCTCCCGGAACTTGGAGTGGGATGTTCTCTGCGATCCCAACCGGCCTAGTGATCCGACCGTCCGCGAGTTGAATCCTCATGTCGGTCGGCTTTAAATCGGTGCCGGTGTTCAACTTCTGGAACATGGTGAGAGGCATGAGGCTCACACTAGCGCCCAAATCTACCAATGCTTTTTGTTAGGGGACGCCTCCGAGTGTGCAAGGAATCCGGAAACTCCCGTGATCTTTAAATTTGGCGGGCTCCTTTTCCTTCCTAGTGAACCAAGTTCGTTGTTCCGCGAGCATGATCTTCTCTTTCCTTTTCCTTCCCGTAATCAAGTCCTTTAAGAACTTCGTGTAGGATGGGATTTCCACTATGGCATCAAGGAAAGGGATATTGAGGCTCACCCCTCTCAAGTATTCGAGAAACTTGGCTAGCCTCTTCTCGATCTTGGCTCTAGCTAGCCGTTGAGGGAAAGGCACCGGTGGCATGAATCGGCGCTCATCTATAGGTTCCTCCACTCTAGATTTTGCTCCTTCTTGCGACTCCCTCTCCTTTTCCACCTCAATTGCCGGCTCGCACTCTTCTAGAATCTCCACCATGGGTTCCTTGACTTGAGTCATGACGGGAGTGGTATCCTTCCTACCCCTTGTCGTAACCGCAACAACCACGTTGATATGGCCGGATGTGCCCCGTGGATTTGGCTCGGGTTGTACCGGCAATTGTTGGTTGTTTCTATTGAGCAACGCAAGTTGCTCCCCAATTTGAGCGATGACGGTGGTAAGAGAATCTTGTCCCGCCTTCAACGTGGCGTTAATCTTTCTCTGCTCCACCATAAACTCCTCAACCTTAGCTTCAAAATCCGAACATGGTTGAGTTTGCGGAGGGTTGGGATTTCTCCAACCTAGATTATACCCGGGTGGCCTATAAGGTCCCACTTGTTGCATAGGTGGGAAGTTTTGTTGCGGTGGCTCCCTTGGTTGATAATTCGGTTGTGGTGGTGGACCCCGAGCTTGAGAAGGTTGTTGTGGCGGGGGATTCAAGGAAACATCATTATTAGCATAGGAAAAACCCGGATGGTTTCTAGCGGTCGGGTTGGCCCAATATCCGAAATTCCCCGCAACATATTGAATTTGCTCCAAAGCTCCTTCTCCATGCTCTCCTCCTACATACATGGCTTGGGATTGGTCTTGCCAATCACTCATATGGTTTGTCGGTGCGGGTGTAGAAGGAGCTCCATGTGGCTCGGTAATGTATTTCTCCAATCTCTCCACTACCTTGTGGAGAGAGTCAAATTTTCTAGCAAGCTCAGCCACGGCCTTGGCCTCATAAATACTTGTGGGCTTCAAGGAGGACGAAGAATGTCCTCTCTCGTCGCCCCACTGTTGGTTGTTGGAGGCCATCTCCTCTAGCAAGGCCGTAGCTTCATCGAGGGTCTTTGACAAAATGGCTCCGTTGGCGGTAGCATCAATAATCTGTTTTGTGCCCGGTTGGAGTCCATTGTAGAAACTGTGGACAAGCTCCCAATCCTCTATGCTGTGATGGGGGCATTGATGCTGCAAGTCCTTGAAGTGCTCCCACGCCTCATATAGAGTCTCCCGAGGTCCTTGCTTGAAGGACATGAGAGCACTTCTTATCTTCACCGTCTTGGAGGGCGGATAAAATTTGTCGACGAAGGCACTCACCAATTCATCCCAAGTGGTGAAGATTCCATCAGCCTGCATCCTCAACCAATATAAGGCCTTGTCCTTGAGTGTGAAGGGGAAGAGGCACAGTCTGATAGCATCTATGGAGACGCCCGACATTTGGAAGGTGGCATATTTTGATAAAAAGAGCTGGATGTGGTAATGAGGGTTTTCATGGGAATTCCCATGAAAAGGGTCTTGCTGCATCAGAACTACCAATCCAGTCTTCAACTCGAAATTTTTGTCGGCCACCAACTCCGGCATAGCTATGGACGAGGTCGTGGAGGAAGGCTTAGGCCGAAGCCTATCTCTAATGAAAATGATCCTCGCCATTTGTGCCGCCAATTCTTCGGCAATCTCAGGATGGGTCATAAAATTCCCTTCCGTGTCGAGTCTCCTCTCCGCTCTGATCCTCCTCAATGTACGTTCGATCTTCGGGTCGTATAGTATTTCTTCGGGGTCCGCTATGGATCTCGTGTACATGCAAGGAAAAACAGAGTTTCAAAGAAATAATTAGCACAAAGGAAGGGTAAAATAAAAAATAGAAATAATAAAACAAAAAGAAAAATAGCTAGGTAGGTAGAATTAAACACTATCGCCTCCCTGGCAACGGTGCCAAAAACTTGATCGTGCCCCGGATACACACCCGAGACGAGACTCGCTAGTCTTACCGCAAGCGCACAGTGTAGCGGCGAGCGGGTATTGAACACGAGGAGAGCAAATGACAGTGTCTTCTTCAATTCACCTGGCTATAAGACCAGTCGAGAAATTTTCGTAATAAAGCGGACACAGTCGTTCAATTGTATAAAGAAAATATCAAATTAATAAAAACGCCTAGGGATAGGGAATCCCCGCTGCAAAACGTATCTCGTCATTGTGATTCGTAGGTTTCACAATTGCTAGACTTGAAATTCAGGTGAACTAGTTGCAACTAAATGTAGAACCAAGCTCACGCTCTCGCGCTATTGCCGGTCTATAGCAAACCTAGGGTAGGGTCTAATCTCTTGTAAACCCTAACCTAGGCAAGCTAGCGCGAAGAACAACATCATCGTTCAATCGTATCTCGAGCCCACTCTCGTGCAAACTCGAGCTACGACCTAGGTTGAGATAGTTCCTACCCGTCCAATCTCTTGCAAACGGGTATTGGTATAGAATTACAATCGAAAACCCCAGTTTCGGTCCAATCTCTTGCAAACCGATTCCAGAGAAACCCAATTGTAACCCAATTCGAATTTCTAGGGCTTCCTATCGAGTTGGGATCCAATCTCTTGCAAATCCCAATCGGTATGAATCCCTAGCTATTCGTATTAAATCAATCCCAAACTAACCCTAATCAATTCTAGCAAGAATTTCACCAATTCATCACAAATTAGAAATAGGGTTTGTAGGGTTCATCCCTACGCCCTAAGACGATAAAACTACTCACTATTCATAATGCAAATCATTAGAAATTCAATAGAAATATCAATAGAAATCATTGCAATAGACAATATATCAATAAAAATGAGAGTTTTGATAGAAAGAGAGACAAACCAGTGAAGTTCCAATAGCATCCAACAAATCAACACTTTTATCTCTCTCTCCAAAGAACTAAATCTAATCTCCTAAAAAGTAATAAAAAAAGGGATGCCAAAAGTATGAAAAAGCTCAAACTAGGTTAAAATCTGGGGTTAAATACCCCCCAAAATCGCCCAAAAAACTGTGACAAAATTGCCCCTTGTGCAGCTTGAAAATCGCACTTTACGCTACAGGCAGCGCGGCTCACTCGGCCGAGTGACAAATGTCGCTCGGCTGAGTGACGGACCCTGACGGATTCCAGTAAGTCTGGACTTTTGGGGGTCGTCTCCTCGGGAGTCACTCGGCCGAAGGGATTTTCTTCACTCGGCCGAAGGGATTTCTTCACTCGGCTGAGTCGGGACTCGGGAGCTGACTGACGGATTACAGTAACTTCGGGATTTTTGCTTGCCGTCGTCGTGATGCCACTCGGGTGAGTGGTGTCTCCGTGATCGGCCGAGTGGTCTGGCGATGCTCGGCCGAGTGCACGTTGATATTCAATCTGCTGCGTGTCCGATCTGGCCTGCCGAGCGGGTTGTCGATGTTCGACCGAGTGTCTCCTTCACTCGGTCGAGTGGCATGCTGAAAATGCCCAATCTTCGTATTTTAGCTTCCTCGTCACTCCTACAACGTTCTTTCTTCTTCCACTCCTCTCCAATCGTAGAATTCCCCTCAAAAGAGTCACAGATGACACTCCGGAGTGGGTGCATCTCAGAATCACTCCAAATCGCTCCAAATCTCCTGAAATACGACAAAAACAAGAAATCGTGAAAAGTAATATTGTCGAATAATCGTGAAAAACGCGATATGGGCGATCTAAATGGCATGCAAACAAGCAGAAAAAGGTGTAAAATATGGAGTGATCAGCCCTCAGCTCCGCGAATGCTTGAACGCAGTCGTTGTCCCACAGGATCACTTTCCTCTTGTCCTTGGCTTCTTCGAAGGCAGTGCACAGGACCTTGAAGAAAGGGAGCGACCTCTCCGCGGATTTCGACAAGAATCGTCCTAGAGCCGCGATCCGGCCATTCAGGCATTGCAAGTCCCGGATCGTCTGTGGTTCCGCCATATTGATGAGGGCCATCACCTTATCGGGGTTCACCTCAATCCCTCGCTTCGTTATCATGAAGCCTATGAATTTTTCCGATTGCACGCCGAAGACGCACTTCACCGGGTTCAGCCTCAGGCCGTATAGGCGAACCCTTCGGAACATCTCCCACAAGTCGACAAGGTGGCCCGGGGCTCTCTTACTCTTCACCAGCATGTCGTCGATGTAGACCTCCAGGTTTTGCCCGACCTGCGAGCTGAATATCCTGTCCACCATCCGCTGGTAAGTTGCCCCGGCGTTCTTCAGCCCGAAGGGCATCTTTGTGTAACAGAAGGTGCCCTTATCGGTGACGTAGGATGTTTTCTCTTCGTCTTCCCTTACCATCGGGATCTGGTTGTAGCCCGAGAAGGCGTCCATGAAGCTTAACAATTCGTAGCCGGACGCCTGATCAACTAAGTGGTCGATCCGAGGGAGGGGAAGCTGTTCTTCGGACACACCTTGTTGAGGTCCGTGAAGTCGACGCACATGTGCCACTTTTCGCTAGCCTTCTTCACCAAGACGACATTGGCGAGCCAGTCCGGATAGTCCACCGGCCTGATAAACTTGGCCTGAAGAAGCCTCTCCACTTCTTCCTTGACTGCCCTTTTCTTTTCGCCCCCGACGCTCCTCTTCTTCTGCCAGACCGGTCGAGACCCTCGGTCTGCATTCAACCTATGGGAGATTACCGTTTGGTCGACCCCTGGCATATCCGCGGACGACCAGGCGAATATGTCCATGCTCTCTCAGAGAAGGCTGATGAGGGCCGCCCTCAGAGAGGCCAGGAGTTTCGTCCCGATGGAGACAGTCTTGTCCTCCTCCACGGCCATGGGCACCTCCTCGACCTCTTCGGCAGGAGTCGGCCGTTGGTCGCAAAAGTCTTCCCTTTCGTCGAGAAGGCCAACCGACGAGGCCTGTTCCGGGCTCTTGTGCTTGGTCGACCCTACGTAGCAGCTCCGGGACAGCTTCTGGTTTCCCCGTACTAGCCCCACCCCTTGCAGAGTTTGGAATTTCATCATCTGGTGGAGCAGGCTGGGGAGCGCCTTAATGGCCGTCATGCATGGCTGCCCAATGATCCCGTTGTATGCCGACGCAATGTCGACGACAACGAATTGCGTCATGTGGGTGACGACCTTTGGTTCCTCCCCAAGTGTCATCGGCAGGGTGATCACCCTCACAATGGGGACCACGTGGCCGGTGAAGCCGATGATGGGCCCCGTGCAAGGCCTCCGATCTGCCTGCTTCAACCCCATCTTCTCGACTGTCGACATAAAAAGGATGTCGCAGGAGCTCCCAGTGTCGATCAGGAGCCGGCTGATGATGTCCGTCCTGACCTAAGCCTCGATGACGATGTCGTCGTCATGCGAAAGCTCGACTCCCTCTAGGTCTCTATCAGTAAAAGTGATGGGGGGTCGAGCCACTCTTCTCTGCTTCGCCTCACTGCTGATCCCCGCCGCCATTACCTGCAGGGCATATACCTTCTTGCTCGAGGACGATGACCCACCTGAGGATGCCCCCCGCATATCACGTCTATATGCATGATCGCCCTGGGGGGCATGGCTCCTCCCGACCATTGTCTGGCGGTGGTTCTGGCCTCCGCGCTTCTCGCGGGGCCCTTTCCTCTTGGATCACCCTCTGTTCTCCACGAAGCCTCCCAGGTGGCTCGCCTGAATCAATCGCTCGATCTACCTCTTGAGGGTGTAGCAATTGTCGGTATCATGACCGTGGTCTCGGTGATACCAACAGTATTTTCGGATATCTCGCTTCCCTGGGTCCGATCTCATCTCCGTGGGCGGCTCCGGCACCAGTCTGGCCCTTGTCGCCGCGGCCAGTACCTCTATCATGGGGGCGTTGAGCTGCATGTAATGGGCCCGCAGAGGTCCCTCCAGCCTCAGGACAGCTCAGGCGAGCTCTCGGGCTAGGCCCGGACGATCCTGCAGGCGACGCCCTGCCGGGTCGCGTCTCGGTTGGGCCAGCTGGTCGCGCCCTCGAGACCCGTCTTCTTGCCTTGGTCGTGGATGCGCTCGACGCTCGCCTTGGGGCATCGGGGGGAATAGTTTCTTCGTGCCAAGAGTCTCCTCTGCCAGCGCATGCCTCTCTGCCATAGCGACTAGCGCCTCGTAGTCGGCCAGTGGATCTCGGAGCAGGGATTTGTGGAGGCTCCGAGTCCACAGTCCCGTCTTGAAGGCTAGCATGAGCACTTCATCGCCACAGGCCACCACCACCCACCTCTCACCTTGGAAGCGACGCAGGTATTTCCCTAACGTCTCTCCTTCACCTTGGACTATCGTGCTGAGGTAGTCTAAGGGCTTTTTCTTGGTACGCCCGGCCCGAAACTTCTGGCAGAACTTGTGGGACAGTTCGTCAAATCTTCCGACGGACCTCACCGGTAGGCCATAGTACCACTCCAACGCCGTGTCCCTTAGGCTTTACGAGAACAGCCGGCATAAGAACGTGTCATCTACATCCTGCGCCTCCATTGCCCCCCAGTATTGTTGTACGTACGAGAGGGGGTCGCCTCTTCCGTTATAGGTGGCCAGGTGGGGAGCCTTGAACCTTGCGGGTCTCAGGACGGACGTGATCCATCATGCCAATGACGTGGCCTCCTCCGGGTAGGCGGGGCACTCGGACGCGTGCCCTCTCTGCCACTCTAGGGTTTGGCTTCGGTCCCTCCTCGGCCGTCGTCGGTCGTCATGCCCCGGGGAATAACGAAGAGGTTGCCAGGGGGGACTCCTTCCGCGCATAGGGGATTCGACGGGCGGTGGGCTACGGTCATCCCAGTACCGCTGACCCATAGCCATCACCTTCGGGATCGCTCTCCGCTCTTGATTCCCCCTCAGGAGCCTCTCGCGCTCTGCGGCGAGGAAGCGGAGTTGTTGACGGATGGCCTCTTCGTCCAGACGATCTTGGGAGAGATGCCGACGGGGAGGACTTCCCCCTCGAGATGGAGACCTGGCGAGAGGCTGGCAGCACTCATTAACGTGTCACCGGCCCCTCGCCAACACCTCCGGGATCTCTTGGTTCTCTTCGTTCTCCCTTCGGAGCCTTTCACGTTCCGCGATAATGAAGCGAAGCTGGCGTCGGGCGGTCTCGTCGTCCAGGAGGGCTCGCCGGGCGGTCTCGGCTGCCTCATCCAGATGCCTCTACGCGGCGTCCGCCTCTTCCTGGCGCCTCCGCTGCCGCGCGATCTCCATCTCTTCCTCCAGGAGCTTCCATTGGGCCGCAATCTCCTCGGCAAGCCCCTGGTCTCCACCTTCTTCCTCGAATTGAGGGTGAAGGTTCCGTCTCACATTCGGGGTCTCAGAGGGGCCCGGGGGTGCTTCCGTCCCGGTCGTTGCGAAGCCTGCCATAATCCTAGTGAAGGCCTCGAAGCTCTGTTGTATCGTGCGGGCCGAGGCCTGGACCGTCTCGACCTTTACCTCGGGGGACGGGTCAGTTGCGGGAGTCATTGGTTGAGAGTGTGGTTCTTAATCCATGGGGTCCTTACCGTGGTCAGTGTTTCGGTTGATTGGTATGGGGTCTGACATGGGTGTGACCCTTCGTTCCCACAGACGGTGCCAATTGTTGCGGGGTAGAACTCGCGTACAATGAATTTGTATTAAGGGGAACCAAGGGCATGGTGGTTGTGTTAATGAGGGGATTAGGGCATGCAATTTGACAAGTGATTAGTGGGGTGTTGAGGCTAAACTTGTTGTTAGAGCTGACCACGGTGTTGGACCCGGCAGGATACAGTTGAAGGGGCCGAATTGCTGAGGCTGAGGGCGAGTGCGACTGATCACTCCATATTTTACACCTTTTTCCCGTGGATTTGCATGCCATTTAGATCGCCCAAATCATGTTTTTCACGATATATCGACGATATTGCGATGCTTTTCACGATTTGTTGTTTTTGTCGCATTTCAGGTGATTTGGCGCGATTAGGAGTGATCTCGAGACGCGCTTACTCTACACGGCCACCGACGACCTCCCCGAGGGATATTTTACTGTTGGAGAGGAGCGGAAGAAGAATGGACGTCGCAGGAGCGACGAGGAGGCCAAAACAATCAGATTGGGCATCTTTTGTGTCCCACTCGGCCGAGTGGAGGAGCCACTCGGCCGACCAGCGAGACACTGCTCGGCCGACCCGTTCAGACACGTTTTCCATGTGTACTCGGCCGAGCGACGGAGACCACATCGGCCGAGTGACGATACCACGTCCGCCCGAGTGGCGCCCAGACGAAGGCCCTCAAAAAGATCGAAGTTACTGTTTTTCGGCCACCTGAGCTTCAGAAGACCCACTCGGCCGAGTGGTAAACTGCGTCCGCCCGAGTGCAGTAAAGCCATCGGCCGAGTGACGACAACTCACTCGGCCGAGCCGCCTCCGAACTGAAGACCCTTGAAGCCCCCGACTTACTGGAAAATGACAGGGTTTTCACTCGGCCGAGCGACTTTTGTCACTCGGCCGAGTGCGATGCGCTGCCTGTAGCGAAATTTGCGGAAAACAGGCTGTGCAGGGGCGTTTTGGTCAGGATTTTTGGACGATTTTTGGGGCTATTTAAGCCCTGTTTTTACCCTAGTTTTAGAGCCATCTCTTAGATTTTTTGCAGCTTTTTGATATTACTTTTTAGTTTTATTATTTTGTGATTGGAGAAGAGAAAAACTTGGATTTTTGTTGGATTAATTGAAGAACTACTTTGGTTTGCATCTCTCTTCCCCAAAAACTCTATTTTTATTGTTTATATCATTGTTGTGATGAATTCCATTGTCTATTTCATTGATTATTTTTGTGCTATTGCTATGATTTGTGAGCAGTCTCCACGTCTTGGGGCGTGGGGATGAACCCTACAAGCCCAATTTCGTATTTGTGATAAATTGGTAGAAATTGTGCTAGAATCAATAATTAGAGATTAGATTGGGATCGAATTACTACAGATAGCTAGGTATTCATATCAATTGGGATTTGCAAGAGATTGGATCCCAATTTGATAGGAAGCCCTAGAAATCCGAATTGGGTTGGAGTCGGATTTTCGAAGTATCGGTTTGCAAGAGATTGGGCCGATACTAGGATCTCCGATTGCAATTCCGTGCCGATACCCGTTTGCAAGAGATTGGACGGGTAGGAACTATCCTAATTTAGATTGTGGACCGAGTTTGCAAGAGATTGGGCTCGGTGCGCAATTGGACGATGATGTTGATCCTAATGCTAGCTTTCCTAGGCTAGGGTTTGCAAGAGATTGGACCCGATCCTAGGATAGCTATAGACCGGCAACAGCGCGAGAGCGTGAGCTTGGTTCCACATTTAGTTGCAACTAGTTCATCCAAATTCTCATTCTAGCAATTTTGATACCGACGAACCACATTTATGAAACACGGTGAGTAGCGGGGATTCCCCACTCCCTAGACGTTCTTTATTTGATTTGGTATTTCGCACATTTGTCTGACGATTGTGACAGGATCGCCCAAGGCAATTCTCTCTATTCTTAAATAGCCAGGTTGATTAGGAGCAAGCACGATCATTCGTCCTCCCTGTGTTCGATACCCGCTCGCCGCTATACCGTGCGCTTGCGGTAAAACTACAACCGTTCTTTGGGTGTACGTCCCGGAGCGATCAAGTTTTTGGCGCCGTTGCCGGGGAGCTGAGCCCTATTTGCATATTCTCCCCGTATTTTGCAAAAGATCTTAACAGGGAGAATGGAGGATGCACTGCCAATAATGGAACTCAGTCGAGAAGACTATGACTCCTTCACAGACCTCCTTAAGGAACTTGTTGACGAGGTCCACGCTACCGGAGCATTTGCTATTGATATCAAGGACCCCGACGAACAACTATTTGCTAGTTTTGTGATGGACCAAATCTCTCCGGAGGGGACTATCGGAGGCAATGTCAGAGTTGACGTGGTCGACGACAAATTGTATTTCGAAGACAATAGAGCGAGTGTCGAAGAACACTATGCTCCCGAAGAACCCTTCGAGCAAACCGACGATCAGGGAGTTACACTCTATGACGCTCACTCTTGTTTTTATGAATCGTCTGATGTGTTTCTTGATTCCAGGTACGAACTGGAGCAGAGTGAAGGTTTTGGCGATGCTAGCCCTGAATCGGAGGGCGCCTATTTCGATGCCTCATCCTCACTGAGTAGCGAGTCTGACTCGTCACAAGAAAGCATGCCACCTGAACATGAGCTAAACCTGGACGACAAGGAGAAAGTCGAACTCATGCGAGCCGATGAAGTGGAAGGAGCAGCGCCACCTGAGGTAGAGCTTAAACAATTACCGCCGAATCTAAGGTATGCCTTTTTGGGTAATAAACTAACTTACCCGGTGATAGTCAATTCCCACCTCACACAAGATCAACTTGAAAAACTCCTAGACGTTCTTAGGAGCCACAAGGATGTCCTGGGCTACACTATCTCCGATCTAAAATGGATAAGCCCTAGGCTTTGCACGCATAGGATCCATTTGGAGGATACCGATGCCACCTCCATTGAGCCTCAAAGGCGGTTAAACCGGAACATGAAGGAGGTGGTTAAAAAAGAAATCCTAAAATTGCTAGAAGCCGGTATTATTTATCCTATCTAAGACAGTAGGTGGGTTAGCCCCGTTCACGTCGTTCCCAAGAAGGGAGGGATGACGGTTATAAACAATGAAAAAGGTGAGCCCATATCTACACGCACCGTCACGGGATGGCGAATGTGCATTGACTATAGGAAACTCAATAAAGCCACCCGAAAGGACCATTACCCGTTGCCCTTCATTGATCAAATGCTTGAACGCCTAGCGAAGCATAAATACTTTTGCTATCTAGACGGGTATTCGGGTTTCTTCCAAATCCCTTTGCACGAAGATGACCAAGAAAAGACAACTTTCACTTGTCCCTATGGCACCTATGCATACCGTAGGATGCCGTTTGGCCTTTGTAATGCTCCCGCCACTTTTCAAAGATGTATGACATCCATATTTTCCGATTATATTGAAAACATTATGGAAGTTTTTATGGACGATTTCTCGGTTTACGGAAGTGAGTTTGACTCTTGCTTGGAAAATCTCACTAAAGTCCTAAAAAGGTGCCAACAAAACAATCTCACTCTCAATTGGGAGAAGTGTCACTTCATGGTAACGGAAGGTATAGTTCTCGGACATCTTGTTTCCTCAAGAGGAATCGAGGTAGATAAAGCAAAAATTGAGGTAATCGAAAAACTTCCTCCTCCTATTAATGTCAAGGGCATTAGAGGTTTCCTTGGTCACGCGGGGTTTTACCGCCGCTTCATCAAGGATTTCGCCTCGATTGCCCGACCTCTTACTTCCTTGCTCGCTAAAGATGTTCCTTTTGACTTTTCAGGAGAATGCTTGCAAGCTTTCGACACCTTGAAGGAAGCGCTAGTCTCAGCGCCTATCATACAACCGCCGGATTGGAGCCTCCCTTTTGAGCTAATGTGCGATGCTAGCGACCAAGCCATTGGAGCGGTATTGGGACAAAGGAAAGATAGGAAGCTTCATGCGATATACTACGCAAGTAAGACATTGGATGACGCACAGAAAAACTACACAACTACCGAGAAGGAGCTTCTAGCGGTCGTCTATTCTATAGAGAAGTTTCGCTCCTACCTCCTCGGTTCCAAGGTGATTGTCCACACCGACCATGCGGCATTGAAGTATCTTTTAAACAAGAAGGAGGCCAAACCCCGGTTGATTAGGTGGATACTCTTGTTGCAAGAATTCGACCTAGAGATCAGAGATAAGAAGGGTACAGACAATGTCGTGGCGGATCATTTATCTAGGCTCATTCGCGACAAGGAGGATGAGAGCTTACCTATTGATGACACATTTGTTGATGAGAGGCTATATGCGGTAAGGACCGGGGAAGTACCTTGGTACGCGGACTTCGTCAACTACTTGGCTTGCGGAATCAAACCGCATGGGATGTCCACGCAACAAAAGAGGAGATTTATGCATGAGGTCCGTAGCTACTTTTGGGAAGATCCTTACCTTTTCAAGATATGCAAGGATAGTGTCATTCGTAGGTGTGTTTCTAAAGAGGAGGCGACGTCTATCATTTTGCATTGCCACGGTCTACCATGCGGGGGACATCATGCCGCCTCTAAAACCACCGCTAAGATCTTGCAGAGCGGGTTCTTCTGGCCGACAATGTTTAAAGACACCCACAACTTTGTAAAAGGGTGCGATAGATGCCAACGGACCGGGAATATCTCCAAGCGCAATGAAATGCCAATGAGGCCCATCCAAGAAATTGAGCTTTTTGATTGTTGGGGAGTAGACTTCATGGGACCATTTCCATCGAGCAATGGCAACAAATACATCCTATTGGCCGTCGACTACGTCTCCAAATGGGTGGAGGCAATTGCCACTCCTACTAATGATGCAAGGGTCGTCTCCAAGTTCTTCAAGCAAAATATCTTCCCACGCTTTGGAGTGCCGCGTACCTTGATAAGCGACGGGGGAAGCCACTTCATAGAGAACAAGTTTGAAGCCATGCTAAAGAAGTACGGGGTAAATCATAGAGTTGGCATGGCTTATCACCCCCAGACAAGCGGCCAAGTGGAAGTCTCAAATAGAGAGATCAAGCAAATTCTCGAGAAAACCGTGGATCGGTCTAGAAAGGATTGGTCAATGAAGTTAAACGACGCCCTATGGGCTTATCGCACGGCCTTTCGCACCCCCATCAGCACCACACCGTTCCGTCTAGTTTATGGGAAGGCTTGCCACTTACCGGTGGAGTTGGAGCACCGCGCATATTGGGCCATCAAGACCTTTAACTACGACTACAAGAGTGCGGCGGTGAGGCGACTCTTGGACATCAACGAGCTTGATGAGATAAGAAGAGACGCCTACGAAAGCTCAAGAATTTACAAAGAAAGGACTAAGATTCTCCACGATGCCCGCATTACCGTCACGGACTTCAAAGTAGGAGACAAGGTCTTGCTCTATAATTCCCGGCTCCGACTATTTCCCGGTAAGTTGAGGTCACGTTGGTCCGGACCTTTCACCATCAAGCATATACAACCGGGAGGAGCATTCGAGTTGGAGAGCAAGGACGGTTCCACGTTCAAAGTAAATGGTCAAAGGCTCAAGCACTATTCCGGAGGAATCCCGACGGGCGAAACCAATAGGGTATATTTGCTTAAAGAACGGTCGGAAGATCTCATGGACCTCCTCGATGAGGTGATAGAGGAGACGATTCCTCACTCAATTGGCGCCCTTTTTGATGAAGAATTTGAAGAAGGCCCGGATTTAGGCCATGAAGACAATAATGATGATTCCCCCGACTTCTCCACTGATGAAGATGAAGGCGACGCTGATGTCGCAAGGATTCGAGAGCTCTGCAAGCTCTCGAAATCAAAGTCTCCAAAGAAAGCTCCGCCGGTACGGAAATCGGCATCGCCGGTTAAGCCGTTGACCGGGGCAAATGCTAGCTTGGGGGAGCCTCCCCCCAACACTATTCGAGACAAGAGACCTCCGAGGGAGCACGCTACGCCGCCACGTCCAAATCCAAGCGCGCTCCCCGGCAAGTTTGACGGGTGCATCTCATATGCACCAAACATCCCGCATTGATTGAAAATTTTAGGGGGTCGAGCTCACGACCTAAAACGAGCGCTTGTCGGGAGGCAACCCGACGGTTTTTGCTTTATTTTTACTTTTTCTTTATTTTTGTTTTAGAGATTTTTAGTGTTTTGAGTCATCCGACCAAAAATTTTGTGATAACGGGTCCTATTTTTCTTGACAGGAGAGGAGATAGGTAGATCCATCATGAGGAGGATGAACGAGACAATGAGGAGCACCCCAAGAAGGCCTTCGACGCTTAGGAGGAGCATGAAAATCGACTGGAGGAAGAAAGACAGAGTTTAGAGCCCAAACGAAGACAAACAGCAGAACACAAGGCTCACTCGGCCGAGTATACTAGTCACTCGGCCGAGTCCAGAAGTTCGTCCGGTCGAGCCGCTCACGAACGAGGGAAGTCTGCTGTACCCAACTCTCTGTCTATTTTCCTCATTTCATTAGAACTGCTACTCGGCCGAGTCTACATTTTCACTCGGTCGAGTAAAACGGATACCCTCCTAGGGCGAGTCATGCCGAGTAGCTTGAGTCACTCGGCCGAATGGACTTACTCCACTCGGCCGAGGCTGGCAAATCCACTCGACCGAAGCGATATCGGGGAGAAATTTTTATTTGCCTCGCTCGGCCGAGTGAGAACGTCACTCGGCCGAGTCGTAACTTTTCTATATATAAGCTGAAGGGGGGCGCGGAATTCGAAAACGCAAAATCCCCCAATTCTCGCCCGCGCCCCTTCAGCTCCCACGACCGATTCCCCCTCGCTCGACCCTCACTCGCCCGACCACCGCTGCCCCGCCGCCGCTCGGCCCGCCACCGCCGGCCGAGCCCGCCGACGCCTCGCCCGAGTCGCCGCCGGCGCCTTGCCTCCGATCACCTCCGGTTCGCTCGTTTTCACCATTTTCTCCTCTTTTTGCGTAGTTTTTGAGGATCCGTGTATTAATCGAACCCCTAACCCGAATCAATTCCCATATCTATCTGTTATACCCCTATTGCTCCATACATTTTGATTATTACTCGCTGATATCGCTTTTCCATGCGCAGGTTGCTTTTTGGAGCTTAGGGGAGCTCAGGGGAGCTTCTACGGGCTGCTCAGGACTTCGTGGAGGCGCGGACTTCGCACGCTTCCACTGCTTAGCACTCGCGGCGTGTTTGGGTAAACTCTTTCCACTCTTTGTGCACACGCCGCACTTTTCACTTTTCGGCGCGCGCTCGGGGCCGATATGCCGCCCCGGACACGGCCGCGGTCGAAGAGAGCTTCCGCCAAGCGGAAGCGGTCGGATGATGCCGGCCCCTCCCACGAGTTGGAGGTCTCTCCTCCACCGTCCCCCACACACCCCGCACACCCAGCACAGCCTGCAGGCCCCGCACACCCCGCACAGCCTGCAGTGCACCCACAGCCCGCACAGCCTCTCCCTGCCGATCCACAGCCACCACCACCGGCTCCACTGGTCGGGCCGCTCGGGATTACGTTCCGAGACGACGCACACCACGCCGTCTTCGAGCGTATCTCCCAGCGCTCGATCGTACCCTCCAGGTTTGCACACCTCGCTGACCTAGGACGCCTGGGGGTACTTGAGGGGATGCTCATGTTGTACGACAACGTGGGCTGGTGAGATTTTTTCCAGGTGTCGGCGGATACTTTTACCCGCCCGACACTTGAGGTTTTGAGTTCGATCGCCCGGACCGATGAGGGATGCTCATTTAGGTTCATGGATCGAGAGTGCCAGGTCACTCTTGATATGATGAGAGCGTTCTTCTCATGGCCCGCAGTCCCCGGAGCCGATCGCGGTTACGGCCCTACCCACATCCCCCCACCTTCTTTCGACGTCGGTGCCTTCTGGGCCCGGATCACAGGCCACCACGCCGCCTTTGACCCTAGTAGGGCCAAGGCCTCGACCATTGTCCACCCCTGCCTACGTATTGCCCAGCGCCTTATGGCGACCACCTTTTTGGCCAGATATGAGCCGGGCACGATGTCTACGCCAGAGCTTTACATGCTCTACGCGATGACACGTCCCAGAGCTCTATCTAGGGATGGAGATGAGCTTGTCCCCGCCGTCGTGATCGACATTGCGGCTTGGTTTTTAGACCGTATCATTGTGTCGGTGGGCGCTCGCTCACCGATATGCTGCGGCGGTCTGATCACCCTGCTTACCATGATGACCGGCGAGGACCTACCTGACGACCTGCGACGCGTTCCGGGCCCCACTTCCTTGTCGATAGACGTTATGGCCCGGATGAAGATGCTGCGTCCGCATGGTGAGCGTCATTGGGTCTGGTTGCACGGCCCTTTCGGTGCCGACTACATGATTCTCCCGAGCCCAGCTCGGACCCAGATTGCACCGGCCCACGTTGACTGGCTCCCAGCGATGGATGTCATCATCCCCGCTGCGTACGTGCTCGAGGCCGAGGAGGCCGAGCAGGCCCACGCTGCCCACGCTGCCCAGGCTGCTCCCGCAGACCCTGCTGCACACCCTGCCGAGCCTGCTACCGACCCCGTCGACCATGTGGCCCCTCAGCCTGTTCCTGACGTTTCCCCTGCTCCTGACACTTCTGTCCCCACCTCTGTCAGTGTCGAGAGTACTTTTGCTGAGCCCACTTCCACCACTGTCACCACTTTCGAGGCTGTCCCCACCACTCCCGCTGCCACCTCTGGCCCTCTGTCTGTGGAGCCTCTTTGCTCCGCACTCCCCGAGCGCCCGCCTACCTTTGTCGAGAGTGGAGCGCCCTCGTTTGCCGCGGTCGTGGAGACCATGGCTAGCATGATCTCCGCTGGGATTGCGTCTTTTGGTCCACACAGTTCCGCCCCAGCGGTAGAGTCCTCTGTCTCCACAGCCGCCGTATTCTCCGAGAGCGTCGTGGCGTCTGTCCACACTTCTGGGCCACTGACCTCTCTTGCCACCTCGTTGCCTCTTTTGCACGCTTCCTTTGCTGCCACTGCCTCTACTTCTCACCAGCCGGTGCCCCGGCCTCACACTAAGGCCAGGCCCACATTTGCTGGCGCGGCACCTTTTGTCCCCTTCCCTGCTGAGCCCGTTACATACTCCACTCGCGTACGCCAGCCCCGCCCCGCGCAGCCTAGACCGGTGCGTCCCTCTGCACCACCCCCGCCCGACACTGTACTGCAGAGCATACGTGCTCTTGAGTTGGCGGTGAGTGGTATTAGAGCTGACCTTAGGACCCTGTCCTCCACCGTCTCTACGATGGCTGGACGCTCTGCCCTGATCCCTCAGATTCACTACTGCCTGACACAGATCTTAGAGCGTCTTCCGCGCGTACCCCCACCCACCCAGCAGGTTCCCACTCACACTTCCGCACACACTAGACCTGCTTCCACTTCCACGCCCACCCCAGCTCAGCAGCCTACACCACCACCACCACCACCTCCGCCTCAGGACGGAGACGGCGCAGCACCACCTTCCTAGGCACCCTTGATGCCATCGATTCCTTTTGCCGTTGTGCTGCCCGTTTCTGCTGGGTCCTGATGCCTTTTTGACCCCCCCTCCCCTCACTATTTTGTGATTCTCATTTGCCGTATCTTTATATATCTTTTTTGGGAGAGAGGGAGAGCTTTTGGTGACCCATTTATACTCGTATCACTCATATCTGTGCATGCATCATATCCGCATCATATTTTCGTTTCTTTATTTTTCGTTTTATTATCTTTTTTCTTTCCATCATGCATGCATCCTCACTTGCCCCTCTCATTACTTGTCTCTCTGTGTGCCACACTTTGCACATTGAGGACACTGTGCACTTTAGCTTGGGGGAGTGAGTTCTCACGTTTCTTTTTCGATTTGCCACCTTTATTTTTAGTTTTTCACACCGTTTCTTTTCACTTTTGCACTCATTTTTCTTTATTTTCTTTCATTTTGCCATGCATCACGTTTTTCTTATTTCTCTGTGTGCCGCATTGCATAGTTTTATTTTTCTTATCTTTATTTCTTTCCTTTTTCATCTCATGCTAGAGATGAATTTTCTGTGATGATGTCTACGTGGAGTTAGCTTATTCTATATGCATGCTATATTTGTCATGTCTTAGATTTTATTTCTGATATCATATGCTATGACTTGCTTTGCATCTAGAATAGTAACCCACACTTTCTCCGCATGAAAATGGATGAAGTTTTATTATTAACTGAGCCTGAATATTCATATGTATGATATCACAGAAAACACACCAAGATTCACGCATTGAATGCCTATATCTGGAGTACCGATTTCTTTTCCTATATCACTTCTATATGCATGAATTGTACACTTCACTTCGGGATGATTGAATGATGTTAGCTATGATATATCTGGATTAGTTAGCTTTTTTGTGATCGAAACTGAGTAGATTAGATTACCCTGCTGAAGTTGTCGTGCATGTCTTATAGAGTGAACCGAGAGTTATATATATTTCTTTCTCCACCAATCTTGAACATCATTTCTCTACTTTTAAAAAATCATTGGTTAATCTCCCCTTAGTGATTCTATTTTATGGCATTTCCCCCGCTATTTATTCCTAGCTCCAAATCCCCTATTCCAAAAAAAATAAATATATAAAGAGAGAAAAACATTCTTGTATATCATTATCTCTCTCTGAGTTGGGATCATTGTGTATATATTGCTTATAAAAAAAGAAGAAAAAAAGGAAAAAAAAAGAGAAAAGAGGAAAAATCCTCAATAAAAGATCCCATCTCACTTTCTTCCTTTCTTCTTTCTCTTCTTTGCTTTTGGAGCTATATAAAAATGGGGATGTAAATATTTTTGTGCCACCACGCTTATAGATAAGCTTGGGGGAGGGGATCCATTGATGTGTGAGAGAGTGACTACTTGACATCGCACGACAACCTAGGCTAAGTAATATTCTATACTCGGTGAGATTGTTTCTAGCTTCACGAAATCCAGAAATCTAAGCCTAGCGTTCATTTCATGAAATCCAAACTTTTCCATTCTCTCTATTCTATAGTGTGATACTCTTATACTCCAGATAGAAAGCGTTCAATTGAAAAGTGTGTGATCTGTGATTTGTATACCGCTTTAAATGATTCATGCAATGTTAATTTTAAGATCATTCCGTTCTTCATGATTATATCAATGTTCGTGGGTTTTCTATTTCTATTTGCACTATTATACTATGATATCAAAATAAGATTCTTTGACATGTATTTCTCATTCGGTGCATGCTATAAGAGTAAGTGAAACCCACGTCCTGAGAAAATGATCTAGCACCCTACCTCTTCGCTTCTTTCTTTCGTCTTTATTTTCATTTGGTTTTCATTCTTCTTCGTTTTTCATTTTTTTTTCGTTTTTCGCCGTTTCGTTTTCCGAATCCACCGGGTTCGCCTTTTTACTTATCTTCCTCGAGGACGAGTAAGAGGCAAGCTTGGGGGATTTTGATCACTCCATATTTTACACCTTTTTCCCGTGGATTTGCATGCCATTTAGATCGCCCAAATCATGTTTTTCACGATATATCGACGATATTGCGATGCTTTTCACGATTTGTTGTTTTTGTCGCATTTCAGGTGATTTGGCGCGATTAGGAGTGATCTCGAGACGCGCTTACTCTACACGGCCACCAACGACCTCCCCGAGGGATATTTTACTGTTGGAGAGGAGCGGAAGAAGAATGGACGTCGCAGGAGCGACGAGGAGGCCAAAACAATCAGATTGGGCATCTTTTGTGTCCCACTCGGCCGAGTGGAGGAGCCACTCGGCCGACCAGCGAGACACTGCTCGGCCGACCCGTTCAGACACGTTTTCCATGTGTACTCGGCCGAGCGACGGAGACCACATCGGCCGAGTGACGATACCACGTCCGCCCGAGTGGCGCCCAGACGAAGGCCCTCAAAAAGATCGAAGTTACTGTTTTTCGGCCACCTGAGCTTCAGAAGACCCACTCGGCCGAGTGGTAAACCGCGTCCGCCCGAGTGCAGTAAAGCCATCGGCCGAGTGACGACAACTCACTCGGCCGAGCCGCCTCCGAACTGAAGACCCTTGAAGCCCCCGACTTACTGGAAAATGACAGGGTTTTCACTCGGCCGAGCGACTTTTGTCACTCGGCCGAGTGCGATGCGCTGCCTGTAGCGAAATTTGCGGAAAACAGGCTGTGCAGGGGCGTTTTGGTCAGGATTTTTGGACGATTTTTGGGGCTATTTAAGCCCTGTTTTTACCCTAGTTTTAGAGCCATCTCTTAGATTTTTTGCAGCTTTTTGATATTACTTTTTAGTTTTATTATTTTGTGATTGGAGAAGGGAAAAACTTGGATTTTTGTTGGATTAATTGAAGAACTACTTTGGTTTGCATCTCTCTTCCCCAAAAACTCTATTTTTATTGTTTATATCATTGTTGTGATGAATTCCATTGTCTATTTCATTGATTATTTTTGTGCTATTGCTATGATTTGTGAGTAGTCTCCACGTCTTGGGGCGTGGGGATGAACCCTACAAGCCCAATTTCGTATTTGTGATAAATTGGTAGAAATTGTGCTAGAATCAATAATTAGAGATTAGATTGGGATCGAATTACTACGGATAGCTAGGTATTCATATCAATTGGGATTTGCAAGAGATTTGATCCCAATTTGATAGGAAGCCCTAGAAATCTGAATTGGGTTGGAGTCGGATTTTCGAAGTATCGGTTTGCAAGAGATTGGGCCGATACTAGGATCTCCGGTTGCAATTCCGTGCCAATACCCGTTTGCAAGAGATTGGACGGGTAGGAACTATCCTAATTTAGATTGTGGACCGAGTTTGCAAGAGATTGGGCTCGGTGCGCAATTGGACGATGATGTTGATCCTAATGCTAGCTTTCCTAGGCTAGGGTTTGCAAGAGATTGGACCCGATCCTAGGATAGCTATAGACCGGCAACAGCGCGAGAGCGTGAGCTTGGTTCCACATTTAGTTGCAACTAGTTCATCCAAATTCTCATTCTAGCAATTTTGATACCGACGAACCACATTTATGAAACACGGTGAGTAGCGGGGATTCCCCACTCCCTAGACGTTCTTTATTTGATTTGATATTTCGCACATTTGTCTGACGATTGTGACAGGATCGCCCAAGGCAATTCTCTCTATTCTTAAATAGCCAGGTTGATTAGGAGCAAGCACGATCATTCGTCCTCCATGTGTTCGATACCCGCTCGCCGCTATACCGTGCGCTTGCGGTAAAACTACAACCGTTCTTTGGGTGTACGTCCCGGAGCGATCAGCGACCAGTGGCGACGAGCTAACCTGTGCAAGGAGCAACTCGTTAGAAAGGCCGGGTTGGGGTCTAACCGTTAGCCTCTCTGATGCCTAAGTCAGTAATAGGACTTAAAGCGGGGGCTGGGCACGCAGGTCGGACTGGGGGTGAGTCCGCCGTACGTGACGAGCTATGAGTGGAAGAACAAAGATATGGACGACCTTTGCCCTTGTGCGTGAGTAATAAGACTAAAAGTAAATTTGCCAACCCCCTCACCGTTGGAAGCGACGGGGTATTTATACCTGACGGGAGGCAGTTAAGTAGGGCTGACCTGGCCTGCTGACTCGACGTGCTGAGCTGGCCCTGCTATCAACAGAAGCTTCGGACGAGGATGTCAGTAACGGGAGTGTCAGCCATGCTTTTGTCAGATAGCACAACGGTCAGGGTCGCTTTTGTCAGAGTGTCAGGGCCGAAAGCATTAAGTGTCAGGGGGAGCAGCGGCCAGGGGGTGCTTTGTCAGATGGTCGGGCGGTGTTAGTGTCAGTTAGTGTCAGTTGCGTCTTTGGACTAGGTTGTTTGTCGTGTCCGATGAGCCAATGATCCGGTGGAGCACCTCCCTGGGGCAGGGCCCTAGACGAACCACCGGGCCGCCCTGAGCAGAGGATGAACGGCCCGACCATTCACTTTGGGGCGTGGATCCTGGATCGCCAGTGGAGAACGGGTGCACCTCTATCAACGTCTGAGGTTGTGATGTCTGGATGCGCCTTGTGCACGCTGTTCCTGGCGGACCGAGGGAGAGCGGGTAAGTGCCATGTCGGTGGTCGAGGCAGGGTGCGCCCATCTCCCTGTCGTGTCAGACCCTTGGTTCGACTGGCGCCCTGCGGGCCTCTGAAGTTAGGGCGAGGAGCGCCCCATCGTTGGATTGGCCACCCGTTCGGGAGGGGCGAGCTAACAGGGTATTTCAGTGGTTTGGGGCGGAAGGTCGGACTATCACGATCTTCTGGTTGAAACAGTAGTAAATCGACCCAAGCTCAGAAAATCCGAATAAATATTCATTGAAATCGTGAGCTTGACCTCTTCGACTGAAAAAAAGAAAGGGGCGATTTGAATGCTATTGTTGAGAGAAATTCTCAGATTTTTGAAGTGCGTCCTAGGGCTTATTGCGCAATATGTGAAGGAGGATGGCTTTGAGCTAGTTGCGCATGGAGGATGGTATAGCCGAAATTTTCTTGGTGTGTTTGTTGCCCTCTCTATCTCAAAATCTCTCTCTTTGAGTATGGGTTTATATAGGGGAGGATGTGATATAATAGAATCAATTGGAACCTCATAATTGATGGAGATTTGAAGGGATCCTAACTTGAATAGGATTTGAATGAATCACCATGGATATGGAGTTTGAATATGGATGGCTATATGATTTAAATTTGAGTAGCTATAGGATTTCAAATAAGATCTCATTTAATCAACATTGATTTGAATGAAATTCTACGTATCTCTCCATCTTTGACCAAGTCTTCAATTTGCATGGCATTAGGATTTGAATCAATTCAAATATGGATTTGAATTGATTTCCTTCTTATCTTTCCATCTTTGACTTAATCCAATATTTTTAGCCATTATATCCATCTTTGACTTAGTCCACTTTGCTAATGCATGGCACATTCTCCATCACTTTTACAGTTTTACTTAGTCTCTCTTTGAGTATTTGCGAGAGTGCATTCCTGAAAACACTTAACCCACACATTAAATCGTTCACACGTGTTTGTTATCATCAAACACGAAGTCATCGATCGTTGTTTCCAACTACACGTTGTATCTAACAATCTCCCCCTTTGATGATGACTAAATAATATAAGATTTGAGCAATAACAATTCATATAATATCATCGTGACATGTGTGTGAAGTGTGAAGATGGAGGATGTATGCAATATGCAACAAGTATGGCAATGATGTGCCAACATACAAACATGCAATAATGATGTTTTAAATATTCAAACATGTGTGCATGCTCCCCCTTTATTCATGCTCCCCTTGAACAAATATTCACATATTCATTTGCACATGCATTCATTCATTATTCATTAATGCTCCCCCTTAAACCAATATTCATGTATGCAATATGTAAGCATTAATGCATACAAATCTTCTCGATGTTTTCTTCCCCTTTTGTTATCATCAAAAGTGTATACTTGAAGTCAAATTGCATACCACATGCAAACTAAAGAGTATTATAAATTACAACCAGCACTTGCATGTAGACATCCATAGAATAAGCACTTCAAATTCAATGAAAATTATAACATAGACTTCAACACCTTCGTGCAAGTGTGATGATTAAACATTGAAGCACATAAGGAGAACTTTTTAAGAAATTCAACCGAAACAAATCCCTATTTTCCATTAAACATGAAATCACTAAGGATTGATTTTTCCCACCTCATTAAAAATGAGTTCAAGGTACTACACCCCAAAAACATATCCTATAAGGACTCTTAGATATGGGGATGACATTGCTTGACGAGTATAACACCAACGCTAAAGATTACCCATAAAACATATGTTGGATATTTGTGGATAGTGTACTTGCCAAGGATTGTATCCATTTTTCATACGGAGCTATTTTCATTCTTTTTCAATTTTTTCACATTCAATTCTTTTGTGCTCAATTTTTATCCAAGGCAAGACACATCATATCCCTTAGATTTTCAGTTATTTTTCATCCTACATTCACTTTTCAATATTTCATAAAAGATGTCTCCAGATATGCAACAACATTTAATGTTCGTGGAAGTGAAAGTGTAGGTGTAGAAATCAAATTATTCTAATCATTGAATATGTCATGGCTATTTAGAAAAACAAACATGTGCATGTAGCCATAACTATAATACATCAATTTCTACATGGATAAGATTATCATTCATTAATATCACTTGAATGATTCAAAAGAAAAGAAATGCATTAAGTTCAATTTTTTTTGCTTTTTGACTTTTCATTTTTTATTTTTCTTTGTAATGAACTAAAACAAGCTAGAAAGCAAACAAACTAGCATACAAATAAAAATAAGTCAAGCACACAAAACAAAAAATGCTATGAAGGTATGCATTAAGTGCAAAGTAGAAAAATATATCTTCGCGTCGTCGTTTGGCTAAGGAACTAAATAAAGAGATGTTCAATCCATAGTTTCTCGCCAAATCTCCATCTTACCTACACAGTAAATGTTATGTGTGACCTTGGAACCCAACAAGGTCCACTCATGTTAGTCATCAAAGATTTAGGAACCCATATTTGCCTGAATTTCATATTCGTGTTCTTAAACTTACAATAATAAGATGTATGACCAACACTAGCACAAGTAAAGCACTTTGCATATATGTTTTTGACTTTTGTAGGCACACTATGACCTTTCTTATAATTGGGCTATTCAACATTTTTAGAACCAAATCCACGTCCACGTCTATTATTGCCATAAAGTTGATTTTCAAGAATAGTATCCAACGAATGTTTTCCAATAGAAAATTTCTTTAATGACAATTTCTAGACTAGTGATTTTGGATTTCAATAAAGCATTCACATTCACAATCAAAGTGCATTTACTTATAAAATCTTTCTTGTTTTCCTCTTCCTTCTTTTCAAAGACATCCATTTTTTCTTTAAGCTCAGTATGTAGCATGCTAATCTTTTCAATAAGCAATTCATTTTCAGTTTCTAGCTTAATCACATTTTGTTTATACATGCTAATATCATTCAATAAAGTATGTCAAGAAAGACAATTAGCTTTTTCACGCAACCTCGAATTCTCTTTTTCCAACAAAGCAATGGTAGAATCACATGCAACAATTTTTCCTTTTAGTTCCTTGATTTCTAATGACATGTTGTAAGTGTCTTGTTGCATTTCAGCATTGGAATTTCAATACTCTTCAAATATGGATTCATGTTCCTTTATAGTAGATTCTAGGTTGTCAATTTCATCTTGAATTCCCTTACAAATATTCACAAGATCAATTTTAGTGCAAGATTTTATCTCATTGTGTTTTGCCATCAAGCAGAGGGATGTGTGCACAGTTTCCTCAGGCTTTTCCTCGCTATCATCGTCCCACGTTATCGCTAACGATGTTCCTTTCTTTTCAGCGACGTCATTTTTTCTTGTGGGCAGTCCTTTATAATGTGTCCCCCTCTTCCTGCAATAAAAACAAATCCTACTTTTAGTAGTTTTCTTACTAATATTCTTGGGTAGATAAGCATCATTTTTATTTAAAGGAGATTTTCTTCCCTTTTGCTTCTTTTCATTCCTGCTGAGGGGTTGCTCGCTTCCATATGTAGTTTCCAAAGTCCTCCATATATCCTGCACAGAAGAGAAATGTGAGATATAATCAAATATTTATCTATTCAAACCACACAATAAGCTATTTATTTCCCTAGCATTTATAACACACACATTTCTATCATTTAATTCAAATTACTTTCAGAAATAGAATATCCGTTTTCAATAATGTACCAAGTATCAACATCAACGGATAGTAAATAAGTTTTCATCCTAGCCTTCCAGTATATATAATCATTGCCACTAAATAGAGGAGGACGATCAATATGCATGCCATGAGGAAAAATAAACTTTGGGGTATTCATGATAACTAGACTAGATCCTTTAACCCGCTCTGATACCACTTGTTGGATCTGGATCTAAGCCTAGAGGTGGGGGTGGGTGAAAATGCAAATAAAAATTCTCGTGCAACCCACTAGCAATCACACGCAGTTATAACTGATGCAGAGTAAACAATAAGCAATCACAAAGTACACATCATATTTACCCTGGTTCGGTCGCACACACGACCTACGTCCAGCCCCCAAAGCAGATACCAGATTAATAATGTAACAGGTACAACCGTAATAGCTAAATAACCCATGTCTCTATACTCACCAGGCTCTCAGTACCTCACTCACCGTGTTCAACAAAATTTATCCTAGTATAAGCTTTCTATTGGCTAGTCCCAACTAGCCAAGTCCCTCTTGTCTAACACCTACTAGACAAGACCCCAAAAGTCACAATTACGGTAAAGTTTTCCTGACAGAGATCTATACACCAAGTACACGAATATAAAGTAATAAGAGTTTAGAAAGTTTAGTTCGTGTCGGTGTTGTAGTCTCTGTTGATTAGTGCGTCGTCAGCTTCATGCTGGCGCAAATATGTCTTAATCCGATGCCTGAATTCCAAGATATAGCCCTCCAAAATTCGATGCGCAAATTTACCCGAATCTGGTCTGTCGGGTCTGTGTGTAAATTAATTCTATGTTTTGCAGAATTGGTAGCAATCTGCGTAAAGTATATTTTTTGCTCAGTCTTCCAGAAATTGTAATAAATCGACCCAAGTTCAGAAAAATCCGAATAAATACTCATTGGAATTGTGAGATCATCCTCTTCGACTGCAAAATAAGAAAGGGCCAATTTGGATGCTATTGTTGAAATGAATTCTCAGATCTTTGAAGTGCGTCCTAGGGCTTGTTGCGCAATATGTAAAGGAGGATGGCTTTGAGCTAATTGGCATGGAGGAGGGTATGGCCGAATTTTTCTTGGTGTTTTTATTGCCCTCTCTATTAAAATCTCTCTCTTTGAATATGGGTTTATATAGGAGAGGATGTGATATAATAGAATCAATTAGAATCCCATAATTGATGGAGATTGGAAGGAATCCTAACTTGAATAGGATTTGAATGAATCACCATGGATATGGAGTTTGAATATGGATGGCTATAGGATTTGAATTTGAGTAGCTATATGATTTCAAATAAGATCTCATTTAATCACCATTGATTTGAATGAGATTCTCCATATCTCTCCATCTTTGACCAAGTCTTTAATTTGCATGGCATTAGGATTTGAATATTGCACCAATTGATTTGAATCAATTCAAATATGGATTTGAATTTATTTCCTCATTATCTTTCCATCTTTGACTTAGTCCAATATTTGTAGCCATTATCTCCATCTTTGACTTAGTCCACTTTGCTAATGCATGGCACATTCTCCATCACTTTTACTTAGTCTCTCTTTGAGTATTTGCGAGAGTGCCATTCCTGAAAACACTTAGCACACACATTAAATCGTTCACACATGTTTGTTATCATCAAACACGAAGTCATCGATCATTGTATCCAACTACACGTTGTATCTAACAGAGGAGACCAGATCCATCGCATTTAAGATGTCAAGAGATTTCTGCTGTAAAGCTCGACAAAGCAAATCGTTAATCCCTATAATTTATGCATCATATATAAGATGAAAATAAATTCAATAGACCTCATCACCATCAAACATCCACAAGCTTCTCCTCGCATAGAGTTTGATGTTCCTTCTTGAATAATACTTTCAAGCACTGTCATAGATGCGTCATACATATCAATTAAACTGCAAATAGAGTTAAAATGAGAGCTTCACCGAGTAGTTCCACTCCGATGTAAATTACCAATCTGATTAATCCCTCTACTAGTCTCACGTTCACCGGAAGCTAACATACGTGCAATTTCATTTTCTTGAGCAGAATGTAACTCAATTTGTCGTTTTGGAGAAGCAACAATAAGATTGATAATAGATGTTGATTTTGAAAAATAATAACCAAACAGACATCTCATTTCCAACAGCTACAACCAATGCTAGTTGTAATCGATGTGCAAAAAATGTACATAATATGCATATGAAATAGAGCTTGAAGTCCGTTCCACGCATCACGCATATTGATAGCACCATCATATCCTTGACCTCGCATATTGAGAATGTGCAAATTATTTTGGGTAAGGACAATAGATATTTCTCTTTTCTGTGTTAAAGCTGTAGTGTCTGAAACATACACAATCTCAAAAAAAAAAACGCTTTCATAAGAAACCATGGTTATCAATAAATCTCAAAACAATAGCCATCTGCTCTTTATTTGCCGTGCCTTTAGCTTCATCAACCAAAATGCAGAACTTTGCATCTCCAACTTCTTCACTGATTTTTCTCCTAACTTTGTTTGCAAGAATAAGCAAAATTTCTTTCTGCATAGTCAGTGAAGTATATCTTGCTTTTTTCGGAGCTTTTTCCAAGATAACATCATCGATGTTAACATTTAATTTTCCCATAAATCTTATCATCTCTATAAAATTTCCACGATTGCTAGAAGTCTGAGATTCATCGTGACCTCTAAGTGCACAAGCTTGTAGGCTAAGCCACCGAATACTCTCAATTATTGTTGTAAGTCATAGTCAATTCTTCTGAACTTCTTCTGCAGTCTGTACATTTAGCAATTTATCAATATGTCGAGTTCCTTTCATTAAATCTTCAACAGATTTCACAACATTATTATGCGGTGATGTAGGGCATCCCACATGCATCAGAAATGCACATCTAACTCCATCGTGAATCCTCTTCCAACTATTAAACACTTCAGTGATAAATGTAGCTTGGCGAGGCATCTTATCTTGAAAAACAAAACATGGAAAACAAAATACTGCATCCTTTGATGGAGAGTACTCTAACCAAGGAAAGTTCTCAAACCAAGAATACTGAAATTTACGATGTTGTGATCCTGATTCAGTTCTTGGGTACTCTGCCAACTTAGGTTGATATAGATCCATTTTAATGTAAGCTCCCTGTATTTCATCTCGTTGACTAACAGGATGTTGCCATATAGGGATTCGAATCCCAAGATCCCGCTCAAGAGTACCAAGATCAATTTCAATTCTTCGAGATTTAGAAAGCGGTTGCTCATTAACATTTGACAAATCAACAAAGAAGGAGTCCCTTCACTAATCGATGAATACTCTTTTGGTTTAAAGAATGAAACCATAGTTTTTCCTCTCTTGTTTCAAGGAGTATCCATTATAATTAATAACTTATTAAAGTGATACAAATATTAATATGTGTATCATTCAATTAAAAGCACTAGATTATAAGAGTCTAACACCAAAAAAGGAATAATAGAAGAAAACGATAATAATGAATTAGGATCATACCAAGATCAAGGCGCTGCTCAGATGGTGAGAGATGGTTGCAGTCTGTGTACAAAGGCGATGGCCACGGATGAACACGATGTGATTGTCATAGATCGGCAGTAATCGGAAACGATATGATTGGCCCTTTATGTTCTGTATTAATTAGAATTCGATTAAAAATTCCAAAGAATGTAAGAAGTCTAATGATCCAATTATCCAACTCCTAGCATATCATAAAGAAAACATTAATCCAAACAATGCAATCTTTTGCTTAAAAACTTGAATCAACACCATAATTTCTCAATAGTATGAGAGACAACAAGACATGGGAGCAAAAAACAATCATCCTCTGGATCTTGGATTAAAAACATCACGAACAAAGATTATTACATGACCCACACACCCCCTTCTTACTCCTGCAACCTTGCTCTGATACCTTCCAAAAAAACCCAGCAGAAAGCCAAGCAAACTGAACCTTACCCAAAAAAGGAAATAGAGTTCACCAATACTGTAGGTTATGAAAAAGTTACAGAGCTACAAATTACAATGGGCTTGCTCTCAAACAACAGCAGAAAAAACCCCATAAACATATAGTCCACCTAATACAGTATTAGTAATACCCATTAATAAAAACTATGGTATTAATTATCAAAACCCCAAATCAAACTGACCGATGTGTAGACAAATCGATGAAACCAGCTCATCAAACAAAACAAAACAAACCAATTAGAAAAACCTAAATCGAAAAACTGCTTACATCTTGTTGACGATCCTCACCAAACACTAGAAATTGAAACCTCCGAAATTTAACTGCCGCGCGGCGCAGAGAACGGGAGGTAGCTGGAGAACGGGAGTTTCGAGCTCATAGACTACCGCTTCTTCTCAAATCACAAAGAATTTTTTTGGAGAACGGAGTGTCGATTGATTTCTTTTATTTTGGTGGGGCTGAAATTTTTTTGAGAAGGGGGATGATTCGGCGAAGAGAGAAGTCTGAAAATTTTGATTCTTTGAAGCCCTACACCGAATTTGACCGATCTCAGCTTATTAGATCTCAGCCAACCCTGTGCTTGGGCTGGACATTTTGAGCTTGGGCTAATTAGTTGGGCCATGGGCTACTTTAGATATATATAGTTGGTTTTACCCAAAACTGACCCGAGCTGTAGTCCGGGTCAACCCAAGAGTGCATTCGCCCCAGCCGACCATGACTCAAATTATTATTATATTTCCTAGACCCATTAGAAATTTTAAATTCGGCTCATTTTGGAGATTATCAATCGTATATCATTTTTCAACATATATTTTTATTTGAATATGGACAGGGTTAGAACTTTGTTAGCATCAAAACTCAAATAATCTCTACATTTATGCATTAAATCACAAATTTTTCCTATTAACTCGAATACCATCAAGTGGCACCTCTGACATCGTCAATGTCATGTAGGGCTCAGCCTTTGCTATATGAAATAATAAGCAAGTCCAAGCAATGCATGAAATTGTACGAAGGAATGAGCTTTGTCATCATGTCAGCTAGATTGTTTTGAGTACCAATCTTCTTCATATCTACAGCCTTTAACTCTTGGATGAAGTAGTACATGACATCAATATGTTTGGTCCTATCATGATGCATGCTATCTCTAATCAAGTGAAATGCACGTTGACTATCACATGATACCATAATTATAAACCAAGATCACTTACCAAATCTCTCAACCAAATGGGTTCTTTCACCACTTCAACAACTATCACATACTCTTCTACTATCGTAGACAAAGCAACCATCAGTTGCAAAGTTGCTTTCTAACTGATGGAAAAATATATACATGTGGAAAACTATTGGATCCCAAAAATGGCAAACAGAACACTAGATGGGGTGAATAGTGTTTATGCAAATATAAAAACCCCTCTAGAGAATTCTACCTAAGTTGTTAATTAGAGTTACATAATTAAAACCTAATCAATAATATTACTTGCAAAATAAGAGTAATACAGAAGCTTAAAACAATTGCAAGTACATAAACAAACAATCACAAAGAGAGACAAGACAATAAGATTTACCCTGGTTAATACAATACTTGTCCTACATCCAGCCACACGTTCATATATGAACAAAGGATCCAGAAATCATGTCTCTAATAAGACAAAGAGTGATTCGGAGGGAAAAGTGTATATTTATACCCCCCTAACTACCCCCATTTTGTGCTAAAGATTAGGTATAATCTTGCCCTTTTGTGTGAATTTTCACTTTATGTTTTATTTAGGGCTTATTCTCATTCTTTGCACAAAATACGATTTTATCGTTCTTATTGGCTTTCTACTAGTTTTCATATGCTCCTGCTATTATTGTGATCATATCGCCATTTTTGGGAATTATTTGAGCATGTGAATAATATATATGGATTATTGGAGATCAATAGTGTTTTATACTAGCCATTATGTTTATTTTATCATCATAGAGACTAATTTCCCCTTCTCCTATTTTTCAGGTACTCCTAGGAGTCTTGTGGATTTTCTAGAATTTTTTGGGATTTTTCTGGGATTTCTAGATATTTTTGGAGATTTATTTGGAGCAAGAGAACTATTTCTGGAATTCCAGGAAAAGAAAATTAAAAATAAATAAAAAAGGCCTTTGGGCCGGCCCACGCCCGTGGCCTGCTCCCAGCAGCGGGCCACTGCGTTTGGAATTATATAAAAAAATAACAAAGGTTTCGCGGGCCGGCCTAGCGGCTGGCCCGCAGCGCCCGCTCCTTTGGAGCGGGCGGTCATTTTGCGGGCGGGTCGGGCGTGATTTGCCCGGCCCGCTCCGCCTATTGAGCAGCCAACGCACACGCACTTTTTGCGGGCGGGTCGGGCGCGATTTGCCCGACCCGCAAGCCCAATTCCTGGGTTTAATTTGCCTGTAGCAATATTCCAGGGAAGCAGCTTCGTTTTTTTGAGTTCTCTTTGGTTTTTCTGAGTTTTTTAGGGTTTTGGGGAGTCTTCTTCATTAAATAGGCTAGGGTTAGTGTTGGAAGCCATGAGAGCTTGAAAAGCTTGGTGGAGGAGCAAATTGGAGGAGGCTAGGGCTCATATGGGGAGATCTTTGTGAAACCTTTCTTCTTCCCCTTTGTATTTTGATATCTCTATGTTGTAATGAACTTGGTTAATTTTGAATGAAGTTTACATCTTGTTTGCTATGATTGTGTAGTGTTGATTTGGTGTGGGTTGTGTTCATGATGATGGGTTGTTAATGTTAGTTCTAATTGCATCTTGCTTACTTTCATGCTAATGTTGGGTTATTATTAGGGCACAATTTAATTGGCTAAGACACAAGTGGGCACTCTTTGAGAAGAGACCATGTTTAAATTTGATTAGTGCCATGATAATACATCCATCCCTATTGCTAATTATTGTGTTCTTTAATGTTAAATATTCCGATTGAGTGTCCTTAGCCGGATAATCAATTAATTTATATGCGGTAATTAGAGCTTGATTAACACCAATCTTAGTGAAACCACAACCCATGCTTTCTCTCCTAGCAATCCTAACTTCCCATTTGGCTCTCTAACCCTACCCACTTAGGATAGGATTATTGTAATTTCACCACATTTTTTCCCACACTCATCCACCGTTAGCGAGGTGGTTGTAGCACGCTTTATTTTCTTTATCGATCAATTTTGCGAGTGTAGAACGACTTGTCCCTGTGATCCGACCCGGTACTCACCGGTTATTTATAAATTTATTGCTTTGACGCTCCTACGCTTGGGAGTGGAAGGCATGCTCCTTGCCGTCCTCCAGTTCAACCAATTGGTGCCATTGCCAGGGACAACAGTTTCTACTATTCGCATTTTTTGATTGATTTTGAAAGTTTTAGTGTGATACTTCTATCTCTTAGTGTTGTGTCTTTTCATTTTATTTATTTTCCATTTATTGAGTCTTTTGGTTGTTTATTTTCAGTTTCTTGAGAAATTATTTTACAACAAAATGACATCATCTTCAGACTTTTCCGACATTGATTCAGAGGATATTCCACTTCCACAATTCTTTTATGGTTCGGAGTGGGAAAATCCCTATTTACATTTGAAAAAGTTTGAAGATATGATATTTTCATGTCTTGGTGGGAAAATTTTTGATGATTGCATATACTTTAGATTTTTTTCCCTCTTCTTTACAAGATGATGCTAGATTGTGGTTTGATTCATTGTCTCTTGACTCACATTTTAGTTGGTTGTCATTTCAGGCTGAATTTCTCCGAGTGTTTTTGCCTACTTTCTTGGAGCAGGTATAGGGGCAGCAGGCTATAGAGCAGCATATAGCAAGCTTTAGCCAAGCTGAATGGGAGGCCTACCATTAGGCTTGGCAGAGGTTCAATGATTTGATGCTTGCGTGCCCACACCAAAGCTTTCACGAGGATCATCTCCTGTAGATCTTCTACACAGGATTACTACCTTCTGGGAGGGATTTTGTGCAGATGAGTTGCGGTGGGGAGTTCTTCGATTATTCGACCGAGGATTCATGGTGTTACCTGAGGGACCTTGCAGAGTATGAGGAGACAGTCCAGCAGGTCCAGGACCAGCCTGAGGAGCCAGCTGAGAGCTCATTCCATTACGGCCCTATGGAGGAACAAGCAGAACATGATGATGGGGCGCATTGGAGCCAAGTAGAGGAAGCTGAATGTACATATTTTGAGGAGTCGGAGGAGATGGATGATGGGGTGCGTGTCGACCATGTTGAGGACACGAGGCATTTTTATGTTGGTGGTGATGTTGTGGTGGATGCATGTGAAGGCATGAGCGATATGGATGATATTGGAGAGCCTGAGTTATGTTTCCCGTATACTACATCCACCCATTTTGAGGTGTACGAGTGCATGGGACGGACTGCTGAGAGAGTTTTCTTTGACGATGATGAGGATGATTTTGGCGAGGGAGTGAGTTTACAGACCATGACAGAGCCCGAGCCAGACCTTACTCCTACTTCAGTGCAGCAAGTCATATACCCTTCACCTCAGGATACACACCATGCCATCATTCATTAGTCTGGGGAGGTCTACAGAGCGTACACTTTCTGATAGCGAGGACGATTGTGAGATGGTATACGTTGAGCCTGAGCTGTCATCTCTTCTAGATTCTCTTCTGCAGCCGCTTCCCCCTCCTCCTGAGACAGAGTGTCATGCCATACCTAGCGCCATTATTCAGGGAAGTTTCCACCATATCATGCCTTGCATTTCTGATTCCCAATTTGCACTTCCGCATATTTTTGATTTAGATTGTCGTAGTTTACATTTAAATTCTTTTTCTGACGACCCGTTTTGGAATGCTTTTGCAGGGCATGAGGACATGGCTTGGATTGATGCAGCTTGTCTTACACATGACACATCTTACACAAAGGGGGCGCTGGGAGTTGCATTGCTGGAATCCAAGGAGGCCGGTGGAGCCTAGCTCCAAAGCGGCTGGCAGAGGAGCAAAAGGATATGATCGAGCAGTTGCCACCACCGTTATACATTCGAAATCCGCCTTTTGCTAAGGTGCATTCTTTCCTTTACGTAGTGTAAATAAATAAAATCAAAAGTTAGTTAGTTTTCTTTTGCATGTTTGCTTTCGTATGCTTTTCTTTTCTTTGCTAGGATCTTTTGTGAGATCTTATACTCACCCAACATTGCGGACATTGTTTATTTTAAGTTGGGGGAAGAGTGTTAGAATCTTTAGGATTGTTAGGATTTTGATGTTAGCCAAATTTTTTTTGAGATACCTCCATTTTGCCCTCATCCCATGAACTTCATTGCATATCATATTTTGTCTCTCCTCGTCCCTAAGCTGTTAGCTTTATGCGTAGTCCCTACATGCTTTAATGACATGCAATTTTTCGGATTATCATTTTGGTATCAAATTCATAAATGTTTGATTGGCACGGTTTAATTCTTTTCTAATTTGGATTCATATGCAAATATGCCATGTATGGAACTACATTATATGTCGTAATACTCTCTTTGAGATAATTTGGAAAAAGTTTGGTGTAAGTGATTGCATGATTTGGGATGAATGGCTTAGTTTTTAATTGGATTGGGTGTGGCCATATGGTGCATGCTTTGTTTTCCTCTTAAGGAGTGGTTGGATGAGTTGATAATTCATGTTTGGAATGAGAAAAAGAGTTATATAAGTGAATGGTTTTCCTAATCAAGTTGAGTAGCCGGTACCCCACAAAACATTGGGGAGGACGCCAAAAATGAGATTTAGGAAATCATTCCATCCCTTTGCCTATATAGCGTTATCGCGTGTATGCAAAGGGGGCGGTGTTTGCATTTCATAGTGTTATCGCGTGAATGCATAACATAAACAAAAAAGAATAAAAAAAGAAAAGAAAAGAAAAAGAAAAAAATGAATAACTAAATGAAAGAATAAACAACATGAGTGATGCAATCTCATCTCCCACAATTTAGAGGAATTTCTTTTATTTTGGCCATTTCCATGAAAATTAGAAACTTGGTCATTTGTGATATATCCCAAAGAATGTGATACAGTGCTTATTTCCTTACTTTTCTTTGAATTGGATTGAGGAGAATGTCATTTGTTGTTTACTTTCATACATTGGGTATATTGGCTTTGAAATCATTT